>OU343222.1:219603981-219640067 GCA_910596185.1 Chrysanthemum makinoi | reverse complement strand
AATCTAAAATATGATAAAACTAATTTTAAGCGAAAATATATTTTTATGATTTTTATCTATTTAAGGATAATTAATTACTATTTAGAACTAATTAAAATGCTAGAAAATACTATTTAAGTTAAGAAAATTCTGGAAAAATTATTTTTTGCTTTTTATATTTATCTTAAGCTATTAAAATTGAAAATTTATTTTTAGAAGCTTTTATGATTCATTTGTATTAAAAGTGATTAAAAAGCCTTAAACTGATTTAAAATAAGAAAAATAGCAATAATGAAAAAATTATGAAAAATTCAGTAAAAGTCTAAAATATTATTCTAATTTTATTAAAAATATAAAAACTATGGTTTATATGGAAGAATATGAAGCTGTAGTGATAGCGATTCTAAATAAGCTACTAAAATAAGCTATAAGCTACAGGAATAAGCCAAATGATTAAAGAAGCTGAATTATGCTAAAATAAGTCTAACTTAACTAATTAACAATACTCTTGATTACTAAATAAGCTTAAACTAGATTTGAGCTTATGAGATTAATAAACAAAGCAGTTTATAAGGGGCTACTTTAAGCTAATGAATAAGCTATTCTAATAAGCTAAATGGGAAAACAGAAATTGGGACCTAAAGATCACCTAGCAGACTACATATGGACCAATTCTCAGCTCTAATAGCTTATTTGAATCCTGTACAAAGCTGCAAGTTGCCTGAATTCACACTCATTATTTGAGTATGAACAGGGCAAATCACTCAAAGGAGAGTGATTAAGAGCTTTTAGAACTTGGAAAATTACAAAAATCAGATTTAAGCTCTTGACCAACTAACTAGGACATATCCATTTTCATTAATTTTGGTTCAAAAACAAATCCATGAAAATTCAACAAAGTTTTCCAAAAACTGGTTTTTCAACTTTTGACTTTTAAAGACAGAAATGAAACTTTGACTAAAATGAGTTTTGATTCCAAATGACTAACTGATTATGATGTTTAATGGTAATATGGACCTACTGCAAGCTAGATTAACTAGTTTAACACCTAAATGAAAGAATTGATTGACTGAATTACACAGAATTGGAAATTAGAACTGATTTACTATGATTTTGACTTTAGAGTGATTAGATGTCATCGATGAGCTAAGTGACTATAGCAAACCTAAATGAACTTATAGCAACTATATTTAAGCACTCCACTAATCTCTAGCTCAGATCAATGATCTGATCCAAACACTAGTTACAAAGCTGATTTGCAAATACTCTATCTAAAACTTAATATAAACCACTACTAACACCAACTTACAAACAACTAATGCAGATTATAGCAGATGCTAACTATAATAGCAATAGATTTAAAGCAAACAATTTCAAATGATATTAAGTAAAGTTGAGACTGATTATGAACTTACAAGAGGTCTAGAAATTAAATGAGACTGAGAACCATAAATCACTATCCTAAACCTGAATTCAACCCAGAATCACTATAATCAACCCATATCCATACGCATTAGCATGCTTCTACTTCCTTTCTTGATTTTTTTTATTTATGAGCTATTTATTTGTATTTTTGATATTTTTGATTAAACTGGTTTCTACTGCTTTAAAAGCATATAAAAGATTATAAATAAGTAAAATGAGCTTGAAGAAACATGAAACTACAACATTTGACAATATTAAGTGGATTTGTCAAATTCACTCAAAATTGCTAAAACTGAAATCAAAACTTGTTAACTGAAATTAATACTTGGAATAGGATTAGAATACATTAAAAAACTTTAACAATACAACTTAGAAGCTGAAAAATACACTGAAATTTAAATTATACTACCTACGACATGTAAAAAACTAAACTATTCTACATACATTTCCACACTGCTTCTTTTTTTCCTTTATATTCAAGAAAAGGGTTCCACTTGAGTCTCTGAAGAAATCCCATCATTAATCCTGGCCTTTGGATCACTGCAACTCATCTCAGCCTTTGATTTTGCAATTTGCCAAAAAGTCATAAGCAGGTTTAACAATTAATGCACTTTGGGTGTTTGTGGAGGTGTTAGGGGGAGTTGGTAACAACTGTGGAGATAGCTAGGTGAGGTGGAAAGTGGTGGTGAGGTGGTGAAACCACCTGGTTTTGAGTTAACAGGTGTGGGAGAGGAGATGAACAATGGTGGCGGTATTTTCATTTAAACCGTGGGTTTGGACTGGGCTTGGGTGTTGGGCTTGGTTTTGTTTTGTGTTATGGGTTTGGATAATTAAAAGGGCCGGTTTGGTTTGTTTATTAATAACACACAAGGACTAAACTTGTAATTTCTGCAAAGTTGAAGGTTCTTATTTGACAAGTTTCTAAAATTAACACAAAGACTAAACCTGCCAAATATGATAAACCAAGGACCATAAATGTAATTATTTTCTATTTTAAATTTCTAAGGACCTTTTGTGTCATTTTTGAAACTTTAGGGACTAAAGTTGTCATTTTGTAATTTTTAAACTTTGAAGGGTTTATTTTGACAAATTTTGAATCCCATGGACCTTAAATGATATTTTTCTTTATTTTGGTTTACCAAGGACTATTTTTGACAACTTTTGAAACTTGGGAGACTAAAACTGCCAATTATGCAAACTTAATACGTTTTTCATCTGATTTTGGTACTTTTGCATTTGAAACACATAAAACACTTATTTGTGATATTTTCATCATTTTGATGCATTTCTGAGTGTTTTCAGATGTTTTTGCAGTTTAAATGGTACAAAAATGATGAGTATTTAGACACTCATCAATCCCCCACACTAAGATATTGCTAGTCCCTAGCAATCTTTTGAGAAAAATTAATGGATTTCATCTCTTTACCAAAAGCCATTACTTCTGGAGTAGCCAATTGTTTTAGTTCAAGTAAGAACTTTGGTACAATGATAACCAAATGATTTTGAGCAAATCACCAGCTTTCAACGGTTTTGATTTGTCTTTACCAGAAGCCGTTTGCTTCTGGACTAGCCAACTCTTAGATAATATATACTATCTTTGGTGAGCTGATTACCAATTATGGTTTTCCAACTGCCTTTACCACAAGCCATAAACTTGCGGGCTAGCCAACTCTTCACTAATTAAAGATATGGTGAGCTGAACACCATACAATTTTGGGCAAATTGCAAGCCGTAAACGGATTTGAGATATCTTTACCAAGAGCCGTTTGCTCCTGGATTAGCCAATCCTTATGTGGGTTAGACATGGTGGACTGATTACCATTTGTTGTGTTTAGTACATAGTACTTCCACTGAAAAAAATTTAAAATTTGGCCATTTTGGGGGAAAAAGGGACTAAAAGGGTACATTTATGATCAAATTCGCCAGAATTTCCCCCCCACTTAGAAATGAATATTGTCCTCAATATTCAAAGTCCCGGCTATTATGCCGAATCCTTGAACGTAAGAAGATAACATTACTAGCTAAGTGTGGAAACACAACAATTATTCTCTTTTTTTTTTTTAGATCTATATACAACATGTGGGGCATCTCCCCCACACTTAGGTGGTACACACGGGTGAAAATCCATGTTTAACTACTGTTTTTGATTACCGAGTCGCTAGCTTGACTCGACCCGAATTAATTTGTTCATGGGGAAGTAAGTGGAAGAGACAATCTCCATCGGACTTTCATTCAAGATGTTTGTATAAACATTGAAGTACGTGAAAGTTCCACACCGATAAGGTATACATAGAACCGGCTCACAAATGATAAATGAAAATGCCGGGGTCAAAAATAATGTCTTCATTCCCGAAGGAGTGAAGAACATGAGAAGCCACGGGATAGGTGAAGAAGAGAAAGAAAGCCATGATAAAAATCATGACTAACTCTTCATCCTCAATAGGATAATTCATAGTTTCATGAATCTCATCAGTTAAGCTCGCTTGATCAAGACATATTATGGGTGTGTCTAGATCAAAGTAGAAATTATCATACTCCGGCGGAGATATGATATGAGTGAGTTCACAGGAGGACTCCTCAAAGGCGAATGATTCATATTCGAGATTGATTTGAGTGAGTTCACTGGGGAACTCCTCAAAAGTGAATGATTCATAATCGGGGAGAGAATTATGAGAATGAGAAGTGGTAATACCACTAATCTTCTCTCCTATATGATCAAAATGGAACGTTTGCAAATCCGGAATAGAATCATTGAACAAAAGTTCACTATCCTCAAAGAGGATAGGATATGAAGTAGGCTTTTTATTAAAAGCCTCGATTCTAGAAATGAGAAGATTAACATTCAATAATGTAAGACGAAGAGCTTCGTCTTGGATTATTTCTTCATCATTCTCTTCTCCTAAGCTGACAGGCTCAGAAGGTAATTCCCCCATATAACTTATGTCTCCACAAGATAAAGAATAGTCCTCATCAGAATCAGAGAACATCTCAATATGATCATTTTGGAAGACAAGAGGAGGAGGGATATCACACACATGATCAAGAATTCCCTGTGATTCTCTTGGAATTTGGACAAGGTTCTCAACACTAGACTTTATGAATTCGTCAGATTCCTTTTCAGGAACAGTGTCAAGAAGCTCATCCCCCATGTTTAGAGAGTGAGTGGGAATATCGGGTGTGATAACAACAGACTGAGGGAGTTGAGAAGGACTAGCATACATATGTTTTATACTTTCCATTTGTTCTTCTGCTAGTAATTCCATCATAGTCTTTTCTCCCTGATTTTTCATGGAAGCAATTTCAACTGATGAACTTGAAGAACCTGTACAAAATTGACGAATATCAAGGGTAACTTCATCATCATCGTCATCAGGAATGAAACGGAATCGAGAGCTAGATTTGGCTGCTTTTTCTTTTGCAATTGATTCCCTAATAGATTGTTCAAAGGCAATTTGGGAATTTAATTTAGCAGTCCGCTCTTCGGCTAACAAAACTTCCATGGATTTTTGATTTGGATTATCTTGGGAATGGTTACCTTCCTTCAAATCTTTCACTAAATCCAAAAGATCAAGGAGAAGATTTTGAGGAAGTGGCTCAGGCTGAGGTGGTGCCTGATTCATTTGGTACTGTAGAGGTTGGTCATGATACGAAGAGTCGTAATTGTTACAAGGAAATGGGTTCCCTGTTTGACAATCCGAGCTAGAGTGAGGACCTCCACAATACTCACAACAGTAAAACTGATGTGGCTGTGAGTTATATGTGTTGTAGTCATAATTGTTATCATGAACCTGCTCATAGACAAGCGTGTTTCCTGATTGACAATCAGAACTGGAGTGTGAACCACCACAGTACTCACAACAGTAAAACTGCTGAGTCTCACAGTGTGGTAGTTGATGGAATAAATCAGTTGTGTTATGGTAGGAATAGGGATCCTGGTTATAGACAGACCCGTTTCCTGACTCCACCATGCTACAACTGGGGCAATTGCCACCATTATAAGGACCACCACACCATTGACAACCAAGAGGGTGAGGATGAGACATAGAAAGAATCAAATGGTTCCAGAGGGTAAGAAATGAAGAATCAAAAGGGTAAGAGGGTAAAGATGGATATTTTTGGATTTTTGAAAAACATGTTGTAAAAACAAAGAATGAAAATATTTTTGGGTTTTGTGTTTGTTGAAAACTTGAATAATAAAAAAAATGTTTTTGGTAATCGATCTGTCAAACGAATTAACTTCACGATAATTTTGGTTTTATATGAAAACAAGGAAATATGGACAAAGATGGTAAATACACAATGGGTGTATATTCAACAATCACGGATTCTTCAAATTCGTAGAACGCAGCACACCTCCCCGGCAGCGGCGCCAAAATTTGATTGGGGGCAAACAGTCAAGTTTATCACACAAGCTAACCACTTGTGAATGGTCAACCGTAATAAAATTAAAACTGTCTAAAACCAATACAATTATGATTTGGAGAGTATAGTGTTTCCACAGGTCGTTAAGTCCCAACGAGGTGTGAACACTGTAATACAACGAATCTGTGATCGGGTGATATTGAACAGGAAATGGGTGATGATTGATTTGGAATATTTATACCTAAAGAAAAAGTTTGTAAATTACAGGGGCTTAAATGCAAATTAAAGAAAATTAAAATGATAAATTATATTAAATAAACGCTATCACTATTTTTAAAATTGATTAACGTTTATAATCTAAAACTTACGTTTAAATTAAAAACTACGTAACGTACAAAATAAAACGTAAAAATAAAGAAGGAAAATACCTACGGATATGAAAAATACATTTTTACAATCCTAATTATACTAGAAAATTATTGGAAAAATAAAATTATTTTTTAAACTATTTATTTAATTATTATTAATTAAAAACTATTTTTAACTATTAATAATATCCTAAAATATAATAAAATATGAAATAAAGCTAGAAAAGTGAAATTATGACTTAGAAAAATCTAAAATATCATAAAACTAATTTTAAAACTGAAAATATATTTTTTATGATTTTTATCTATTTATTATTAATTAATTACTATTTAGAACTAATTAAAATGCTAGAAAATACTATTTAAGTTAAGAAAATTCTGGAAAAATTATTTTTTTGCTTTTTATATTTATCTTAAGCTATTAAAATTGAAAAATTATTTTTCTGAAGCTTTTCTGATTTATTTGTATTTAAAAGTGATTAAAAGCCTTAAAACTGATTTAAAATAAGAAAAATAGCAAAAAGTAATGAAAAATTATGAAAAATTCAGTAAAAGTCTAAAATATTATTCTAATTTTATTAAAAATATAAAAACTATGGCTTATATGGAAGAATATGAAGCTGCAGTGATAATCAGTTCTAAATAAGCTACTAAAATAAGCTATAAGCTACAGGAATAAGCCAAATGATTAAAGAAGCTGAATTATGCTAAAATAAGTCTAACTTAACTAATTAACAGTACTCTTGATTACTAAATAAGCTTAAACTAGATTTGAGCTTATGAGATTAATTAAGCAAAACAGTTTATAAGGGGGCTACTTTAAGCTAATGAATAAGCTATTCTAATAAGCTAAATGGGAAAACAGAAATTGGGACCTAAAGATCACCTAGCAGACTACACATGGACCAATTCTCAGCTCCTAATGAGCTTATTTGAATCCTGTGCAAAGGCTGCAAGTTGCCTAAATTCACACTCAGTAGAGTATGAACAGCGGGCAAATCAGCTCTAAAGGAGAGCTGATTAAGAGCTTTTAGAGACTTGGAAAAATTACACAAAAATCAGATTTAAGCTCTTGACCAACTGAACTAGGACATATCCCATTTTCATTAATTTTGGTTCAGAAACAAATCCATGAAAATTCAACAAAGTTTTCCAAAACTGGTTTTCAACTTTTGACTTTTAAAGACAGAAATGAAACTTTGACTAAAATGAGTTTTGATTCCAAATGACTAACTGATTATGATGTTTAATGGTAATATGGACCTATTGCAAGCTAGATTAACTAGTTTAACACCTAAATGAAAGAATTGATTGACTGAATTACACAGAATTGGAAATTAGAACTGATTTACTATGATTTTGACTTTAGAGTGATTCAGATGTCATCTGATGAGCTAAGTGACTATAGCAAACCTAAATGAACTTATAGCAACTATATTTAAGCACTCCACTAATCTCTAGCTCAGATCAATGATCTGATCCAAACACTAGTTACAAAGCTGATTTGCAAATACTCTATCTAAAACTTAATATAAACCACTACTAACACCAACTTACAAACAACTAATGCAGATTATAGCAGATGCTAACTATAACAACAATAGATTTAAAGCAAACAATTTCAAATGATATTAAGTAAAGTTGAGACTGATTATGAACTTACAAGAGGTCCAGAAATTAAATGAGACTGAGAACCATAAATCACTATCCTAAACCTGAATTCAACCCAGAATCACTATAATCAACCCATATCCATGTCTGCAACAGCATGCTTCTACTTCCTTTCTTGATTTTTTTTTTATGAGCAATTTATTTGTATTTTTGATATTTTTGATTAAACTGGTTTCTACTGCTTTAAAAGCATATAAAAGATTATAAATAAGTAAAATGAGCTTGAAGAAACATGAAACTACAACATTTGACAATATTAAGTGGATTTGTCAAATTCACTCAAAATTGCTAAAACTGAAATCAAAACTTGTTAACTGAAATTAATACTTGGAATAGGATTAGAATACATTAAAAAACTTTAACAATACAACTTAGAAGCTGAAAAATACACTGAAATTTAAATTATACTACCTACGACATGTAAAAAACTAAACTATTCTACATATATTTCCACACTGCTTCTTTTCTCCTTTATATTCAAGAAAAGGGTTCCACTTGAGTCTCTGAAGAAATCCCATCATTAATCCTGGCCTTTGGATCACTGCAACTCATCTCAGCCTTTGATTTGCAATTTGGCGCCAAAAAAGTCATAAGCAGGTTTTAACAATTAATGCACTTTGGGTGTTTGTGGAGGTGTTAGGGGAGTTGGTAAATAGCTGTGGAGATAGCTAGGTGAGGTGGAAAGTGGTGGTGCGGTGGTGAAACCACCTGGTTTTGAGTTAACAGGTGTGGGAGAGGAGATGAACAGTGGTGGCGGTATTTTCATTTAAACCGTGGGTTTGGACTGGGCTTGGGTATTGGGCTTGGTTTTGTTTTGTGTTATGGGTTTGGATAATTAAAAGGGCCGGTTTGGTTTGTTTATTAATAACACACAAGGACTAAACTTGTAATTTCTGCAAAGTTGAAGGTTCTTATTTGACAAGTTTCTAAAATTAACACAAGGACTAAACTTGCCAAATATGATAAACCAAGGACCATAAATGTAATTATTTTCTATTTTAAATTTCTAAGGACCTTTTGTGTCATTTTTGAAACTTTAGGGACTAAAGTTGTCATTTTGTAATTTTTAAACTTTGAAGGGTTTATTTTGACAACTTTTGAATCCCATGGAGCTTAAATGATATTTTGCTTTATTTTGGTTTACCAGGGACTATTTTTGACAACTTTTGAAACTTGGGGGACTAAAACTGCCAATTATGCAAACTTAATACGTTTTTCATCTGATTTTGGTACTTTTGCATTTGAAACACATAAAACACTTATTTTTGATATTTTCATCATTTTGATGCATTTCTGAGTGTTTTCAGATGTTTTTGCAGTTTAAATGGTACAAAAATGATGAGTATTTAGACACTCATCAATCACCAACACTTGAGGGGGAGATTGTTGGAATCACTCCTAAACCTTAATTCAAGTGTTAGTAATTTATATGTAATAGTTAGCTTAATATGGCCTTTATGTTAGTTATTAGCCTTAGGCTTATGTAGAAGGCCCATAAGCCTAGGCCTAGTCCAATAAGGAAAAGGATGGGAACTAGGAGTGTTGCCCTAGCTTCCCTCCTATAAATACCATGTAATAACCCTCACTTGAGGGTTGGTTGTTCAATTCATTTCACTCTCATACTCTACGCATAAAAGCCTTCATTCTAACGTGTGTGTTTGTGTGTGTTATTGTTCATCCGCCTCTCTTCTCTTCTCTATTTCTTCTACTGTTACTTGTGTTGCATATTTGGGAACCTAACAATGCTATTGTTCCACGGATCCCTTGTTGGAGGGATCCGTCTATTGTATCTTGAGGGATCCGTGAGACGCTCCTCATTATCCTTGGGTTATGGGTCATGGGTCATGGGTTATGGGTCATGGGTCCTAGAATTTAGACCATGGGTATCCAAGTAGATACAATGTATCTAGAAGATGCAATGCATCTAGTCCATGGGTTATGGGTTTGCTCCATGGGTCATGGATAATACCCATTATGACTTATGCATGATGTCATGCAATGGGTCATGGGTTAAGCTCCATGGGTATGGGTTATGGACTTTGGGTTTTACCCAAATACATTCAATGTATTAAGTCAATGGGTTAAATACTTAAACTTCTACCAATTATATTACCCATTATAATACATACTAAGTATGTATATATCTACCCAATATGTAAACACTAGTTGTTGTACATATGCATTACTAAATCATGAAAGCACTATTACTTGTTTAGTGGTTTATATGAAAATATAAGTATGTAAGTAAACTATTGGCTCAAACCATTTACGTATTTTGTTTGTTTCGTTAAAATGATTTTATCTTTGTTATCGACAAAACATTTAGAAGATCGTAAAATGTAAATAAACGTTTTTACGGCTTATTTGTATTAACAATCTCCCCCTTTTTGTTGATGACAAAACATAAGATTATTTTAAGGAAAAACTAAAATTCGTAAAAGTTTGAATTGGAATTTTTACTCTCTTCTCCCCCTTTTTGTCAAAACAAAAAGAGCGTCATTGTTTTAAGAAAAACACGTGAAAAAGAAAGAAAATGAATAAAAAATAGAGAGTAAGTGAAGAGACGTATTCTCGACTTAGCTCCCCCTTGATGAGTCCATCCCTTTGTGAGGGCGTCAAGTAAGAAGAAATACTAAACTAGTGCATTGCAATTATGTTTGCAAATGGTTTCGTCTTTGTGACGAATATTCTCCCCCTTGATGATTGCACCTTTGCAAGGAGGACGTTATGTAATGTAATCGTATGTGAATGATATTGCAAATCATTTTGCAATGTTTTGCTTTGACAATAAACTCCCCCTAGCTAAGGGTGTCAAAGTCTTCATGTGTATATTGAAAATCTACAAAACAAAGGTTAGAAAACAGGTATATAGAGCATAATTTCCTGCAAATAAGACTCAAGTTAGTAGTAAACAAGTCTTATGTTGCACGGATCCCACGGTTCCCTCTTTGGAGGGATCCGTCTAGGCTAAACTGAGGTATTCGTCTGTCTGTAAGCATAAGACAGCAATGGTGATGTATAAATTGATATTAACATCAACATGAGATATGTATTAAGGCACCAAACATATTCTCAAGACAATATGGCATATAACATGTTATTTCATTGAATAAAAATACGAGAAATGATCTACATATCTCTAAAACCAAGAGAATGATTTAAACATGAAATATGATTCCTAAACTATCTAAGTTAAACTTAAGACTAGAACATCACTTGAATCCTTAAGCTTATGGTTGTTTAGGTTTGTTGACCTCATCGAAACATTCGAGGAGGTGATAAAACATGAAACGTTGTTCTTCACGTAGTTCATGTATCAAGCCTTCAACGTGTTGACAATGATAAAAATCTTTTTCATAACTCGGAAGAGGTGGTGGTAGAAATGGAGTGGCTTGAGGTGGAAGATCAAGTGAAGAGGGTTGAGGATCCTCAAAAGAAGGAGGGATTGGCGGAGGCACATCCGATGATGGCTCAAAGGATGGTGGTGGAGGTAGAGAGGTGCCAACTTCCATGTGGTCGGGTGGTTGACTTTGATGATTCCTCATAATCCAAAATGGACCATTTGAGGGAAATGGAGAAAAGGATGCCGGTGCAAGTGTTGATTCAACACCTTGGTTTTGTTGTTGCACAATCTTCTCTATTGAAGAAAATGTCGGCAATGGTGGAGGATGGGATGGCCTAGGAGGCAAGTCCTCCAAGTTGTAGAGATGTGGAGATGAATGTGGAGTGGTAAATGATATGGCTCTAGGCACCAAAGGTGATGGTTGGGTGGAAATGGGTGTGTTTGGTTTAGAAGGAATAGTGGTGTTTGGCGATGATATTTTTGTAGGAACAATCCTTTTGGGGATTGGTTTGATTGGTTGAGTTGGTGGAGGAAAAATCCTAGCATTTGTGGATTTAACGGGAGATGATTCGGTTGAAGAAATTTCGTGAATAACACGAGCAAGTTTCTTGGGTGGTGTAACATATTGGATTTCACATACACATCAAACCATAACCAAAGGAGGCGTACAAGAGATGAGTTTTAGAGAGAGAAAGTTAGAGGTTTGGGAACTTTAGTGAGAGAAAGAAAAATCTTATTATGAGCTCCAACTCTCTACCTTGGGAGGTAGAGAGTATTTATAGTACTTACATAAAACGCCACCTACCGGGCTGTGGATCAGGCATACAGTGGGTAAAGACCCGTCCGTCCTCTACGGTGTTACATAACTAAATACTACTTAACATTAAATAACTACGACTACGAGCTTTCTAACGATTACATATACTTGAGGTGACCGACACTTTAACTACTGGATTTTCCAAATCCTAACAATCTCCCCCTAAGGGAGGTCACCTCAAACACACATTACATTTCATAGAAAAACGAACAGATATAACATTGAGATTGTTCTTAGATTCTTGTTCTATAGCTCGTAGTCTTTGATTCTTCATTTTTGCATGTTTTGGATAATCTGAGTGGAGGTCTTTAACTGATCCACGTGATATAGAGTTTTGAGCCAGCTTTGAGATCATCAGCAACATTAAATCTCTAACTCATCCATTGTGGTGTTGGTATAATGTGATGTTGTGACTTTTGGACCGACATGCTCACATTCTGGATCATGATATCTCCTTATCAGAGTAGCGGAAGCTTTCGTTGATTCATGATATTGGCAGCAGCGTAGCAGAAGCATGGAGTGAAAATATCAGAGTCATTGAGGCACCAATCATGATTTCTTTCGATATGAATGTGTTGTGTGAGCATGTGGCTATGGATTGACCGCTTCATTCTGATCAGCTGCAAACGTCGGGGTGTACCTGCATAAGACAGTTAGCAATAAAACGTACGAAAGTGTCTTTGATCATTTTCGTTGAATTGAGGTACACGCCCACGGTTCCCCGTTGATCAGTACAAGTACTGCCTGTGATCAGGTATAATTCTGAAGAATTTCCTTGACAGGGTTTCGCAGCTGCTCTAGCTGTTCTCAAACCGGAACGTCTCAAAGAAGACAACACGGAGTGAGTGAACCAGCGAAATGAGATTCATTGATTGATGAAAAGAGATTTGAAAAACAATCGTGTATTGCTCAATAGAAATTGTTTTTGCAATACAACGAAGGTTTTAATGAAAATCAATTATCAATCATAAACACCTTTTATTTTGGGAAATAAGTATACAGTCGATGTGCTAAAGAAAAGAGTTTTTTAAGCACAACGACCGGTTTTTCAAAGGTATCCGTCAATCCATAACCTGAACCAGGATTGATTCAAAAGATTGAATCTCTCCATTGTTTCTGTCAGTTGTCACATGGTTGATCTATTGGATAGATCTCACATGCCACCTACCAGGAGCTTGTTTGATGTTGGCTCCAGAAGGCTTTCCATCTTCATCGTGAATATGTATACATATCACTTAGATGTTCTGGCAATACCACAAGGATAATGCGTAGGACTCATAAGATATAATCTCTCTTTCCACATTGTGTGAAACAGAGAGTCTTCATTGAAAGTGTCATAAAGAGATTTATATGATGATCTCGTGGCTCTAGACTCAATTGTGCATATTTGGTTCCTATGCCGGAGACTAGGGAGAGGGTCTCCTTCTTCAATATCAACAATCTCTAAGAGAAAGTCGATAGATAATTTCGGTTCCCCGTGAGAATGAAACAAGTCCTTTTAAGAGGAACTTGAGTGGTTTGGAAAGTTAAAGTGCAGTGCGTCACTGGGTCCATGACATCTTGTCTTCAATACCAATGTTACCTTGGTAACAACCAGTAGTATATGAATTGAACCCGGTTTCTGCCCTAAGGTTGAATAAATGGAGGGCTATTTCTTTTCACCCTTTTTCACATTCAATTCTTTTTCATTCTTCAACCCCTTCAGTGCTTACCGAGACTTCATTACTAGAACCTTGTTGGGTTTATTCCAGTACTAGCTCTGTCTCAGTCCGCACTCTTCCCATATCTCACTTTTCTCCTTTTTCATCATACCTAAGGACTTCTACACTATCTAGTGGATTGTCCCTGGGTAGATCCCTCCGGTTCTGGCGGATCATGGGACCTCAACCTAACCTTATCATCCTTATATCACCATACATAAAGTAAAGTTGGTCGGTCTTTTGGTGTAGTTCTTCCGCCTTGAAACCAATTGAAAACCATTTGAAAATCAATCAAGATACTTGTGATATAGAATCAAAGCATTATGTATCTTAATTGTTTTGATATTTTAGAAATGCTCCCCCTCAACATATGCATAAAATTTTAGAATTTGTTTAGCACATGGAGGCAAGAGATCTTTGAAATCGTTAGATTAAGAATGAAAGGTCCAATCTTTTGATTAACATTTTCTAAAATGATCATCATCACTTCCCAATCAATTTGAGTAGATAAAACATTTTGAGGAAGGATGAGGTTTTCACAAGTTTTCTCCCCCTCAATATGTGCCTCGAATTTTGAAAGAGTTTTGCACATACCAGAGGGAACCTGCACTTAGAGACAATTCAGTCACGTTTCAATAATTTGAGGTTTAAAATAGATGCTCCCCCTCAACATGTGCATGGAAAATTTGAAATCGTTTGTCACTTGCGGGGAGGAAAACATGCTAAACACTTATGAAACCATTTATCGAATTATCAGTTTAAATCCAATTTAAATCACAAATTCTCCCCCGATCACAATTATCAAATCATTTGAGATTTGTGATCTCTGTAGATTTAAATTGATTTTGAAAGCTTTTAAGGAGAATTGTGACTTGATTATGAAAGCGTTTTAACTGATAAGGATTGGATTTTGAGACTTTAGACTCCAAAGATTAAACATGCTTGAGAATCTTTTGAAAACATAATAATAACCAAGGTCTGGTACCATTGTTTGAAAAATACACTTTTTGATTTAATTGAAAAATCATTCTCCCCCTCAATCAATGACGAAAGTCATTGATTGATGAATTGAGATTTTGACACTTGATAAGTTCTTTTGATTTTCAAAAATAGAGTCCGAAGTGTTTTCAAAACAATTGAGTTTTCAAAAGATTGCAAATATTTTTCAGAGGAATCTTTAGAAGGAAAAATATTTGAAGTTAAACAATTGTCTTGTTGATGACAAACGTTTGTTTTTAGAATCAGAGCATTGGGTTTAAAACAAGAGATAAAGCATGGCACTGTTCTTTCTTTGAAAAACGGGTTATTGCCTGAAATGATAATAAACCATTGTTTTACTTTCTCCCAAAAAATTATTTTTTTTTATTTTTTAATTATTTTTTTATTTATTTTTTAACATTCGAACAACATCTAAAGTCCCGTGTCATTCTTTGAATGACAACACAAAGACCGTAGATATAATCAAATCAAGGTAAAAACATGACAAAAAGTACAATATTTTTTGAGACATTTCAAGTTTTTCAAATTTTTATGGATTTTTGAGAGATTTTTATATTTTTGTATTTTGCTTTTTGAATAAATATATACAAAATATAGATGAAGAAAAGACCTTTACTCCTCGTCTTCCTCCTGAAGACGTTTGAGTGTTTCTGGTTGAAGGCTTTTCAAGCCAAGTCGTGGAAGAATAAACTCAAAACGTTCTCTTGGAAGAGCTTTGGTGAAGATGTCTGCTAACTGGTATTCTGACTTCACAAAATAGAGTTCCACCACACCGTTTTCCACTTGCTCCCTGATGAAATGATGTCGGATGTCAATGTGCTTTGCTCTTGAGTGTTGTACGTTGTTGCATGAGAGAGCAATAGCACTTTTATTATCACAGTACAGAGGGATTTTGTTGAATTCAAAGCCATAGTCAGATAATTGGGATCTCATCCAAAGGATTTGAGCACAACAAGATGACATGGCTATGTATTCAGCCTCTGTAGAGGAAATAGAAGTACTCATTTGCTTCTTTGAAGACCAGCTCACAAGCTTATCACCCAAAAACTGAGCACCTCCTGATGTACTTCGACGTGTATCTTGACATCCTGCATGATCAGCATCTGCATAGGCTATTAGTGACATACCGGTGTCCTTCGGGTACCATAGTCCCATATTGATGGTTCCTTGGAGATACCGAAAGACCCGTTTAACCGCTTCAAGGTGCTTTTTAGTAGGCTTAGCCGAATATCTAGCACACATGCACACAGCGAACAAGATGTCGGTCGCTAGCTGTGAGGTACATCAGGGATCCAATCATACTTCGATATTTTGTTTGATCTACCATGATCTCTGAGTTGTCCTCATCCAGCTTAGTGCGTTCAATCATGGGAGTTTCAACGGTGTCACATGATACAAATCCAAATTTCTTTAAAATCTCATTCGCATATTTAGATTGATTTATAAAATGCCTCCGGGACTTTGTGAAATTTGTAATCCCAAGAAAAATGACATTTGTCCCATCATTGACATTTGAAATTTGGAACCCATTTCATTTGAAAACGATCACATTCATTGGGGTCAGTCGAGGCAAAGATAATATCATCAACATAAATTTGAACGTGAATTAAATGTTTTCCTGACTTCCGGGTGAACAATGTAGGATCAACTGCTCCTTTGCTGAATCCAGTGGATAGAAGAAACTTTGACAGCGTATCATACCATGCTCTAGGAGCTTGCTTTAAACCGTAAAGAGCCTTTTTCAAGCGATAGACATGAGTAGGATGCTCAGGGTTCACAAAACCCTCTGTTGGTGACGTAAACCACCTCTTTTAAATCTCCATTCAGAAAGGCGGTTTTAACATCCATCTGATATACAACCATATTCTTGCTAACAGCATTAGCCAAGAAGATTCTGATTGCTTCAATACGAGCAACTGGAGCAAATGATTCTTCAAAGTCAATACCCTCCTCTTGACGGTATCCTTTTGCGACTAATCGAGCCTTGTTCTTTAAGACATCACCATGCTCATCAAGTTTCACTTTGAAGATCCATTTTAGAGCAATGATCATAGCACAATCTGGAGCAGGTACTAATTCCCATACATCAAGTCGATCAAACTCATGAATTTCTTCTTGCATGGCATTGAACCAGCAGTCTTCATTCATGGCGGTTTTAATATCTTTTGGTTCGACCTTAGAGAGTACGGAGTTGAAGAAGCACCATAAGGCATCGGTTGCAAGTTGTTTCCATGTCGATACTGGGCGAGAGGGGTTTCCAATGATGTTGTCCAATGGGTGATCATGTGTCCACTTTCTACGGTGTTCATGTTTGTTGTTGTGTGGAACTGAAGTAGCAGAGTCGATATCTCCAGATGAAGAAGGTTCTGATGATGATTCAGGAGCAAAGATATTTTCAAATGGAGGATCTTCGGGAGTTGCAAAGGGATTAACTTCATCATTGTTGCCAGAACTGGATTGTCCAGGAGCCATTTGACCGGTCAGCTCATCGAACGTAACGTGAATTGTTTCCATGATATTTCGGGTTCTCTTGTTGTAGATTCGGTAACCCTTCTTGTTTGGTGCATAACCAACAAAAACTCCAATATCTTCCTTTGCTCTTAATTTACCTAAGTCTTGATCGTCATTCATTGGATAGCACAAAGCACCAAACACACGAAGGTAGGAGAGATCAGGTTTTCGTTTATGAACAAGTTCATATGGAGTTTTTCCATGATAGGTGTGAATAAGGGAACGATTTTGGGTGTAGCAAGCAGTGGCAATGGCTTCAGCCCATAGAAACATTGGAACTTTTGAATAAATAAGCATTGTTCTTGCGGCTTCCACAAGAGTTCGATTTCGTCTTTCAACTACACCGTTCTGTTGAGGAGTTCGTGGAAAACTTCTTTGATGACTGATTCCAACACTTTCATAAAACTGAATTAAGTCTTTGTTGACAAACTCTGTGCCATTGTCTGTTCGAACAATTCTGACAGTATTGTTGAGTCAAACCTGAAGCTGTTTGATTAGTTTGATAATGACATCTGGAGTTTCATCCTTTGTTCTCAAAAACTTTACCCAAGTAAATCGAGAGTAGTCATCAACAACTACTAGAATGTATTTCTTCCCATTTATCGTTTGCACTCTCATTGGTCCGCACAGATCTATATGAAGGGTATGAAGAACTTCCATTACTAAATTTGTGGGTTTAGGTTTGTGGGCATATTTCGTGTTTTTACCCAATTGGCAAGCTGAACAAAGATGATCTTTTTCATATTTTAATCTGGGTAAGCCTCTGACAAGATCCTTTCTGGAAAGGTTATTAATGGTGCCGAAGTTCAAGTGATTGAGACGACGATGCCATAACCATGACTTTGTTTTAGAAGCCTTTGACAGCAAGCAGATTGGAGAAGACTTCATCATGTCTTCGATAGAGATGGTGTATAGGTTAGAACCACGAGTACCTCTTAATAATTCCACACCATCAAGTTCTCTAACGAAACAAGTATGTTTTCTAAAGGCCACCTCTAGATCGGAATCACAGAATTGACCAACAGAGAACAAATTATGACCAAGACCTTCCACATAATATACCCTGGAGATTACACTTTTGCCAACTACATAATCACCATAACCCATAATTGCTCCAAAATGGTCGTTCCCGAATCTAACGGTCCCGATGAATTTACT
Source organism: Chrysanthemum makinoi (assembly GCA_910596185.1). Lineage (NCBI taxonomy): Eukaryota > Viridiplantae > Streptophyta > Magnoliopsida > Asterales > Asteraceae > Chrysanthemum > Chrysanthemum makinoi. The sequence goes on along the minus strand of OU343222.1, from coordinate 219,621,734 downwards.
CACGAAGTTCATGAGCCGCGACCGGTCTCCAGTCATATGCTTGGAACAACCTGAGTCCAAGTACCACAGAACGATTTGAACGATCTGCAGTTGAACACAGACAAGAATGGATAACTGGATAATTGGGATCCCCATGCAAGAATGGGTTCCACTTGGTTAGTAACAGTGATTGGAACACCCACATCAAAAATAGAAACATCCATATCAGAAATAGTAGCAATGGAATCATTATTAATAGATGCAGTACTAGTGTCCGTATTTGACCTATTCAAAGTATGTTCACTTCTTAAGGGAATAGTTCTACCAGTAGGCATTGTCTGATTAACCTTATATTGCAGGTATCCATTGATAACCTATCTTACTAAATGTTCTTCTTGTGGGTTTCCACTGTTTTCTAACTTTCTTTTGTTTTTTCCTTTTAGCCTTCTTAGCTTGATTTTTAACATTAACAGTTTTAACTAGGCATTTGACAGCATTAGACAAAGCATTCATACCATAATCATGATTAGCAACAGAATTCAAGCAGACATCATTACAAGGTTTGCAAATAGTATCAGAATTCGAATTAATTACAGTACGCCTATGGCTAATACTAGAATCAACACGATTTGTTTTATTCAACACAAACTTAAAGTTCCTAGGTTGGTCTTCTACTCTCTTCCAATGCACATTTTCAGCTTACGAGGTCCTATCTTGCTTGGTATTGCCTGGAGGCTTTGACCGCTTGCTTTAATGTCACTGATTACTCCTGTAGAGGGAATTATGGGAACATTAGTTGGTTTATCTACTTTTTGCATTCCTGTACTAGATGTGCAAGGGTCTGTACCACTAGAAGGCACATTGGTGTTCACTTTCTTGAAACTGGGCCTAGAATGGTTTGAATACTTGGCACTAGGCATAGAACAAGGCATTACAGCTTTGCCTTTTTCACCTAAGGATTTTGGACATGTTGCAATTACACATTCTAGCAGCTCTTGAGATCGTTTGGCCTGGAGGCAAGCATACCTAATTTCTCTATCAAGAGGTTTATTAATGAAATCCTCTTCAACAATCTCACAGAGACATTCTAGACTATCCTTAAGGTAAGCACAATAGTCATGAAACGCTGGTTCATTATTCCTAAGATGAGGAGGAATGTATTTAACCGTTACAGTGTATTTGCAGTCTGAGGATGACGTTGATGCAACATTCTTATTAAAAACAAGTGGCAGTTTCCCATTTTCCTGACTTCTCAGATTCTCAATTTCCTTTTGTAAAGACGTTATTTTTCGTTGTTTTGGTCACGAGTGACTTTCATTGAATCATATAACTCTTTAAAGTGTCGTTTAACTTTTTCATTTTCTTCTAGAAAACTCTCGTTTTCCTTTTGTAAGGCATTTACTAAGTTTTGAAGATGAAAAGTTTGAGAGTACTAAGAATCTAACGGAGGAGGCATTTAGGATCCAGTCACATTGTTCATTTCACCCTTTAATTGAGAGATTTGGGCTTTCAACTTTCTGATCGTGTTACAATGAGCTCGAATCTGATCGTCACGTTTGTTTATCTGAAAAACTGCATCAAATTCTGGAACATCTGAGGATGTCTTGATATTTGAGGTTTTGACATTTTCTTTAAGATGTTGATATTTTAGTTGTAAATCAAAATGTTCAACTTCTAGTTTAGAAAGATGCTTTACCAAATTATCGTGATCATCCTGATCAATTTTCTCATTAAGTTTTGAATTAATCTTTTCAAGCTCAATGACACGATCATGGGAGACTTTCAGAGCAACAGATAATTCATGAAATTGAGAAGCATTAATGGAACAATTTGTAGAGTGTAAAACACATCTTGAGCAATACATTCAGAAATAAGATTCTCATTCAAGGTATGCAAGTTTTCCTCTCAATCTCATTATATTTTAATGCTCGCTCATAGTCACTAACCTCAACTATCATTGCATCAAATTCCTTTTCCATTCCTTTAATATCTGAATCTATCCCTTTTTAAGACTCTCAAAATGATCTTTTAGTTGTTTAAAGAAAGGCATGACCTCAGTTAAATAGCATTCTTTTGTTTGTTCAAAACCCCTTTCCCCTTCAGTTATCCCAGTGGGTGTGATCCTTTTCTTACAAGTTTTCTCAAAATCGACAAATAGTTGAAAAATAACATATTGACTGATTAAGGTCTTGCTCTTAGTGGCAATAGTTCTAGGAACTAAATGCATTGGTGTATTTGGAGGATACACAGTCGCTGCAGGCATTTTCCTAAGGGGAGGGTTTGTTTCAACAAGATTTTCAGCTTTTTGCTTATCTAAATCCCTTTTCCAGAAAACTTGTTCAGGTGTTAACAACGTTTGAGGCTTAAATTTGTTTAAGGAGATCCAGTTTTCCTTCTTGTAATCATGGGGTTTGATCGTGATGTTATTCTTTTTGCATTCAGGATCTTCTAGCTTCTTATTCATTTTCTCCCTAGATGCATCATCTAATTTTCTATCTTCCTCAGTGCACTCAACGCAACTAGGTTTCTGTCTAGGTTTAAGAATCTCATTGCCATCATAGATTACATTTTGAGCTGCTTTTTCTATCTTCCCGTACTCAGGGTTGGGTTTATCTATAATGGGAACACTATGCTTATCGCTTAAAACTCTATGCTTAGTGACCATGTGAGCAATCTGAATGGTATTCCCTTGTACGTACAACTTATTTTCAAGCTTGTTCTTCAAAGTTTTTAGATTAGAAAAATCATTCAAAAGTTTTGATTCCTTAGCATGAAATTCCTGCTTAAGCACTTTAACATTTTCTTGAAGTTCTTGTTTTTGCTTAGCAGTTTTTGAAAGCTTTTCTTGTAAGGAGTTTAACTCTTTTTTTAACACTTCTTCTCTAAAATTACTTTTTCTAATAATTGTACGCATTTGGTTATCCAACTCCTGCTCACGAGTAGTTAATTCAAACTTAGCACGTTGTTCATAAATGGCAACACGTTCTTTATAGGCATTAAGTTCAGAGATAACAGAATCATCAGGGGCACATGTAGTGTATTCATCAAAAACATAGTCATCATTGACTGCAGAAGATGCATCACTTGGTACGACCTCACTTTCACTTTGTTTCACATATTGATCATATGGGACAACATTGATATTACCCATATTTTCAATATTTGACTCAATAGTTTCAGTTGATTGTACTTTGTCATGCATCTTTTGCACATCAGCATCATCGTATAGTTTTAGTACCTCAGAAATGAGTTTGTCTTTGGATGGACCAGCTTGTGGTGATGAAGAGACTTTAGGAGAGACCATTGGAGAAATGCTAGCCATGAAAATGGTTTGTGCAGTAGGTTCATCATCAACGTCAGAGTCGTAAGCATCACAATCAGCTACTTGAAAGGCATTCTGATGATTATGGCCTATCTCCTGAATTGGTTGCTCATCCACATCTGCATCATATGTCTTAGCATTTCCTTCAGTCAAAAACAACAACTCCTCTTCATCCAAAGCTGCACCATTATCCTGAGCTTGCACAAGCAACATCTTATCCCTGAAGTACTCTGCATTCTGAGGGCGTTTTGGCGATGTGCAGTTCCTTGCAATGTGTCCCTCACCTCCACATTTGTAACATTTGATTGGCTTTGCTTGACCCTGATTTCCATTCCTTCCCCTATTCTGATTTGCCACATATCCTCTACCGACTCCACCTCTTCCTTGTTCGTACTGCCTTTCTTGAACTAGTTGCACCATAACCTTCCCATCTCTGACTAGAGCATGATTGTGAAGATTGGATGCAGTTCTGATTTCATTATTAGTGTGAAGTCTGTTAGTGTGAGGAGTGAAGGTTAAGTTTTGTTTAACCATAAAAGCTAGTTTATTGATAAAGTGTTCCATGACTGCATTGGCATCAGGTTGTTTGAAACTTGAATCTGGAATGACTTGAGATACTTTGGTAGTAGTTCCATCATTGGTGTAGAAGGCTGTTGAGTCATTTGATGAACTTGTTTCTCCCTGGTTGGTTTTGAACTGATCAAGAATCCTTTTTTCAAACATAGCATGTCTCTCATTCTGAAGAAGGAAGGCATAGAGTTGCTCATAGTTTGTATTCTTCAATCCTTTGGTTAGCTTCACAGAGGTGACAAACTTGTGCCATTCGGGATTCATGTTGTTCACAAACTTTGAGTTCAGCTGAATGTTTGGCATAGTCATTCTGATGTTCCTCATGTCATTAACAAGCTTGTGGAATCTCACGTAATACTCATAAACACTCTCATCAGGTTTCATCTTGAAGTGCTCAAATTCATCATAGAGTTGTGATTCTCTGTCTTCCATAGTTAATTCAGAACCAGACAGAAGCATCTTGACATTATCCCATACTGCCTTGGCTTCGGTGTTGTGATTGATAATAAGCTTGTAGATATCTTTTGGAAGACCTTGAAGTATGATGTTAGAAGCCCTGATATCAGCATCGAATCTCTTTTTCTCCTTATCATTGAGCTCATCATATGTCTTTGGTCTGTCTATCCCATAGATCATTGTTCCATCTGCTGCTATATCAATTAAGTCTCTTGTAGTCTTAATCAGATAAGGTCCTTCATCAATTGATTTGAGAATGTTGACCCCATTTTCCTTTCCAAGACAGTACAGTCTGATTCCTTGAGCCCAAGAGTCGTAGTCGTCATCTGTCAAGCATGGGTAGACGGGTATCTGAACCAGCTGCTTGAACATCCTCGGTAAGATGATTGTAGGTACGTTGGTAGACATGTTTAAAGATTACACGGGATTTTATAACTCTATGATTAAACCGGGAAATAGATTCTTTCACGGGATTTTAATAAATCAAGAGAAAACCGTATTACAAACAAAAGTTAACCAAGTCGCTAAGATTCCTTGAATCAAGTCGCTAAAAACCAAGTTGCTAAGACAAGTCGCTAAGTGCCAAATTGCTATGAATTTTGACATCAAGTCGCTATGCACCAAGTCGCTAAGAGATCAAGTCGCTAAATAGCAACTCGCTACTGGTCCAAATCGCTGACACCAAGTCGCTAAGAAACTTAAGAACAAGTCGCTATCAAAATTGAAAGCAAGTCGCTACCTTACCAAGTCGCTACCCGTAGTGGAGAGTCCACAAACAGTACTTTTTGTCGGCTTGTCTCTAAAGGCAAGTCGCTACCACAATACACTACAACTCGCTACAGACTTACAAAGCAAGTCGCTACCAAGAGAATAACACCGTGACTCAAGTCGCTAGCATGAAAAATTCAAAAACACCACTTTTCAATCCAAAAACAACCCAACCACGATGATTTAAGCCTTCTAAATCAAAACCTAAACACTTATGATGATCTTAAACACAAAAGTACAATCAAAATCCAAACTTTAACACTAGAAATCAACCAAATGATGCCAAAACCACTAAACTTTCTCAAACTCAAAATCCACCTAAAAACCACTAGAAATCCAAAGATATGTAAGAGATGATCTAACCATGGCTCTTGATACCATTTGTAACATATTGGATTTCACATACACATCAAACCATAACCAAAGGAGGCGTACAAGAGATGAGTTTTAGAGAGAGAAAGTTAGAGGTTTGGGAACTTTAGTGAGAGAAAGAAAAATCTTATTATGAGCTCTAACTCTCTACCTTGGGAGGTAGAGAGTATTTATAGTACTTACATAAAACGCCACCTACCGGGCTGTGGATCAGGCATACAGTGGGTAAAGACCCGTCCGTCCTCCACGGTGTTACATAAATAAATACTACTTAACATTAAATAACTACGACTACGAGCTTTCTAACGATTACATACACTTGAGGCGACCGACACTTTAACTACTGGATTTTCCAAATCCTAACAGGTGGTCCTTTGGTGGATGAGTTACCACTAGAAGCTTTTTTCATTATGAGATGACAAAGAGTTAGTGAGATAGAAGCTTCTAGTTGCTGAGATTTAAGTTGTAGATGGTGACTAAGAAGTCCTAATAATACGGTTTATAAAGAGAAGGATTTTGGGAAGTGCATTCAAGACTTAAGCCACTAAGATCCTTTGAAATGTGATTATTTGCATGCACAAGAGTCAACTTTAGAGTTGCACTAATCAAGGAGGTTAATTAAGACAAGATGGAGTGTTCAAGTTAGCAAGGAGAGCTTGAAATTATTTTTTTAGTTATAGTTTAGCTGAATCTGTCACCCGGATCCCACGGTTCCCTCTAATGAGGGATCCGTCTAGGCTAATCCTAGGGATCCGGCTCTCAGCAACCAAGAAAAGGGAAAAATGATGTTTGTAAGGTCTAATACCTATACATCTTGAGTGTCTCAGTCTTTTTAAGTGTCTTAAATGAAATGTGAGTTAAATGATCAAGGGCAATGAGTGATGGTAGCTAATGATTGCCTTTTAAGAAAGAAAATGGGATTTTATGAGCACCAATGGGTGATCAAGGATGACACTAGGGGATTTGAGAATTTCAAGTGGTGTTAAATGACCCTAGAGATCAGATTGCAACTTGGGATAAAATTTAAAAAATTCCTTAAAAATTATAAGAATTGAGAAACTAGTTTTTGACCCATTTTGAGATAGGAATGACTAAAATCAATTTGCTAAAATTGAGAGAATTATGGAATTAGATGTGTTGACATGTGAGAAATGATGTGAGTAGGAGCGGAAGGATGATGAGTTTTGGTGAAATGATAAATCAAAAAGCACCTTGAGTGTGATTCTAAATTAGCTATGAGTGAGTGTGAAACTTACTGAGCTCGAGAAGGACTTAAGTGGTCCTAAGGAATTATGTTTAGCTAGTGTGAAGTGGTCTAGTGGGTTGGTTTGATGTGTGGAGGTCTGCATTTAATTTTTATCACCCCGGATCCCACGGTTCCCTCAAATGAGGGATCCGTCTAGAACAAATTGAAGGATCCGATAACTGCAGATCAGTAGCATCACATTAAATGTGCACTTTTTGCACTATACTACGCACACTAATTACTACTAGTCTCTACTGTAAATGAGGATCAAAACAAGTACATACCTCATAATCCATAACATAAATAAGAGTAGTAGTGATAATATCCAAACAAACAAGATAAACCATTCACAAACATAAGCATCCATTGCAAAATGATAAACGATATGTCTAAAAACAACCATAATCCTAATGTCTCTTTTGTCAATCTTTTCTCTTCTTCTTTCCCGACGTCACGAGGTAGTTAGTTAGGCATTGGATCATACCCTTCAATTGTTTGAATTCTTCAGTCTCGTTTGGTAGAGTTGGTATTTGTTAAAAGTAGGTTATAGGATCCAAGTTGACGTTGGCAACGGGGTTGACATTTACTTCTTCTTCGTCCGAGGAGTCCGAGAGAGCACGAGGTCTTTTTCCATTGATCATGAACCGTTTAGAAGGTTGTTTGGTGAGTGGTACCATGACGTGATCGGCAAGGAAATAATCATCGTTGATAGGAAAAGGTTGCATTGCACTAATATACTCACGGAGTCGTGTTAGGAGCATACCATAGGGAAGTATCATGTTGTTGGCTTTGAATACACCGGCCATTCTTTTCACCATGTAATAGGCAAGGTTAAATGGTCTTTTGTGAATGAGGCAATAGATCATTTGGAAAAGACATGCATTTGGATGGTCTTTGTTTCCGACCAAACTAATGACATTTTCCCTAAGAATTTCTTCCCACTTTCTATAGATGGGATTCATTTCGAAGAGTTCCATTTGAAAGGGATTACGATGAATAAGCTCTTTGTTGCGGTTGAAGCGAGATTGGTCGGCTCTAATTTTGAAAATGGTGTCTCGAACAATTGCGGGGTCATCAAGAGGAATGCGGTAGATTGGTTTGAGATCTAGTGCAAAAGATTGGGTGGATATTGCCCAATCTTGGGAGTACATACAAATTCCTTCACAAGGAATGCGGAGGATTTGTGCAAATGTGTTGAGGGGTAGAGTAATGCTTTTTTTATTGATGATAAAAGCGATTGAGATGCTTTCATCACTATTTTGAATGATCCTAACACTTTTGTAAAACTCAAAGATGAAAACCGGACAAATTTGTTCATCAATATCAACGAGACAATCAAATTTAATTGCCGAGAAGACTTGTCGAATGTCGGTATTTTCAAGGAAACATTCCTTAACTACACGACCTTCGTGAATAAGTCATTTTTCAAGCTTTTTGAAGATTTTACGATCGGTTTTTGAAAACTCCTATTTTTGATAGTATCTAGAGAGGTAGTGGACGGTATCATGGTGGTCTTGTTGGGTAGCTTTGGGCATGGTTGGTCCTAGAAAAATAAATATTCCAATTAGGTAAAATTTGTTGAGATGGGTTTATGGTTTTGATTTGTATTAAGAATGTTGTACACACAATGGAATCTTAATTATGTGAAAACCCTTATTAGTGAGTAATTTTGCAAAGCCTAATTTATACAATTAATGTTTTAAGAAGAAAAATTAAAAACCATAAACCCGAGGATGAAGATGATGACGAGTAGAACATATGAGTGTAATTACTTACAATGATGTTCAAGAAGGAGATGCTTGAGGATATGAAGCCCTATGGAGATGGAAGCAGAAATTGGGTCGTTTTTGTGTTTTGTGAGGAGAGGGAAAAGAGCAGAACTGATTTTGAAAGCATAATTGCTTTTACGTCTGCGGTTACCGATCCCTTGTAATTAGGATCCGGCTAGTACAACTCATGGGATCCGGCTACTGTGGACAGAAAAAGGGTGTTTGGTGTTATTTTTGTAATAAGTTATATAATAGCTTATAGACCAAAAATAACTTTGAGGTTCCTAATTGAATAGACGTCTTGGTCAACGTGTTTTGATAGGTTAACTATCAAGGATCTATTTGTGACGGCGGCGTTGGTTCGACGATCTTTAAGAAATCAAAGAGGAATACTATTCCCGATGATGAGTAAGTCGAGAAAGAGGTGAAGAGAGACTTTTTAGAGACTTGCAACTATAAATGACTTAATTAAAAAAAATATTATCAACATATCCATGTAAACATAAAATAGCTAATTTGTGGATAAGTGGACATACCTCTAAACTCTTGATATGGTTTATAGAGACCATATATCCGAAATACTTCATGAGCTTTTAAAGTAACCCGTTGTACTAGGTATAAGTAGGTTGTGATTACTTTTGGGTTCTTCCTTGAGAGTTGACTTCATTTTTCTTTGAATAGAAATGAAGACTTTGGAGAAGTCCTAACAAGAAGATTTCTTAAAAAAGAAATTGTTAGAATAATCTATCACTATCCAACATAAATGAAACAGTTTATTTTAAAATATTTCCTTCTTTGTAATTTTCAATCATACATGGATCGTATCAAGTTTTTAAAGTACAACATACTCTAAGAAACTTGGTAACGAAGCTCTGATGCCAATTGTGGAAAACTAGAAGGGGGTGATAACATCAAATTATCCTGAATATTAAGTGTCAATTTCCCCCGATAATGCTTGTAATTTATATCATTTATATGGATTTACGCTTGTTTTCCATTATATTCCACTTTCAGGTAAATTACGAGCATTGGAGCTAAAGAGACGCGGAATTGGAGAATTATCAAAGATTTATCATAGTATACTTACTTTGAAGAAGTTACGGCGTAACTAATCTCTCACATTATGCCGTAACTAAAGCGTGAATCAGAAAGCCAACTTATCAGAAGATTACTGCGAAACTCTCCCAAAAGATTACGCCGTAACTATATTAGGTCAAATGAGGATCCGCGCCGCTGATAACTACGTTGTAACTCATTCATAAACTACGGCGTAACCAAGAATTATTGAAGATACGGCGTAACCATTTCTAAGGTTACGCCGTAACCAACAGATCTAGTGCATTTTAAGAAGAAATAGAGGATTACGGCGTAACTATTCTATTAGTTACGCCGTAACCCAGATCTGGCCTATAAATACCTCACGATTTCCAGCATTCCAAATCATCCCATTCCACACATCACAGCCAAAGAACATGGGAAGAAGCCAAAGGCAGGTCTAGAGGAGCATACGGAGCTATCTCAAAGGGAGAAATCACTCCCCTACGATAAGCATTAGCATTTTATCTTTTCTTTACTTTCGATTCATGTATTTCGTAACATTAATTATTGAATTGATTTGCATGGTTAATATGAGCGGCTAAGCACCTCTTGGTCTGCGCCTAGTTATGATTCCTTAATTGTTTTGTTTTCGTTTATATTACTTCCGTATAATTATTTCTAAGTGTATGCATGCATAGTTTATTGGTAGCTACCCTTGTTTCGGTAGTTTTGAATGGCTGTAGAGGCTAGTTGCTTAGGTGATATGACCAACTGACCCTAAGTGAGTAGACTGAGACGGGAAGGGTAAGATATGACCAACTGATGACCCTTTCTACTTGTGCGATTTGACCAACTGATCACCTACCATTTGGATGAACTTAAGAATTAAGGGGTGAGTATTTAAGTTGCTAACGCCCGAGCACTCACTATTATAAATCTAGCATGTAGCGGTACTTAATGACTCGGCTTAGGGGACCAGGAACAACTGGACTTATGAGGGGACACCTGACTTCTCCAGTGTGTGGCATCTTGCGATAGGTTAGGGCGAATTGACCAAATGGTGTCCTCTCGACTTTGACCCCACCTGAAGTAATTGGAAGTAATTAGACGTAGACATTACTTAATAGGATGAATAACTAGGTTAGCACCACTCTCCTCTATTGATTACACCTTTGCCTTTACTTGCGTTATTAGTTAATTAATTAAATCATCTTAAAATCTATGACACCTAGACTTAGTATTAATCCAACACACATAGCTCTTGGGACGACCTCGGTTTTACCGAATACTACACTACACACGACCGGGTACATTGCCCGTTAGTGCGTTAGGGTAGACCATAGGTATAACGAGACATTATAAATATTAAAACATGGTCAGTAAAACCTGCATCAAGTTTTTGGCGCCGCTGCCGGGGAGTTATATTAGGATTGCTATTAAGTCTTTCATTTTTGTTTTATTTTAAATTTCTCACGATCACAATTCAAGATTTCAGGTACCATGGAAGTTGTCAACATCGATGACCTCACTCTTGAGGAATATTTGGCGTTGACAAGAGCAGAACAAGGGCCGGGTCTAGTACGACCGGCAATGGAGAGTGATATCCGTTGAAATTAAAGACCAATTTATGAGGGAGCTTCGTACTAACCCTTTTTCAGGAAACAGGGACGAGGATGCGTATGAGCACGTTGAAAATGTCCTATACATCGCAAGCCTTTTCAACATTCCGTGTGTGTCTCATGACGATTGTTATGCTAAGGGTATTCCCCATGACTCTTCTGGCTGCCAGAAGATGGATTGAAAGATTGCCTGCCGGGGCAGTCAATACTTGGGCTCCACTAAAGAAGCACTTCATTCAAAGGTATTGTCCTCTTTCAAAGATTTCTAACCAGCTTTTGGAAATCCATAATTTCAAACAAGAAGACGATGAAACGTTGTATCAAGCCTGGGATAGATACAACGATCTCCTTTACAAATGTCCTACACAAGATCTAAACAACCAGCAAAAGGTCAACATCTTCTACAAAGGAATCAACGTGACTACAAGACAGATGCTGGACTATCAAGGACCGATCCCAAACATGACTCCTACTCTAGCAATTGAAGCCATTCAAAAAATGGCTGATCATTCTCAAAAATGGCACGATGGAGGAAGCAAAAGAAACCAAGGCGGAAGTTTTGACGGAATTGCAGCCATCGCTAGCTAAATTGAAAATCTAAGTCGAGATATGCTAAAAATCAAAGAAACTGTTTATCCCATCCAAGGTGGCTGCGAAACCTGTAGGAGAGGACATCTAACTAAGAATTGTCCTAACATTGACGAAGAAAATATGATCGAAGAAGCTAAATATGGAGAGAATCGATCATTCTACGGGGATAATCGTAATGGCTATAGTGGAGGACCCCCACCATATTATGAGCATAGTGAAAGAAGAACTAACTTGGAGGAAATAATTAACAAGTACCTTGTGGATTCGACCAAGAGGCAAAAGGAGCAAGAAGAATGGCTGAAAAATTTCAAATATAATACAAACAAAAGCCTTTCTAACCATGACGTGTCACTAAAAAACTTGGAAACTATGATTGGGAAGCTTGGCGACGAGGTACAAAAAAGAAATGAGGCACAAAAGAACAAATCTACAGTATGTAAAGCCGTATTTTCTAAAATGACCATCCTCCGATGAGTCTAATAGAAACAATGATGTCTTTGGCGAAGAGAGCTACACCGTAACCAAACCTCAGAGTTACGGCGTAACCAGAATGCAAGCAATGACAAGTCTACCGAAGTTGACAACTCTAAAAGGAAGAATCATTGGTGTAAGGCTATTGCAATTGAAGATGGAGAATATTACAGCTTATGGGCCTCTTGTGACCCTTGGAAGACCTGCGATGGAGGGGTTGATAAGGAGAGGGTTAATGATGACAGATATATGTGGACTACACTTAACGATGAAGAAAGATTAGCCAAGTTCTCGATTAACGAAGTGGAAGGACCACCTATCAAGCATTACTACAGACCCTTACTCATCACGGAAGATGAGTTCACACAAGCATGGCCGACTTGCAACCCCTTTCATGAGTATTGTAACGGATGGGGTTATTTGAAGAACGAAGTTTGGATATGCCCACATGAATCGGGGAGACATGACGTTGATTTTGGGGACCTATCATTCAGAGAATGGTACTCATGAGTTGGTTGCATAATAATAATCGGTCTTATTGAGAAATCTAGAGCTCAAATATGAAAAACATATTCTTCAAGGAAAGACCATTAAGCCTATCAACGATATTCCTTCGGCGATACGATGACAAAGGAACTCAAAATCATTGGTGTGAGCAAATTAAACCCACTGACGGAAATGTTTGGGCTTCCTGCAACCCTTTTGATTATGAATGTAACGAGGCGGCATTGAGAGAGTTGGGAAGACGAGTTCCTATGGACCTCGAATAATGACTCGGAAAAACGAATTGACTTGGCCAGATGATCTAGGATTCGACGATTGGATCAAAATCAAGTACGGAAAAATAGACGCGCTAACGAAGGAGAAAATCTGGAATGGGTGTATGAGTAAAGATCAACCAAACAACGAAGTTCCAAATGGAGAATCGGATAATGACACAGAGAATTCATCGAAGAAGGAAAAAGAAGAATGCAAACAAATGCTCGTGGAAAATTTACTCGACGATAACCAACTTAAAGATACCGATTCCGACGATGATGATTTTGATTACCTCGAGCTACAAGGTGAAGATGGGTTCTTTGACCCCGATGAAGTAAGTACAGAGAGAAGATGCGAACTTCTTGGTATCCCGGTTAAGAGGCCACCACCAATTATAGCCAAAAAATATGAGTTCACTTGATACCATTTAGGACCGGATGAAAAATTTCGTAAAATTCGAAAGATCGAGACTAAAGAATACCTCCGTACCGCCACAAATATCGCTTGGGTCAGATACAACTTAATGAAGGACATGGAGGAGGTTGGCCAAAGGCCACCATAAAACCCCGAGGCTCTGAGTCTAACTTAAAGACTCGTAAATAAAGAAAATTACTCTTTCGGGAGACAAACCGAATTATCCCTTTCTTTTCTTTTATTTCCATTTCTATTGGGTTTCGTGTTTTTAACCATTTTTGCAGGAAATGAGGAGTGATTGCTGCTGCAGAATGCTGATCTGACTATAGTTACGGGCTTACGGCGTAACTCATCTCAGTGGTTACGCCGTAACCAACCCTTTGCAGTAGAATTTTGGATGCATCACCAATTACGGCGTAATTCCATCTCAGTGGTTCGTAGTAGCTACACTCTTGCAGCATATGCCAGGTTTTTCCTAGTTACGACGTAACTCCTTCTATGAGTTACGACGTAACTATCCTCTGCTTTACTTCTTTCATTTTAAACACAATAACTTTGTATTAGTATTTTAAATGAACTTTGTGGTGTGTTCCCTGTAAACCCTCATGAGACTTCATTCGTCCACTTGGGACACCAAGTGGTTAAAACTTTTGCATATGCTAAATGCAACCGTGATTCCTACGAAAGTGAGTTAGGTTTGTTTTTCATTTTTTCTTTTAGAATTATGCTTGTCGGTAGTGTGATTTCAGGGATTGAAGTTTGCTCATGGATGCTTATATGAAGGCACGACTCTTTTTCATGGGCCTACTTTATTTTTGGAGCAAATTTTAGGGAAGTTCTTGCTCTAATTCTACTTTTTTCTTCACCTTTATTTAACGCTTAGTACAAAAGGGACTTTGTACAATTCAAGTGGGTAGACGGGAGTAGAATTGTCTCTTGAACTTTATTTTGCCCTCGTTTTTCTAGTTTATTTTGAAAAGTTATGCCATTTTTAAAATTTTGACATGTTTTTCTTAACCTAACTAGATTAGACCTTAGCCGAGCCATACAACGCTTGATATTATATAGTGAGATTAGCTTTATCCGTTCCTAATATTTTACCCCAAATCCACCAAATTATGAGTGTGCCGGTAGCTTGTAAACTTTAGAACTTGGCCTTTGCATCATTTCGAGACCATAGACGAGGTATGTTGAGTTAGCTCGATGTATTTGGACTTTTCAGTTTAAGAAGGCAGTATTATAGGATTATTACCCAAATTGCCTACCATTGTGTGTCTATCGATTAGTCACATCGACTTCTCGACCCCCATGTGAAACCCTTTTTTTGCAGTCGCCTTTAGTGCAAGATACCTCTAGATACACTCATCTGAGTCATTCCTTTCATTTTGTTAACCCAATATATTGTTTCGATACACCTATACACCTTAGCCTACCCTGTAGTCTTTATTTGTGATTGGGAAGTCATCATTTTCCTAAGTTCAAGGTTCAAGTGGAAAGGTTCGGGAATCACGCTTTCGTCGACGGCATATTCTTAAAAGATCATTGAAGACACCCCGAATTCCCATTGTTCATCCCAAGTGGGGGGATATTATGTTAGTTGTTATGTTTATGTCGAAAAAAAATATGTTATTTAGTTTATTGTAAAGTGCAATGTTATAAGCACATATTTATGAGCTTTATATAGATTTAGTATCGAGGAGGCCACCTCGGTCACATTTGAATATTGGAGTTGGAGAAAAGGTAGTGTGCCCATTGCGACGTCCTTTAATGACACATCTACCTGGTATTTCATGATCCGGTTTCTTAACTTTAAAGCTTGAACTTTGGGCGGACGGTAAGTGGTGATGACTTGGTTATAGATTTAGACTATCTGCTTGATTTTATTTTACACCATTTATATATCCCATTTCTTATCCTACCCTTTCGTCATGAAGCATGTCTAGGTGATGCAGCGAGCAATCTTTGGTGTCTTGGCCATGGATTTGGTCATGTATCATTGATTTTTTCCACTTCGCCATGACATGTTAGTAATGACGAGTCACCCTTAACCTTTGTCGTGTCTACCCATATTGCATTTGAAAATTGTTTAGCCCTTAACTCTAGTGGTGGAGATTTGTGTAACCTCCAAGCTTATGATAGAATACATGCTATGACTGTGCAATTGAGTGATCACCCCGAAAATTGACACTTAGAATAGTTGAGAGATTTGAGTGTTTCGTTTCATTTAAGTGAGGTGTTCGGCTTTGTTTTATTCTAGCATAAGGGATTTGTAAACTTATATTTTCCAGGTTATAGGAGATATCTTTTTAGGAATCTATCTAATAAGGTCTACTTGAGGGCAAGTAGAGTTCAAGTGGGGTAATATTTGAAAACATCAAATTATCCTGAATATTAAGTGTCAATTTCCCCCGATAATGCTTGTAATTTATATCATTTATATGGATTTATGCTTGTTTTCCATTATATTCCACTTTCAGGTAAATTACGAGCATTGGAGCTAAAGAGACGCGGAATTGGAGAATTATCAAAGATTTATCATAGTATGCTCACTTTGAAGAAGTTACGGCGTAACTCATCTCTCACATTACGCCTAACTAAAGCGTGACTCGGAAAGCCAACTTATCAGAAGATTCTAGCGTAACTCTCCCAAAAGATTAAGCCGTAACTATATTAGGTCAAATGAGGATCCGCGTATAAATACATATAACTCGTTCATAAACTACGGTAACCAAGAATTATTGAAGATACAGTAACCACTTCTAAGGTTAAGCCGTAACCAGCCAGATCTAGTGTATTTTCGAAGAAATAGAGGATTACGGTAACTATTCTATTAGTGCAGTAACCTAGATCTGGCCTATAAATACCCCACAATTTCCAGCATTTCAAATCATCCCATTCTACACATCACAGCCAAAGAATGTGGGAAGAAGCCAAAAGCAGTCTGAGGAGCATACGGGCTATCTCAAGGGAGAAATCACTCCCCTACGATAAGCATTAGCATTTTATCTTTTCTTTACTTTTTATTCATGTATTTCGTAACAATAATATGAATTGATTTGCATGGTTAATATGGCTAAGCACCTCTTGGTGCTGGCCTAGTTATGATTCCTTAATTGTTTTGTTTGCGTTTATATTACTTTCGTATAATTATTTCTAAGCGTATGCATGCATAGTTTATTGGTAGCTACCCTTGTTTCGGTAGTTTTGAATGGTGGTAGAGGCTAGTTGCTTAGGAGATATGACCAACTGACCCTAAGTAAGTAGACTGAGACGGGAAGGGTAAGATATGACCAACTGACGACCCTTTCTACTTGTGCGATTTGACCAACTGATCACCTACCGTTTGGATGAACTTAAGAATAAGGGGGTGAGTGTTTAAGTTTCTAACGTCCGGGCACTCACTATTATAAGTCTAGCAAGTAGCGGTACTTAATGACTCGGCTTAGGGGACCAGGAACAACAAGACTTATGAGGGGACACGACTTCTCGGTGGTGGCATCTTTCTGATAGGTTAAGGCGAATTGACCAAATGCTTTGTCCTCCGACTTTGACCCCACCAAGTAATGGAAGTAATTAGACGTAGACATTACTAGCTAGGATGAATAACTAGGTTAGCACCACTCTCCTCTATTGATTACACATTTGCCTTTACTTGCATTATTAGTTAATTAATTAAATCATCTTAAAATCACGACACCTATACTTAGTATTAATCCAACACACATAGCTCTTGGGACGACCTCGGTTTTACCGAATACTACACTACACACGGCCGAGTACACTGCCCGTTAGTGCATTATGGTAGACCATAGGTATAACGAGACATGATAAATATTAAAACCTGGTCAGTAAAACCAGCATCATCGGGGGTTGAATAGTTTTACCAATTATGTCAATCTATTTAAAATATTTAGATAGACTTATGTCAATCTATTTAAATTTGTATGTTGGATGTTGATAGATATATATTTAAGTGTGTAATTCAAAGGTAAAGGGTAAGAAACACAAAACCACGAAACGAGTGTTTATAGTGGTTCGACTACAAGGACACCTTCCTAGCCCTACTCCACTCCCCGAGTCATCTACTCGAGAGTTCGTAATCACTACACAACACAAACTCCTTGTGGCTGAGAAGCCTTCACAATGTAATACTCTTTTTTAGATACAAGGCTAGACAGGGTTCTTCCACGAGGGTAGAACCAGACCTATCACAACGTCGCCTACACTTTATCCGGTTACAGGCTAGATGCAGGTTCATTAAAAAGGAGGAACTACTACCCAACACTACCAACACCCTATCCCAAAGGAGACCCACTCCTTATTACAACATCGTGGGATATCAATATCCTTGGACTATCCCCTATCTCTGTTATACATCA
>OU343222.1:219454608-219603881 GCA_910596185.1 Chrysanthemum makinoi | reverse complement strand
ATTCGGTAACCTAATAGTAGTCATTAAGAGCCAAATCTACTAGATATAGTCTATGGAAACCCGGCCTGTAGAAAACTAGAAGGGGGGTTGAATAGTTTTACCGATTAAAACTTCGTTTTAAAATATTTAGATCGACTTATGTCAATCTATTTAGATGTGTATGTTGGACGTTGATGGATAAATATGTAAATATGTAATGGAAAGGTAAAGAGTAAGAAACACAAAACCACGACACGAGTATTTATAGTGGTTCGGCTATGAGGACACCTTCCTTGCCCTACTCCACTCCCCGAGTCACCTACTCGAGAGTTCATTAGCACTACACGACACAACTCCTTATGGCGGAGAAACCTTCACAACGTCGCCTACTCTTTTTTAGGTACAAGGCTAGACACCGGGTTCTTCCACAAGGTAGAACCACACCTATCACAACGTCGCCTACACTTTATCCGGTACAAGGCTAGATACCGAGTTCCAATACAAAGGAGGAACTATCACCTAACACTACACAACACCTATCCCAAAGGAGACCCACTCCTTATTACAACATCATCAAGGATATCAATATCCTTAGATACAACCTATCTCTATTTGTAAATCGATACACCATATCGATAGTACACCCTTGACATCTTTCACTAATGCCTTTGACTTGACCCCTTTGGCATTCTTTACTAATGCTTTTGACACGGACGTTCGGCACCTTTTACTAATGCTTCGTCTTGACCCTTTTGGCATCCTTCACTAATGCCTTCGTCTTGACCCTTTTGGCATCCTTCACTAATTCCCTTGACACAACACTTCTAATGAGGAAGAAAGAACTATCAACAAGGGAACCTCAATAGTCTTGATGATGACGAAGCATGGCAACTCATGGACTTGAGCTTGCTCGACTTCAAGAGGTGGTGATCTCGCCTTTAAGAGGAACCTAGAGAATCACACAAAAACAAACACAAACTACGTAGAAAGATCCTTTGGATCTGAGGTTAGAGATTTTACAATACTAGGTGAAAGTATGTGTAGGAGTGGCAGCCTACAATGAAGAAATGGCTCACTATTTATAGAAGGAAACATGCTACTGTTCCACGGATCCCACGGATCCCTTACTTGAGGGATCCGTCCAGTGTAAACTGGAGGAACCGTGGGACGCACCTCTTTGCCCATGGGTTTTTGGTCATGGGTCATGAGTTATGGGTCATGGGTCCTAGGCTTTGGACCATGGGTATCTAAGTAGATACAATGTATCTACTAGATACAATGCATCTAGTCCATGGGTTATGGGTTAGCTCCATGGGTCATGGATAATACCCATTATGACTTATGCATGATGTTATGCAATGGGTTATGGATTATGCTCCATGGGTATGGGTCATGGACTTTGGGTTTTACCCAACTATATTCAATGTATTTAGTCAATGGGTTAAATACTTAATCTTCTACCCATTCTATTACCCATTATAATACATACTAAGTATGTATATATTTACCCAATATGTAAACACTAGTTGTTATACATATGCATTACTAAATCATGAAAGCACTATTACTTGTTTAGTGTTTTACGTGAAAACGTAAGTATGTTAGTAAACTATTGGCTCAAACTATTTACGTATTTTATTTGTTTCGTTAAAATGATTTTATGTTTGTTATCAACAAAACATTAGAAGATCGTAAAATATAAATAAACGTTTTTACGGTTTATTTGTATTAACAATCTCCCCCTTTTTGTTGATGACAAAACATAAGATTATTTTAAGGAAAAACTAAAATTCGTAAAAGTTTTAATTGGAGTTTTTACTCTCTTCTCCCCCTTTTTGTCGAAACAAAAAGAGTGAAAAGTTGAGAGTAACACATTGTTTTAAGAAAAACATGTGAAAAGAAAGAAAAAAGAATGAAAAATTGAGAGTAAGTGAGGAGAAGTATTCTCGACTTAGCTCCCCCTTGACGAGTCCATCCCTTTGTGAGGGCGTCAAGTAAGAAGAAATACTAAACTATTGCAACTATGTTTGCAAATGGTTTCGTCTTTGTGACGAATATGCTCCCCCTTGGTTGCAACTTTGCAAGAAGGACTTCATGTAATGTAATTCTATGTGAATGATATTGCAAATGATTTTGCAATGTATTATTTGACTGACACTCCCCCTAGCTAAGGGTGTCAAAGTCTTCATGTGTATATTGAAAATCTACAAAACAAAGGTTAGAAAATAAGTATATAATGCATGAATTCCTGGAAATAAGACTCAAGTTAGTAGAAAACAAGTCTTCTATTGCACGGATCCCATGGTTCCCTCTTTGGAGGGATCCGTCTGTCTGTCATCTTAAGACAGCAATGGTGATGTAACAATTGATGTTTAACATCAAAATGAGATATGTATTAATGCATCAAACAAATTCTCAAGACAATATGGCATATAACATGTAATATTATTTAATAAAACTAGAGAAATGATGTACATAACTCCAAAAACTAAGAAAATGAATAATACATGACTTAGGATTCCTAAACTATCTAAGTTGAGCTTTAGATTGGGACACCACTCCAATCCTTAAGCTCACGGTTGTTTAGGTTTGTTGACCTCATCGAAACGTTTAAGGAGGTGATAAAACATGAAACGTTGCTCTTCATGTAGTTCATGTATCAAGCCTTCAACGTGTTGACAATGATAACAATTTTTGTCATGGCTCGGAAGAGGTAATGGTAGAAATGAAGTGACTTGAGGTGGAGGATCAAGTGAAGGGGGTTGAGGATTTTCAAAAGAAGGAGGGATTGGTGGAGGCACATTCGATTATGGCTCAACAACGGATGGTGGTGGAGGTAGAGAAGTGTCAACTTCCATGTGGTCGGGTGGTTGACTTTAATGATTCCTCATAATCCAAAATGGACCATTTGAGGGAAATAGAGAAAAGGATGCCGGTGTAAGTGTTGATTCAACACCTTGGTTTTGTTGTTGTACAATCTTCCCTATTGAAGAGAATGTCGGCAATGGTGGAGGATGGGATGGCTTAGGAGGCAAGTCCTCCAAGTTGTAGAGTTGTGGAGATGAATGTGGAGTGGTAAATGATATGGCTCTAGGTACTAAAGGTGATGGTTGGGTGGAAATAGGTGTGTTTGGTTTAGAAGGAATTGTGGTGTTTGGCGATGATATTTTTGTGGGGACAATCCTTTTGGGGATTGGTTTGATTCGTTGAGTTGGTGGAGGAGAAATCCTAGCGTTTGTGGATTTAATGGGAGATGATTTGGTTGAAGAAATTTCATGAATAACATGAGCAAGTTTCTTGGGTGGTCCTTTGGTGGATGAATTACCACTAGGGGCTTTTCTCATGATGAGATGACAAAGAGTTAGTGAGATAGAGGCTTCTAGTTGCTGAGATTTAAGTTGTAGATGGTGACTAAGAAGTTCTAATAAGATGGTTTATAAAGAGAAAGATATGGCAAGTGCATTCAAGACTTAAGCCACTAAGATCCCTTGAAGTGTGATGATTTGCATGCACAAGAGTCTTCTTTAGAGTTGCATTAATCAAGGAGGTTAATTAAGACAGAATGGAGTGTTCAAGTTAGAAAAGAGAGTTTGAAATGATTTTTCTAGCTAGAGTTTAGCTGAAACTGTCACCCGGATCCCACGGTTCCCTCCATTGAGGGATCCGTCTAGGCTAATCCTAGGGACCCGGATCTCAGCAGCCAAGAAAAGAGAAAAATGATGTTTGTAAGGTCTAACACCTATACATCTTAAGTGTCTCAGTATTTTTTAGTGTCTTAAATGAAATGTGACTTAAATGATCAAGGGTAATGAGTGATGGTAGCTAATGATTGCCTTTTATGGAAGAAAATGGGATTTTATGAGCACCAATGGGTGATCAAGGATGACACTAGGAGATTTGAGAGTGTCAAGTGGTGTTAAATGACCCTAGAGATCATATGTCAACTTGGGATAAAATTTAAAAATTCCTTAAAAATTATAAGAATTGAGAAACTAGTTTTTGACCCATTTTGAGGTAGGAATGACTAAAATCAATTTGTTAAAATTGAGAGAATTATAAAATTAGATGTGTTTGACATTTGAGAAATGGTGTGTGAGTACATGTAACATATTGGATTTCACATACACACTAAACCATAACCACAAGTGGCGTACAAGAAGATTTTAGAGAGAGAAAGTTAGAGGTTTAGGGAACTTAGTGAGAGAAAGAAAAATCTTATTATTAGCTCCAACTCTCTACCTTGGAAGGTAGAGAGTATTTATAGTCTTACAATTAAACGCCACACAACGGGCGTGGATCGAGGCATACAGTGGGTAAAGACCGTCAGTCCTCCCGGATTACTTAACTAAATATTACTTAACATAAAATAACTACGACTACGAGCTTTCTAACGAATATATATACTTGAGGTGACCGACTCTTTAATACCCGGAATTTCTAATTCCTAACAATCTCCCCGTAAGGGAGGTCACCTCAAACACACATTAAAATTACATAGAAAACAAACGGATATAACATTGAGATGGTTCTTGAGTTCTTGTTCATGTTCATTGTTCCGTAGCTCGTAGTCATTGATTCTTCATATTGCATGTTCGGTTAATCCAAGTGGAGGTATTTTCTTGATCCATGATAATGAGATTTGAGCCAGCTTTGAGATCATCGCCATTAAATCTCACTCTTCCTTTGTGGTGTTGATATTATGTGATGATGTGACATTTGGACTGACATGCTCACATTCTGGATCATGATTTCTTTTCTCGAGTAGCGGCTTTCATTGATTCATGATATTGGCGAGGCGTAGCGAAGCATGGAGTGATAATATCAGAGTCATTGATGCACCATCATGATTTCTTTAGATATGAATGTGTTGTGTGAGCATGCGGCTATGGATTGACGCTCCATTACGTCATTTGCAAGCGTCGGGTGTACTGCATACAACGGTTAGCAATAAAAGCGCACGAGTGTCTTTGTCACTTTCGTGAATTAAGGTACACGGCCCGGTTCCCGTTGATCGATACAAGTACGCACGTGACGAGGTAATTCCAAGAATTTCCTTGACAGGGGTTTCGCATTTGCTCTAAATTTCTCAAAGCGGAGCGTCTCAAAGAGACAACGAAGTGAGTGAACGGCCAATTAAGATTCACGATTGATGAAAAGAGATTTGAAAAACAATCATGTATTGCTTAATAGAAATTGTTTTTGCAATATAACGAAGGTTTTAATGAAAATCAATTATCAATCATAAACACCTTTTTGATTTGAAATATTATTACGGTCGATGTGCTATAGAAAAGAGTTTTAAGCACAACAACGGTTTTCAAAGGTATCCGTCAATCCATAACTTTGAACCCGAGATTGATTCAAAAGATTGAATAAGCCCCATTGTTTCACTTGATTTGTCACATGGTTGATCTATTGGATAGATCTCACATGCCACCCACGAGGAGCTTGTTTGATGTTGGCTCTAGAAGGCTTTCCATCTTCATTGTGAATATGATTGCATATCACTCGGATGTTCTGGCAATACCACAAGGATAATGTGTAGGACTCAAGATATAATCTCTCTTTCCACATTGTGTGAAGCAGAGAGTCTTCATTGAAAGTGTCCTAAGGAGATTTATTGATGATCTCGTGGCTCTAGACTCAATTTGTGCATATTTTGGTTCCTATATCGGGACTAGGGAGAGGGTCTCCTTCTTCAATATCAACAATCTCTAAGAGAAAGTCGATAGATTATGTAGGTTCCCCTTGAGAATGAAACAAGCCCTTTTAAGAGGAACTTGAGTGGTTTGGAAAGTTGAAGTGCAGTCCGTCACTGGGTCCATGACGTCTTGTCTTCAATACGATGTTACCATCGGTAGTATATGAATTGAACCCGGTTTACGCCTAAGGTTGAATAAATGGAGGGCTATTTGTTTTCACCCTTTTCACATTCAATTCTTTTTCATTCTTCAACCCCGATTGCTTACGAGACTTCATAACTAGAACCTTGTTGGGTTTATTCGATTACTAGCTTAGTCTCAGTCCGACTCTTCCCATATCTCATTTTTCTCCTTTATCATCATACCTAAGAACTCTACACTAACTAGTGGATAGTCCCTGGGTAGATCCCTCCGGTTCCGGCGGATCATGGGAACAAATACCTAACCTTATCATCCTTATATCACCATACATAAAGTAAAGTTGGTCGGTCTATTTGGTATTGTTCATGTGCCATTGGAACCAATTGAAAACCATTTGAAAATCAATCCCGATACTTGTGATATATTATCAAAGCATTTTGTACCTGAATTGTTTTGATATTTTTAGAACAAGAGCTCCCCCTCAACATGTGCATCGAGTATTTGAAATCGTTGCTTACCACGAGGCAAGAGGAAGAATTAACTTCTATGATTTCTATTTTCTAATAGATATCAACATCACTTCCCTTATCAAATCAAGTAGATAAAGCATTTTGGAAGGAGGTTTTCTCAGTTTGCTCCCCCCTCATATGTGCCTTGAAGTTTGAAGAGTTTTGCACATACTAGAGAACACTGCACATTGATCACGTTTCAAATCTTTGTGGTTTAAGATAGATGCTCCCCTCAACATGTGCATGGAAAATTTGAAATCGTTTGTCACATGCGGGGAGGCAAACATACTAATCACTATAAAAACCATTTATCCGAATTATCGGTTTAAATCAATTTAAATCACAAATTCTCCCCGATCACAATTATCAAATTGAGATTTGTGATCTCTTATAGATTTAAATTGATTTTGAAAGCTTTTAAGGAGAATTGTGACTTTATTATGAAAGCGTTTTTAGCGATAAGGATCGAATTTTGAAACTTTAAACTCCATTGATTAAACATGCATGATTATCTTTTGAAAACAATTGTAACCAATGCCCATTGTTTGAAAAATACACTTTTAATTTAATTTGAATTTAATTTGAAAATCATTCTCCCCTCAATCAATGACATAAGTTGTTGATTGAGAGATAGATATTTTTGACAAATGTTAAGTACGAGATGATTTTCAAACATTGAGTCCGAGTAATTTTTCAAAGCAATTAGTTTTCATTAGATAGTAGGTGATTGTTTTATAGAATCTGAGCATGAGATTTGAAAACCAATTTAAAGCATGGCTCTGTTCTTTCATTAAAGAGCGGGTTATTGCCTGAAATGACAATAAACCATTTGTTACTCTTTCTCCCAAAATTTTATTTATTTTTTATTATTATTATTATTTTAAATGAACATTCGAACAAAATCTAAAGTCCCGTGTCATTCTTTGAATGACGACACAAAAACACGTGAATATTTTTTAGAATCAAGAAATAAGATAAAATGACAATATTTTTTTTTAGAAAATATTTACAAAGAGATAGATGAAGAGAAGACCTTTACTCCTCGTCTTCCTCACGAAGACGTTTGAGTGTTCAGGTTGAAGGCTTTTCAATCCAAGTCGTGGAAGAATAAACTCAAAACGTTCTCTTGGAAGAGCGTTGGTGAAGATGTCGCTAAGCGGTATTGATCTCACAAAATAGAGTTCCACCACACCTTTTCCACTTGTTCCACGATGAAATGATGTCGAATGTCCATATGCTTTGCTCTTGAGTGTTGAACGTTGTTGCATGAGAGAGCAATAGCACTTTATTATCAAGTACAGAGGATTTTTGTTGAATTCAAAGCCATAGTCATTATTGAGATCTCATCCATAGAATTTGAGCACAACAAGATGACATGGCTATGTATTCACCTCTGTAGAAATAGAAGTACTCATTTGCTTCTTTGATGACCAACTCACAAGCTTATCACCCAAAAATTGAGCACCTCGGGCGTACTTTGAGTATCTTGACACCTGCATGATCGCATGCATATGCTGTTAGTGACATACGGTGTCCTTCGGGTACCATAGTCCCATATTGATGGTTCCTTGGAGATACCGAAAACCGTTTAACGCTTCAAGGTGCTTTTGGTAGGCTTAGCACGGTATCTAGCACACATGCATACATGAACAAGATATCCGGTCTACTAGTTTGAGGTACATCGGGGATCCAATCATACTACGATATTTTGTTTGGTCTACCATGATCCCTGAGTGGTCCTCATCTAGTTTGGTACGCTCAATCATGGGAGTGTCAACGGGGTCACTAGAATCAAATCCAAATTTCTTTAAAATCTCATTTGCATATTTAGATTGATTTATAAAATGCCTCCGGGACTTTGTGAAATTTGTAATCCCAAGAAAAATGACATTTGTCCCATCATTGACATTTGAAATTTGGAACCCATTTCATTTGAAAAGCGATCACATTCATTGGGGTCGGTCGAGGCAAAGATAATATCATCAACATAAATTTGAACGTGAATTAAATGTTTGCACGACTTTCACGTGAACAATGTTGGATCAACTGCTCCTTTCTGAATCCGTTGATAGAAGAAACTTTGATAGCGTATCATACCATGCCCTTGGAGCTTGCTTTAAACCATTCAGAGCCTTCTTCAAGATATAAGCGTGAGTAGGATGCTCTGATTCACAAAACCTTGAGGTTGGGCGTAGAGCGACTTCTTTAAGATCTCCGTTCAGAAATGCGTCTTTACATCCATCTGATAGACTACCATGTTCTTACTTGCAGCATTAGCCAAGAATATTCTTATTGCCTCTATTCGAGCAACTGGAGCAAAAGATTCTTCAAAGTCAATACCCCTCTCTTGGCGGTATCCTTTAGCAACTACTCGAGCCTTGTTCTTTAACACATCACCATGCTCATCAAGTTTCACTTTGAAGATCCATTTTAGAGCAATGATCATAGCACAATCTGGAGAAGGTACTAATTCCCATACATCAAGTCGATCAAACTCATGAATTTCATCTTGCATGGCATTGAACCAGTAGTCTTCATTCATGGCGGTTTTAACATCTTTTGGTTCGATCTTAGAGAGTATGGAGTTGAAGAAGCACCATAAGGCATCGGTTGCAAGTTGTTTCCGTGTGGATACTGGACGAGAAGGATTTCCAATGATGTTGTCTAATGGATGATCGTGAGTCCATTTTATGAGGTGTTCATGTGGTTGTTGTTGAGGGGCTGAAGTAGCGAGTCGATGTCTCGTAGAAGATGGTTCGATGATGATTCAGGAGCAAATATGTTTTCAAATGGAGCATCTTGAGGAGTAGCAAAGGGATTAACTTCATCATTGATGCGAGAGCATTTCCATGATGTACACTTGATGATTGATGATTTGTTGATGAGGCAGTTGATGACGGCGGTGCTTCTTGACTTAATGACATAGAAGTTGAAGGGTTAATTTCATTCACGGGGATAGAGCGACCTCTTTTGATTCAATTGTCATATCATTGTTACTTGGCTCAAATTGTTCATCAAACATTGGATCAAATAATTTCTTTAAATCATCTTGAGAGGGGTACATATGGAGTTTGATGAGGAGTTTGGTACAAGAGATGAACCAATGGGACTTTTGAAGTGCGGGTCGAAGCTGGAATGTCCAGGAGCCATTTGACCGTCAGACTCATCAAGCGTGGCGTGAATTGTTTCCATGATATTTTGGGTTCTCTTGTTATAGATTCGGTAACCTTTTTTGTTTGGTGCATAGCCTACAAAAACTCCAATGTCCGCTTTAGCTCTCAGCTTTCCTAAATCTTGACCATCATTAGTTGGATAACATAATGCACCAAACACACGAAGGAATGAAAGATTAGGTTTTACGTGGACAAGTTCATATGGAGTTGTTCCATGATCAGTGTGAATCAGGGATCGATTTTGGGTGTAGCATGCGATGGCGATGGCTTCACGGAATTGGAACTTTTGAGTAAATCGGCATTGTCCTTGCGGCTTCCAAGAGTTCGATTTAGTCTTTCAACTACACCGTTCGTTGAGGAGTTGGGAACACTTCTTTGATGACTGATTCCATTACTCTCATAAAAATCACTAAGTTGTTTGTTAACAAACTCGAGTTCCATTGTGCTTTTGATGATTCGACCGTTTTGTTAAGTCGAACCTGCGGTTGTTTGATGAGTTTGATGATGATATCTGAGTTTCATCCTTTGTCCTTAGGAACTTTACCCAAGTGAATCTATAGAAATCATCAACCACAACTAACACATATTTCTTCCCAAAGATATTACGCACTCTCATGGGTCCATAAGTCCATGTGAATTGTATGAAGAACTTCGAGGCTGAGTTTGTAGGTTTGGGTTTATGGGCATACTTCTTGCTTTTTCCCAATTGGCATGCTGAACAAAGATGATCCTTTTCATACTTAAGTCTAGGTAAATCTACAACTAAGTCCTTTTGGAGATCATTGATGGTGTCGAAGTTCAAGTGATTGAGACGACGATGCCATAACCATGACTTTGGTTTTGAAGCCTTTGACAACAAGCAAATTGGAGAAGACTTCATCATATCTTCGATAGAGATGGTGTATAGATTTGAACCACGTGTTCCTCTTAAATGTTCCTTACCATCAAGTTCTCTAACGAAACAAGTATGTTTTAAATACTTCTAGATCGAATCGAGAATTGACCAACGAGAACGGTTATGACCAAGACCTTCCACATAATATACCACGGAGATAACACTTTCCAACAACATAATCTCCATAACCCATAATTGCACCGAAATGATCATTCAATCTAAGCTGTCGATGAATTTGCTCAAGTTCATGAGCCTGACCGGTCTCCGGTCATATGCTTGGAGCGACTGAGTGGTACCACGAGAAAGATTTGAACGATCTGCGGTTGACACAGACAAGAATGGATAAGCGGATAATTGGGATCCCCATGCAAGAATGGGTTCCACTTGATTAGTAACAGTAATTGGAACACCCATCGAAATAGAAACATCCATATCAGTAGAAGCAATGGAATCATTGGGAATAGATGCAATCTTGGTGTCGTATTTGACCTATTCAAAGTATGTTCACTTCTTAAGGGAATAGTTCTACCAGTAGGCATCCATTTTCTAATGGGCATAGTCTTAGCAATTTGAGAGCAAAACTGATTATTCTTATGGCCAAAAGGTATCCAATAATAACCTATCTTTATAAATGTTCTTACTGTGGGTTTCCATTTTTTAAACAATCTTTCGTTTTTGCCTTTTAGCCTTCTTTGCACGATTATTAGCATTAACAATTTTAACCGGGCATTTGACAGCATTAGACAAAGCATTCACACCACATTCATGATTAGCAACGAGAATTCGCGAGACATCATTACAAGGTTTGCAAATAGTATCAGTGAATTAATTGATGCCTTCTAAGGCTAATACTAGAATCAACACGATTCGTTTATTCAACTCAAGCTTAAAGTTCCTAGATTGGTCTTCTACTCTCTTCCAATGCACATTCTTAGCTTGCAAGGTCCTATCATTCCTTGTATTACCTTGAGACTTTGACACGCTGCTTTAATGTCCTGATTACTCTCTGTAGAGGGAATGGGAACATTAGTTGGTTGATCTAATTTTGCATTCTGAACTTGATGTGCAAGGATCTGAACTACTAGAAGGCACATTAGTGTTTACTTTCTTAAGCTGTGATTTGAGCTATTTGCGAGCACAAAGTTCACTTTCTTAGCACCATATCACGGAATCGAACTACTTGAAGGCACATTAGTGTTTACTTTCTTAAGGCGGGCATAGAACGGATTTCCTGCTTGGCACTAGGCATAGAACAAGGCTTCACGGCTTTGCCTTTTTCACCTAAGGATTTTGGACATGTTGCAATTACACATTCAAGCAGCTTTGAGATCGTTTGGCACGAGGCAAGCAAACCTAATTTCTCTATCAAGAGGTTTATTAATGAAATCCTCTTCAACAATCTCACTGAGACATTCTAGACTATCCTTAAGGTGAGCACAATAGTCATGAAAAGCATGTTCATTATTCCTAAGATGAGGAGGAATATATTTAACCGTCACAGTATATTTGCAATCTAAGGGTGACTTTGAGACAACATTCTTATTGAAAACAAGTGACGGTTTCCCATTTCCACGACTTCTCGATTCTCAATTTCCTTTTGTAAAGACGTTATTTTTTAGTTGTTTTGGTCACGAGTGACTTTCATTGAATCATATAACTCTTTAAAAGTGTCGTTTAACTTTTTCATTTTCTTCTAGAAAACTCTCGTTTTCCTTTTGTAAGGCATTAACTAAGTTTTAAAGATGAAAAGTTTGAGATACGAGAATCTAAGGAGGAGGCATTTGGGATCCATCACATTGTTCTTTTCACCCTTTAATTGAGAGATTTGGGCTTTCAACTTTCTGATCGTGTTACAATGAGCTCGAATCTGTTCATCACGTTTGCTAATTTTCAAAAGCGCATCAAATTCGGAGCATCCAAGGATGTCTTGATATTTGAGGTTTTAACATTTTCTTTTAGATGTTGATATTTTAGTTGTAAATCAAAATGTTCAACTTCTAGTTTAGAAAGATGCTTTACCTAATTATCGTGATCATCTGATCAATTTTCTCATTAAGTTTCGAATTAATCTTTTCAAGCTCAATGACACGATCATGAGAGACTTTCAGAACAACAGATAATTCATGAAATTGAGAAGCATTAATGGAGCAATTTGTAGCAATGTAAAACACATCTTGAGCAATACATTCTGAAATAAGATTCTCATTCAAGGTATGCAAGTTCTTCCTCTCAATCTCATTATATTTTAATGCTCGCTCATAGTCACTAACCTCAACTATCATTGCATCAAATTCCTATTCCATTCCTTTAATATGAATTATCCCCTTTTAAGACTCTCAAAATGATCTTTTAGTTGTTTAAAGAAAGGCATGACCTCGGTTAAATAGCATTCTTTTGTTTGTTCAAAACCCCTTTCCCTTGATTATCCCGATTGGGTGTGATCCTTTTCTTACAAGTTTTCTCAAAATCAACAAATAGTTGAAGAATAACATATTGGCTGATTAAGGTCTTGCTTTTAGTGGCAATAGTTCTAGGAACTAAATGCATTGGTGTATTGGGAGGATACACAGTCGCTGAAGGCATTTTCCTAAGGGGAGGGTTTGTTTCAACAAGATTTCTCGCTTTTGCTTATCTAAATCCTTTTTTCAGAACACTTGTTCGGGTGTTAACAATGTTTGAGGCTTAAACTTGTTCAAGGAAATCCAATTCTCCTTCTTGTAATCATGGGGTGTGATATTTATTTTCTTCTCTTTACATTTAGGATCATCTAGTTTCTTGTTCATCTTTTCCCTATTGACTTCATCTGATTTCTTATCTTCCTCAGTGCACTCAGCGCAACTAGGTTTCTGTCTAGGTTTAAGAATTTCATTGCCATCATAAATAACCTTATGAGCAGCTCTAGCCTTTTTAACAACTTCTGGATTTGGTTCCTCAACTATAAGGGAATACTATGCTTATCACTTAAAACTCTATGCTTAGTGACCATGTGAGGCGATCTGAATGGTATTTCCTTGTACGTACAACTTATTTTCAAGCTTGTTTTTCAAGGTTTTAGATTAGAAAAATCATTCAAAAGTTTTGATTCCTTAGCATTAAATTCTTGCTTAAGCATTTTAACATTTTCTTGAAGTTCTTGTTTTTGCTTAGCAGTTTTAGAAAGCTTTTCTTGTAAGGAGTTTAACTCTTGTTTTAATACTTCTTCTCTAAGATTAATTTTTCTAATAGTTTATGCGCATTTGGTCATCCATTTCCGCTCGCGGTAGTCAACTCAAATTTAGCACGTTGTTCATCAATAGCAACACGTTCTTTATAGGCATTTAGTTCGAGAGATAACGGAATCATCAGGGGCACATGCGGTGTATTCATCAAAAACATAGTCATTGTTGATTGCGAAGATGCATCACTTGGTACAACTTCACTTTCACTTTGTTTCACATATTGATCATATGGGACAACATTGATATTACCCATATTTTCAATATTTGACTCAATAGTTTCAGTTGATTGTACTTTGTCATGCATCTTTTGCATATCAACATCTTCGTATAGTTTTAGTACCTCGAGAATGAGTTTGTCTTTGGATGGACCAGCTTGTGGTGAAGATGAGACCTTAGGAGAGACCATTGGAGAAATGCTAGCCATGAAAATTGTTTGTGCAGTAGGTCCATCATCAACATCGGATTCGTATGCATCACAATCGACTACTTGAAAGGCATTCGATGGTGACCTATCTCTGAATAGGTCGCTCATCCACATCTCGCATCATATGTCTTGGCATTTCCCTCAGTCAAGAAACAACAACTCTTCTTCATCCAATGCTACACCATTATCACGAGCTTGAACAAGCAACATCTTATCCTGAAGTATTCAGCATTTTGAGGCGTTTTGGAGATGTGCGGTTCCTTGCAATGTGTCCCTCACCACAGGTTGTAACATTTGATGGCTTAACTTGTCCTTGATTTCCATTCCTTCCCTATTCGATTTGCCACATATTCCTACCGACTCCACCTCTTCCTTGTTCATCTTGTTTTTCTTGAGCGCATCATAACTTTCCCATCTATGACTAGAGCATGATTGTGAAGATTGGATGCGATTCGATTTCATTGTTGGTGTGAGGTTGGTATGTGGGAGAAGTCAAGTTTTGTTTAACCATAAGAGCTAGTTGATTAATGAAGTTCCCACGGTGCATTGGCATCACTTGTTTGAACTTGGATCGAGGAATGAGTTTGTGATTACCATCACCCATGGGTATAACTTGTGAAGCTTTAGTGGTAATCCCAATGTTTGAGTAGAAGGCGGTTGAATCATTTGATGAGCTTGTTTCTCCTGGATTTGTTTTGAATTGTTCAAGAATCCTCTTTTCAAACATGGCATGTCTCATTCGAAGAAGGAAGGCATAGAGTTGCTCATAGTTTGTATTCTTCAATCCTTTGGTTAGCTTCACCGAGGTGACAAACTTGTGCCATTCGGGATTCATGTTGTTCACAAACTTTGAGTTCAACTGAATGTTAGGCATAGTCATTCTGATGTTCCTCATGTCATTCACAAGCTTATGGAATCTCACATAGTACTCATAGACACTCTCATCCGGTTTCATCTTGAAGTGCTCAAATTCATCATAGAGTTGAGATTCTCTGTCTTCCATAGTTAATTCAGAACCTAAGAGAAGCATCTTGACATTATCCCACGCCTTTGCTTCATTGTTGTGATTGATAAGCTTGTAGATGTCTTTTGGAAGACCCTGTAGTATGATGTTAGAAGCCACGATATCGCATCGAATCTCTTCTTCTCCTTATCATTGAGCTCATCATACATCTTTGGTGTCCATTCGTAAATCATTGTACCATCTTCATTAGTATCAATTATGTCTCTAGTAGTCTCAACCCGATATGGTCCTTCATCAATCGATTTGAGAATGTTGACCCCATTTTCCTTTCCAAGACAATACAATCTGATACGTTGAGCCCAAGAGTGAAGTAGTCGGTTCATCAAGCATGGGTGGCGAGTATCGAACCCGGTTGCTTGAACATCCCGACAAGCGATGGAGATGATTGTAGGAACGTTGGTAGACATGTTTATGACAGATTAACGGGATTTTATAACTCTATGATTAAACCGGAAATAGATTCTTTCACGGGATTTTACTAAATCAAGAGAAAACCGTATTCAACAGATATCACTCAAGTTAAGCTAGAAACTTTGAACCAAGTCGCTAATTGCCAAGTCGCTATAGTCCCAAGTCGCTAGGAAACTTTGAACCAAGTCGCTAAATGCCAAGTCGCTATAATCCCAATTATATATAACAAGCTCGTTACAATCCAAATTAAGCTAGCGAAATTTTGACAATTTCTTAGCACCAAGTTAAGCTAATTTGTCAAGTCGCTAAATAGCAACTCGCTAGTACCAACTTCGCTAACACCAAAGTCGCTAACAATATAAAAGTACAAGTCGCTAACACACCAAGTCGCTACGTGTAGTGGAGAATCCACAAGCTGTACTTTTATGGCTGTCTCAATAGACAAGTTAAGCTAACCCAACTCGCTAATTCCTTTAACAACAACTAAGCTACCAAATTGCAAAGCAAGTCGCTACCGAAAACCTTCCGTAGCTCAAGTCGCTAGCATGAAAAAACACATAAACACCACTTTTCAATCCAAAAACACTCCAACCACGATGATTCAAACACAAAAATACAATCAAAATCCAAACTTTAACACTAGAAATCAACCAAATGATGCAAAAACCACTAAACTTTTTCAAACTCAAAAACCTCCTAAAAACCACTAGAAATCCAAAGATATGTAAGAGATGATCTAACCATGGCTCTTGATACCAATTGTAACATATTGGATTTCACATACACACTAAACCATAACCACAAGTGGCGTACAAGAAGATTTTAGAGGGAGAAAGTTAGAGGTTTAGGGAACTTAGTAAGAGAAAGAAAAATCTTATTATGAGCTCCAACTCTCTACCTTTGGGAGGTAGAGAGGAGTAGGCATACATTGGGTTAGAGTCTTATTAAATAACTACGATAGTAGCGATTACATAATACACTCTGGACAAACTAACAGTGTGGATCGGGCATACAGTGGGTAAAGACCCGTCCATCCCCACAAGAGTGTTTAATCTTAAGACTGGAAAGTTACTACTCATAATCCACTCTAATAAAATCCTAGGGACTACCGACATCGACTCAGAGTGTCTCAACGAATATATATATACCAATTGAGGATGACACCGACTCGACTATTCCCTAGTTTTGAATTTCTCCTAGATGTGTTGACGAGAAGGATGATGAGTTTTGGTGAAATGATAAATCAAAAGCACCTTGAGTGTGATCTAAATGAGCTACAGTGAGTGTGAAGCTTCTGAGAGCTTGAGAGGCAGACTTAAGTGGTCCTAAGGCATTATGTTTGGCTAGTGTGAAGTGGTCTAGTGGGCTGGTTTGATGTGTGAAGGTCTGCATTGCATTACATGCCGGATCCCACGGATCCCTAAAAGGAGGGATCCGTCTAGTACAACTTGAGGGATCCGGCAACTGCAAATCAGAAGCATCACAGGACAATGTGCGATTTTGCACTATACTTGTATGCACTAATAAGCTACTAGTCTCTACTATAAAAGTACAACAAAACAAGCAAATATCTCATAAACCATAACATAAATAAGAGTAGTAGTGATAATATCCAAACAAACACGATAAACCATTCATAAACATAAGTATCCATAGCAAAATGATAAACGATAAGTCTAAAAACAACCATAATCCTAATGTCTCTCTTGTCAATCTTTTCTCTTCCTCTTTCCCGACATCACCACGTAGTTAGTTAGGCTTTGGATCATACCCTTCAATTGTTTGAATTCTTGGTCGTTTGGAAGAGTTGGAAGTTGTTCCAGATGGGTTATGGGGTCCAAGTTGACGTTGGCAACGGGGTTGACAT
The DNA here is from genome assembly GCA_910596185.1 of Chrysanthemum makinoi. NCBI lineage: Eukaryota > Viridiplantae > Streptophyta > Magnoliopsida > Asterales > Asteraceae > Chrysanthemum > Chrysanthemum makinoi. Next base: position 219,586,538 of record OU343222.1, on the reverse strand, counting down.
TTACTTCTTCTTCGTCTGAGGAGTCCGAGAGAGCACGAGGCCTTTTTCCATTGATCATAAACCGTTTAGGGTTGTTTGGTGAGTGGTACCATGGCGTGATCAGCAAAGGAAATGATCATCGTTGATAGGAGAGAAGGTTGCATTGCACTAACATACTCCGCGGGTTGTGTTAGGAGCATACCATAGGGAAGTACCATGTTGGTGACTTTGAATACATCGGCCATTCTCTTCACCATGTAATAGGCAAGGCTAAATGGTCTTTGATAAATGAGGCAATAGATCATTTGGAAAAGACATGCATTTGGATGGTCTTTGTTTCCGACCAAACTAATGAAATTTTCCCTAAGAATTTCTTCCCACTCTCTATAGATGGGATTCATTTCAAAGAGTTCCATTTGAAAGGGGTCACGGTGAATAAGCTCTTTGTTGCGGTTGAATCGAGATTGGTCGGCTCTAATTTTAAAAATGGTGTCTCGAACAATTGCGGGGTCATCAAGAGGAGTGTGGTAGATTGGTTTGGGATCTAGTGCAAAGGATTGAGTGGATATTGCCCAATCTTGGGAGTACATACAAATTCCTTCACAAGGGATTCGGAGAATTTGTGCAAATGTGTTGAGGGGTAGAGTAAGGCTTTGATTGTTGACGATAAAAGCGATTGAGATGCTATCATCACTATCTCGAATGATCCTAACACTTTTGTAAAACTCAAAGATGAAGACCGGACACATTTGTTCATCAATATCAAGGAGACATTCAAAGTTAGTTGCCGAGAAGACTTGACGAATGTCGGTATTTTCAAGGAAACATTCCTTAACTACACGACCTTCACGAATAAGTCGTTTTTCAAGCTTTTTGAAGATTTTACGATCGGTTTTCGAAAACTCCTCTTTTCGATAGTATCTAGAGAGGTAGTGGATGGTATCATAATGGTCTTGTTGGGTAGCTTTAGGCATGGTTGGTCCTAGAAAAACAAATATTCCAACTAGGTAAAATTTGTTGAGATGGGTTTATGGTTTTGATTTGTATTAACAATGTTATAACAATAATAGAATCTTAGTTATGTGAAAACCCTTTTTAGTGATTAGTTTTTCAAAACCTAATTTCATCAATTTGATGTTTTTAGAAAATTAAAAACCATAAACCCTAGGATGAAGATGATGACGAGTAGAACATATGAGTGTAATTACTTACAATGATGTTCAAGAAGGAGATGCTTGAGGATATGAAGTCCTATGAAGATGGAAGAAATTGGGTTGTTTTTGTGTTTTGTGATGAGAGAGGAAGAAGCGGGAACTGATTTTGAAAGGCGTATAAGTGTTTTACGTCACGGTTCCCAGGATCCCTTGTAATGGGATCGCTGGCTAGTACAACTCTGGGATCCGGATCTGTGGGCAGAAAAAGAGTGTTTGGTGTTATTTTTGTAATAAGTTATACAATAGCTTATAGAACAAAAATAACTTTGAGGTTCCTAATCGAATATAGCGTTTTGGTCAATGATAGGTTAACTATCAAGGATCTATTTGTGACGGCGGCGTTTGGTTAGGCGATCTTTATAAAATTACAAAGAGGGAATACTATTCCAGATGATGAGTAAGTCGGGAAAGTGGTGAAAAGAGACATTTAGAGACTTGCAACTATAAACTACCAAAACAAATTATCAACATATCCATGTAAACGAAAAATAGCTAATTTGTGGATAAGTGAACGTACCTCTAAACTCTTGATATGGTTTATAGAGACCATATAACCGAAATACTTCATGAGATTTTAAAGTAATCCGTTGTACTTAGTATAAGTAAGTTGTGATTACTTTTAGGTTCTTCCTTGATAGTTAACTTCATTTTTCTTTGAGTAGAAATGAAGACTTTGGAGAAGTCCTAACAAGAAGATTTCTTAAAAAAGAAATTGTTAGAATAATCTATCACTATCAACATAAATAAACGTTTATTTTAAAATATTTCCTTCTTTGTAATTTTCAATCATACATGGATCGTATCAAGTTTTTAAAGTACAACATACTCTAAGAAACTTGGTAGCGAACCTCGATGCCAATTGTGGAAAACTAGAAGGGGTGATAACATCAAATTATCCGAATATTAAGTGTCAATTTCCCCGATAGCTTGTAATTTATATATCATTTATATGGATTTACGCTTGTTTTCCATTATATTCCACTTTCAGGTAAATTACGAGCATTGGAGCTAAAGAGGCGCGGAATTGGAGAATTATCAAAGATTTATCATAGTATACTTACTTTGAAGAAGTTACGGCGTAACTAATCTCTCATTATCCGTAACTAAAGTAAATCGAGAAAGCCAACTTATCAGAAGATTACTGCGAAACTCTCCCAAAGATTACGCCGTAACTATATTAGGTCAAATGAGGATCCGCGCCGCTGATAACTACGTTGTAACTCATTCATAAACTACGGCGTAACCAAGAATTATTGAAGATACGGTAACCATTTCTAAGGTTACGGCGTAACCAGCAGATCTAGTGCATTTTAAGAAGAAATAGAGGATTACGGCAGTAACTATTCTATGGTTACGCCGTAACCCAGATCTGGCCTATAAATACCTCACGATTTCCAGCATTCCAAATCATCCCATTCCACACATCACAGCCAAAGAACATGGGAAGAAGCCAAAGGCAGGTCTAGAGGAGCATACGGAGCTATCTCAAAGGGAGAAATCACTCCCCTACGATAAGCATTAGCATTTTATCTTTTCTTTACTTTCGATTCATGTATTTCGTAACATTAATTATTGAATTGATTTGCATGGTTAATATGAGCGGCTAAGCACCTCTTGGTGCTGGCCTAGTTATGATTCCTTAATTGTTTTGTTTGCGTTTATATTACTTCCGTATAATTATTTCTAAGTGTATGCATGCATAGTTTATTGGTAGCTACCCTTGTTTCGGTAGTTTTGAATGGAGTTAGAGGCTAGTTGCTTAGTGATATGACCAATGACCCTAAGTGAGTAGGCCGAGACGGGAAGGGTAAGATATGACCAATGATGACCACTACTTGCGATTTGACCAATGATCACCTACCATTTGGATGAACTTAAGAATTAAGGGGTGAGTATTTAAGTTGCTAGCCGAAGCACTCACTATTATAAATCTAGCATGTAGCGGTACTTAATGAGTTGGCTTAGGGGACCAGGAACGGACTTATGAGGGACACGACTTCTCCAGTGTGTGGCATCTTTTGGCTTGATAGGTTAGGGCGAATTGACCAAATGTTGTCCTCTCGACTTTGACCCCACGAAGTAATGGAAGTAATTAGGCGTAGACATTACTTGCTAGGATGAATAACTAGGTTAGCACCACTCTCCTCTATTGATTACACCTTTGCCTTTACTTGCGTTATTAGTTAATTAATTAAATCATCTTAAAATCTGTGACACCTAGACTTAGTATTAATCCAACACACATAGCTCTTGGGGCGACCTGATTTTACCGAATACTACACTACACACGGAGGAACATTGCCCGTTAGTGCGTTAGGGTAGACCATAGGTATAACGAGACATTATAAATATTAAAACCTAGTGATAAAACTGCATCAAGTTTTTGGCCCATTCTTGGGATTATATTAGGATTGCTATTAAGTCTTTCATTTTTGTTTTATTTTAAATTTCTCACGATCACAATTCAAGATTTCAGGTACCATGGAAGTTGTCAACATCGATGACCTCACTCTTGAGGAATATTTGGCGTTGACAAGAAGCGAGAACAAGGGTCGGGTCTGAGTACGACGGCAATTGGAGATATCCGTTTGGTAAAGACCAATTTATGAGGGAGCCGTGCTAACCCTTTTTCAGAAGCAGGGGCGAGGATGCGTATGAACAGCGTTGAAAATGTCCTATACATCGCAAGCCTTTTCAACATTAAGTGTGTCTCATGATTTGTTATGCTAAGGGTATTCCCCATGACTCTTAAGGGTACGCGGAAGATGGATTGAAAGATTACTGCTTGAGCGGTCAATACTTAGGCTCCACTAAAGAAGCACTTCATTCAAAGGTATTGTCCTCTTTCAAAGATTTCTAACCAGCTTTTGGAAATCCATAATTTCAAACAAGAAGACGATGGCGTTGTATCAAGCTGGGATAGATACAACGATCTCCTACAAATGTCCTACACAGATCTAAACAACCGGCAAAAGGTCAACATCTTCTACAAAGGAATCAACGTGACTACAAGGCAGGATCTTTGGACTATCAAGGACCGATCCCAAACATGACTCCTACTCTAGCAATTGAAGCCATTCAAAAATGGTGATCATTCTCAAAATAGCGCACGATGGAGGAAGCAAAAAAACCAAAGCGCGGAAGTTTGGCGGAATTGCGACCATAGCTAGCTAAATTGAAAATCTAAGTCGAGATATGCTAAAAATCAAAAGCTGTTTATCCCATCCAAGGTGTGCTGCGAACACTGTAGGGGAGGACATCTAACTAAGAATTGTCCTAACATTGATGAAGAAAATATGATCGAAGAAGCTAAATATGGAGAGAATCGATCATTCTCTGAGGGATAATCGTAATGGCTATAGTGGAGGACCCCCACCATATTATGAGCATAGTGAAAGAAGAACTAACTTGGAGGAAATAATTAACAAGTACCTTGTGGATTCGACCAAGAGGCAAAAGGAGCAAGAAAAGAATGGTGAAAAATTTCAAATATAATACAAACAAAAGCCTTTCTAACCATGACGTGTCACTAAAAAACTTGGAAACTATGATTGGGAAGCTTGGCGACGAGGTACAAAAAGTAGGGCACAAAAGAACAAATCTACAGTATGTAAAGCCGTATTTTACGAAAATGACCCGGTCCTCGATGAGTCTAATAGAAACAATGATCTTGAAAAGTGAGAAGAGAGCTACACGTAACCAAACCTCGAGTTACGGCGTAACGAGAATGCAAGCAATGACAAGTCTACCGAAGTTGACAACTCTAAAAGGAAGAATCATTGGTGTAAGGCTATTGCAATTGAAGATGGAGAATATTACGACTTATGGGCCTCTTGTGACCCTTGGAAGACGCGATGGAGGGTTGATAAGGAGAGGGGTTAATGATGACAGATATATGTGGACTACACTTAACGATGAAGAAAGATTAGCCAAGTTCTCGATTAACGAAGTGGAAGGGCCACCTATCAAGCATTACTAGGACCCTCATCACGGAAGATGAGTTCACACAAGCATGGCCGACTTGCAACCCCTTTCATGAGTATTGTAACGGATGGGGTTATTTGAAGAACGAAGTTTGGATATGCCCACATGAATCGGGGAGACATGGCGTTGATTTTGGGGACCTATCATTGAGAATGGTTTTCAGTAAGGTTGGTTGACAATAATTAATTGGTCTTATTGAAATCTAGAGCTCAAATATGAAAAACATATTCTTCAGGAAAGACCATTAAGCCTATCAAGCGATATTCCTTCGGCGATACGATGACAAAGGAACTCAAAATCATTGGTGTGAGCAAATTAAAACCAGCGAAATGTTTGGGCTTCTGCAACCCTTTTGATTATGAATGTACGGGGAGCGGCATTGAGAGAGTTGGGAGAAGGCGAGTTCCTATGGACCTCGAATAATGACTCGGAAAGAAACGAAATTGACTTGGCGGATGATCTAGGATTTGACGATTGGATCAAAATCAAATCGGAAAAATGACGGCAGCTAACGAAGGAGAAAATCTGGAATGGGTGTATGAGTAAAGATCAACCAAACAACGAAGTTCCAAATGGAGAATCGGATAATGACACAGAGAATTCATCGAAGAAGGAAAAAGAAGAATGCAAACAAATGCTTTCGTGGAAAATTTATCGGCGATAACCAACTTAAAGATACCGATTCCGACGATGATGATTTTGATTACCTCGAGCTACAAGGTGAAGATGGGTTCTTTGACCCCGATGATGAAGTACACGAGAAAAGAAGATGCGAACTTCTTGGTATCCCGGTTAAGAGGCCACCACCAATTATAGCCAAAAAATATGAGTTCACTTGATACCATTTAGGACCGGATGAAAAATTTCGTAAAATTCGAAAGATCGAGACTAAAGAATACCTCCGTACCGCCACAAATATCGCTTGGGTCAGATACAACTTAATGAAGGACATGGAGGAGGTTGGCCAAAGGCCACCATAAAACCCCGAGGCTCTGAGTCTAACTTAAAGACTCGTAAATAAAGAAAATTACTCTTTCGGGAGACAAACCGAATTATCCCTTTCTTTTCTTTTATTTCCATTTCTATTGGGTTTCGTGTTTTTAACCATTTTTGCAAGGAAATGAGGTGATTCTTCTGCTGAATCTGATCGACTATAGTTACGGACTTTCTGGTAACTCATCTCGATGGTTACGCAGTAACCAACCTTTTCTTGATAGAATTTGGATGCATCACCAATTGGTAATTCCATCTCGATTAGTTCACGCCGTTAGCTACACTCTTCGGCATATGCGGGTTTTTCCTAGTTCGGCGTAACTCCTTCTATGAGTTCTGGCGTAACTATCCTCTCCTTTACTTCTTTCATTTTAAACACAATAACTTTGTATTAGTATTTTAAATGAACTTTGTGGTGTGTTCCCTGTAAACCCTCATGAGACTTCACTTGTCCACTTGGGACACCAAGTGGTTTAAATGGCTTGTTGCATATGCTAAATGCAACCGTGATTCCTCTGAAGTGAGTTAGGTTTGTTTTCATTTTCATTTTTTCTTTTTAGAATTATTCTTGTCGGTAGTGTGATTTCAGGGATTGAAGTTTGCTCATGGATGCTTATATGAAGGCACGACTCTTTTTCGTGGGCCTTCTTTCTTTTTGGAGCAAATTTTAGGGAAGTTCTTGCTCTAATTCTACTTTTCTCTTCACCTTTATTTAACGCTTAGTACAAAAGGGACTTTGTACAATTCAAGTGGGTGGACGGGAGTAGAATTATCTCTTGAACTTTATTTTGCCCTCGTTTTTCTAGTTTATTTTGAAAAGTTATGCCATTTTTAAAATTTTGACATGTTTTTCTTAACCTAACTAGATTAGACCTTAGCCGAGCCATACAACGCTTGATATTATATAGTGAGATTAGCTTTATCCGTTCTCAATATTTTACCCCAAATCCACCAAATTATGAGTGTGCCGGTAGCTTGTAAACTTTAGAACTTGGCCTTTGCATCATTTCGAGACCATAGACGAGGTATGTTGAGTTAGCTCGATGTATTTGGACTTTTCAGTTTAAGAAGGCATTATTATAGGATTATTACCCAAAGGTGCCTACCATTGTGTGTCTATCGATTAGTCACATGACTTCTCCCCCATGTGAAACCCTTTTGCGATGCGCCTTTAGTGCAAGATACCCCTAGATACACCCATCTGAGCAATTCCTTTCATTTTGTTAACCCTATATATTGTTTCGATACACCTATACACCTTAGCCTACCAAGTAGTCTTTATTTGTGATTAGGAAGTCATCATTTTCCTAAGTTCAAGGTTCAAGTGGAAAGGTTCGGGAATCACGCTTTCGTCGACGGCATATTCTTAAAAGATCATTGAAGACACCCCGAATTCCCATTGTTCATCCCAAGTGGGGGGATATTATGTTAGTTGTTATGTTTATGTCGAAAAAAAATATGTTATTTAGTTTATTGTAAAGTGCAATGTTATAAGCACTATGTTATGAGCTTTATATAGATTTAGTATCGAGGAGGCCACCTCGGTCACATTTGAATATTGGAGTTGGAGAAAAGGTAGTGTGCCCATTGCGACGTCCTTTAATGACACATCTACCTGGTATTTCATGATCCGGTTTCTTAACTTTAAAGCTTGAACTTTGGGCGGACGGTAAGTGGTGATGACTTGGTTATAGATTTAGACTATATGCTTGATTTTATTTTACACCATTTATATATCCCATTTCTTATCCTACCCTTTCGTCATGAAGCATGTCTAGGTGATCGCGTGAGCAATCTTTGGTGTCTTGGCCATGGATTTGGTCATGTATCATTGATTTTTCCACTTGCCATGACATGTTAGTAATGACGAGTCACCCTTAACCTTTGTCGTGTCTACCCATATTGCATTTGAAAATTGTTTAGCCCTTAACTCTAGTGGTGGAGATTTGTGTAACCTCCAAGCTTATGATAGAATACATGCTATGACTGTGCAATTGAGTGATCACCCCGAAAATTGACACTTAGAATAGTTGAGAGATTTGAGTGTTTAGTTCCATTTAGGTGAGGTGTTGGCTTTGTTTTATTCTAGCATAAGGGATTTGTAAACTTATATTTTCCAGGTTATAGGAGATATCTTTTTAGGAATCTATCTAATAAGGTCTACTTGAGGGCAAGTAGAGTTCAAGTGGGGTAATATTTGAAAACATCAAATTATCCTGAATATTAAGTGTCAATTTTCCCAGATAATGCTTGTAATTTATATCATTTATATGGATTTATGCTTGTTTTCCATTATATTCCACTTTCAGGTAAATTACGAGCATTGGAGCTAAAGAGACGCGGAATTGGAGAATTATCAAAGATTTATCATAGTATGCTCACTTTGAAGAAGTTACGCTGTAACTCATCTCTCACATTCATACGTAACTAAAGCGTGACTCGAGAAAGCCAACTTATGAGAAGATTCTGCGTAACTCTCCCAAAAGATTAAGCCGTAACTATATTAGGTCAAATGAGGATCAGCGCCGTGATAACTACACCATAACTCGTTCATAAACTATGGCGTAACCAAAATTATGAAGATACGGCAGTAGTAACCACTTCTAAGGTTAAGCGTAACCGGCAGATCTAGTGTATTTACGAAGAAATAGAGGATGCGGTAACTATTCTATTAGTTACGCCGTAACCTAGATCTGGCCTATAAATACCCCACAATTTCCAGCATTTCAAATCATCCCATTCTACACATCACAGCCAAAGAATGTGGGAAGAAGCCAAAGGCAGGTCTAGAGGAGCATACGGAGCTATCTCAAAGGGAGAAATCACTCCCCTACGATAAGCATTAGCATTTCATCTTTTCTTTACTTTCGATTCATGTATTTCGTAACAATAATTATTGAATTGATTTGCATGGTTAATATGAGCGGCTAAGCACCTCTTGGTGCTGGCCTAGTTATGATTCCTTAATTGTTTTGTTTGCGTTTATATTACTTTCGTATAATTATTTCTAAGCGTATGCATGCATAGTTTATTGGTAGCTACCCTTGTTTCGGTAGTTTTGAATGGTGGTAGAGGCTAGTTGCTTAGGATATATGACCAACTGACCCTAAGTAAGTAGAGGCGGGAAGGGTAAGATATGACCAAGCGTGACGACCCTTTACTTGCTGATTTGACCAATGATCACCTACGTTTGGATGAACTTAAGAATAAGGGGTGAGTGTTTAAGTTTCTAACGTCAGGGCACTCACTATTATAAGTCTAGCAAGTAGCGGTATGGCTTAATGACTCGGCTTGGGGACCGGGAACAAGCTGGACTTATGAGGGACACGACTTCTCCGGTGGTGGCATCTTTGATGATAGGTTAAAGGCGAATTGACCAAATCTTTGTCCTCTCGACTTTGACCCCACCTGAAGTAATTGGAAGTAATTAGACGTAGACATTACTAGCTAGGATGAATAACTAGGTTAGCACCACTCTCCTCTATTGATTACACATTTGCCTTTACTTGCATTATTAGTTAATTAATTAAATCATCTTAAAATCTGTGACACCTATACTTAGTATTAATCCAACACACATAGCTCTTGGGACGACCTCGGTTTTACCGAATACTACACTACACACGGCCGAGTACACTGCCCGTTAGTGCATTATGGTAGACCATAGGTATAACGAGACATTATAAATATTAAAACCTGGTCAGTAAAACCAGCATCAGGGGGGGTTGAATAGTTTTACCAATTAAAACTTCATTTTTAAAATATTTAGATAGACTTATGTCAATCTATTTTAATTTGTATGTTGGATGTTGATAGATATATATTTAAGTGTGTAATGCAAAGGTAAAGGGTAAGAAACACAAAACCACGAAACGAGTGTTTATAGTGGTTCGACTACAGGGACACCTTCCTAGCCCTACTCCACTCCCCGAGTCATCTACTCGAGAGTTCGTAATCACTACACAACACAAAATCCTTGTGGCTGAGAAGCCTTCACAATGTCGCCTACTCTTTTTCAGATACAAGGCTAGACACCGGGTTCTTCCACGAGGTAGAGCCATACCTATCACAACGTCGCCTACACTTTATCCGGTACAAGGCTAGATACCGAGTTCCATTAAAAAGGAGGAACTACTACCCAACACTACACAACACCTATCCCAAAGGAGACCCACTCCTTATTACAACATCATTAAGGATATCAATATCCTTGGACACAACCTATCTCTATTTGTACATCGATGCACCATATCGATTGTACACCCTTGGCTTCTTTCACTAATGCCTTTGACATGATCTTTTGGCACCTTTCACTAATGCTATTGACTTGACCCTTTTGGCTTCCTTCACTAGTGAATTTGACACGGACGTTTGGCACCTTTCACTAATGCCTTCGTCTTGACCCTTTTTGGCATCCTTCACTAATGTCTTAGACACAACACTTCTAGAGAGGAAGAAAGAACTATCAACAAGAGAACTTCAGTAGTCTTAATGATGACGAAGCATGGCAACTCATGGACTTGAGCTTTCTCGATTTCAAGAGGTGGTGATCTCGCCTTTAAGAGGAACCTAGAGAATCACGCAAAAATAAACACAAACTACATAGAAAGATCCTTTGGATCTGAGGTTAGAGAGTTTACAATACTAGGAGAAAGTATGAGTAGGAGTGACCACCTACAATGAAGAAATTGCTCACTATTTATAGACAAAAACATGCTACTGTTCCACGGATCCCATGGATCCCTTGTTGGAGGGATCCGTCTAGTGTATCTTGAGGGATCCGTGAGACGCTCCTCATTACCCATGGGTTATGGGTCATGGATCATGGGTCCTAGACTTTGGACCATGGGTATCCAAGTAGATACAATGTATCTAGAAGATACAATGCATCTAGTCCATGGGTTATGGGTTAGCTCCATGGGTCATGGATAATACCCATTATGACTTATGCATGATGTCATGCAATGGGTCATGGGTTAAGCTCCATGGGTATGGGTCATGGACTTTGGGTTTTACCCAACTACATTCAATGTATTAAGTCAATGGGTTAAATACTTAAACTTCTACCCATTATATTACCCACTATAATACATACTAAGTATGTATATATCTACTCAATATGTAAACACTAATTGTTTTACATATGCATTACTAAATCATGAAAGCAGTATTACTTGTTTAGTGGTTTATATGAAAATATAAGTATGTTAGTAAACTATTGGCTCAAATCATTTACGTATTTTATTTGTTTCGTTAAAATAATTTTACGTTTGTTATCGATAAAACATTTAGAAGATCGTAAAATATACATAAACGTTTTTACGGCTTATTTGTAATAACAAAATCCTCCTCCAAGAAGAATGCATAAGAAATAATTGTTGCTTCCATCATGTACTTCATCTGCACACTTATAAGAAAACGAAAACGAAACATCGCGTAAAATCGGCGGTAAAAACTATATAAAAACAAAACTACACTAGAAAGCAAGTAAGATATAATGCTTGTGAAATGGATGTTTGCAGATTTATGGAAAATTAAGAGTTCTGGAAATTTCCAAAAATTACAAATTAGACAGAAAACGAAAATCTAGAAACTGTTTATACATTGCCTGACGCCGTCGGGTGTTAATCCCAGAGCCGTCAGGTTGTCCTGACAGAATGAGTCAGATGCGTTTTCCGGAAAAATTTACTTCTTTAAATACCTGGAAAAATTACTGTAAAACATCCATTATGACTCAATACAAGCATTTGACTCTACCAAACACACACACACACACACACACACACACACACACACATACACACACATATATATATATATATATATATATATATATATATATATATATATATATATATATACAATTTCAATTATTGTTAATCTCATGTTCATATTAATTCTAAAAACACATGTGATCTTCCTACACTTATCTTTTGGTAAAACACCTTTATATGCAATTAAGACGAAGTTAAAAAATAAATAAAGCACTTTCACAAAATAATATAAACATGAGAATTAAGCAATAATGAAAAAATATATATAAAACAAACAAATAACAATGAAAAACAAACAAGCAAACAAATAAACATGGGTTGCCTCCTAAGAAACGCTTTTCTTTATTTATGAGTCTTTTAGCTAGGCTCGAAGCCATACCACTACATACCTAGGTGAGTGAGTTCATCCTCAAGGACATCGGTAGGATCGAACTTCTCTTTTAATTTCCTACTAGTATGTTTAGACCGGTATGCCTTTTCAAACATCTCACCATTGGGATCATAGATCGTCATTCTAATGTGCCACTCTCCATTCCCATCACTAGGTGGCTTATCCTAATTCCACTTATGCTTAGGCTTATTGCTCTTAACTTTCCATCTATTCATACAAAGATTAATAGGCAAGGTTCTTAGGAATCCGGTCATCTTCCTAACACTAAAGTATCCTCGAATGGATTCACCTCAATGTCCCTAGCCAATTTTTTTTCTAAGTAAGATGTGTTATTCATGAATGCCTCTTCTAGATAGAATGGTCGTTGAGGGCTGATTCGCGCAAAACAGTCAAGCTAAATCACTCAAGCCTGCCACTTGTGAATGACCGTGTCGACTTAAAACTGCTCAAACACGAATGCAATGAAGATCGGGAGAGTATAGTGTTTCCCAGTCGTTAAGTCCCAACGGCTGTGAAGAATAGCAAGCGTGTAGTGATCGAGAGGATTTGAACGGGAAAGGATAGTGGTTGATCTAAACCTAAAGAGCAAGCCCATAAACTACAGGGGCTTAAATGCAAATTAAAGAAAGTTTAATAAGATAAAAACTATTAAATAAACGCTATCACTATATTTAAAATGATGTTTTTGTTTTTATGTTTTTATAAAACTTAATTTAAAACTACGCTGACTCAAATAAAAACGTGAAACTTATAAAATATAAATCCTAAAAATATGAAAAATACATTTTTATAAACCTAATGATAAAAGAAATTTTATAGAAAAAGAAAATTATTTTTATAACTATTTAATTAATTATTATTAATTAAAAACTATTTTTAACTATTAAGTAATTACCTAAAATACAAGAAAATAGGAAATAAAGCTAGAAAAATAAAATTAAGACTTGGAAAAATCTAAAATAACAAACTAGAATTTTCAAAACTATTTTTGTATTTTTCTGATTATTTTCTATTTTTTATGAATTTTAAACTATTAAAAACTAATTAAATTATCTAAAAATACAAATTTAACTAGGAAAAATCTAGAAAAATATTTTTTTCTCTTTTTATATTTATCTAAACTTAAGAAAAATGAAAAAATTATTTTTTTGAACCTTTTCTTAATTATTTGTATTAAAAGCTATTTAAAAATGCTTAAAACTAATTTAAATTAAGAAAAATAGCAAACAAGCTTGGAAAAATCTGAAAATTTCAGGAAAAGCTTAAAATGATATTAGGAAGCTAGGAAAAATAGAAAAACAGGGGGTTGCTTGGAGGAAAATGGCTGCAAGCACAAGTTACTAGAAATAAGCACGGAATAAGCTAATGAGCACCAAGGACCACCACTGATCAGAAGCTTGGATAAGCTAAAATGACCAAAATGCAATAAGTCTAAGCTGCTTTAAACCACTGGAATGGCAATTACCAAGATTTGGATGATTTGAGTATTTGTGCCAAACACAGGTTTAGGGAACCAAGTTTGAGCTTATGCACAAGCTTCAAAATAAGCTGAAAAGGAAAACCAGCAATTGGAACTTGGAGAAGACCTGGCCAAGTACCTTAAAACTAAAAACTAGACCTAGAGGTGCTCAAATGAGCCTTGTGCAAGAGTTGCAAAAGCTGCACAAGCCCCGATCTCAAGTCCTTGTACAGAGGCACTTTTGCCACTTTTAACAAGCTCATTTGGAGCTTTTGAAAAAATTCTAAAAATCAACAAAAATAGTAATAAGAAACTAGACCTACTGAACTTATAGAACCCAAAGTTTCATTTGATTTGGTTCAGTAATGAATCTATTAAAAATCACCTTAGGTTGGCTCAAAACTGGATTTTCACTTTTTGACTTTTTTAACGATTATGAGATTTTGACCAAAATGAGATTTGATTCAATCTTATGAACTGAATTTGATGTTTTGTGGTATAATGAGACTAAGGCAAGATACTCTAGTGATTTCTAAACATGAAACTAGCTTTTACTGTTCTTAAAATCCAACGATGATGAGATTAGGTGATTCAATATGATTTTGACTTTTGACTTATGAGAGAGACAATATGGTGACCAAAATGACTCAAGTAGACTATATTAAGATTAAGTGAACAGGTTTGAGGCACAAACTAAAGCTCAAGCTCAAATACACTACTAATCCAAACACCATTTAAGGACACTTATTCACACGTTTGCTAAGCTAGACTTCGGAACCAAGACAAACTCATCATTAAACTAGATTAAGATGACCAAAGTAGACCTATATCAAGACAACTAGTTAATACTTAAACATCCAAAGCCCAACTGCTCCATTTTGACAAATGTGCAGACATAGCTAGAAACATGCACATAATTAAAAACTTCTATCACACTAAAGATATTAAGCTGAATTATAGCAATGTTTGACAGAATTAAATCTTATTAATAAGAAAACATGGATTCAAACAGATCAAATGATATGCTACTCACATGGGGTCCTAGCCACAATGGCTTGAGGTAACTCAAACAAACAAAAGACCACTATCCTAATTATATCATCCCAAATAGCTCTGAATCAACCCAAAACCAACTCTGCAACAACCCATATCCATTTCCAAGTCTTCTTGATCAAAATTTCTTGAGTTGACTTTTTGTTGACTGTGTGACAATGTTGTTTGAAACTTAATTGAAAGCTTATCACAAGTTATAAGAAGCTTTAATACGAGGTTTGAGCTTAAAATAAGCTATTGAAAGCTTGTACATAAAATTGAAGCCCGAGAATTGCAACGGTGAACAAAAAACTTGAAACTTGATTAAACTTTGAAATTGATGTTTAAAAGGTACATTATCTGAGATAATACTACTTGAGTTTGTTACAATGAAACACAAAGATTACATCCTAGAGTTTTATTAAGCGAAACATAAAAAAGCGACATACTTAAAATTTAAAACTAACTACTTTCATTTGCTTCTTCTCTCTTCCTTTTTATAGCTCCAAAAGCTTCCACGTGTCCATCTGAGCAAATCCCACCACATTTGAGAGCCAATGGGAGAGTTTTAAGCATATTGGCCACTTTTCAATTTTGGCGGAAAAGTGGATTTGACTTCAATGAGGGACACTGCAACTAGGAGGGGGTGGGCAGTGTGATAATGATGTGGGTGAGGGTGGAAGGAGATAAGGGAGGTGATGGGTGTTGGGAGAAGCATTTGCGGCGAGGGGGCCAAGTGGGGAGGAAAGCGGGAGGTGGAGGGAACACTTTGTTTGGTTGGTAGTTTTGACCAAAGGGTCAAAATTGGTTTTGACAGGAGTCACAAGGGTAATATGGCAGGGTCAAAATCATTTTGACAAGGCTTGGATAAGTATTTAACAAAAGGACTAAACTTGCAATTCTGAAAACTTGAAGGACCAAGCCTGCCATTTTTCCAAAGTTGTTACAAGGGACCAATGTTGACAAGTTCCAATAGTACAAGGACCAGTTTTGACATTTTCAAATTTTCCAGGGACCAAAATTGACAATTTTAAAAGTTAGGGGACCTTTTACGCCATTTAACAAAAGATATATTCAAGGACCATTTTTGACAAATTAGAATATTTCAGGGACCTTGAATAACATTTCTATTTATTTAGATTTACGAGGGGCTGATTTTGACAACTTTTGAAACTTGGGGACTAAAAGCGCCAATTATGCAAACTTTATCGTTTTCACCGGATTTTGATATTTTTGCATTTAAAACACATAAAACACTTATTTGTGATATTTTTATCATTTTGATGCATTTCTGAGTGTTTTCGGATGTTTTTGATCTAATTGGTACAAAAATGATGAGTATTTAGACACTCATCAATCCCCCACACTAAGATATTGCTAGTCCCTAGCAATGTTTTGAGAAAATTAATGGATTTCATCTCTTTACCAAAAGCCATTACTTACGGGTAGCCAAATGTTTCAGTTCAAGTAAGAACCTTGGTACACTGATAACCAAGTGATTTTGAGCAAACCACCAGCTTTCAACGGTTTTGATTTGTCTTTACTAGAAGCCGTTTGCTTACGGACTAGCCAACTCTTAGATAAATTATCAATATTATCTTTGGTGAGTCGATTACCAATTATGGATTTTCCACTGCCTTTACCACAAGCCATAAACTTGCGGACTAGCCAACTCTTCACTTTTAAGGATATGGTGAGTTGAATACCATACAATTTTGGGCAAATTGTAAGCCGTCAGCACGGTTTGAGATATCTTTACCAAGAGCCGTTTGCTCTGGATTAGCCAATCCTTATGTGGGTTAGACATGGTGGACTGATTACCATTTGTTGTGTTTAGTACATAGTACTTCCACTAAAAAAATTAAAATTTGGCCATTTTGGGGGAAAAGGGACTAAAAGGGTACATTTATGATCAAAATTCACGAATTTCCCTCCACACTTAGAAATGAATATTTTCCTCAATATTCAAAGTCTGCGTGTTATGCGAAACAAAGAACGTAAAAGGATAACATTACTAGCTAAGTGTAGAAACACAACAATTATTCTCTTTTTTAATATTTACAATTTTCATTCATTTTAAAAATTTATACAACATGTGGGGCATCTCCCTCACACTAGAGTGGTACTCATGGGTGAAAACCCATGTGGTGCATGCTAATGTTTTTGATTCGAGTCACTAGCTTGACTCGACCCCAGAATTAATTTGTTCATGGGGAAGTAAGTGGAAGAGACAATCTCCATCGGACTTTCATTCAAGATGTTTGGATAAACATTGAAGTACGTGAAAGTTCCACACCAATGAGATATAGAGACAGACGACCCTCACAAATGGTACATGGAAATGCAGGTCAAAGATAATGTCTTCATTTTCGAAGGAGTGAAGAACAGGGGAAGTGACAGAATATATGAAGAAAAGAAAGAAAATCATGATAACAATCATGACTAACTCTTCATCCTCAATAGGAGAATTCATAGTTTCATGAATCTCCTCAGTTAAGCTCGGTTGATCAAGACATATTATGGGTGTGTCTAGATCAAAGTAGAAATTATCATACTCCGGCGGAGATATGATATGAGTGAGTTCATCGGCGAACTCCTCGTGAAGAGAATCAATCACAAGATGTAAATCTGTGAATTCTTGTTCCACTGTAGACTCATCACTATCCTCGATCTGAGTATCAAAGAGTGGATTCTCAGAAATTAAAGTGAATTGAGTCAATTCAAATAGAGGATTGGTGAGAGTTGTTTTGAATGCTTTAGGAACAAAGTGATTAATATTCTCTATTGAATTTGTTGGGATAAGAAGTGAGTGAGCGATCATTATCAATGAGACTTTCGGTCTCTCCCGGATCGGCTTTGAAATCAGAAAGACTATCATTACTTTCCGATGAAAGTGGATTGATGTGAGTGAGTTCATCGGTGAATTCCTCAAGATGATGATCGACGCATCAAGGGAGTGATGCCTCAACATACTCGATGTTTCCATGAGAAGTACAATCGTCGCTAACATCGGAGAAAGTTTCAAAATGATCTTTTGAACACTTAAGAGGGGAAATAGAATCACACATATGATCGAAGTTCCCTGTGACTCTCTCCGGATTGGGACAAGGTTCTCAACACTAGACTTTATGAATTCGTCCGATTCCTTTTCAGGAGCAGTGTTAAGATGCTCATCCCCATGTTGAGAGAGTGAGTGGGAGCCGGTGTGATAGCGGTTGCATGAGAATGAATCTCAACTTTGGGATATCATCGATGAACTTGATGAATCTTCAAGTGTATCCTCATCATCGCATTTGTCATCGGAATAAAACGAAATTGAGAGCTAGATCTGGCACTTTCTCTTTTGCAATTGATTCCCTAACAGATTTTTCAAAGGCAATTTGGGATTTTAATTTAGCAGCCCGCTCTTGACTAGCAATTCTTCCATGGATTTCTCATGTGAATTTTTAATGACTGGACATTGTGGGAGAGGAGATTTGTCAAAACCGGAAGGTTGACATTGATAATCATCATGAGGACCCCACAATATACACAAGAAAAATTGGAAATATTATGAAGTACAGTTTTATTGAACTCCTCACCTCTTTTCACTAACTCCAGAAGCTCTAGATAAGTGTCTTGTTGGGTTTCTTTGAGGAGTTTGAGTTATTTGGCCTGTGGAGGTTGGTCGTGATATGGATAGTCGTAATTGTTACAAGGAAATGGATTCCCTGTTTGACAATCAGAGGTGAAATGGGGACCTCCACAGTTCTCACAACAAAATGATTGTTGTGGCTGGTCATGTGAATAATATGGAATTTTGTCATTTCCAAAGTCACGAGTGTTACCAGGCTGTTCATAGACAAGCGTGTTTCGGATTGACACTCACATCCTTGGTGAGGACCTCCACAATATTCACAGCAGTTATGTTGATTATATGAAGATGAGTCGGTACGTGGTGGGTAATTGGAAAAGTTTGAGGGTCGTTACATGAGTTGGATTAGGATCATAATCAAATGAATTCCTCGAACCACAAAACAAACAACTCCCGTTACGGATATCATTACCACATTGTACACACGTACACCAGCGACAAGGTGAACCATAAAGAGGCTCACCACAACCGACACAAGGAATAAACGATTCTATTTGAGAATTATAAGAAGGAATCTGATTATTCAAAGAATCAACAAAACCAACATGGTGATCTGAATGACTATCAAGTCTCGAAGAACATTTTGAAAAATCCGGAGGTGGGACAAGTGGTGTGCTTTGAGAGCTAGCAATTTCCACCACTTCCGTTATGGTCTCTGGTTACGGTTCTTGAAAGCGTGAAGATTAGGCAAGTCATTCTTGCTGGTCACGGTCTAAATTGCATGTTTGCTTTTAACCGTAAATCGTAAAGTTTAGGATCAATTTTAGGCGGCTTAGGAGCAATTGAGGGGTTAGATCTTTGGATAACCGTAGGTTGGACGTATTTAGCACTTCCTTTATTAGAGGAAGTACGGTCCTTTGTCACCTTGGTTTCTCTTTCCATTTCCCTACGCGAATTAATGGATCATCACGAAGCGACACGAATTCTTGACATTTGTGATAAAGTCCGAAGTTTTCAAGCTTAGTCCCAGAATTCGTCGCAGTCGAGAGATTCCATGAGAATAGAAGTTTAGAATCAAATGGATAGAGGGTAAAGAGATAAAGAATTAAAAAGGGTAAGAGGGTAAAGATGAATATTTTTGGTGTTTTTGAAAAACATTTTGAAAAAACAAAGGATGAAAATCTTTTTGGGTTTTTGATTTTAAATATATAGATGGTATAAACAAGGAGTGATTATTCAAATCACTAATGCTAAAGCGTAAGACTATTATACCTTTGCTCCCGGCGGCGCCAAAATTTGATTCGCGCAAAGCAGTCAAGCTAAATCACTCAAGCATGCCACTTGTGAATGGCGGACCGTAATCAACTTAAGCTGCTCAAACACGAATGCAATGAAGATCGAGAGTATAGTGTTTCCCGGTCGTTAAGTCCCAACGAGTGTGCGAGAATAGCGATGTAGTGATCGAGAGGATTTGAACGGGAAAGGATAGTGGTTGATCTAAACCTAAAGAGCAAGCCCATAAACTACAGGGGCTTAAATGCAAATTAAAGAAAGTTTAATAAGATAAAAACTATTTAAATAAACGCTATCACTATATTTAAAATGATGTTTTTGTTTTTATGTTTTTATAAAACTGAATTTAAAAACTACGCGACGTACAAATAAAAACGTGAAACTTATAAAATATAAATCCTAAAAATATGAAAAATACATTTTTATAAACCTAATGATAAAAGAAATTTTATAGAAAAATAAAATTATTTTTATAACTATTTAATTAATTATTATTAATTAAAAACTATTTTTAACTATTAAGTAATTACCTAAAATACAAGAAAATAGGAAATAAAGCTAGAAAAATAAAATTAAGACTTGGAAAAATCTAAAATAACAAACTAGAATTTTCAAAACTATTTTGTATTTTTCGATTATTTTTCTATTTTTATGAATTTTAAACTATTAAAAACTAATTAAATTATCTAAAAATACAAATTTAACTAGGAAAAATCTAGAAAAATATTTTTTCTCTTTTTATATTTATCTAAACTTAAGAAAAATGAAAAATTATTTTTTGAACCTTTTCTTAATTTTTTGTATTTAAAGCTAATTAAAAATGCTTAAAAACTAATTTAAATTAAGAAAAATAGCAAACAAGCTTGGAAAAATCTGAAAATTTCAGGAAAAGCTTAAAATAATATTAGGAAGCTAGGAAAAATAGAAAAACAGGGGGTTGCTTGGAGGAAAATGAAACTGCAAGCACAAGTGCTTAGAAATAAGCACTTGGAATAAGCTAATGAGCACCAAGGACCACCCACGATCACGAAGCTTGGATAAGCTAAAATGACCAAAATGCAATAAGTCTAAGCTGCTTTAAACCACTGGAATGGCAATTACAACAGATTTGGATGATTTGAGTATTTGTGCCAAACACAGGTTTAGGGAACCAAGTTTGAGCTTATGCACAAGCTTCAAAATAAGCTAAATAGGAAAACCAGCAATTGGAACTTGGAGAAGACCTGGCCAAGTACCTTAAAACTAAAAACTAGACCTAGAGGTGCTCAAATGAGCCTTGTGCAAGAGTTGCAAAAGCACAAATACAAGATCTCATCCTTGTGCGAGGCACTTTGCCACTTTTAACAAGCTCATTTGGAGCTTTTGAAAAAATTCTAAAAATCAACAAAAATAGTAATAAGAAACTAGACCTACTGAACTTATAGAACCCAAAGTTTCATTTGATTTGGTTCAGTAATGAATCTATTAAAAATCACCTTAGGTTGGCTCAAAACTGGATTTTCACTTTTTGACTTTTTACTAGATTATGAGATTTTGACCAAAATGAGATTTGATTCAATCTTATGAACTGAATTTGATGTTTTGTGGTATAATGAGACTAAGGCAAGATACTCTAGTGATTTCTAAACATGAAACTAGCTTTTACTGTTCTTAAAATCCAACAGTGATGAGATTAGGACTGATTCAATATGATTTTGACTTTTGACTTATGCAGAGAGACAATATGTATGACCAAAATGACTCAAGTAGACTATATTAAGATTAAGTGAACAGGTTTGAGGCACAAACTAAAGCTCAAGCTCAAATACACTACTAATCCAAACACCATTTAAGGACACTTATTCACTGTTTTGCTAAGCTAGACTCAGAACCAAGACAAACTCATCATTAAACTAGATTAAGATGACCAAAGTAGACCTATATCAAGACAACTAGTTAATACTTAAACATCCAAAGCCCAACTGCTCCATTTTGACAAATGTCTGAGACATAGCTAGAAACATGCACATAATTAAAAACTTCTATCACACTAAAGATATTAAAATTTGAATTATAGCAATGTTTGATGAATTAAATCTTATTAATAAGAAAACATGGATTCAAACAGATCAAATGATATGCTACTCACATGGGGTCCTAGCCACAATGGCTTGAGGTAACTCAAACAAACAAAAGACCACTATCCTAATTATATCATCCCAAATAGCTCTGAATCAACCCAAAACCAACTCTGCAACAACCCATATCCATTTCCAAGTCTTCTTGATCAAAATTTCTTCAGAGTTGACTTTTGTTGACTGTGTGACAATGTTGTTTGAAACTTAATTGAAAGCTTATCACAAGTTATAAGAAGCTTTAATACACAGGTTTGAGCTTAAAAATAAGCTATTGAAAGCTTGTACATAAGAAATTGAAACTGAGAATTGCAACAGTGAACAAAAAAACTTGAAACTTGATTAAACTTTGAAATTGATGTTTAAAGGTACATTATACAGATAATACTACTTGAGTTTGTTACAATGAAACACAAAGATTACATCCTAGAGTTTTATTAAAACAGAAACATAAAAAACGACATACTTAAAAATTTTAAAACTAACTACTTTCATTTGCTTCTTCTCTCTTCCTTTTTATAGCTCCAAAAGCTTCCACGTGTCCATCTGAGCAAATCCCACCACATTTGAGAGCCAATGGGAGAGTTTTAAGCATATTGGCCACTTTTCCAATTTTGGCGGGAAAAGTGGATTTGACTTGTGGGGACTATTCTTTGCAACTAGGAGGGTGGGCAGGGTGTGATAATGATGTGGGTGAGGGTGGAAGGAGATAAGGGGGCTGAGGTGATGGGTGTTGGGAGAAGCATTTGAAGCGAGGGGCCAAGTGGGGAAAGGGAGGTGGAGGGAACACTGTTTGGTTGACTGGTTTTGACCAAAGGGTCAAAATTGGTTTTGAACAGGGTCACAAGGGTAATATGGCAGGGTCAAAATCATTTTGACAAGGCTTGGATAAGTATTTAACAAAAGGACTAAACTTGCAATTCTGAAAACTTGAAGGACCAAGCCTGCCATTTTCCAAAGTTGTTACAAGGGACCAATGTTGACAAGTTCCAATAGTACAAGGACCAGTTTTGACATTTTCAAATTTTCCAAGGACCAAACTTGACAATTTTAAAGTTCAGGGGACCTTTTTACGCCATTTAACAAAAGATATATTCAAGGACCATTTTTGACAAATTAGAATATTTCAGGGACCTTGAATAACATTTTTCTTTATTTAGATTTACCAGGGACTGATTTTGACAACTTTTGAAACTTGGGGACTAAAACTGCCAATTATGCAAACTTTATACGTTTTCACCGATTTTGATATTTTTGCATTTAAAACACATAAAACACTTATTTGTGATATTTTTATCATTTTGATGCATTTATGAGTGTTTTCAGATGTTTTTGCAGTCTAATTGGTACAAAAATGATGAGTATTTAGACACTCATCAATCCCCCACACTAAGATATTGCTAGTCCCTAGCAATGTTTTGAGAAAAATTAATGGATTTCATCTCTTTACCAAAAGCCATTACTTCTGGAGTAGCCAAATGTTTGAGTTCAAGTAAGAACCTTGGTACACTGATAACCAAGTGATTTTGAGCAAACCACCGACTTTCAACGGTTTTGATTTGTCTTTACCGGAAGCCGTTTGCTTCTGGACTAGCCAACTCTTAGATAAATTATCAGGATTATCTTTGGTGAGTCGATTACCAATTATGGATTTTCCACTGCCTTTACCACAAGCCATAAACTTGCGGGCTAGCCAACTCTTCACTTTTAAGGATATGGTGAGTCGAATACCATACAATTTTAGGCAAATTGTAAGCCGTCACGGTTTGAGATATCTTTACCAAGAGCCGTTTGCCCCTGGATTAGCCAATCCTTATGTGGGTTAGACATGGTGGACTGATTACCATTTGTTGTGTTTAGTACATAGTACTTCCACTAAAAAATTTTTAAAATTTGGCCATTTTGGGGGAAAAAGGGACTAAAAGGGTACATTTATGATCAAAATTCACCAGAATTTCCCTCCCACACTTAGAAATGAATATTTTCCTCAATATTCAAAGTACCGGCGGTTATGCCGAAACAAAGAACGTAAAAGGATAACATTACTAGCTAAGTGTAGAAACACAACAATTATTCTCTTTTTTAATATTTACAATTTTCATTCATTTTTAAAATTTATACAACATGTGGGGCATCTCCCCCACACTAGAGTGGTACTCATGGGTGAAAACCCATGTGGTGCATGCTAATGTTTTTGATTCCCGAGTCACTAGCTTGACTCGACCCCGAATTAATTTGTTCATGGGAAGTAAGTGGAAGAGACAATCTCCATCGGACTTTCATTCAAGATGTTTGGATAAACATTGAAGTGCGTGAAAGTTCCACACCGATGAGATATAGAGACAGACAGATCCGGCTTACAAATGGTACATGGAAATGCACGGGTCAAAGATAATGTCTTCATTTTCGAAGGAGTGAAGAACAGGGGAAGTGACAGAATATATGAAGAAAAGAAAGAAAATCATGATAACAATCATGACTAACTCTTCATCCTCAATAGGAGAATTCATAGTTTCATGAATCTCCTCAGTTAAGCTCGGTTGATCAAGACATATTATGGGTGTGTCTAGATCAAAGTAGAAATTATCATACTCGGCGGAGATATGATATGAGTGAGTTCACCGGCGAACTCCTCGTGAAGAGAATCAATCACAAGATGTAAATCTGTGAATTCTTGTTCCACTGTAGACTCATCACTATCCTCGATCTGAGTATCAAAGAGTGGATTCTCAGAAATTAAAGTGAATTCAGAGTCGAATTCAAATAGAGGATTGGTGAGAGTTGTTTTGAATGTTCAGAACAAAGTTATTAATATTCTCTATTGGACTGTTGGGATAAGAAGTGAGTGAACGATAATTATCAATGAGACTTTCGTCTCTCCCGGTCGGCTTTGAAATCAGAAAGACTATCATTACTTTCCGATGAAAGTGGATTGATGTGAGTGAGTTCATCGGTGAACTCCTCAAGATGATGATCAACATCAGACTGTGGGAGTGATGCCTCAACATACTCGATGTTTCCATGAGAAGTACAATCGTCGCTAACATCGGAGAAAGTTTCAAAATGATCTTTTGAACACTTAAGAGGGGAAAGAGAATCACACATATGATCCGAAGTTCCCTGTGACTCTCTCGGGATTGGGACAAGGTTCTCAACACTAGACTTTATGAATTCGTCCGATTCCTTTTCAGGGACAGTGTCAAGATGCTCATCCCCATGTTGAGAGTGAGTGGGAGCTTTGGGTGTGATAGCAGTTGCATGAGAATGAATCTCAACTGCTGGGATATCATCTGATGAACTTGATGAATCTTCAAGTGTATCCTCATCATCGCTGTCATCAGGAATAAAACGAAATTGAGAGCTAGATTTGGCTGCTTTCTCTTTTGCAATTGATTCCCTAACAGATTTTTCAAAGGCAATTTGGGATTGTAATTTAGCAGCCCGCTCTTCAGCTAGCAATTCTTCCATGGATTTCTCATGTGAATTTTTAATGACGGGACATTGTGGGAGAGGAGATTTGTCAAAACCGGAAGGTTGACATTGATAATCATCATGAGGACCCCCACAATATACACAAGAAAAATTGGAAATATTATGAAGTACAGTTTTATTGAACTCCTCACCTCTTTTCACTAACTCTAGAAGCTCTAGATAAGTGTCTTGTTGGGTTTGTTGAGGATTTTGAGTTATTTGGCCTTTGTGGAGGTTGGTGCGTGATATGGATAGTCGTAATTGTTACAAGGAAATGGATTTCCTGTTTGACAATCAGAGCTGAAATGGGGACCTCCACAGTTCTCACAACAAAATGATTGTTGTGGCTGGTCATGTGAATAATATGGAATTTGGTCATTTCCAAAGTCCTGAGTGTTACCAGAAAACTGTTCATAGACAAACGTGTTTCCGGATTGACACTCACATCCTTGGTGAGGACCTCCACAATATTCACAGCAGTTATGTTGATTATATGAAGATGAGTCGGGCTGTGGTGGGTAATTGGAAAAGTTTGAGGGGTCGTTACATGAGTTCGGATTAGGATCATAATCAAATGAATTCCTCGAACCACAAAACAAACAACTCCCGTTACGGATATCATTACCACATTGTACACACGTACACCAACGACAGGGTGAACCATAAAGAGGCTCACCACAACCGACACAAGGAATAAACGATTCTATTTGAGAATTATAAGAAGGAATCTGATTATTCAAAGAATCAACAAAACCAACATGGTGATCTGAATGACTATCAAGTCTCGAAGAACATTTTGAAAAATCCGGAGGTGGGACAAGTGGTGTGCTCTTAGAGCTAGCAATTTCCACCACTTCCATTATGGTCTCTGGTTACGGTTCTTGAGAAGCGTGAAGATTAGGCAAGTCATTCTTGCTGGTCACGGTCTAAATGCATGTTTGCTTTTAACCGTAAATCGTGAAAGTTTAGGATCAATTCTAGACGGCTTAGGAGCAATTGAGGGTTAGATCTTTGGATAACCGTAGGTTGGACGTATTTAGCACTTCCTTTATTAGAGGAAGTACCGGTCCTTTGTCACCTTGGTTTCTCTTTCCATTTCCCTACGCAGAATTAATGGATCATCACGAGCGACGCGAATTCTTGACATTTGTGATAAAGTCTGAAGTTTTTCAGCTTCGTCCCAGAATTCGTCGCAGTCGAGAGATTCCATGAGAATAGAAGTTTAGAATCAAATGGATAGAGGGTAAAGAGATAAAGAATTAAAAATGGTAAGAGGGTAAAGATGAATATTTTTGGTGTTTTTGAAAAACATTTTGAAAAAACAAAGGATGAAAATCTTTTTGGGTTTTTGATTTTAAATATATAGATGGTATAAACAAGGAGTGAATATTCAAATCACTAATCTGCTAAACGTAAGAATATTAGCTTGCTCCCCGGCGTGGCGCCAAAATTTGATTCGCGCAAAACAGTCAAGCTAAATCACTCAAGCCTGCCACTTGTGAATGGCGGACCGTAATCACTTAAAACTGCTCAAACACGAATGCAATGAAGATCAGGAGAGTATAGTGTTTCCCCAAGTCGTTAAGTCCCAACGAGCTGTGCGAGAATAGCCAAACGTGTAGTGATCGAGAGGATTTGAACGGGAAAGGATAGTGGTTGATCTAAACCTAAAGAGCAAGCCCATAAACTACAGGGGCTTAAATGCAAATTAAAGAAAGTTTAATAAGATAAAAACTATTTAAATAAACGCTATCACTATATTTAAAATGATGTTTTTGTTTTTATGTTTTTATAAAACTGAATTTAAAAACTACGCGACGTACAAATAAAAACGTGAAACTTATAAAATATAAATCCTAAAAATATGAAAAATACATTTTTATAAACCTAATGATAAAAGAAATTTTATAGAAAAATAAAATTATTTTTATAACTATTTAATTAATTATTATTAATTAAAAACTATTTTTAACTATTAAGTAATTACCTAAAATACAAGAAAATAGGAAATAAAGCTAGAAAAATAAAATTAAGACTTGGAAAAATCTAAAATAACAAACTAGAATTTTCAAAACTATTTTTGTATTTTTCTGATTATTTTTCTATTTTTTATGAATTTTAAACTATTAAAAACTAATTAAATTATCTAAAAATACAAATTTAACTAGGAAAAATCTAGAAAAATATTTTTTTCTCTTTTTATATTTATCTAAACTTAAGAAAAATGAAAAAGTATTTTTTTGAACCTTTTCTTAATTTTTTGTATTTAAAGCTAATTAAAAATGCTTAAAAACTAATTTAAATTAAGAAAAATAGCAAACAAGCTTGGAAAAATCTGAAAATTTCAGGAAAAGCTTAAAATGATATTAGGAAGCTAGGAAAAATAGAAAAACAGGGGGTTGCTTGGAGGAAAATGAAACTGCAAGCACAAGTGCTTAGAAATAAGCACTTGGAATAAGCTAATGAGCACCAAGGACCACCCACTGATCACAGAAGCTTGGATAAGCTAAAATGACCAAAATGCAATAAGTCTAAGCTGCTTTAAACCACTGGAATGGCAATTACCAAGATTTGGATGATTTGAGTATTTGTACCAAACACAGGTTTAGGGACCAAGTTTAAGCTTATGCACAAGCTTCAAAATAAGCTGAAAAGGAAAACCAGCAATTGGAACTTGGAGAAGACCTGGCCAAGTACCTTAAAACTAAAAACTAGACCTAGAGGTGCTCAAATGAGCCTTGTGCAAGAGTTGCAAAAACTGCACAAGCCCTGTGCAGTCTCAGTCCTTGTGCACAAGGCACTTTTGCCACTTTTAACAAGCTCATTTGGAGCTTTTGAAAAAATTCTAAAAATCAACAAAAATAGTAATAAGAAACTAGACCTACTGAACTTATAGAACCCAAAGTTTCATTTGATTTGGTTCAGTAATGAATCTATTAAAAATCACCTTAGGTTGGCTCAAAACTAGATTTTCACTTTTTGACTTTTTTAACAGTTATGAGATTTTGACTAAAATGAGATTTGATTCAATCTTATGAACTGAATTTGATGTTTTGTGGTATAATGAGACTAAGGAAAGATACTCTAGTGATTTCTAAACATGAAACTAGCTTTTACTGTTCTTAAAATCCAACAGTGATGAGATTAGGACTGATTCAATATGATTTTGACTTTTAACTTATGCAGAGACAATATGACTGACCAAAATGACTCAAGTAGACTATATTAAGATTAAGTGAACAAGTTTGAGGCACAAACTAAAGCTCAAGCTCAAATACACTACTAATCCAAACACCATTTAAGGACACTTATTCACTGTTTTGCTAAGCTAGACTCAGAACCAAGACAAACTCATCATTAAACTAGATTAAGATGACCAAAGTAGACCTATATCAAGACAACTAGTTAATACTTAAACATCCAAAGCCCAACTGCTCCATTTTGACAAATGTGCAGACATAGCTAGAAACATGCACATAATTAAAAACTTCTATCACACTAAAGATATTAAGCTGAATTATAGCAATGTTTGACAGAATTAAATCTTATTAATAAGAAAACATGGATTCAAACAGATCAAATGATATGCTACTCACATGGGGTCCTAGCCACAATGGCTTGAGGTAACTCAAACAAACAAAAGACCACTATCCTAATTATATCATCCCAAATAGCTCTGAATCAACCCAAAACCAACTCTGCAACAACCCATATCCATTTCCAAGTCTTCTTGATCAAAATTTCTTCAGAGTTGACTTTTGTTGACTGTGTGACAATGTTGTTTGAAACTTAATTGAAAGCTTATCACAAGTTATAAGAAGCTTTAATACACAGGTTTGAGCTTAAAAATAAGCTATTGAAAGCTTGTACATAAGAAATTGAAACTGAGAATTGCAACAGTGAACAAAAAAACTTGAAACTTGATTAAACTTTGAAATTGATGTTTAAAGGTACATTATACAGATAATACTACTTGAGTTTGTTACAATGAAACACAAAGATTACATCCTAGAGTTTTATTAAAACAGAAACATAAAAAACGACATACTTAAAAATTTTAAAACTAACTACTTTCATTTTGCTTCTTCTCTCTTCCTTTTTATAGCTCCAAAAGCTTCCACGTGTCCATCTGAGCAAATCCCACCACATTTGAGAGCCAATGGGAGAGTTTTAAGCATATTGGCCACTTTTCCAATTTTGGCGGGAAAAGTGGATTTGACTTGTGGGGACTGTTACTGCAACTAGGAGGGGGGTGGACAGGTGTGATAATGATGTGGGTGAGGGTGGAAGGAGATAAGGGGGCTGAGGTGATGGGTGTTGGGAGAAGCATTTGCAGAGCAGGGCCAAGTGGGGAAGAAAGCAGGAGGTGGAGGGAACACTGTTTGGTTGACTGGTTTTGACCAAAGGGTCAAAATTGGTTTTGACAGGGGGGTCACAAGGGTAATATGGCAGGGTCAAAATCATTTTGACAAGGCTTGGATAAGTATTTAACAAAAGGACTAAACTTGCAATTCTGAAAACTTGAAGGACCAAGCCTGCCATTTTTCCAAAGTTGTTACAAGGGACCAATGTTGACAAGTTCCAATAGTACAAGGACCAGTTTTGACATTTTCAAATTTTCCAGGGACCAAACTTGACAATTTTAAAAGTTCAGGGACCTTTTCTGCCATTTAACAAAAGATATATTCAAGGACCATTTTTGACAAATTAGAATATTTCAGGGACCTTGAATAACATTTTTCTTTATTTAGATTTACCAGGGACTGATTTTGACAACTTTTGAAACTTGGGGGACTAAAACTGCCAATTATGCAAACTTTATACGTTTTTCACCAGATTTTGATATTTTTGCATTTAAAACACATAAAACACTTATTTGTGATATTTTTATCATTTTGATGCATTTCTGAGTGATTTCAGATGTTTTTGCTTGATCTAATTGGTACAAAAATGATGAGTATTTAGACACTCATCAAGGGCCTACCAAATCTCTATTAGTCCAAGGTCCATATCTATATAGTCTCCTATCTAAAGTGATCAAATAAGGTGTTTTTTCATCCTTATCATCATAATAATGTTTCTTGACATCATAGATTGACCTAGCACTTCTTTCTCCTACCACTATTTTGGAAATTTTGCAATCAATTATAGCACTAGCAGTAGCTAAGAATCCTCTTTCAACCAACAATGGACACGTGGTATTATTTGTTGTAAAATGTAGTATATGTTTTTCCAAAGAAATACAAATGGTGAAGTTTGTATCCCGGATCGTTTCCCAACGAAGGTTGAATGGAGATTTTAATTCGAGTCGCGTTTTCGTGAATTTGAATAGTGACAAAGGTAATAATTTGGGTTTTTACACTAAATTTGGTAAACATAAGCTAAAAACAACTTAATAAGCATCTAAAACAGTAATACGAAGCAATTAGGGACTAAAACACAAAGAAAACCTAAAAATGCTAAAACTCGGGCTAATCCCGAACTTTAAAAGTGAAAATGAGAAATATTAACCATAAAAATGCAAAACTATTTTTCTTACGTGCTAAATGATAAAAGAAAATTTTCGGAAAAAGCCGGATATTTTTTCGACTTTTATTTTAATTTTATGAATTAAAATTTAGAAAATTAATTATTAAAAATAGTAAATGAAACTGGAAAAATACCAAAAATTCAGAGAAAGTAAATTTTTAAAAGCTTAAAAAGTGAAAAGTAAGAAACAAAATCTAGCTTATTCAGAAAAGCTGGAATAAGCTTATAAAAAGCTGTGAGGGTAAATCTAAAAGTGTCCTTATATAATAAATAACTGCCCCTATGAACTTTAAGTCCCTAGGGCGCAGATGGTTAGAGTGTTGGGTGTTAGTGTGCTTTGTAAAGGAGGAGGTCTTGGGTCCGAGCCTGGCTCACCCAAGACCACTCTTTTTATTTTTTATTTTTGAAATTTTCTTTTGCAAACTTATAAAATAAGCTGAGTTAAGCTTATTTATACTGAAAATGGTTTAAATCTTTTTGAAATTAAGCAAGAAAAAGCAACAAATAAGCTGAAAACTATAAACTAATCTGATGACTAAGAAGCTAACTGATTTAGATCCTAAAGCTTCAATAAAGAAAAAAACTAAAGAAACATTTAAGACTAATTCTAAAATGGAACTACAATTAGAAATAAGCTAAAGCTAAGCACAAAAATAAGCAGCACTTATGCAGATCACTAAACCAAAAAGTCCTGAGTGACTGTTTTTAAACTTAACCTCAAGCTTTAATACAAAAAGTTTGAAGTTCTAACAAGCATAATCTTCAATCATGCCAACCAAAGAGCTTATGAAACCAGTTTTCAGACCAAAAGTAACTCTTAAGAGCTTTTTGAAAGCTTATGATTGCTAGTTTGTACACTGCAGACTCACTAAAACTCTAACAGATTCTTGAAAAACCTTTCAACACTCTACTTTTAAGAGCAATTTAATACTAGCTATAGGTATCCAAATTCAAATTAGGCTGAAAACATATTTAGATTGAAAATCAAAGAGCTCAAAAATACATTTGTTAAGCTTCATTGGCTTGAAATCAATCAGAAAAGAAATCTGATGTATGCTGTCACAGAATCAATTTTTGATCTATTTGACTTTGAAAACTAAGATTTAGACTACAACTTGACTACAATCTTTTGAAACAAAAAACACTAATGCACTATAAACTATGTTTAGACACTGACTTGAGAACAAAATTAGACTAACCACAGCTTATGACAAAAGCTCAACTTATGACAAAAGCTTGCACAATCTGTCATGACAGCTTATACAGAAACATTTTATCTTTTAGAAATCAAGTATAATGACTCAACCTTGAAACTTCTGATTAAATTGACATTGAAACTACTTGATGAACTAATTTAAAACAATTTTGACAGAACTCAAAATGACAAAAACTCTTTTAGCACTAAATTATCCTTGTGCCAAACACACCTTAATGGGTCAGTTTTGGCTAAAAATACAGATAAAGCTATGAAACTTGAACAATATTGATTCCTAATGAATGACTCTAATACTGATTATAACTAACTTTTAATAATTAAAAAACTACAATTAAAATTAAACTACTAATGGCTTATTTTTTTTGGTTTTTATAGAGATATGATGAAAAATGTGACAAATAACAATAAGCAAAAAAGAAAACAGCTAAATAGTATCTCCAAAAGGTGAAGATCAGTGGGATCACCCTGGTCCCATGCATCCTATGGATGCCAACCGGACCCTCCGCCAAGGACCCGGCCCCAGGAAATGAGCACCTGTCCCAGTGATTGTACCTATCAGGAAGTGGACTTTGAACCCTGACCATTTTCTCCAATAGGCCCCTCGATGACCAGTCAATCTAAGCATTTACGGTGGAGGGATGGTACCAAATGATCTTTAGTGCCATGGAAGAGGTTTAAACCCGGGTCTATTGACCCAAGCCCAAGAGCTCTTACCAATGGACTAAAGCATCATTGGTACAGCTAAATAGTATCTAATTAGTGATTACTGAAGATGTAAACACAAAAACAACTAAATATTAAGCACATATTAACAAAATAAGCTATAATTATGAATCTAAAGTGAACTTACACAACCCTAGCTTAACAAGGGCTTTTAAATGCTCGAGGAGCTACTCAACAAGCTCTAGCTTGTTTGAAAACAAGCTAGTGATAACACTAAGCCCTTCCCTTTCTGGCTTACTTCCAAATTGCATATTTTGACTATTTAATTTGACTATTTCTTTGACTTTTTGTATTTTTGAACAATATGAAAGATAAAGTTACTAAAAGCTATATAAGCTTTAGTAAGCTTATATCTAAGCTGTAATGAGATTATTTGACAGCTTATATGAGATTAAGCAAACCATTGAAAACTTAAAATTGAAGACAGAAATATATAAGAACAATTAACATAAAACAAACTTAACTTTTATTGAATTTAAAAGAGGATACATAGCTTAAAATTGAATTAGAAAAACATTAAACTAAAAATTACAACTTAAAAACAGTTTGACATGGTAACAATACTCTAAAAAACTACACAGACTATCACTGAATTGAGGGGCTTTTATAGAGGAGCCAAGAGCTTCAATTAGGGTTTGGGGAAGGATCAGAGCCTCTATCCACAACCTTTGATCTTAAATTGCATCATCACAACATCTCTTATCCGTTGGATCAAATCAATGAGGTGTTTCCTTCAATCAGGGTGATGGGAATTGCCAAGGTGGCAATCCTTGACGATGTCAGACTCAAAGATGCTAGAACTAAGCTTCATTGAGGGTATGTTGGGAATTCAAGGGGAAGAGAACAGGGTATTTTGGTTTGGGCGGGTAAGGGGTTTTTAGGAATATTATAATAAGTTTGACCGATTTAAGTGGTGGTTGACCAGGTATACGGGTAGTTGGGTTATAACCGAGTAGTTTTATTGTTAGATGTTGGGCTTGGGGTAATTTGGGCTCAATGGTAGGATAGGATTAGTGTTTTATTTTGGTTTGGTTTTGGATTTGGACTATGATTTGTGTATTATATCTGGATACAAGGCATATTAACCATAAGGACCTTTTTTGCCAAGATGTAAAATTTTAAGGACCAAAGATGTAATTTTGGTGAGGTTAGGGTGTAAAGTGTAATTATGGTTAAGTAAGGGTGAGATATGCAAATATGCCCAACATGATCAAAAACCAGGCTCCGTCTTTCACACTCTTCTCTTTCCCGTGCTCGTTTTTCTTCTGTTTTGTCTTTTTTTGTCCGATTTGTGATATTCGTACCTGCACATGCATAAACTCAAGAAACACAATGATATTAAGCATTAACGGCTCGTTTTCGGTTTATTTGGGTCATTTTGATAGAGAAAAATGGTATATGTTTTCACATATACCATGGTATCACTAGCCATGTCTAGTACATGAAAATCTGCCAAAGGAGTCAATTTTCCTATATGTACTACCATGTCCTTGATTATCCCTACCAGATATGCAAAACTTTCGTCCGCTAAACCTATGATGGTTTTCGTTGGTTCTAATTTCCCTAGGTTAAGGCTTTTATGGAGAGATATCGGAAAAAGGTTGTTGCTTGATCCTAGGTCGGCTAATGTGTCGAAAGCTTTGGAATTTCCAATGCTACACGGAAGAATGAATAAGCCGTGGTCATGTAACTTCTTAGGTAATTTGTTTTGCACAAACGCAGACCCGCGTTCTCCCAATTTTAGTCTTTGCTCATATTTGTCTCTCAAAGCATGATAGTAGGGCGCATGAGTCAAGACTTCAAGAACCGGGTTTTCTTGGTAGAGCTCCTTAAATTCCTCTTCTAGAGTAGATTCGGGTTCTTGGTTAGTTGGTGTTTCAAGATTTGGATTGACCAATAACTTAGGTTTTTGGTCTTTTGGGGTAGTTTGCTTGAAACATGTTTTGATAGCGTTAACCGAGTGGACTTGCGGGTGTGAGGGGCATGGATATGCGCTTTCCCTTGGTGAGCAAGAACATGAGTTTGATGAAATCGAATTTAATTTTGGGTTCTTGACGGTGTCACTTGGGAGTACTCTTACAACTCAGTCATTGAAGACTTTCAAGAGGGTGTCGAGTTTATTTATCATCTCACCTTGTTGTCCTTTGAAACCGGCTTCAAGTTTAGACAACCGAGCTTCTTGAGATAATATAAAATTAGATACCATCCCCTCAAGATTGTTGGGATTGCCGGTGTTGGAAGGGTTGTTGTAGGAAGTACGGTTCGAAGATGAACCGTTTGGTTGGAGCCTATTAGGTGGAGTGGAAGATTTGTTTTGAGGTAGGTTTGAGTTTTGGTTCCACCTAAAGTTAGGGTGATTCTTCCAAGAAGGGTTATAGGAATTACCTAGGTTGTTTTGCTCGGGTTTGAAAATGTACCACTTCTTTCCCGCTCCATTGGTACGCGTGGAGGCGTAGTCCGTGAAAGCTTGTTCGGGGAGTTTTGTGCAATCACGAATGTCATGGGGACCACTACATAACTCACACGAGGAAGTGATTTTGTTCACTTGGCGTGAAGGTCAAGGAGCTTCGTAGGAACTCATGAGGAATTTGACTTGATCTTCAAGTTCGAGTATCCTACGATTGAAAGGTTGTGAGTCGATTGAAGGCAAAGATATTGCCTTGACAGTTTTGGGCAACTAACGGGGGTCATTCCAATATTCGTTGTCATAGAGGGAAAGGTCCTCTATAGTGCCCCATGATTCATCCATAGTTAATTCACTAAGCTTACCATCGGCCGCTTGGTCAATGGTTTGCCTTGTGGGGAGATTGACATGATCATAGAAAATTTAGACTTGGAGCCAAAGATCAATGCCATGGTGAGGGACTTTGTGGAGTAAGTCCTTGAATCGATTCCACGCCTCATAAAGGGTTTCACTTTGACGTTGTTAGAACATCAAGATATCATTCCTAAGTTTAGTGGTTCTCCCCGGTGGGAAAAACTGGGCGAGAAAACGGGTAGTGAGATCATCCCAACTTGAGATGGATCCCGCGGGAAGACGCTCAAACCAATTACTAGCTTGGTCCCGTAGAGAGAATTGGAATAGACGCAATCGTACAGTCTCCCGAGTGATAGCATCAAGGTCAATTGAATCAACGATTTTTAGGAAATCCTTGAGACGCTGATTAGGATATTCGGAACGAAGTCCATAGAATGCACATCCATTTTGCATCAACCAGATGGTGTCGGATCGCAGGGCCGTAGTTTGAGCTAAACGGGGAAGCTCAATGGTGTTCCTATAGCCTTGATGGCTCGGTCTAGAGCATTCACTAAGAGTACGGCCTCTTGGAGGGTCTTGTGGTGGTGGATTTGGTGGTGGTAGTGGATGTTGTGGTGGATCGTTATTGATGGGTAAATTATCACCTTGCATGATGAAAAGTAACAAGATTATGAACAAAAACACGAAGAAGGGAGATAGAATACAAGAAAGCTAATAAAAAAGAAAAAAAAATCTCACTTGATAGGAATCAAGCGAGTGAACCAAATCGAGATAGAAATCTAACTAGCTATTCTATTCCCCGGCAGCCGCGCCAAAAAACTTGATGTGTGGTTCGGGGTCGAAAGACTTCCTTTTCCTCGAGCAAGCTTTACAACCCACTAGGTAGTGCACCTAATCGTTCCAGTGTAGTATGGGCAAGCCTAGGGGGTTAATCGTTCTCTAGGGGAATGGAGATGCTAGTAGAGATGTATGACGAAAAGGTGAGGTGAGGAAGATTCTTTTTAGTCTTTTTATATTTTTTTATGAAAGCAATTAAAATCTCGGGGCTTGAAGAGTGGGGGCTTGGTAATTCTACCAATTAAACTACTTAACAATTTAAATTAAAAACTAATTAAACTAAATAAAAGTAAAAGCTATGGATCGTATGAATGTGTTTCTTATGATAATTAAAAGCGTGTTCACTTAGATTTTCTTACTACCTAGTTATCTTTTATTGGTCGGTTGAATTATCACATCCTTATCCTAATTAATGCGTTGTATTCCGTGTTAGTCATAAGGTGGTTCCTAATTTCCCAATTCTATGAATCGTAACTCTTCTCTAGAACATCCGGGATCGCTAAGTACCGAAGTACCTCCCCCGAATATCCTATTATCCTTAAGCTACAACTCACGCAATAAACACAACGATGGCCTAAAGTGCACTCTAATGCTTTTTGCTATTTAGGACATTCAAGCTAGTAACAATTAAAGAAGAAGTCAGTTTTCCTTATTCTAACGTCTACCAATTAGAACAAAAGATAACCTAACAATAATCAATAAATAGGTATCATTGAATCTAAGCAAACACTAATTAATTTAGTTACTCATGATAGATAAGCAAGAACACAAATAAACAATCAAACATAGATGAAACATGGTTATTGATTGGATAAACAAACTTATCGTTAAGTGTAAAAGAGGGTTTGGAACCCTAAAATACTGTCCAAGTCGGACCTTAAACGAACTAGGGTTTGCTCTCCAAAATAATGCACACAAAATACAGAAAATTCGAAGTCTATATATAGATTTTACACTCGCGACAACGTCGCCTTTTGATGGTGGCGCCGTCTGATCGCCATCATTAGGGTTTCATGTTAGCCTTAATAGTTTTTATTAGAAGTGATGGTCATTCACATTTAGGAACTTTGTAACGTGTGTTAGATATCGTGATAGAATAGTCAACGGGCTTGTGGATTGGACTAAGCTAAATGGCTAGGCGTTATGATAAGCTAGCATTGTATAAGTTCATGTAACCCAATCCATGTCCAAGCCCATCTCAAGGCCCATGGCCAAGCCTTAGGGCATCATCTCTCTTACTATAAATACCCCTCAAGTATGTCATTTGAGGGGTGTGCTTGAGTGTGTGTGTGTGTGTTTTTCCTTGA
The DNA here is from genome assembly GCA_910596185.1 of Chrysanthemum makinoi. Classification (NCBI taxonomy): domain Eukaryota; kingdom Viridiplantae; phylum Streptophyta; class Magnoliopsida; order Asterales; family Asteraceae; genus Chrysanthemum; species Chrysanthemum makinoi. The sequence continues at coordinate 219,548,890 of OU343222.1, read as the reverse complement.
AGCAATATACAACTTATTGTTTTCATCTTTCTTCTCTCTATCTCTCTAAACATACATACGAATTCATATTCAAGTCACCAAGTTCTTCATCTTAATCTTTCTTATCTACGTTTGTGTTTGTATAACGTGGGTGTTTGTGTGAGACGTGTTCTTGTTGTGATAAGGTATAAGTGATAAAAGGGGCTTTACAATTGGTATCAATCGCCTAACAATGGTTTAGGAGTGTTTGTGTTTGTTTTGAAGGTTGGTACTATACGCGTAGCTTTGTTATAAAAGTTGTCACGCTTAAAGCTTTAATTTTTGCACTTAAAAATTCAAGATTCTTGTGGTTTAAGGTTTATTTGGTGCTAAAGTTTCAGTTTTTTGCAAAAAGTTCGAAGCTTTACGCGTTTTGGTTAAGTTTTAAACTCATATTTGGTTCTTTGGTCATTTCTACTCGTAACTTTTCTAAGCACTTTGGGTGAAAAAGGTCAACATTTTTGGGTTATTCGAGTGTTTTTAAGGATATCTGTGCAAGAGAAATCGTTTGAATCATTGGAAATTTCTTACGAGTAGAAGTCAAAAAGTCAAAACCCTAGTTTTCTACTCATAACTTTTTGGTGAAGAATCTTCGAGCTTCAAAGGTTACTCAGTGCTTCCCTCACTTGGATAAGTGTGTGGAACACTTCGGCTTGTGGATATCCCTTTGTGATAGTGTAAAGGATTTTTGGATTCTACGCGTAAGCCATTCCTACGCGTAATCCATTCCTACGCGTAAGCTATTCCTACGCGTAAGCACTCTTGCTACGCGTAAGTTGGGTTCTACGCATAAGAATTTCCTACGCCTAAGGATTCCTACGCCTAAGCATCCTACGCCTAAGGATTCCTACGCCTAAGCATCCTACGCCTAAGGATTCCTACGCCTAAGCATCCTACGCATAAGATCCTACTCGTAACTACATCCTACTCGTAACCATATCCTACTCGTAACTTCTTTGGTCTACGCCTAAGCTCTTTTTGGCGGGAAAACTTGAGTAAAATTTAAATTTTTGAGGAGACTAAACGTTCAATTTTTACGCGAGATTCAAATTTTGGTTTAACTGTGAAAATTTTGGTCAAAAATTCAAATTTTTGGGCCTAAATTCAAATTTTTCGGTCAAATTTGGCGTCAAAATTGTCATAACTCAAAATTTTCATACGACCTTAGAATTGATTTTTATAGTGAATTTCAAATTTTGGGCGAAATTTTTTAGAACCAAGGTTACGAGTACGACTTTCAGAAAACACCTCAACCGAGCTTAATCTTCATCAACCACAACTCCTTTATCGTTTAATCGATCCTACATCAACTTTATCATACATACCTTCATCAATGGCAACTCAGGAAGATCGTCTCATAACTGCTTTCTTAAAAGGATTCTTCAATGAAGTAAACATTAGTCCCACTACACCAAATAACAACAACCAATGGATTTCATCGTAATCCGCAGTTTGCTCAACCGAGTATGCATATGGGTCAAGAAGGACAAATGGTTGATGTTATTGGGAATCAGAATGGATTTGCTACGGGTATACAAATGGGGAATTAGATGCAATATGCAGGGCAGTTTGTTGGACATCAAGGGGGTCAGATTATGAATCAGAATATGGGATATCAACATGGGAATAACTGTTATATGACTTCTGTTCAGAATGCTACCTCAGAACTTCAAAGCCAAAATTCAGGTTATTTTAGTTCCGAATCTAGTGTCAAACGACTGACGAAGCTTGAAAGGCTCCAGTACATGTTGATGTTAGCACAGAATGAAGAGTCGGGAATTGAATTGACTGATGCAGAATACGCATTCATGAATCCAAGACGGGCGGATAAAGCAAAAAATACTGCAACCTCCGGTCATAGAATCAATCCGCAGGACACAACATCAAGTGGTACTTTTGATACACCTCCAGTCTATGACACAGATCCACTCAATGAGGTACCAAATTATAGTAATGTTTCTAGTCGGTTTACTCATGATGAACAGCATTCTGTGACATCAGCACCTACTTATGATACATACCTGGACAATCCGAGTTGTAGCAATACGAACTCTGAAACTCTAGATGTGGATCCTAATGGAGGCGTGTGGCACAAAAATCTGAGACTGATGAGGAAACCCGTGCTTATTTTGAAAAATTAATTAATAATTGTGGTATTGAAATCGAGAAAGTTAGTAAGGTCAATCGCGAAGTTAAGGCCGCGAATGTTAAATTGACCGCTGAGCTTGAGAGTTACAAGGAGAATGCAAAAGCCTTTGAATTTCAGAAAAACAAAGAATCAGAATTAGAAATTGGTTATCGAAATTTGGTTTCTAAAGAAAAAGAATTGCAAATCAAGTATAACACACTTGATGTGAATTCGAACTTGAAAATTAAATCTTCAAACAAGGAAATTTCAGATCTAAATGACCAACTTTCTAAACAAAAAGAAATGTTTTCTAATCTTGAAAAAGAAAAGAAGCAGTTGATTACTGATTTTTCAAAACGAGAAGATTCTCTTCTTGATGAAATTCTTGATAAAAATGAAAAAATCCAAACTTTGGAAAATTTGCTTCTTAAAACGGGTCATTCTGCTCAAACAATCAAGATGCTTTCTAATCAAGTAAATCCGCGTTTTCATACTAACAATAGAATGGCTCTTGGTAACAACCCTTCTTCGTTCCTCAAGAAAGCTCAGAAATCTCAGAATGTGTTAAACGATGGACAACCTTTGCATGAACCCATAATTGTTCGTGATTCTCTTGAAACGTTGGAACTATCTGAGGAGAGTAGATCAAAAATGAAACAAAAGAATCCAGATCTTAAACCGATTGATTATAACAAATGGAACAAAATTAATGGAATTACTTTGGTCAATAAAAAAGAACAATCAACGTTTTCCACCACACCAAGTGTTTCAAACAAAGTGTCAACACCAGTTTCAAAACCAGTTTCAAAACCAGTTGCAACTCATGTAGTTGTCTCAAAATCCTTTTCGAAAATCGAACAAATGTCTTCAAACAATCCTTTTAACACAAGTGATGCAAGAAGCATTTTAGATGACGTTAAAACTAGAATTGGGTACCTTCAAGAGACTGTCAAATCTAAAACCAATATTACTACTAACATCTGGTTTACTCGTCATGATGACGAACGAAAAAGTTTTTGAAACTCAAATTGCCCCTCGTGTGGCATCGGTGCGAGGGTAATTCATTCGAACAAGCGTTTTTGAAAGAAAGCAGTGACTTTGTCAAGGACCATAAATCCCTGGTAAAGCAAGCTAATGAAAGTGTTGAACACATCAAAGTTTTGGAAAATTTGAATGATTCTCTCTTCGAAGATGTTCTGACTACTGATATTATGTCCATTATTTTGCAAACATATTCTGTTGGAGATCATGAAAGACTCGATTGAGACCTCCGAAATTGTTTCTAAATATGAAAAAGCTCTTGAAAAACTTGAAAAAGAAAACGTGTCCTATTTTAAACAACTTGATCGAAAAATCGAGGAATGCAAGTATGACAAACTGTCGTATGAGCGTGCCTACAAGGACATGAAAGAGCAAAATGATCTTTTGAGAGCTCAGTTGGAAAGTCAAAAAGGAAAGGCTGTGGATACTAAGTTTGCAAAACCATTGACTGAGGAGAAAACAAAGGTTCCCAAACCGGTTTTTAAACCAAAAATGTCAATTTCTCAGCCTCCTCCAAAAGTCAATGAGAAAAATGATTTGTCAAAACCAGTCACTCCACAGTCCCTGCCTATTAAAAAGAGAATTATCAAAATTTTTGAAAAAGGAAAAGCGATTCTTTGAAACAACAAAAGTGATTACACCTGGCATCTCTAAGAATAGTACACGGAATGTGACCAAAAATCCAGTTAAAGAATCTGTTGGTTCTAACGACATGGTCAACAACCACTATCTAGAAGAAGCTAGGAAAAAGGCCAGACTTCGAAAAGACGGAATTCTAGGTGCAACATCTAGGGTGACGAATTCTACAAGATTTCAAGGCACTGCTAGTAGTAGTAAACCATTACCTATGAACACTCTACAAAAGACTAGGAATTGGCTTGCATCTAAGAGTAGTTGCTCAAAAGAAAATGCTATGCCCTTAGAAAACAACACTAGGAATTCTAAGTCTTTTTCGAACAAGAATCAACTTCCAAAAGACTGTAGTGACAAAGTTAAAGCTGCTGTTTTAAACAAGAATATTGAATTTGTCTGTACTACATGTAAAAATGTGTCTTTTCAGCTAATCATGATGCATGTGCCTTACAATATCTCAAGAAAGATAATTCTCGTGCCAAGGCACAATCCACTAAGACACCAAATAGAAACAAGCCCGTTGATAAAATGTCAAACAAACATAAACCTAATAGGTGGATCTCTTCAGGACGTAGTTTTTCCAAAAATGAGTCTTCCGCTGCATCTGATAAGAAAACAACTCCTAGATCTTACCTTAGGTGGAAACCCACGGGAAAAGTTTTCAGCACAATAGGTCTTAGATGGATTCCCACAGGAAAGATTTTTGATACTTACTCCAACACAGATAATAGTGACAATCATTCGGATAAGGAAGTACAAACCACTACAACCGTTGATAGTGATCACCCTCGCCATGAGGAAACATATACTTCTAACACTGTTATTTGTGAAAATTCTTCTTCTGTGGATGCAGGTTCTTGTAAAAGTGTTGAAGGTTCATATACCTCATGTGGTAAAGAAGAACTTTATGCCAATTTCGCATGTGGAAATCCTTTTCTAGTTCCACTCTTAACTCCACTTTTACATGACATGACTTAATCTTCTTTCTTCAAATCTTCTATGTAAATATTTTTGAAAAACCAAATACAAAATTTGAAAAACCATCAAAATCAAAATACAAAAATAGAAAATCTTTCAAAAATACAAAAACATTATAATTTCTCAAAATCCAAAAATATTCTTCTCACGACATGTCTCTCATATAATCGATATTCTGTACGTTTCTAGAAATGTCATTCAACAATGACACGGGGATGTACAGATGCTTGAGCGAGAGTTCTTTAATATGTTTTCTAAAACATGTCGTATCTCAAAATTTCTTCATATAATGGCTTTCGTATACTTCAGTACGAAACCCGGACTTCAAAATAATGGCTTCTGGACACATCAGTTCAGGACCCGCGCTTCAAAGAAAGGAAAGTGCTTAACCAAATCAAAGGTTTTTAAATATTTTTTCAAGCACTATTCCTTAAAACATAATGGCTTGTAAGTATTTCAGCTTGCAACCCAATCTTTAAAGAAAGAAAAGTGCTACGCAAAATCGATTTTCATAAATATCGAGCACTTATCCTAAAACAAATGAAGATAATTTTTTTTCTCTAATATCTTCAAAAGATTTTCGAAATCTTCTCCACATCTTGCGTACCATTGATTCGAAATTTTTCAAAAAGATTTTTCAAAACCTCTCACATTTGGTACCAAGATAACTCCCTCTAAACCCTTAATTGATTCTAAATTTTCTGTATGAAAAATATGCTTTCGTTAAGGGGGAGTATAAAACAAAAAAAATTGTTTCAAAATTCATGCTAAATCAGTTTCTCTTCAAATGCTTTTCGAAAAACATATCTTTTAATCATTTTGTTTCAAAAACATCATAGATATGCTATTTTTGAGGGGGAGAAACGTGATTAAAATGTGATCAAAATGTTTTATGATCGCTGTTTGAATCTCAAAAGAGCTCGACTCAGACGAAACCAATGAATTGACGGGAATCAAAGTCAGTAAATGTACCATCTCGAGAAACTTGTGATAGATATGAACTTACATGGGTCTAACCTCCTTTTCAAGGAGTGTTTACAACTTCAAGTTAGTTATTAGAGCTAGTTGTCACCTAAAAACTGACAATGGAACTCTTTAACTAGGCAACGTAACCGTGTCTTGTGGGGAATTGTCTATCATGAGCCGATCAATTCAAAAAGTGCAAACTCTACCCTCGATGTGCAGATTTTTGTTAAAACTCATAAGCACATGTAAAGGGGGAGTGTTTCTGAAAATATAAAACTCTCAGAGTATTCCAAAATGTTTTGATAATCATAAACACTTTGAGAGATTTTCAAGAAAAATGGTTTTATGGCAACAATAGGACAATCATGGAGTTATAAGGTGTCTAAGGATAGGAAATCCGTCCTATGATCCGCCAGAGCCGGAGGGATCTACCCAAGGACATCACCAATAGTTTAGAACTAGAAGTCCTTAGGTATGATTGAAAAAAAGGAGTAATGTGAGAAAGGAGAAAGAAGGGGTTGAAGAATTAAAAAGAAAAGCAATGTAAAGGGTGAAAAGAAATAGCCCTCCATATTCAACCTTAGGGCAGAAACCGGGTTCAATTCATCTGCTACTGGTTGTCACTTAGATGACGCTAGTATTGAAGACAAAGACGTCATGGACCCAGTGACGCACTGCACCTAACCTTCTAGCCACTCAATTCCTCTTAAAAGGATTTGTTTCATTCTCACTGGGAACCCTACATAATCTATTGACCTTCTCTTAGAGATCGTTGATATTGAAGAAGGAGACCCTCTCCCTAGTCTCCGCTCAGGAAAACCAAAATGCACTATTGAGTCTAGAGCCACGCGATTCATCAAAAGATCTCATAGGAACACATGTCATGACATCGCTTGTTGTTCATCATTAAGGGCACAAGTGATATATTATAGAGTCCTACGCAGATCTTAGCAATCTGCCAGAACATTTATGAGGGGAGTTACAACAGTAATCCTCAGTGATTGAATGGAAATTCCTGCCAGGGTCAACATCAAGCAGCCCTGACAGCAGGTCACTTCGGTAATTCTCCGTGGATTACGCTTAGTGTATCTCAAACGGTCTACGATGCGTGAGGTGATACTTCGGTGTACCTCACCGACTCATCTGAACTGTAGATGTACTTCGGTATATCGCGTTATCTCACTTGTGGGACTCCAGTTCAGTAACGGCCTTTGTGAGAATTAGAGACGTGTTTTCACACTATGCTTTGTTAACACCCTCGAAATTCAAACTTGTAAGTGCCGGAATCCGCTTATTACTAACTGTTTTTATGTTTTCTTCTTATGGAAGCCTCGGAGCGGATGGATCGTGCAGACTCGCCACATGCTCATACCAACAACACATGAAAGTTCTCATCAAAATCAAAGGCAACTCAAAGTTAAAGATGATTCTTCGTAAATGTCAAAGAATCTACAAAGTGTAAAGACTCGAGAACTTCATCATTGGAAACTCAAAGTCAAATAGAAGTGTGAGCATGGTGGAGAAAGACGTGGAGACACCTAACCAACGAAGTTGACAACGGCAGACAACCATATTTTCTGATCACAAAGCATGAAGGAACAAAGAATCAAGACTATTCTATTTCTACGCACAAAGTTCAAGCTCGAGAAAAGTAAAGACCTTATCAAGTGGAGCATCATTTGAATGACCACCCCTTAGGGGGAGATTGTTAGCCTTAATAGTTTTTATTAGAAGTGATGGTCATTCACATTTAGGAACTTTGTAACGTGTGTTAGATATCGTGATAGAATAGTCAACGGGCTCGTGGATTGGACTAAGCTAAATGGCTAGGTGTTATGATAAGCTAGCATTGTATAAGTTCATGTAACCCAATCCATGTCCAAGCCCATCTCAAGGCCCATGGCCAAGCCTTAGGGCATCATCTCTCTTACTATAAATACCCCTCAAGTATGTCATTTGAGGGGTGTGCTTGAGTGTGTGTGTGTGTGTTTTTCCTTGAAGCAATATACAACTTATTGTTTTCATCTTTCTTCTCTCTATCTCTCTAAACATACATACGAATTCATATTCAAGTCACCAAGTTCTTCATCTTAATCTTTCTTATCTACGTTTGTGTTTGTATAACGTGGGTGTTTGTGTGAGACGTGTTCTTGTTGTGATAAGGTATAAGTGATAAAAGGGGCTTTACATTTCATTTTGAACAAGTCATCATTGGGATGACGTCGGGTAGGAAGTAGTGACGCCGTCTGGGTTGCTTCTGGACGTCGTCTGGGGATAATCTTGGTCGTCTGGTGTGAAATAAGAGAGTGATGGCCTTCTGGAATAAGGCGTGACGCCGTCACTTGTTAAGACCAAAATATGTTCTGAGCCGTCGCTTGAGAGTTTTTGGAATACCATGTAAGCGACGACATCACCCTTTGAGTTGGGATGCCGTCAGGCTTCTGAAATAGCCTTGTTTTCTTGACTTTGTCGTTTTCTTCATGTTTTCGCTCTTTTTCGTCCAAATATGCTTCATTCTAGCATTTTGCTTCCAAAAGACCTAAGATGTGAAAAGAAACGATTTTAAGCAGTAACGAATATAAAATGTAACGAATTAGGGCTTAAATGACCCCCCCAAAACGTATCTTTTAAATCCTTATCAATGACGTCTATTAAACTTAAAAAGTAAACCTACACAAATGACCACTAAAATAATATACTCTAAAAATTACAGTAGTAAACCTAAAAAATCAATACAAATATATTAACTATAATTTTGTGTAGTCAACTCTCTATAATTTTTTGTTACAAATTATGATTATTTGAGTCATTTTGCGGGTCACTTAGTCTTTTTTTTTAATGTAATTTTAGTGAAGAATTTTAGCCAATTAACTATTTTAATTGTAGCCAAAATATCCACTAAACTTAATTATGAAAATTAGTAAAAAATGTTTATTACCCATTGAAATGACCTACTATGGCTATCTTTAGCGAAGGTCTTATGGGACTTATAAGGGTTTGTGCTTTTAAAATAAATCGACTTATAAAATAAGTCTCGTTTGTCACACAGACTTATGGAGGCTTGTGGCTTATAAAATAAGTCATAAGCCTAAGCCCAAACGCATAAAAAGGGGCTTATAGCTAATTAAATTACGTAAATACCTTAAAAAATATAATGAATTCTCACGTAAAAGCTAAAAACATATTTGAATTTAATTTGATGTAGTTTTATGTGATTTTACATTAATAATTTTTAGCTCCGACTAATTCGCCAAACAACTTTAGAAAGATATAAACTTCATCTTACGGCTAAGGCTGCCCCAGCCTTAGCTCTAGTTCAAACTCCAGCTCACAGCCCATTGCGCTAAATATACCTATGTATTACGGAGTATTTAACAAATCTAAAGTTTTAAAATAAAAGTTTTTACACGTATGAAATTGAATTTTCATCATCTAAATAAACAAAATCAAATAAAAAAGATAAAAAATACACTTTCCATTTTTATAAAAAAAACATCTTCTACTCCACAATCCAAACACCCCTAAAAGTTTATTCTTCTTCTTCCTGATCAACATTTCGTTTAATCTTCTGGTAAATAATATTCTTTTTTGTATCAATTATAATTAGCATACATAGTTGACGCCCATTTATTTATTTCTTACCAATTAGTTTATTATTGCTGCATTTTATTTGTTCTTCTTATTAAATGATTGATTTTTTTTTGCTGAATTTGGGTTTTAGTTAAGAAAAATTGAATCTTGATTTTAGTTTTGTTATTACTATGTAAAAATGCTTACTTTTTGATTCATACTTATTTTTGTTGCATGTTTAAAACTTATTAGAGATTGTTTTTATCTGCTCATTTTGTTGCTTAAAAAAATGTAACTTTTTTAGTGTCGATAAGTAATAATACTTAGTTATAAGTTAATACGTGTTTTTTGTTGCATTTGATTCGATAAAGAACTGATCTTGTTATCAAAGTTTTGATTTTTTATTGCTCTATTAGTTTATTTAGGGTTCTGGGTAAGAAAAAAAGTGATCTTGATCGAGACTGTTAGTTGAAAATGTTATTAGGTTAAATTTTTGGGCGATTGATGTGATGTAGGAAGAAGAATGGTGCTGTTCTGGTGTCGAACGAAGCAAGCGCAGCTTAGGGCTTTATCGAGTCAGTTGACACGATGCTATTTTCAGATTCACGGTTCGTCGTCTGTTATACGGGAAACTAGAGTTGGTGCTGTGAATACTCCAAGTTTGGGTTATAATAGGACACGATCAGAGGTTGCGAACTTTGTGCGATTCTTTGCTGCCCCAGTTCAGGTATTTAACTGCCTCATGTTATGATGTTTATAAGAGTGTTGTAATCATAGCTCGTAACTCGAACTTTTTTTATTTTATTTTTATTTTATTTTATTTTTTTATAAATTTTACGTGTTGTTTGGGATTTCTTATTTTGAACCATTTATTTGCTTAATTAATGGTACCAAGTACCAACCTACTTCCTGCACTCAAATAAGCAAATCCCAAACAACCTCTTAATCTTGAGTATGTAACCTTTATGCCGTGAAATAGATTATAATCTATTTAGCTTGTGGTTGTGACTTGTGAGTTGATTTAGAAATTTGTGTTGAAATGGTGCTATTAGGTAAAGTCAAAGTATGAAGACAAGGATAAGGATAAGGGGCAGCCAAAAATGAATGAAGAAATATCTGCTCAGTATATTAGACTTGTGACTGATGAAGGTTTGTCTACTAATTAATTAGTAACACTTTTCTAGTGTATACAACTTTTAGAATGGAAATTCAAACAAATGAATGAAGAGTAAGGTAAAAAAAATCTGCAAAATCATTGGCATAACTTCACTATTATTATTTATGTTTTTTCCTTTTTCTCATCATTTATGGCTCAAGTGTAATCGGAAATTGTTGCAGAAATCATTGACAGTATGTTGGCATTTGACTGTTTTTACCTATTTAGGTGATCAGTGAATAAATTAATCTGATTTTAAATAAGAAATTAAGAACAGTTATATATTGCTATCAATATTCTTTCCCGTTCAATATGAGATAGCTGAACACCTTTTGTGCATGTTTTATGGGACTGATTTCATCTTGTTCTGTGATTATGTTTTCAGAAATTAATAAAGGGTTTAGGCCGTACAATATACACGTACTTTTTCAAATATACCGTTTTGGTACGTGTACTAAAATCTGTTCCATTTTATGTTGCGTACTTTTATGTTTTGTACCATTTTGCACGCATGTTTACCTGCAACCGGTTGGGAATGTATAAAACCGGCAAAAATGCCTATGTGGCATATTTTTTGAGTAAATTACATAGATAGTCCTTCTTGTTTGTCCCAAATTGCATCTACTGTCCCTGGTCGTTTTCGTCTGTTTTTTTTACGTTTTCGTCCATTTTTTTTACGTTTTCATCTGTTTCTTTACGTTTTCGCCCGTTTTTTACGTTTTCATCCAATTTTTTTATAAAATTTTTGTCATTTTTTACGTTTTCGTCTGTTTCTTTACGTGATATGTCCGTTTCGTTACGTTTTCATCATTTTTTTTGTTTACGTTTCTTTTTTTACAATTTCGTCCGTTTTTTTTCATTTTCGCCTGTTTTTTTAAGTTTTTATCGGTTTCTTTACGTTTTCGTCTGTTTTTTACGTTTTCGTCTGTTATTTTAGGTTTTCGTCCGTATCTTTACGTTTTTGTCCGTTTTGTTCAGTTTCGTCTGTTTTTGACAGACGAATACGTAAAAAAAAGACATAAAAAATGAACGAAAACATAAAAACGTAAAGACACAAGAACAAAAAAAAAACAGACGAATACGTAAAAAATGGACGAATACGTCAAAAACGTATAAAAACGAACAAAAACGTATAAAAACGGGTAAAAACGTAAGAAAAACGGACGAAAACGTATAAAAACGGACAAAAACTTGTACATGTACCAAAACGGTACATTTGAAAAAGTACGTAGCTATTTAGCGGCCAAAACCCTATTATTTAACTTATTTTTGTTGGTCGAAATCTGACGTGGCTTGCACACGTGGCAATAGTGATTATGGTTTCGGTAAAACAAGTTTAACCGTGCAAAATGGTACAAAACATAAAAGTACGCAACATAAAATGGAACAGATTTTAGTACACGTACCAAAACGGTATATTTGAAAAAGTACGCGTATATTGTACGGCCTAAACCCATTAATAAATTTGTTTTATTGTTTACAAAATTAAGATTTTTAAGCTAATATTGTGGATTTTTTATATACACTTTTTTGTTCGCTACTTGTGTTTTTTCTTCACAAGAAAATAAACTCAACTGATATAATAATGAATGCATTATATTTTGAATTTGGGTTGTATATTAAAAGCCAATTAACACTGATAATTAATGCTTAATATAATCAAACATTCATAACAACAAAAAAGAATGTCGTACATTTTTACCTAGAAGAAGAGAATTTGAAAGTCATATACACTGATAAGATACTAAAAATTGGTTAATGTAAAGAGTTAAATCAATGTTTTCCACCTCTTGCCATTGTTCTATTGACCTATATTAGAGATTAGATACTCTTGTATGACCAAGGGTTAGTTGTACTTTGTATTGAACTTTTGTTTTTCAAGACCGAGTAGTAGTTACATGCTTATATGTTGGCTATGAGCCTATGAACTATGTTCCAACGCGGGGTTCTTTTTGTAATGCAATTTTGCATGCTGTATCAACTGCAGTATTTATTTTTTATGTGTGTGTCTATGTAGATTGTCTGGTCATTATCTTAATAATCTTTAGCTTGAAACAAAATTTTCAGGGCATGAGGTAGTGTCAAGGCATGAAGCATTGGAGCGTGCAAGGAGACTCGGTGTGGATTTAGTTGAGGTACAACATTCGTTCTATGTCATAGTGTGCACATGCTCTCTTTGACTTTAGCATAGTCCATAAATCTACATATATGTATAACTATCTGGGCATTACTATTTTTAGTAAGCCAAATTTCCTTTACGGAGAAGCGCTCTCTGTTATGGAGGCACCTTCTGTTATAAGGCTATCAAGACTAACACATTAGAATGTTTTTTAAAAGCTCTCATAAGCTGTGGCATCCAATGCTTATTTGATGAGAGCTTGCTTTATAAGCTCAAGTTCTCATTAGCTCCTATTTCGTTTGTTTCGCAGGTTCAACCAGATGGGAAGCCACCTGTTTGCAAACTCATGGACTATAAGAAAGAAATGTATTTACGGCAAATAAAAGAAAAAGAACTTACAAAAAAGAAGGCAAGTATTCCTCTCTGTTAACTAACCATAATTCTTTATTGGTTATGAAAATGTATGAGAAATTTGTTTGTCTTATATATATTTTACTAAATTTTACAGGCCAACATGGTTTTGCGTAACAGTGTGAAAGAAGTTAAAATTACTATGAAAATCGTAAGTTCCTTCTTTAGATTCTGCTCCGTATGAATATATTCATTGCAATGATTGAATATCATGGAATTGTATCACCTGTATATAGTTAACGAAGCACTAATTCGACATAAGAAATAAACAAATAAGAAAAGTAATAGAATTTTACTTTTTTTTGTAACATAATTTCTAAATAGATTTACCTACCATATATGCGTAATATTACATAAAATGGTTCCTTTGTTACAGAAAGGGACTTCCAGATTCTTAGTAAGTCATCTCGAGGATGTAGAAATGCAAACTACGTAACTTGCCTAATTATATTATTATATAATTTGTTTCCTCTATCTGTGCCCTTGACTAATGCTAATTAACAGAGTGCTGTTTTCTCTAGGATAAACATGATTTGCAGACAAAAGCAGATGCCGTGAAACGATTAGCTGAGAAAGGTTACCGGATCAAGGTATGTTTATATAACTTACACTCCTCATATCTGTCATTGTTGACATGGGTTACTTTTATCATTACTTTAACAATATATCCCCGCAGTGGTCGACCACTCTCACATATACTACAACTAGATTAAATAATATCAAATTTCTCTTAAAATCGAACAACCTTCTTGTTGTTAACCAGTGTATGGCAGTAGCAATTCCTGGTGTGGAACCTAAAGAGCAGAAATTGGCAGAGCTGCTAACACGTTTCTTTGCTCTGGTACGTTGATGTGCATTTCATTCTTTCCGTTAGTTTCTAGTTAGTTGAGCAAGTAATTTGACAAATTTGCGTAGGAATTGGGTGATTCATGTTATGTTTTATCTCTTAACATGTCAAACAGGTAAAATAAAGCTTAGTTAAAAAAGAAATGTTTCAAATGGGTAAAAAGTTGCGCGGAGTATATTTCTGATGTTATAAAACTCCCTAAATTAATTAGGGAAATATGATGAATTAGCAACACACCTCGCAAAATGGTCCAACTTGGTAATCTACCTTTTTTTTTTTTCTAGTCTCGTACTTAAAGCTACAACAATGAGCATTATGAGCTAGTTTGTTAATTAAAGTTTTGATTTCCTCATATTTTGGTATACCAGTAAAGCTTTTTTTTTTTTATTTATTTTTTTTTTTCATATAAACTTTTTTGCACTATAATTACCAAACTAGCCCCTTTAATTTTTTTTATTAACAAGTTGGGACTTGGGACATAAAAGTATAATTACTAAATTTGGAGTTTGGACCATCTTGAAAAATTAGTAGCTAGTCTATGAAATTTTCCCATAATCTCAGTAACAAAAGGTAGATTGTTATTGAAGCAAAATTAATTTTGTAGATTATGAAATATTAAGGTGGCGTTTAGTTGGAAAACATTTTATTTCATTTCCTATTTCTTGTTTTGTAAGAAAAGGGAGGGGAGTTTTATTTCCACAAAACAATGGAAAATTTGGAAAACGCGTTTAGTTTGAGAAACATGTGTTTGTGTTTTCCATTTTGCAAAACTAGAAAACATGTTTAAGTGTTGTTGGGAGAACACCTGACGACGCCTTGGATATGACTTCATCGTCCAAGCCTATTCCAAGTTACCCACATACCTACAACTTGCCACGAGTGAGTTGATGGAAGGTAGTTTGAGAAACATGTGTTTGTGTTTTCTATTTTGCAAAACTAGAAAACATGTTTAAGTGTTGTTGTTTTCTATCTCAATTCTCTATTCACCTTTAAAATATTATAAAAGCATCTTCAAAACACAAAAACAAATATTATAAACTAATAAACTAAATTATAAAATAACTAAAAAAATCTAATACGAGAAAATAAAGAATTAAAAAAGTAAAATATAACATCAAATAACATGAAAAAATCTTTAAGCGATTAAAATTCGACATAAAAACAATAAATTCAACATAAAGTAAAATTTCTTATTTCATACGTTTTATACATTTTTATCCATTTTGTACGTTTTTATATGTTTTTGAACATTTTTATACGTTTTATTAGAGGTGGCAAACGGGTCGGGTTGGGTCGATTTGGGTCATGGGTCAATGTTTTAAAAATGGGTCTAACGGGTCATGGGTCATATGGTTTGGGTCGGGTCGGCCCACTAGATTATAGTATTTTTTTTCCTTTTTTTTTACATTTTCGCCCGTTTTCTTACGTTTTTGTCCTTTCGTTTATTTTTTTTACTTTTCGTCCGTTTTTTACATTTTCTTACTTTTTTTACATTTTCTAAATTACGTTTTCGTCCAACGAAACCTAAAAAAACGTAAAAAAAGACGAAAACGTAAGAAAACGGACAAAAACGTAAAAAAGAGGAAAACATAAAAAATCGGACGAAAACATAAAAAAATCGTACGAAAATGTAAAAAACAGACGAAAACGTAAAAGAACAGAGCAAAACGTAAAAGAACGGAAACGTAAAAAACGGATGAAAACGTAAAAAAACAGACAACCGTAAAAAAAAGGTCAAAAACGTAAAAAATCGGACGCAAACGTAAAAAAATGGACGAAAACGTTAAAAATCGGATGAAAACGTTAAAAATCGGATGAAATCATAAAAAAACAATGAAAACATAAAAAAGAGAACAAAAACATAAAAAATGGACGAAAACGGACGGCAACGGACGAAAACGTAAAAAATCAAACAAAAACGTAAAAATCGGACGAAACGTAAAAAACGGACGCGTAAAAAAAGCGAAAACGTAAAAAATTGAAAGAAAACGTAAAAAATCGGACGAAAACGTAAAAAACAAATGAAAACGGATAAAAACAAAAATGTACAAAAACGAAAAAAAAACGGATAAAAACCGACGAAAACGTATAAAAATGGACGAAAACGGATTGGAAGTGTTTTGTAGTTTTGTGTATTAAAGTTGGAAATAGGAATTTTGTGTTTTGTAGAGAATTTTATTGGAAAACACTAGTTTGAACGCGATCTCTGTTTTCTTTGTTTTCCACAAAATATTTTGTGGAAAACAAGGGTGTTTTCCCTCAACTAAACGCACCATAAAAGTTTTTGCCAGTATTTCATTACGTAACTCTCCCGTTTGGTAACCTCTATATTATTGGATCTGTTCTATTCAAAAATAAACTTTTGTTTGGCAGATTGATGATTTTTCTATTGTGGAAAGTGGACCTGCTCTAGAGGTTAAACAAGCATATGCTGTTGTCCGACATGTCAAATTTGGGCCATTGAAGAAAGGACCAAAAAAGATGGTTATAGAAACGTCAAATGATGACACTGAAACACAAAGCACCGATGATCTGCCGAAAAGTGAAAACAATGAGGGATCGATTTCTGAAGAACCAATCGAATTGGACTCGGTTGATGATTTAGACTTAAGTAAAATCAAAAGACGCGATAATAAGATTATCTTTGCACCAGAAACATCAAATGTTGATAGAGCTGGATCAGCAAATAGGTATGCCTCTGCTAATGGATCTGAAAACAGGTATGCATCCGCTAATGGATCAGAAAACAGGTATGCAACCAAGAGGCAACCAAATCCACAATCTGATTTGAATAGGCGGGGTCCAGCTGGTGAACGAGCATTGGGTTATGGGATGTTTGGTGCATCAAAACCGAACAATGATCCCCAGAGGGAAAGTGGGCCCTCACAAGCAACAAATAGATATAAGCAAGGACCAAGCCCGCAACGACCACCTTCGGACTATAGGGGTCTGAGGGGAGATTTTAATAGAGAAAACACGGATATGAATCCTAGGGGGGCCCGGGCTGGACTAGGTGGTTCCCGAAGATAAAATACACAATTTTGTAGAATCACCTTGGTTTGAAATCACGCCATGAAATGCAGGCATTTATATGCTGCTATTCAAATTTTGTGTTGTAATTTGCATGGCTACACTATAACGTGCTTAGTAGTCCATTATACTATAAAGCAAAAGATTGAACTGATTTTATATAATGATCCAATCTCCAAAGATTCAAGTAGTTTTCCTGCGGTGAACTTGTGTTGTTTCTGTATGTTTTTGGCAGCCGGAAGGCATTTTTGCTACTGATCTGAAAGTATGTTGGTGCTCATTCATAAACTTGTCCACTATCAAATAAAGGACTACCCATGGGCGGGTGGTGTAAACCGTCAAATATGTACTTTTCGAATGTCTCAAAACGGGTCAGCTTAAGGCTGATTCTCTTGTCCAGAATTTTTACAGTAGTTTTCTTAGTATTATTTTCTGTTACAGTCTAATTTTTCTAGTCAAATAATGTAGTTTATTTATTTATTAGTTTACTTTTTATTATTATTTTTAAAATTTTTTAATTGACCCATCTGCGGATGAATATTGAATATGTGATTGCTTACAAATTAACTTGCATACTTGCAACCAATACAATGGTTCCAATTGTTGGTAAAAGTGAGTACCGCTACAATGTCACAAGATCAGCTGAACTAGGTACATAAGATCCGAAAACACACCTTGTTTGCTCAATGCAGTTCTTTTCACCTTTCACAATAAAATTAATAATAACGCAAACATGTATAACTATATAGTACAGTAGAACTACTGGTTCTATGAGCCATTCTCCCCAACTTCCCTATCACATACTTCTCTGTCTTTTTGTACTCTTTCTTTACAGCATATATAATTTGTTGAAGAATCTAATGCAAGATACAAGTTGATTCTTGAAATCTCGAAGAATTCAGTGAACTATAAAATTTATTAAGGCTTCATTTCCGTTTGGTCAGGTGGATCGTCTTGGATTTCAAATGAAGGTAACACATATTCTTCATCAAGAGCCTCCGATGATATCCTCCTTTTGAAGGCAGCCCTCTTTATAAACTTTTTACCGCAATCAGGAATCCCTTCATCACCGCTTAGCATCCTGTAAATCTGCATTATATGAAACATGGTTACATTTTTCTTGATTAAACAAAGATACTTAGATTTAGATAAGACGCGATGGTCAACTTAGGTAGGTTGGTAATGAATCAAAACACGCTGAGTTGGGTCAAACACTTCAATGTCCAGTTTAGCGTTTACAACTTAGTAATACAAGTCAACAATAATCCAAAATTTTAACTAAAACGATTTGCGACCTTGTATGCATTACAAAATACAGTTTGGCCAACTTTCAACCCGTTTGACCCATTTGACCAATCCAAGTTTCATGATTTGACCAGTTTGACCACTTCTTAATAATGCAACTCAAATCGACCAACTCATAAAACTTCATCAGAGCTTGCATTCGATGCCGTTGATTCAATAAGTAAAGGGTCGAAACTGGGGCCTCTACTAAAAATATCTCGAACCTTCAAAGCTGACTACCAAACCAACAAGTGCTTACTTGTAGAGGTAGCACATAAAAATGAAGACCTTTGTTTTCTAGGTGGGGTATTATTTACCAATCTACGTCTTCTACAGACCTTTGAAGCAACATAGATAAATAAAAGTAATGCATTCAAATGCTTAAACAACAACAAATATTAATTCGTACTGTATGTACTTTTTTGGATTACAGAAAACTCAAAATGACTTTGGCTTAACTATAAGTAAGTCCATGATTAAAAATGCATTACATGAAAGTAATGATGTAACAATAAATTGAACAGAGATACTAGTAATTGTTAATCTCTCTTTTTTCTTTTTTTTGCTCTCACCTACTAGGCTACTACAAAATATTACCTTGCTCATTTTTGGACGGTCAGTTGGACACTGACTGATACATTGACTAGCAATCCATACCATGTCATTCAGCTGCTCCAAGTCACAGGCATCAACAAGATGAGGATCAAGAAGTTTTTCAAGGTTTTTTTCATTTATCAAAGGTTTAGCCTGCAACATAATAAATATAGAATTTCGTTATACTGGTTTAACAAGTCCTCACTTTTTAACTCTAGTTAGTTTTCTGGTTTGAATCTCTAAAATGAATATACATACCCACATAACGAGACTCTGTTGTGACTCATCCAAAGCGGGACGTGCAGTGATAATCTCTAACAAAAGAACTCCGTAAGCATACACATCCGTTTTCTCATCAACCACACCATCCAAAAAAACCTCAGGAGCCAGGTAACTATAGTTTAAAAAAGTATCTTGACGTTACCCATGAACAAAAAAGACGTTACAAGTACCAGAAACCACGGGTTCTTTGCTTACGTACCCAAATGTCCCTTCGAACTGTGATACAGTGAGGTTCGTCCACTGATCTGGAAGCCACTTAGCCAGTCCAAAATCAGATATCTATACTTCCACACAAAAGAAGTTTACATTAAAATGAAGTCTAGACATAATCACAATAATTAAATATAAAAGTTAAATTATGTTGTTAAATGATTATATAACCCGTCATATCGTATCAAATAGATGGCAGAAGAGTATCATGTGTTACTTAATAGATATAATCAAGTCAAGGATTACCCGTGGTTCAAAATCCTCTGAAAGCAAAATATTAGCTGCTTTAATATCTCTATGAATGATTCTTCGTTGACAACCCTCATGAAGATAAGAGAGACCCGCTGCAGTGCCCAATGCAATATTATATCTTATTCTCCAATCAAGTTTGTCTTTGTGACCTGAAATAAGTAAACAATGTTGAAATACAGATTGAAAATTATCATTTTAGATAAAATTATCATTTTAGAGGGTATTTTCACACGTATGTTCTAAAATATCTCATAAATAGTATCAGACTAGAATAGCCATAGAGGTAGCAATTTCGACCCATGTACGTACAAATGGGCCGATTCAGGTTATCATTCCTAAGTCCTAACGGGTCAAAAAGAAAAACAAACTATTAGCTAAAAAGGAACCAAGTGTTTATGAAAAAAATAATATTTGTTCACAACCAGTGTTTTAGGCTAACACAACCCGTTTCAGCCCATTCAAAAAAAATGCTCATTTTCACCCGTTAACCAATCACCCGCCTAGAAATTTTACCACCTCAAGTGATGCGAGCATCGTAAATCAGAACTAACCTGAAAGAAGAGAAGCCAGGCTCCCGTGATGGGATAGAGGAAGAACAAGGTGCATGCCGTGGTCAACTCCATAGCCAATGACATTAGAGATGTTTGGGTGGTTTACATGTACAAGGATTCCAAGCTTGGATAAAAAGTCTGAAGTCATCTGTTCTGGTGTACCTCTAATTAGTCGCTTTACTGCTATAATTTGCCCATCTTGCAAATGACCCTTGTAAACTTCAGAATAACCTCCCTCTCCAATTAAGTTTTCTTTGCAATGTCACAGAAAGCGTAGAAGAGTGTTAACTAAAACAAAATTATTTAAATGATTAAAAGTCTAAAAGTCGATTTTCCTATTTCCGTAGTACTAGATTAAAAGTCTAAAAGTCGATTTGTCTATTTAATTAACATATGACCAACATATAGATTAAGAGTTGCATAACTTTTTCATAATTTGTTATCTGCGAAATTGACATAAAGAAACCACGAAGCACATAATAGGCGTATATTATGTGTTGAAGAGAAGTTAAGAACATACCATGACTAAAGTTGTAGGTCGCATCTTTGAGTTCTGAAAGCGAGAAATTTTTCCATGAAGCCTCAAAACAATACAAGTCTGCATCTAACTGAGAAGGAAATTCTGGCATATTCTTCATGAGTTTCCTACTTTTTTTCCTGGTCAACTTCTTAATGGAAGGTATGCTAGGAAGGCCGGGATTTAACGTATGCAAGGTTGCAGAAGGTGCCTTCTTTAAACTGTGTAAGAAACCTCCCAGTTGCTTCTGATGTGGCTTTTGGTCAACATGAGCTGCTTTATCTGAAAGACTGAATCTGAGAGATGATGAATCTGCAGCATCATTGTTCGTAGGCGAGGATGGTTCCGATTTACTTCTATTATCTTCAACACCCCCTAACGATGACTCGTCGGAATTATGACGATGATCATCTTCCTCCTCCTCCTCCTCCTCATCATCATCATCATCATCATCAATATCTTTATCTACAAAGCTAAAGTTTAGCAATTAATTATATAGAAATATTTAGTCAAGCAGGAAATATATGAGCAACTACTATTTTTTATGCAAAGAGGTAAAGAATCCATTCTGTGGAACTCTTAGTGTATTATTGAGAGAATTTCAGCTGAATGAATAAAATCCAAATTCATGAATTTTATTGAGTCTCAGTTTCCATTTTTATAAAGGAAATGTGAATATGTGATTGAACATATATAGATTAACAAATAACATCCACAATCAATCCATAATAATAGTAATAACACTGTGGTTTACAGCATTCCAAACTCATGAGGTGTTCTCTAACAGATAGACAGATAAAATGGCATGTAATCGCAACATACTTTCACAAACTTCTATTGTGCATTGTGCGACATACTACGTTTTTTACATCTTAATTCAATCTGGCCTATGTAATTGAACCTGTAAAAGGTGTTCCACCCTTGTCTTCATGACTTCATAGGTCATTGAAATTTGAAACCGTAAAACACATTCCATAAGTACAATAGCTAAGATCATTACAATCGTGAAAGTACATTGATATTATATGCCCTTGATAATTAAAAACTAAACGTATGGAGCTAAAACAGAAAAACATATAGAGTGAATGGAAGACGTTTTTACCTTGAATAATGGAAACTGAAGAATCAGAGAACAGAATTCTACTATTTTCTACAGCAAATATAACCCCTTCCTTTGCTTCGTCATTAGCCATATCTTACCGAAAAATATAAACACAAAAACTATCAACAAAACCTCATGATAACCAAAACAAATACTCGTTAAATGCAGATACACAGAGTCACAAAAACAAAAGTTTCATGTTAGCATAGTTTGCTAGAAGATAAACAATACAACGTGACTATCAGAATCAAATGCCTATCGACCCCTATTTGTCACAAACTTACCTAAATCACAATATTTAGAATTTTAAGGTAATGCATACATGATATATCTAACAATGTTAATGATCAACGACTTAAATTATATAAACACATATTAACAATACAAAACTTTATTTATAACATAAATTGAGGAAGATATCAGCATTTCTAATAAATTATATTAGAAAATGAAAAAGAGAGATATACCTTGAGGAATCTGATAATATGAAGGAGAAGCCTCCATGTAATGGAGGAGACATGGGAAAATAGTGGTGCCATGGTTACCCCTCTCCCTCCCCCCATTTTTTTAAAGGCAATTACAATGATAGTCCATAACTATTTGAAACTTTCCAACTTTATTAATGTATGGAAATTTTAATACCGAAACCGGAAAACCTAAACCATAAAACCAAGCCAGTGAATCAAAATGTAACGGATATAATGCATCTAAAAGAACCGGTTCTGAAACCTGACTTTTATACTTTCCTTCATTTTAATGAAATAATGTAGTCCATTTTTTAGAGATTATGCTTAGATTTCTAGCTGCTGATAAACCAAATGTCCAAATGCTAGTTCATGGTTCGATTCGGGACCAAACTGGTTCAATGTTTTGTTCCTAGTTTAATTGAAATACTTAAATTCTTTTGGCTCTATTCCAGTCTTTAAATGTACAGTTGCACAACACTCAGGGACGGAATCAAAACCAAATTTGACCGGGTGCATGATTTTTTTTGTAAGTATACTAACTAAATAACACTAGAAACACATTTCGATGGACCGAGTGCATTTTTTGTCTTAGTTCTTCAAGATTCTGCATTTTTTGTCTTATTATTTATTTTTTTATTTTTTTCTTTACGGCGAGTTAGTACAATACTAAGTTAGTTATTCGATTCTACGGTACTTACCCAATCGACGCATCTATGGGGAAGAACCCCACAAATTCCACCTTAAAGGAAAACCCCCATGAAGAGACTCGAACCTGAGACCTCTCGCATGTGGTAACAACCTCTTCAAGGTCACCCTTGGTGGCCAACTGAGCCCAGTTGGTTGCATTTTTGGTCTTATTGGCACTCGGCCTTCTGTTTTTCGTGTAGGTTTGTTAATAGTTCTTGCTAAGAACTAGGTTTTTTACTAATGAAGGATACATCATTAATGGTGAGTATCCTCCAAGAGAAACAAAAGTTGGTGGACCATATTCATATCAAGTTTCTAAGTTGGGTAGCTTTGAACAATCAGGCAGATTTATATGTATTAGTATGTAAATAGTTGGTTTATGTAAACAAAATTCTGTTGGTATGTCTTGATTATATATATCGTTAATAGATTCTTCCATTTTCTTGAATCATAAGATTCACCTTAAAGTTGATACCACCGATCTTCACCTTTTGGAGAAAGATTCACCTTAAAGTTTTATATGGTAGTAGAGAGATGAACTCGAATTTACAACGATCTCCAAATATTCATGACAATGGTAGCAAATTTAGATCTATCATAATATTTTTCATGGTATTTTACATCTATTTAACCTCACATTATATCTGCGCACATAACAATAATCATCGTAATTTGATACTAACTTCGAAAAGATACTTGCACCAAGTACAAATCATTGAGATGTAGTTTGATTTTTAATACTAATTTGGTTAAAAGTAGAATAGTTTTGAGTACTTTGATTTTGTTTTTCTGCATGACATGAATTGTGTGACAAATTTACCTTATGTGTCTGTCATCAAAATATTACAGTTATAACATAACACTCAGACAACTAATAACCAAAATTGACACTTTGATCGAAGTTTTAGTACCATAAGCTTGGGACAAGCTACATCTAAACGTCACAGAGACTTGTCTATTTGTTTGCACGTGCGAAGTAGGGTAGCTACAGAAGAAATGGATCAAAGAGACCATTTATCAGTGTTTTTACTGAACTTGTCACTGGTTAATCTTATTGCCCATTTGTCCTAAAAAGTCAAAAGAAACAGATCATCTAATAATGTTAAACTCAACAGAACATTGTATGGATTTACCAATTCTTAAAGAATTTTAAAGGCTTCAAAGTTGGTAATCACTATTGATTCAGGAAGGAATGCCACAATTACCATCTCCATCATTTTCTCGTTTCAGCATTTTTGAAACCGGAAGTTTGGCCATACACATTATGACTTCTTTACCAGTGGTAAATAACTTACAAATTGTAAACAAAACATTTCCTTCTTAGTGGACATTACGGCTAATTAACCCCTCAAAAATAGCGTAAAGGTCCTTGTTTTCTGGGCCAAAGATATCATCTGCCTTCTGTAAAGTATCCTGTGAGACCAGAAAATGAAGAAAAGTGAACTATTTGAGGGCAAGTCGGGTGAAAGAATACAGGAAATTTATGTACACATACCTCCTTTGTTTGCTTGTGGGAGTTTAGTTCCTTCACATTTGCTAAAAAAGCACTAAACTGCTCATATGACAATCTACCCCTGATATATGTAATGCAACACAAGTAAGAAGTAAGAACAACTTGAATGGCAGAAATGGGCTCATTTTAGCTTGAAGATTAGTCAAAAAGATGGAAATTTTACAACCAGTGACCGGCGTCACAATAGTAATTTCAATGAAACAGAGGTAGTAACTGGGAAGGGTGATTAAACTTAACTACATAAGGGATACAAAGGTTAACAGTTTAGTCTCGTGGTGCGAATCATAGTTTATAAATTACTATATCTGTATGCAAGTTTGAAGTGTCATATTTAGTATAGGAACCGCTTTTTGGATTTTTATTTTCACTATTAGAATAGCAGTTAAAACATATTACCTCACTTGTCTGAAAAATTCTTTACCATCCACTCGGGTCCGTCCTGCAATAAGCACAAAGGAATTAACATCAGTGGCATCACTCATTGCGTTAATGGGTTATTTAATTATAGTATGCAGGTATAATGTGAATTTTAATGAAACTATAATGCCATTTTAAGAACAAAAATATGAAAGTAAAATATGCAGTAATCCAGTATTCACACCTCCTGACATGGAGCCGTATGGGCTTGAGGTTGCCGATGAGAAGACAGAGGATCTATCATCAGACATGCTTCTTGGAGGTCCAAAAGATATAGAGTGCCTTCTTGGAGAAACAGGCTTAGATGTCCTCTTTGGGGATCCTGATGCTGATAGGCTTGGAGGTGATCCAGGAGGTGTTAGCCGAGGTGTGCTTGTTTGTGATGCTAACAACAGGCCCGGTGAAATACGAGGTCTTGGGACTGAGTATGAAAGAAAAGCAGAAAACAGTTTTAGATTCAGTGCAATATATCAATCAATTAAGACGAGTAGCAGGAGACATTATCATTATATATGTAGCTCACCATCTGTCACAGGCTCATCTTGATAGGAATTTTGTACAGAACTTTGTACATCTGATGACTGGCTCATTATTGTAGGACTTGGAGGTGGTGGGGTCTCCTCTTCGTCTTAGAAAAAAAATTAAAATATATTGTCATCTGATGCTCATCTATGGATTAGAAATATGTGAAGTCAAATAAAAAATTAGGTAACCACCAGTAACTGATTGAGACGCTAAGCTTGTATGGTTTGGCGCTGTTGATGCAGCAACCGGAGGATCCTTAGCCTGCAAAAAACAGGAAATTTTGAATTAGGGGATTGATTAGCCCATGTGACTAATTGAATGGAATAGCAGCCAACTGTCACATTCTAGTTGAATATTGGGAAACCGATTATGTTTTTGCTATGCAGTCACTGAACTATTATTTTGTTGCCATTGAAGTTTCGGTATTGACTGGTGACATGGGGATTTAGGTGTTAGCCAAATGAGGGTTTTTAGGACTGTATAGCATCAATAGTATTTGGCTCCCAACTTGGCAATAAAGTGAAATTTGGTTGCTATCCGGTGCAATTAGCATTATATTACTGAACAAAGGATGGTCAGCCCTCTAAGAATTAGAATATCATATTGTCAAAGTTCAAAGTATTCTCCCCTGCTCTTGTTCTACATATGCAACATACGGGTAGACTTCAAACGATAAAAGACAGTCGTTTATCGATCTTGTAACATGCAAAGGAATAACTCACAGAACTTCCATCTTCATCTTGAAGGGACATCATGAGCGTCTTCCTGAAGCTCTCCAACTGCATTAGTTAAAAAAATTAGATTCAGGTGAGAAGTTAAGGGGGAGTGTTTGGCATTACATTTTAAAAGTATCATGTGATAAATGTGTTGTAGAAGATAGTGTTTGGATGTGCTTTGTTTCAGGGTGTGATGAGCAGATAGCAATGTAAAATGACTAGTACATTAGTTAATTCTAAATGCATATTTCCAAAATGCTCATGTGAGATGATTCTAATAACGTTAATCTACCAACATATTCAACCTAAAACTTTTTCAGATAGATTTAATTGAGTTTATTCAACAAACTTATGTTTTTCAAGTATAAGCAGAAACATAATTTGTTTATCCCTTAAATTGACCATTTGACTATAAAATAATCAGATAATCCACGAACCCAAACACTAGATTCGGATTATAAAAACTTGGAAACATAGTAATTGCGGGTACAGATTTGTTGTAGTAGTTAGGGCATCCACTATGGTGGACCTTTTAAAAAGTTTATAAAATTGTCACCTCTTACATTGTCATTCATTCTTAAAACTTTTCATATTACGAACATATTCTCAGTATGATTTAAGCTTTTAAGATTTATAAATTGTTCCAACATAAATTAATGCTATTAAAATCAAAAAATGATAATAAACACTTCTTGGACTTCTCCAAAATCCTAGACCTTTTCATGCCACCTAAACATGAAATGGTTCCTCACTATGGTATACAAAATCTTGGACCTCTTCATAAGTTTTTAGACCTATTCTTAAAACACCATAATAGATGCTCTTAGTGTATCGAATAACACTTTCCTAATACAATAATAATCAGATAATCATTTCTAGAAAGCAAGGTTGATGGAATACCCTCGCACCAAACAATTATTTTAGGTTTACCATATCAAGTCTTTGAAGCAAAGACTTTGATACTATCCCCCTTACACCAAGCAATTATTTTAGGTTTACCATGACTTTTTTGTATTTGAGTTGTCTTTGGTGAATAGCTTTTTTTATGACAAAAACTTCGAAATACCCTAATGCATTATGGATGCTCATCACCAAATTCTTAATAAGATCAAAGCCACTTAAAACAGTTGGTTGTGCATTTATCGTTTTATACCAACAATTCGAAAAAAAAAGAAAAAAGAAAAAAAAAGGACTTTGATCTTAAACATAGATATTGACATTTCCATACACGCAGATTATTAAATTGGGACTCAACATATTGTGATTCCATTATTTAACAGCAAATTCACTATCAGATAACCCAAATTAGTCCAAGTTTTACTCATCTCCGCATGATGAAATAAAAAACACCAACAGATTCCAAATCTTGATCAATTCCATATTTATAAAAACATAAGAAAAATATAAATTACCTTAGCTACATCACGATTCAACTTCTTAACTTGTTCTGACAACGACGCATTCTCGTTCAACAAAACTTCCTAACAAGTTAACAAAACAATAACATAAACACCACAATCATTCATAATTCCAGCAAAAGTGTATTACTTTATCCGCCATAAAGTTATTTTCCATAAACCAAATAGCACAAAAAAAAAAAAAAAAAAAAATACAGCTTAAGAAAACTACAATTATTTCTTAAAATTTTTCTTATTGGTTTGAAATTTTTATACGAAAAGTTAATTTTGGACGTACTAAAATAGAAAGATGAACAATTTCTTTGGGACCGATGTACTATATAAAAAAAGCAGTTGAAACTACATAACTAACTTTTTGTTGATCAGCGCGGGAAAGTTTCTCAGCAGCCTCAGACAAAGCAACATTAAGTGACTCAACCTGCGCCCGAAGATCCTCGACAACGACATCCCGGTCCGCGAGCTGGTCGCGTAACACAGAAGATTCACTTTCAAGAGCTGAGATTCTAGTAAAGAGTGCAACTGAAGTTATTTTACGCGCCAAATCTAGTTGTTCAAATGGGTCAGATGGTAACACTTCCAACACTTCAGATGGAAGATCAAATGTTGTCATGTTGGTTGGTTGGTTGGTTTGTTATAACTGTTTTTAGTTAAAGGAGAACAAGTGATTGGTAGTGTTAAAAACTACAGGCTAGAAAATGGAAAGAGATAAGGAGGGCTTTCCACAAGTTTGGATTTTTAATAAGAAATGACATTTATTATTTTTTTCTGTTTTTATGTTTTGTGTAGGGTCCGTTGGTTAAATATTCAAGCATAGAAAAAAATTTATGATTTTATTCAAAAAAAAAAAAAAAAAAACATTTGTCTTCAATTTTAGAAAATTAAACTTTGAAACAAGGATAGTATTTGTAGATAGTATTTGTTAGATTAGACGACTAAATTATTGGCCCAAACTTGATTTTGGGCTTGAGGTCCATTGAAGTTTATAGTTTAATTTGTGTTTGCTTATTGGAATGCCATGTTCTATTATAAATACACATGCTATCTTATCTAATTGGTAAGATATTCAATCTACATTAGTCTTTATTATTTTACAGATAAGATCATCCGACAAGCTACTTAGTCTATCGACGCCCACATGCATTGTCATTCGTTTAGTTTGAGAATACATTTTCGTTTTTTTGCTCCAAAAACTTCGAACAGATTGGATTGCATGGTCCAAACCCGATTGTGGGCTTGACGTCCATAAGGTTTAGGGCTTAGTTTGTATTAGCTTATTCGCAAAGCTATGTTCTATTATAAATACACATGATATCTTATGTAATTGGGAATGCACTCAATCAATATTAATCTCTATTGTTCTACATGGCACTCAATCAATATTAATCGCTTTATTGCATTTTTTTTTACCAAATTCATAAACCTTATCCCACAAAACCCTAGCAGTCTTTGTGATGAGGATTTAAAACATACGTTTTTATGGGATCATTTAAGCCCTAAACTAATGTGTTTATGATCAAATATTGCCTAAATTCGTTCCTTTTTACTTTTTAGGTACTTTGAAAGCAAAAGCTGAAAATCATGCATATTTGGATGAAAAGGGATGAAAATGTGAAGATAACGACCAAGTCAGAGTATTCTGGACGACATCTGAAGGCATAAAGCGACCCCGTCACAAGGCTGACTTGGAAGAGATAAAACCCTAATGGAGGTGACTTGACGGCGTCACAATTATAAAGTGACACCGTCGCATCTGTATTCCTGATTGTACAAATACTTTCACTACTAGGCCTTACGATGGTGATCGAAGGGTAAAAGGGGGGATGTGTGTTCCAGCCAAGCTTGTTAACAACCTGGAATAAGAAATACGAAGACACTACGTTAAGTGATTGCGCAGGGAAGGGACCCTGTGAACCACCTCCGGCGTGTGAATAAGTATATGATGTGGTAAGTAAATGAATGTGGGGAGTAATTAAAGTGTTTAGTGAGCATACCATCATCAATGACCCGTTCAAGCTATTTATAGTGGATGAAATAGACCTTGGAGAGCTCTTGCACGAATATCAGAGATCATGGGGGCGTCCCATGATTTTAGGGAACCGCTAGGGCTTAGTGACCCACTATCTCAAACTTGGCGAGAAAGCCAGGGATAAGAGGGAAACGTGGGTTTGACCAAGTCAGAGGTGCCCTCTGTTCTTTGTTTCCTCGAAGGCCATACCCCCCGAAGGGCTTAAGACTTCGACTGGCGAATTCCCAACTGGTAACCATTGCTTGTACGAATTTTTTGACGGTAAGAAACACTTAAGAGTATTGACTTGGGCCTTCGTATGAAAGTGCTCCGACAGGGTTCGAAGGGGTGGCCTTCGACCTGCTCGGAGGGTACGTCATCAAGCCCCCAGTCGAAAGTGATGCATATGCACGAAGAGGAATTGATTTTGACTTCATTAAAGATGTAAACACAAACCCTTTCCTTCAAACTTCTGTTCTCTAAAAGTGGGTGTGGGTAACTAAGTAAGCATTAAATGTTCTATAATGATTATCCTAACCACTTGCCATAGAAACTTAACACCTAACATCTCGGGTATCCGCAAACGTCACTTCAAAATTAAAAAAATGGTTTAAAATCCGGATAAGGATTAAATAATTGGACACGTGTACGGCTAACGTAAGAAGTTCAATGGGTATTCAAATTGGTTAAGTAAAAAACCCTAGATCACTTTTACTCTCTCCACCCAAAATTTAAACACAATGTCCCACGCCTCTACTTCCGAGCAAAGGTAAAGTCCTTAGCCTTCGTAACTCTTAATTTGACCACTTATTTCATAGGAATGGACGCAAAGCATAACATTAGGCAGCAAAAATGTACTCTTTCTAGCAAGGATTTGATTGATTTCTTAGGTCATTATCCCATACCCAAAGAGTTTAAAATAAATATTCCTGCTAAAATAAAGCTTCCTACTAAATAGCAATCCATATATGATGCACCCCTAGATATGTAGGGCTTTACACCCATGATTTTAGCTAGTCTAACTTAAGAATACCCCTGCACCCTCTGTTTTGCCAACTATTGCAGTACTACGAGGTTCACATTTCTAGGTTTAACTCATTTGGCTTGGCCAAGTTGACTATTTACATTGTAATGTGTAGAGCATATGGGTTTGAACCGACACTAGAAGTGCTTAGGAGTTTCTTGAACCTTTATCCTGCTAGGGATTGGATTACTTTGGCAAAGAGGGGGGAACATGATGTTCCTAGCTTGGTGCTTAAACCTTTTACCAATATTAGAGACTGGAAAGGCAGCTTCTTCTGTATTGAAAACACCATTGTTCCAGATCATTAACATGCTCTGTTAAACGAGGCCTTTAGGTTTGATTCAAAATGATTCAACGATCCTTCGACCTACAAAGTCCGAAGGGATTCTCTGTACCAACGCCTTTCTCATCATCCCATTAACGTACAAACTTTCCCCGAGCCCATCTTGTATGTTAGGAATTAGAAAATTCAGTCGTTAAAGTGTCGGTCACCTCAAGTATATGTAATCATTAGAAAGCTCGTAGTCGTAGTTATTTTATATTAGTAAGTAGTTAGTTAAGTAAATCCGTGGAAGACGGACGGGTCTTTACCCACTGTATGCCTGATCCACAGCCCGTAGGAGGCGTTTATTGTAAGACACTATAAATACCCTCTACCTCCCAAGGTAGAGGGTTGGAGCTTCAATACCATTTTTCTTTGTTTCACATAGTTCCCAACTCTCTTCCCTTTCTCTCTCTAGAACTTTCTCTTTCTAAACAATTGTGAACGCCTCATATGTGTTTGGTTTAATGTGTTTGTGAAATCCTGTATCTTACAATTGGTATCAAGAGCCATGGTTTGATCACTCATCTTTCATGCTCTTTGTTTTGGTGGATTTCATAAGGTTTTTGGGGTTATAAGTGTTTAGAAGAGTTTGAATCATTTGGTCAATTTCTAGTGTTAAAGTTTGAATTTTGATTGTACTTTTGTGTTTTGGATCATCATATGTGTTTAGGTTTTGAATTGGAAGGCTTAAATCATTGTGGTTTGGTTGTTTTTGATTGATAAAGTGGTTGTTTTTGAAAAGTGTACTAAGCGAGTTGAGCTACGGTGTTGAAGTTCTTGGTAGCGAGTTACTTTGTTACTGGAAGCGAGTTGGTTTAAGCGACTTGGCTATTAAGCGAGTTGTATTAGCAGCGAGTTGGTATATGAGACTTGGCTATTAAGCGAGTTGTTTCTTTAAGCGACTTGAGTTTTAAAGCGACTTGGCTATTAAGCGAGTTGTATTGTCAGCGAGTTGGTTTAAGCGACTTGGTGATTAAGCGAGTTGTCTTTGTATGCGACTTGGCTATTTAGCAAGTTGATTCTTTAAGCGACTTGTGTTTTAAGTGACTTGTCTTTTAAGCGAGTTGACTGTTTAGCGAGTTGACTGTTTAGCTACTTGTCTATTGAGACTTGTCACTTCTTCGTGCTACATTTTTACGGTTGTTCTTTTGGTTTAGTAAAATCCCGTGAAAGAATCAATTTCCCGGTTTAATCAAAGAATTGTAAAATCCCGCAGAACTTGTAATCATGTCTAACAACATGCCTACTATCGTTTCTACTGTAGCTGAGGACGTTCAAGCAGCAGGATCAGATACTCGTCCACCTATGCTTGACAGAACTGATTATGACTCATGGGCTCAAAGAATCAGGTTGTACTGTCTGGGAAAGGAAAATGGGGTCAACATTCTCAAATCAATTGATGAAGGACCTTATCAGATTGAGACTACAAGAGACATAATTGATATTTCTGCAGATGCAACAATGATCTTTGGATTGGACAGACCAAAGACGTATGATGAGCTCAGTGATAAGGAGAAAAAGAGATTCGATGCTGATATCAAGGCTTCAAACATTATACTTCAGGGTCTTCCAAAAGATATCTATAAGCTTATCAATCACAACACTGAAGCCAAGGTGGTTTGGGATAATGTCAAGATGCTTCTCTCGGGTTCTGAATTAACTAAGGAAGACAGAGAATCACAGCTGTATGATGAATTTGAGCACTTTAAAATGAAACCAGAAGAAAGTGTCTATGAATATTACGTGAGATTCCACAAGCTTGTGAATGATATGAGGAATATCAAAATGACCATGCCAAATATTCAGCTGAATTCAAAGTTTGTGAACAACATGAATCCTGAATGGCACAAATTTGTCACCTCTGTGAACAAAAGGGTTGAAGAACACCAACTATGAGCAATTGTATGCCTTCCTTCTTCAGAATGAGAGACATGCCATGTTTGAACGAATGATTATTGAACAGTTCAAAACTAAACAGGGAGAAACAAGTTCATCAAATGATTCAACAGTATTCTACACCAATGTTGGAATTACCACCAAAGCCTCTCAAGTCATACCCACGGGTAATGGTAATTACAAGCTCATTCCTGATCCAGCATATAAGCCTACAGACTCAAAAACACTCATGGAAAACTTCATCAATCAACTGTCTCTCATGGTTAGTCAAAATTTGAGTACCACTCCTCACACCAACAATAACCTCAGAACAGCATCCAACCCACACAATCAAGCTACTGTCAGAGATGGAAAGATTATGGTGCAACCAGTTCAAGGAAGACAGTATGAATAGGGAAGAGGTGGAGTAGGTGGAGGGTATGTGGCTAATCAGAATCGTGGGAGAAATGCCAATCAGGGACAAGTGAAGCCAGTCAAGTGCTACAACTGTGGTGGTGATGGACACATTGCAAGGAACTGCACATCTCCAAAACGCCCTCAAAATGCAGAATACTTCAGAGACAAGATGTTGCTTGTGCAAGCTCAGGACAATG
Organism: Chrysanthemum makinoi; assembly: GCA_910596185.1. NCBI lineage: Eukaryota > Viridiplantae > Streptophyta > Magnoliopsida > Asterales > Asteraceae > Chrysanthemum > Chrysanthemum makinoi. Next base: position 219,515,615 of record OU343222.1, on the reverse strand, counting down.
GTGCAGTTTTGGATGAAGAAGAGCTGTTATTTCTTGCAGAGGGGAATGCTAAGACATATGATGCAGATGTGGATGAGCAGCCAATTCAGGAAATAGGTCACAAGCATCAAAATGCCTTTCAAGTTTCCGATTGTGATGCATATGAATCTGATGTCGATGATGAACCTACTGCCAAGACAATCTTCATGGCTAGCATTTCTCCAATGGTTTCTCCAAAGGCCTCATCACCTCAGAAGGCTGGTCCTTCCAAAGATTCAATCTTCTCTGAGGTATTAAAACTATACGATAAAGTTGATGAGCAAGAGATGCATAACAAAGTACAATCACATCTAACTAATGAATCAGATATCGATAATACGGGTAATAGTAATATTGTCCCATATGATCAATATGTGATCCAAAGTGAAAGTGTAATTGAACCAAGAGATGCATCTTCTGCAGTCAAGGATGACTATGTTTTTAATGAATACACTCCATGTGCCCCTGATGATTCTGTTATCTCTGAACTTAATGCCTATAAAGAGCAAGTTGCCATTTATGAACAACGCGCTAAGTTTGAGTTAACCACTCGTGAGCAGGAAATGGATGACCAAATGCATACAATGATTAGAAAAAGTAAATTTAGGGAAGAAATACTAAAACAAGAGCTAGATTCCTTAAAAGAAAAGCTTAATAAAACGGCTAAGCAAAAACAAGAACTTCAAGAAAATGTGAAAGTGCTTAAGCAGGAATTTAATGCTAAGGAATCAAAACTTTTAAATGAATTTTCCAACCTAAAAACTTTGAAAAAAAAACTTGAAAAAAAATTGTACGTACAAGGAAACACCATTAAGACTGCTCACATGATCACTAAGCATAGAGTTCTAAGTGACAAACATAGTGTTGCATTAGTTGATGAACCAAACCCTGAGGTTTGTAAGAAAGCTAGAGAAGCACAGAAAGTAATTTATGATGGCAATGAAATCCTTAAGCCTAGACAGAAACCTAGTTGCGCTGTGAATACTGAGGAAGACAGGAAGTTAGAAGAAGTCACTAGAAAGAAATTGGATGAAAAACTTAAGAGCCCTTCATGCATAGAAATGAAAATCAGTTATAAAACACCCAACTATGCTAAGGATAATTGGATTGCATTTAACAAATTTAGACCTCAAACACAGCTGACCCCAGAACAAATGTTCTGGAAAAAGGATATGGACATTAAAAAAGCTGATGAATTTGTTGAACAGAATCCCCCATGTAGGAGAATGCTTCCTGCCACTGTATATCTCCCCAATACACCAATGCATTTAGTACCTAGATCTATTCCCACTAATAGCAAGACCTTAATCAGTCAGTATGTCATTTATCAATTATTTGTTGATTTTGAGAAGACATGTAAGAAAAGAATCACACCTACTGGGATAACTGAAGGGGAGAGGGGTTTTGAGCAAACTAAAGAATGCTATTTAACTGAGGTCATGCCTTTCTTTAAACAATTAAAAGGTCAATTTGATAGTCTTAAAAAGGGGATGGATTCAGATATTAAAGAAATAGAAAAGGAATTTGATGCAATGATAGTTGAGGTCAATGACTATGAGCGAGAATTAAAATATAATGAGATTGAGAGGAAGAACTTGCATACCTTAAATGAGAATCTGATTTCTGAATGTGTCACTCAAGATATGTTTTACATTGCCACGAATTGTTCAATTAATGCATCTCAATTTCATGAATTATCTGTTGCCCTGAAAGTCTCCCATGATCGTGTCATTGAGCTTGAGAAAACTAACTCTAAATTGCATGAAAAATTTGAACGAGATGATCATGATAACCTGGTGAAACAGTTTTCTAAATTGGAAGTTGAGCATCTTGCTTTGCAATTAAAATATCAACATCTAAAAGAAAATGTTCAAACCTCAAATATCAAGACATCCTTGGATGCTCTTGAATTTGATGCAGTTTTTGAAATCAGCAAACGTGATGAACAGATTCGAGCTCATTGTAACACGATCAGAAAAATGAGAACCCAAATTTCATAATTAAAGGGTGAAAAGAACAATGTGACAGGCTCCCAAATGCCTCCTCCTTTAGATTCTCATAGTTCTCAAACTTTTCATCTTCAAAACTTGGTTAATGTTTTACAAAAGGAAAATGAGAGTTTTCTAGAAGAAAATGAAAAGGTGAAACAACACTTTAAAGAGTTATATGATTCAATGAAAGTCACTCGTGACAAGAACAACGAAATAATAACGTCTTTACGAAAGGAAATTGAGAATTTGAAGAGTCAGGAAAAAGGGAAAATGCCACTTGTCTTTAATGAGAATGTTGCATCAAAGTCATCTGCAGACTGTAAATATACTGTGACTGTTAAATACATTCCTCCTCATCTTAGAAATAATGAACTGGCATTTCATAACTTTCTCGTTCATCTTAAGGATAGTCTAGAATGTCTCTGAGAGATTGTAGAAGAGGATTTCATAAATAAGCCACTTGATAGAGAAATTAGGTTTACTTGCATTCAGGCCAAACGATCTCAAGAGCTGTTAGAATGCTTAAGAGCAACATGCCCTAAATCTTTCTGTGAGAAAGGTAAAGCTGTGATGCCTTGTTCTATGCCTAGCATTAAGAAAGTGAATTTTAATGTGCCTTCAACTAGCTCAGATCCCAGCACTTCTAAACCTGTAATGCACAAGGTAGCCCAATCAACTAATGTTCCCAAAATTCCCTCTACAGGAGTAATCAATGACACAAAAGCAAGCGGGTCAAAGCCTCCAAGCAATACAAAGCATGATAGAAAGTAGAAGATCACCCTAGGAACATTAAGTTTGAGTTGAATAAAACGAATCGTGTTGATTCTAGTATTAGCTATAAGCGTACTGTAATTAATTCGAATTATGCTACTTTTGGCAAAACATGTAATGATGATTGTTTGGTTTCTGTTACTAATCATGAATGTGCTATGAATGAGTTGATTAATGCTGTTAAATGCCCTGTTAAGATAGTGAATACAAAAAATCAAGCTAAGAAGGCTAGAAAGCAATGGAGGAAGAAGGTTAGAAAACATTGGAAACCCACAGGAAGGAAATTTAGTAACATAGGTTATTAGTGGATACCTACTGGTCACAAATTCAATCTTAATGAGATTTGCCCTAAATTATCTAGATCAATGCTCGTTAGGAAATGGATGTGTTGGAATCACTCCTAAACCGTTATTCAAGTGTTAGTTAATCATATGTAATAGTTAGTTTAATTATGGCCTTTATGTTTGTTATTAGCCTTAAGCTTATGTAGAAGGCCCATGAGCTTAGGCCCAAGCCCATAGGAGAAAGGAAGGGACTAGGAGTGTTGCCCTAGCTTCCCTCCTATAAATACTATGTAATAACCCTCACTTGAGGGTTGGTTGTTCAAGTTATTTCTTTCACTCACTCTCTACGCATAACCGTTTCCTTTATATCGTATGTGTGTGTTTGGATACTTGTTCAATCGCCTCTCTATCTTTCTATTAAGCTTGTGTGGTAAATCTAGTGACCTAACAATGGTATCAATCACCTACTAGTTGGGTGAATCGTGTTTGTTTTTGAAGTGGGTTTCGGTCCTACGCTTAAAACACACGTTTGATACTTTGGTTCGCTTAAAAACGTCTTTTTTACACTTTTGAATCCAAGATTCTTGTACTTTCAACGTATTAAGGTGTTAAAATACGTGTTTTTGGCAAAAAGTTTCAAACTTTATGCGTGGATCGCTGTTTTTAAACTAGTTTTTATACGAGGGTTTCAACCTACGCATAACTGTTTTAAGAGCTTTGGATCATCAAGTTTCAAACTTTTGTGTCTTTTGGTGTTATTGAAGCTATTTCATCACACAAAAACTGGTTTAGAAACATCTTTGGGCATTATCATTTTTTACGAGTAATCCTACGCGTAGCAAAACCCTAAAACTACGCGTAAGGTTATCCTTGGTTTACTCCGTGTTTTCTTGCTTGGATAAGCCTGAAAATACGTCGACTTTGGATATCTTTTGCACTGTGATAGTGTAAAAGATTATTTGGGCAAAACCCTAAAATTACGCATAAGCATAAAGCTTACGCGTAGAAATCCTACGCATAAGATTCATCTTACGCCTAAGCCTAGTCTTACGCTTAAGATAATCCTACGCCTAACTTTGTGTCTGCGCATAACTTTAGCGTCTTTTCCCTACTTACGCGTAAGCTAAATCTACGCGTAACTCTTGATTGTTACGCGTAACTTTGGTGTTTTTACGCATAAGTGCTACTTGGCTATTGTGATTTCTACGCCTAAGGATACTTCATCAACAAAGGTTCATTCGACTACAAAGATCCATTTTTACCAACACAAGTTTATCAACATGTCACAACCACTATGTTAATACAAATAAGCCGTAAAAACGTTTATTTATATTTTACGATCTTCTGATATTTTGTCGATAACAAAAGTAAAATCATTTTAACGAAACAAATAGAGTACGTAAATAGTTTGAGTTAATAGTTTTCTAACACAATTAAGTTGTCACATAAAACACTAAAACAAGTATAAGTGATTTTATGATTTAGATACATATGTACAACAACTAGTGTTTACATATTGGGTTAAACAGATACTTAAACTAAGTATACTAAAATGGGTAAAAACTAAGTGTATGCTAAAATGGGTAAATACAAGTATATACTAAATGGGTAAAATACTAGCAAATGGTTTTGACCCATAACCCATGGTTTTATATATACCACTTAACCAAGTTCATTGTATCTAGAAAGAAAACCATGGATCAACCCATAACCCATGACCCATGACCCATGACCCATAACCAAAAATACCCATGGGCAAAGAGGAGCGGACCACGGATCCCTAGCTTTGTGCTAGCCGGATCCCTTGTGGTAGGGATCCGTGGGATCCGGGGAACAGAAGAGAATTTTCTCTATAAATAGAGAGCCATTTCTTTCTCTATAGATATGGTTTTTCACACATACTTCCCTAAAGTATTCTAACCCTCTAACCTCAGATCTAAGTGATCTATGTAGTTTGTCTTTTGTTTTTGTGTGATCTACTAGGTTCCTTTTAAAGGAGAGATCATCACCTCTTGAAGACGTGCAAGCTCAAAGTCCATGATTTGCCATGCTTCGTCATCATCAAGACTACTAAGGTTCTCTTGTTGATAGTTCTTACTTTCTCCATAGATGTTGGGTTGAAGGCATTAGTGAAGAATGCCGAAAGTGTCAAGATGAAAGCATTAGTGAAAGGTGCTCATCATTCGTGTCAAGGCATTAGTGAAGAATGCCGAAAGTGTCAAGATGAAAGCATTAGTGAAAGGTGCTCATCATTCGTGTCAAAGCATTAGTGAAGGATGCTAAAGGTGTCAAGACGAAGGCATTAGTGAAGGGTGCCAAGCGTTGTGTCAAAGGCATTAGTGAAGGATGCCAAATGATCAAATCAAGTAGCATTTGGGGAGAATGCTTAGGTCGTATAATCGATGAGTTGCATCGTTATACATATATCTATTTGTTTATATACAAGGATGGTGATATCCTTGATGGTGTTGTAACAAGGAGTAGATCTCCTTGAGATTAGGTGTTGTGTCGTGAAGGTGTATTTCACCTAAGGTGTGAAAGAACTAAGGTGCTTAGCCTAGTACCTAATAAAGGGTAGGCGACGTTGTGATAGGATTAGTTCTCCTAAGGTGTGAAAGAACTCGGTGGTTAGCCTAGCACCGTATAAAGGGTAGGCGACGTTGTGTTAGGTGTGGTTCGCCTTGGTGTGAAAGAACTCGGTATTTAGCTTTGTACCGGAAAAAGGTTAAGCGACGTTGTGAAGGCTTCTCCGCCACAAGGAGTTGGTGTAGTGCTTACGAATTCTCGAGTAGGTGACTCGGGGAGTGGAGTAGGGCAAGGAAGGTGTCCTTGTAGCCGAACCACTATAAATAACTTGTGTTGTGGTGATGTGCTTCTTACTCTTTATATTTCATTTCACGTTTATATATCCATCTATCAACGTCCAACATAAACAATCAAATAGATTGACATAAGTCGATCTAAATATTTAAAAGGAAGTTTTAAATTGGTAAAACTATTCAGCCCCCCCTTCTAGTTTTCCACAATTGGTATCAGAGCTTCGTTACCAAGTTTCTTAAAGTATGTTATACTTTAAAAGACTTGATACGATCCGTGTATGTTTGAAAAATACAAAGAATGATTTTTTTTCTTGTTGGTCATATTTTCTTTTAAATCATTTTGTTGGACATTGATAGATGATTCTAATCATTTTTGCTCTTAAGAAATCTTCGTGCTAGAATCTCTTCAAAGTCTTCATTCAAAGATTAATGAAGTTAACATTCAAGGAAGGATCTAAAAGGTAATCACAACCTATGTACACCAAGTACAAAGGATTACTTTAAAAGCTCATAAAGTATTTTTGGTATTATACCAAATCAAGAAGCATAGAGGTATGTTTTACTCTTCATTAGATAGGTTACATGAGTCCCATTTATTGTCATAAGTTATCTTTGCTTAACTAATCACTAACATCATTAGAAGTCTCTTTCGTCACCTTTAGTCTTTTTCAACATAGGGGATGATATTATTTTTTTTTCGTCAAACTAACGCCGTCATCACATATGAACCCTCGATATGTAATTTATCGAAAATCATCATTCAAAAACAATCCTCATCTAATACCTCCATTTTTTTGGGCAAGCTAATTTATAAGCCTACTACAAAAATAATACCAAACAACTTCCTTTCTGTCCACAGTAGCCGGATCCCTCTAGTTGTACTAGCCGGATCCCAAATACAAAGGATCCGGAGGAACCGTGGAACAGAACTCAGCTATACGCTTCAAAAATTCACCACTGATCTTTTTCCCTCTATTCAAATAACACTAAAACGACTAAACTACTGAATCCATCCTCATTGGCTTCCATACTCTCAAGTATTCCTTCCTAGAACATCATTGTAAGTAATTACATTAACTTGTTCTAATTTTCATCCTCATCCTAGGGTTTATGGTTTCTTAATTTTTAATCAATTAATTTAATTAGGGCTTTTTAAATTAATCATGAAAAGGGGCTTTTAACAAAATCACTTTGTGTTCACAACATTGTTAATACAAATCAAAACCATAAACCCATCCCAACTAATTTTACCTAATTGGAAAATTTGTATTTTTTAGGACCAACCATGCCCAAAGCTACTCAACAAGATCATCATGACACCATCCACTACCTTACTCATTACTATCGTAAGAAGGGACTGACCAAAACCGACCGTAAAATTTTCAAAAGCCTTGGAAAACGACTTATCCACGAAGGTCGTGTAGTCAAGGAATGTTTCCTTGAAGATACCGACATTCGTCAAGTTTTCTCGACAATCAACTTTGATTTTCTCCTTGACATAGATGAACAAATTTGTCCGGTCTTCATCTTTGAATTTTACAAAAGCTTTAGGATCATTCGAAACGCCAATGATAGCATTTCAATCGCTTTCATCATCAATAAACAAAACTTCACTCTTCCTCTCAACACCTTTGCTCAAATTCTTCGCATTCCTTGTGAAGGAATTTGTATGTACTCTCAAGATTGGGCAATTAACGTTCAAAACCTTGCACTTGACCCTAAGCCCCTCTATAACACTCCTATTGATGAACCCGAAACCATCCGAGACACTATTTTCAAAATAAGAACCGACCAATCCCTTTTCGACCGAAACAAGAAGCTCATTCACCGCAATCCCTTTCAAATGGAACTTTTTGAAATGCACCCCATGTTTAGAAAATGGGAAGAAATCCTTAGGGAAAATGTCATTAGCCTAGTTGGAAACAAAGATCATCCAAACGCATGTCTTGTGCAAATGATCTATTGTCTTATCCATCAAAAGCCATTTAATCTTGCCTATTACATGGTAAGGAGAATGGCTGGGGTATTCAAAGCCTCCAACATGGTACTTCCGTATGGTATGCTTCTAACACGACTTTGTAAGTATGTTGGTACATTGCAACCATCTCCTATCAACGATGATCATTATCTTTCCGATCACGTCATGGTACCTCTTACCAAACGACCTTCTAAACGGTTCATGGTCAATGGAGAGCAACCGGATGCTCTCTCGGACTCCTCGGCCGGTGAAGAAGAAGAAGATGTCGACCCCGTAGCCAACATCAAATTGGAAATCCTTGAATACCACAAACAACTTCAGACCATTCCAAACGAGACCGCAGAATTTAAGCAATTGAGAGGCATGATTCAAAACCTCGCATACAACCTCACTAAGCCGTCAAAAAGGAAAAGAAAGGATTGACGAAAGACACAATAGGATTGTGTTTGTTTTCTTTATCTTATGTTTGGATGATTACATTTTAGCTCTTTCGGTTTATGATTACTTGGATATTGTCTTTAACTAGTGTTTTGTGAGAAACATGCTTGTTTCTCTTGTTTATCGTGGATTTACTAGTGTGCATAAACGTGCATCATTTCGTGTAGGTTATGTGTTGGTTCGATCTGCAGATGGGATCCCTAGGATTAGCCTAGCGGATCCCTCCCTTGAGGAACCGTGGGATCCGTGACATCGGATCAGCAATACAACATTCAATACATCAAAAGCGCTTTCTAGATAACATCACATTAGCTTAGCATATGATTTTAGAACCCAACTAAGTCCACTTCTAGGATGAGAAAGGCTTGGACTCACTAAAGGCTTACTTAAGATCTTAGTCTTATTTTATCAACACATCTAAACTCACCATATTTCCGCTTCGACTACTCACAAACTATTTCTCACCTCTCAAAACACTTAAGAAGATAAGCTAAGCAATTTTAGGAAATTGATTCTAGTCATTTATATCTCAAGATAAGACAAAAATTAGTTTTTCAATTTTTGTAGTTTTTAAGAATTTTTCCTAATATCACCTCAAGCCTAAATCTGATCACTAGGATCATTTATTATGACTTGACACCCTCATAACTCTTAATGTTATCCTTAGACAATCATTGGTAGTCATCTTGTCCCATCCCCCTTCCATAAAAAGTAATCATTTGCTACAACACTTATTACCTCTAATCATTCAAGTACCCTTTCATCCTAAACCTTTAGGAAAACTGAAACATTCAAAATAAGATAGGCTTTAGCTCCTAAAAACCTCATTTCAAACTGTCATAGCTGGCGAGAGCGGATCCCTAGGATTAGCCTAGCCGGATCCCTTCAAGGAAGGAACCGTGGGATCCGTGTGACAGTTTATGTCAAACATAGCTAAAACAATCATTTCAACTCATCTTCCTAACTCAAACACTTCATCTCATCTTAAATGAGCTCCTAGATCAGTGAAACTCTGAATCTCAAATCTTGTGCATGTTAATCATCACATTGCCAAGAACACTTTAGTCATCAAACATATAGTTAGACTACCCAAGGTCAAATTTTCTTGGTCAAAACCATCATTAAGCACAATTACTTGTTAGGGTTAAGGATTTGAGATATCCAACAGCTAAAGACTTCAAAATTAAATCAATCCATGATCAAACAAACCTTACAACAGCATAATGATTTCACCAAGTCCTTGTCTGACAGCCGGATCCCTGGTCCTTAACCAGGCGGATCCCTACTGAAAGGGATCCGTGGGATCCGTAGATGCAGAGAGCATAAACCAGCTCCATATTTAAATTCAAGTCACCTTTTGGGTCTCCAACCACCTTTAGCATACATAAATTATCCTCCTAGAACTGATCAAAACCCCAAAAGCATGCTTAGCTTTTTCAAGTAGCCAAGAATTTAATTTTCTAATTCAAATTACCCTTTATAAACCAAACAACCTTAGAATCAAGGTACCACTCTCAAATCACATCTCTAAATCAGCAACTAAAGGAGTTCTTACTAGCACCATCACTATGACTAAGGTTCCTAGTGCTAACTCATCCACTCAAGAACCACCCAAGAAACTTGCTAGAATTATGCATGAAGTTTCCTCAACCGAATCACCTTCGGTTAAGTCCACCAAAGCTAGGATTTCTCCCATACTAAGAAAACCAATCAAACTAATTCACAAGAAGAGTGCTCCCACTAGGATTTCATCACATAATTCTACTATACCCTCCACAACTCAACCTACTTCATTAGTGCCTAGAGCCACCTCACAATCATTTGAAGATCCTCAACCCACTTCACTTGAACCTCCACTTCAAGAAACTCAAAACCATGACAAAGAGTGCGATCATTGCAAACATGTTGAAAGATTAAAACATGAACTAGATTTATTGATACATGAACTACAAACTCAAACTGAGAATGTTTAGGAAAACTCATCTTATCATTAAAGATTTTAGTTGAATCTAAAGTTTGGGGTAATTCATTAGCGTTAGTAGCACTTGTTTGGCTAAGTTCATTCTCTTAGTTTTAGAGATTTGGTGGTGTATCTCTTGTTTTATTGAATGAATACTTATATGCTATGATTATCTTTGTTGTGCTTGATATATTGAACATATATCTCATTCTCTCAAAATAGCATTCCTTGACATTTCTTCATTCTTTGAAGATCTGTCAGCAGATAGCGGATCCCTTCGGATAACTAGACGGATCCCTCCTTGAAGGGAACCGTGGGATCCGTGGTACAGGAGTACAAATTTATACTAACTTGAGTCTCTTTTGCAGGAAACTATGCACTATACTCTTGTTTTTCTAACCTTTGTTTTGTAGTTATTCAAAATACACATGAAGATATTGACACCATAAAGCTAGGGGGAGCTTTGTGTCAAACAACATTTGCAACTTAATCCAATTTTGGATTACAATTCATGACACCCCATTGCAACATTGCAATATTCAAGGGGGAGCACGTTCTCGTCACTTAGACGAACCATTTGCAAACTTAGTTGCAAACACAATTAGTTTATTTTACGCTATGTCCTTGACGCCCTTACATAGGGATGGACTCGTCAAGGGGGAGTTAAGACGAGTATCATTCCCGTCACTTGCTCTCTTTACATTTTACATTTAAAAAAATTGTGTTAGTTTCTTTTAACACTTTTGTTTCGACAAAAGGTGGAGAAGAAAGTAAAACTACAAATTCAAATTTTTACGAATTTTAGCTTTTTCCTTAAAATAATTTTTTGTTTTGTCATCAACAAAAAAGGGGAGATTGTTAATACAAATAAGCCGTAAAAACGTTTATTTATATTTTATGATCTTCTAATGTTTTGTCGATAACAAAAGTAAAATCATTTTAACGAAACAAATAGAGTACGTAAATAGTTTGAGTTAATAGTTTTCTAACACAATTAAGTTGTCACATAAAACACTAAAACAAGTATAAGTGATTTTATGATTTAGATACATATGTACAACAACTAGTGTTTACATATTGGGTTAAACATATACTTAAACTAAGTATACTAAAATGGGTAAAAACTAAGTGTATGCTAAAATGGGTAAATACAAGTATATACTAAATGGGTAAAATACTAGCAAATGGTTTTGACCCATAACCCATGGTTTTATATATACCACTTAACCAAGTTCATTGTATCTAGAAAGAAAACCATGGATCAACCCATAACCCATGAACCATGACCCATAACTAAAAATACCCATGGGCAAGAGGATGGGACCACGGATCCCTAGCTTTGTGCTAGCGGATCCCTTGTGGTAGGGATCCGTGGGATCAGGAACGAAGAGAATTTTCTCTATAAATAGAGAGCCATTTCTTTCTCTCTAGATATGCTTTTTCACACATACTTCCCCAAAGTATTCTAACCCTCTAACCTCGGATCTAAGTGATCTATGTAGTTTGTCTTTTGTTTTTGTGTGATCTACTAGGTTCCTTTTAAAGGAGAGATCATCACCTCTTGAAGACGTGCAAGCTCAAAGTCCATGAGTTGCCATGCTTCGTCATCATCAAGACTACTAAGGTTCTCTTGTTGATAGTTCTTACTTTCTCCATAGATGTTGGGTTGAAGGCATTAGTGAAGAATGCCAAAAGTGTCAAGATGAAAGCATTAGTGAAAGGTGCTCATCATTCGTGTCAAGGCATTAGTGAAGAATGCCAAAAGTGTCAAGATGAAAGCATTAGTGAAAGGTGCTCATCATTTGTGTCAAAGCATTAGTGAAGGATGGTAAAGGTGTCAAGACGAAGGCATTAGTGAAGGGTGCCAAGCGTTGTGTCAAAGGCATTAGTGAAGGATGCCAAAGGATCAAATCAAGTAGCATTTGGGGAGAATGCTTAGGTCGTATAATCGATGAGTTGCATCATTATACATATATGTATTTGTTTATATACAAGGATGGTGATATCCTTGATGGTGTTGTAACAAGGAGTAGATCTCCTTGAGATTAGGTGTTGTGTCGTGAAGGTGTATTTCACCTAAGGTGTGAAAGAACTAAGGTGCTTAGCCTAGTACCTAATAAAGGGTAGGCGACGTTGTGATAGGATTAGTTCTCCTAAGGTGTGAAAGAACTCGGTGGTTAGCCTAGCACCGTATAAAGGGTAGGCGACGTTGTGTTAGGTGTGGTTCGCCTTGGTGTGAAAGAACTCGGTATTTAGCTTCGTACCGGAGAAAGGTTAAGCGACGTTGTGAAGGCTTCTCTACCACAAGGAGTTGGTGTAGTGCTTACGAACTCTCGAGTAGGTGACTCGGGGAGTGGAGTAGGGCAAGGAAGGTGTCCTTGTAGCCGAACCACTATAAATAACTTGTGTTGTGGTGATGTGCTTCTTACTCTTTATATTTCATTTCACGTTTATATATCCATCTATCAACGTCCAACATAAACAATCAAATAGATTGACATAAGTCGATCTAAATATTTAAAAGGAAGTTTTAAATTGGTAAAACTATTCAACCCCCCCTTCTAGTTTTCCACACACCATACTCTAACTATTTCCCTTACACTTATTCTCAACGTCAACAACAATTAAGTCCCCAACATCAACAATGGAATCAACAACAAGCAATTTATCAACAACAATTTAATCAACAACATACCCCACAACTTGCTGCAATTCCCCAACCTCAAATGGTTCAACCACCACCAAGTCTTCAAGTTCAACCCTACACAAATGATTTCAATCAACATCCATCAAGGAACACTATGAAGGAACCCACTTGGTTTGCAAAGATGTGTGAAGCTTTAAGCAGCCAACAATCAATTCTTGAGGCTGGATCACTTGATAGACCTCCAATGCTCACTCCAAGAAACTACGATCAATGGGTGATAAGGTTCTTTAGGTTTTGTGATATGAAGAAGCCACATGGAAAGTTCTTAAAGAAGGTTATCTTGGAACGTCCATTTGAGATGCCTCTGTCATTGTACGGCGATCAAATGCTATTCCACCAAGAGATGAACAAACGAACATTGCTACTGTTGCAGACTTGAATCCTCAAGAACTTCTACACTATGAAGGAGATGAGCTTGCAATGGAATATATCCTCTTAGGATTACCAAACCCAATTCTTCGTAGTGTTGATGCTCAAAAGACTGCACAGAAAATGTGGGATCATATTAGATCTTCTTATGGAAGGATCTGTACTCAATCGGGAGGATTTGGAATCCAAAATTTACTTGGCTTATGAACACTTCATGATTGAACATGGAGAGACACTAGAGTCCTATCATCATCGATTTTCGGACATCATCAATGATTTGGATAAACACAACATCATCATGCCAAGAATTGAAGTAAATACTAAGTTCACGAGTAGTCTTGGTCTGAATGGGAGAAGTATGTCATTTTCTCCGTCAAGCGAAGAATATGCATCATTCTACATATGGATTGTTGTACGATTACTTGAAGCCTCATGAAAAGGAAGTTGATGGAGAAAGGATTCTCCGTGCTCAAATTGCTCGCCTACACATCAGGAAAATCAACAACTTGCCTTATATGCTCAACAAAATTATCTTCCTCAACAAGCAACTCAACCAAGCGCCTCAATCACACAAACGATCATTCAGCAACAAGCTCAACAAAATCAATTGGTTACTTACAACAACACCAATGCTCAACCAATTGTCAGTGAAGCTAATGAGGACATCGATCCGTTCGAAGCATTGCAACAAGGATTTGTTATGATTGCTAATGCTTTTGGCCGTTATACAAACAAATCAAACAATCGTATTCGTTCCTCATCTAACACACGAATCATTTGTGAACAATGGGCGAGTTGAAGTTCAGAATCATGGTTATGGTCGTCAGATGGGCGGTGGTCAAGGGTTTAATGCTGTGGGTAGGAATAAAAATAGAGCTCAAGTGGTGGAACAGGAAATGCTCGAGAATGGGTTGAATGGTCTTAGATGCTACAAGCGCAATGAGAAGGGACACCTGGCTAATGCATGCCCAAAGCCAAGGACTAGGGGCGGTGCTTATTTCAAAGAGGCTCTTCTTTTGGCTCTTAAGGATGAAGCTGGTGGAACTCTCACAAACAAAAACGAGTTTTATGGCAAATGCGACTTCGGATGATGATATGGAGGATTTGTAGGCCAATGCAGCTATTATGTTGATGGCTAATATGCATGAGTTACACATGAGTGACACGGGCCGGTGTATGACAGCGATGGCTTGTCTCGGTACCGAACAAACCATATTCATCTCTGATCTAATATCTCCGCTAACATCTGAATCCGGCAAGGCTCAGAATGTTCAAAATGAGTCATTTACATCTCATTTCGATGATTTTCAAATAGACCCTGTAGTTACATTTGGCGATCAAGATGACCTTATGGTTTCCTTTGATAATCAAATTGACTCCGTGGTTATACTTGAGGATCTAAATAATGATCATGTTGTGACTTCTATTGAACAAGCCAAACTTTTGCCTCACCCGGATCTTGCTCTCTTTACTTAGAGACCAGCAATCCCAAATTCAAACATGTTGTGCATTAAATAAGGACTTAAAAAGTAAAAATGCACTGTTAACCAAGGATTTTGAATGTTTACAAAATCAACTCAACTTTTTCAAAACTCAAGAAAAACGTGAAAAAGGTTTTGAAGCGGCCTTTACTAAATCTCATCAAAGCGAAAAATATTTAGAGACAGATGTGTGATCTAGCAGCTTTGAAGAATGCTTTGTTGTTCGAAATAGAACAACTGAAACATGAACATAAAAAGCAAATTAACGCTCTCACCTTGGAAAATCAAAAACTAAGGCTGAGTTGTTAACTTGTCAAAAACAGTTCTCTGCATACAAAAAGCATTCAACAAAGCGAATAGATGATCATCTTGAAGAAATCATCGGCTTGCAAAACAAACTTAAAGAGTTTAAAGCTGTTGTTTACAAACATGGCGAGTCGGTCACAACTATTGAAAAGTTTACTTTAAAACCCAATCCAAATGGATATGGACCGAATCTTGCTGATTACAAACCTAAGCTTTCAATAAAATCATTCAAACCAAATCACGAAGTTTCGGTCGAGAATATAAATTGATAATTACATTTATGAGTGTTGTTGAATATCATCGTCAAGAGGAATTAGATGCTAAGGCGAGTCGATCAAAATTAAAAAAAGTTGTTTACAACAAACCTTTTAACTATTCAAAAGCGGTCACTTTTGTCACACCAACGGATTCTTCTAACACACCAAGGATAATCATCAAAACACGAGTCTTCTAATGTTAATCCCCAACCAGATTATGCACAAACTTATGGTCCTTTACCTTCCAGTAGTGAAGTAAACTCAAAAACGAAAATCGCAAAATTCTTCGATATTTTGACCTTTTCATGGCTGACCTCAAAACTTTACAACATGAGATAGAATATCATTCTTAAATCAAAGTTCAACACTTTCAATGCCTCTAGCGAGAACAAAGAGACATTTTTCTGAAAAATCTTTTACCAAATGTTAAAAATTTGAAAAGTTGTGCATTGTCTTGGGAAAGGACTTTCATAAGGAACTTGGATTAATGAAGGTCGTTTTGAGAAAGCGAAACATCTATTTCTAACACTAAGCGTAAAAGCTGTTGAGAAAAGATGTTGATCGACTCTTGGAAGATGTCATCTATGTTGATGTCCATAATGTTGTGCTATTGAATTCTTTGTCATATGCATTTTATTATATCTCTGCTGATCTTGTTGATTACGTGGTAAATGTTGAGAACACGATAATGTGCTTGGTCGAGTCCTTAAAAGTTGAAAATAAATGATTGTCAAACGAACTTTCAAATGCAATTCGTCGTCTTAATTGGTGTCAAAAAGATATTCACGATCAACAACTTGTTTATCAACACAAAATCGCCGATTCGTGCAAAATCTTCGATCCTAAAATTGAGCAACTGGATGATCAAAGCGTGTCTTTTAAGTGTCAAATCTCAAAATATGAACAAGAACTTGTAAAAGTTAAAAGGAATATGGTGTCATATTTGATTTACTCAAAAAGACTCGTGATGAAGCATCAAATGAACTTGATAATTATCTTGCACACACTAAGGAAGTTATGCATTTTCTTTGGAAATGTTGGTCACGAAAATCAAGATCGATTCACACTATCCTCAAGTTAAGAGAAATGTTAGGAAAGTATGAACAACTTCCCCATCATTAAGAGAATAGCCCCGGTAACACTTAGTACTCATGAACCTAGAATCCCTACTTGCCAAATCACAAGTTAGCTAACGTGCTTCCTTCTCTTGAAAGCAGGAATAGTTGCATCTTTTCCAAACATGTCCGCTTCACGACCTAGGAGCACTCAATCGAAGAATAGGAAGTTGCGACCTAAGAAAAGATCAATAAGGAATGCTAAAGTAGAAGAACACCCTAGGACTATGAATAAGACTCACGTTGCTTCCACTATAGATATTGCGTTCGGCAAATGTAATAGAAATAGTGATGTAACGAATGCTAAACCGTTAACTACTTTTGATATTCATCGATGCACCTTGTGTTATTTGTCGTAAAAGTATGAATTCCGATTGTCATGATAAATGTGTTGCTAAAGCTATCATCTCTCGTTTAAGGAATCCTAAGAATCGGAATACCTCTAGGCCCACTAATCTTTCTAAGTCCGTGCTTGGTAGACCGCCCTCTTTAGATTCTAAGAAATGCATTGCTATCCACTGTAGCTCAGTTTCACCTCCTAGGAATGTAGTACCACCTAGTGCATTCACTAAGACTAAAGCAAATACTAGTTGGAGATGGCCGAAATGGATATATAACACACTAGGATTTAAATGGATACCTAAAGCTATTGATGTGTGTATATCTACTATAACTACTACGGAACCCTCTAACATTTCGGGTTCCACATCTACTTCTATTCCATCGTATTAGATGCATTATTGTAATGCGGTGTCTGAATCATTTCTGGATTGTTGATAGCGGATGTTCCCGACACATGACAGAGCAATCTTAAAGCTGTTATCAAACTTTATTGCAAAGTTCATTGGCGCTTTGTCGAGGTTGGGAATGATCACTTAGCAGCTATCATGGGCTACGGAGACTACATTAATGGGAACATCGAAATAAGCAGGGTTTATTATGTGGAAGGCCTCGTTCACAATTTGTTTTCGATGGAGGTCATTTGTGATGGAGATTTGGAGGTTGCTTTGGGAGAAAACTTGTTTCATTAAGTGATCTACAAGGAAACGATCTTATGTACGGCTCGCAATTCAAGTCTTTACACTATCTCTATGCATGACATGGTTGCTTCATCTCCCATCTGCTTACTTTCAAAGGCAACATCAACAAAATCCTGGCTATGGCACCGTCGTCTCTCACATCTAAACTTTCAAACCATCACCAACCTTGCTCGACACAAACTAGTTGAAGGACTCCTACGATTTCGGTACTCTAAAGATCACCTTTGCTCGGCTCACGTGAACAAGGGAAAAGCGCACGTGCTCATTTTCCTTCAAAGGTGGAATACAGCTCTCAACATGTGCTTCATCTTCTACACATAGATTTGTGTGGCCCGATGCGCGTGTAAACGATCAATGGCAAACGCTACATTTTAGTAGTTGTTGATGACTATTCACGCTGGACTTGGGTCTACTTTCTTCGTAGCAAAGACCAAGCTCCACAGATGATTATCACCTTTCATGAAAATACTGAGGTTCAATCGAAACACCGTCCGACAAATCGAAGCAGAGCGGAGGAGGCTGAATTTGTTAATCAAACTCTTCGTGAATTTTATGAGAAAGTGGGAATTCAGCATCAAACATCTATTGCTCGTACACCGAACAAAGCGGAGTTGTTGAAAAGAAACCGAGCGTTGGTGGAAGGCGGCAAGAACTATGTTAATCAATGCCAAACTTCCCGGATTACTTAGGTAAGCGGCGTATCTCTTGCATGCTATACTCAAAACCGTTCTATGATTACAAAATGCCACAACAAAACACCTTTCGATCTTGTCCATAACAGAAAACCGAATCTAAAACACTTTCATGTATTTGGATCTCTTTGCTATAATGATCGTGATGACTTTGGAAAGCTCAAAGCCAAAGTCGACATTGGAGTCTTTATGGGATCTTGTGATAATTCAAAAGGTTTCCACATGCGGAATCGTCGAACAAAGGAGGTTATGGAAGCGATTCATGCTCATTTTGATGAACTTCACGGAGATGGCTTACGAGTATAACGACTTGGAACGGACACAACCGCAAACTTCCCCAAACCCCATCATCGGTGAACAAAGCCCCCACTTTCGTCAACAAATGGAAGGTTATTTGCTCCATTTGTTCGGTGGCGATATTGATGAGCGTGCTCGGGTGTATCCGATGTTTCATTGCTCAACCGATAATATTCTTATACATGATACACCGCTACAACAACTACGGTTGAAGAAGCACCACCGAGTTGACTCCAACACAACGGTTGAACAAACCGCTTCCAACAATGATGAACCGGCGATGATGTTCGAATGAACTACCCCACCGCAGATTTTGATCCAAATGCGTTCTTTAACCCGTTTGCTAATGAGATGCTGCGCACCGGATGTCGCGGAATCTTCAACAAGCCATTTGAATCCTCAAAATCCGCACAATGTATACCAACATCAACCCTCCACACATAGATGGACAAAAAACCATCCTCTGGAAAATATTATTGGCAACCCGAATCAACCGGTCGTTACAAGACAACGTCTTCACTCAGATGGTGAACACTGCATTTATGCACTCAGCCTTGCCAATCTGAACCTAAAACATCAAAGGCCTTGATGACAAAGACAACGGATTGAATCCATGCAAGAAGAACTCAACCAATTCAAGCGTCTTGAAGTATGGGCGGTTGAAAGACCAACGGGGTCTCGTCATTGGTCTCAAATGGATTTGGAAAAACAAATTGGATCTTTGAAGGGAATGTTATCCTAAATAAGTCGCGTCACGGTGGCTAAGGGTTATCGTCGTGAAGAGAATAGACTTTGAAGAATCTTTTGCTCCGGTTGCTCGACTTGAGGCTGTTCGGATATTTATCGCGTTCGCGGCTCATATGAATATGGCGGTCTATCGGATGGATGTCAGCTGCGTTTCTCAATGGACAACTTAAAAAGCGGTTTATGTCGACCAACCGGATGGATTCGTTGATCACGAGTTTCGAATCACGTCTACAAACTGAACAAAGCTCTGTATGGTCTCAAACAAGCTCCTCGGGCATGGTACGATAAGCTATCATCTTTCCTCATTGCTAATAATTTCACCAAAGGCTCGGTTGACCCAACTCTTTTTATACAATATCACGGGGCACATATCTTAATTGTTCAAATTTACGTGGATGACATCATTTTTGGGTCTACACATAAAAAGTTTTCAATCGCTTTTGCAAAACTAATGAAGAAAATTTTAGAAATGTCCATGATGGGTGAACTCACGTTCTTTTCGGTTGCAAGTTCATCAATCACCCCGTGGTATTTTCTTGAGTCAATCCAAATATGCCCTTGAATTATTAAACAAGTTTGGAATGAATACATGTGACACTTATGCCACACCAATGGCTCATACCAAGAAGCTAGACGCTGATTTACATGGGAAATTAGTAGACCCTACCAAATAGTATTATTGGGTCTCTCATGTATCTAATAGCGGACTGATATTGTCTTTGCGTTTATCTATGCTCCGTTATCGGTCGCGACCAAGCTGAAACCCACCTCTATGAGGCTAAAAGAATCCTCCGATACATCAAGGGAACCATTAACTTGGGGTTCTGGTATCCGAAGGATTACGGTTTTGAACTAATAAACTTTTGGGCGACGTGACCACACAAGATGCTTAGACTCATGGAAAAGTACTTGGGAGCTTTACAATTTCTTGGTGATAAAGCGGTGTCATGGCAATCGAAGCGGATTGTACATTGTCCTCAGCGAAGCGAATATGTAGCCATGTCGGCGTGTTGTGCTCAAGTAATTTGGATGAGAACACAACTCAAATACTATGGTTACATATTTGACGTAATCCCGATGTCTGCGACAATCGGTGCCATTGCGATCTCGTGCAACTTCGATTCAAATCAAAGCACATCGATCTTCGATATCATTTCATCAAGGATCACGTGGAACAGGGTACTGTTGAATTATATTTTTTGGGTACATAATACCAATTGGCCGATCTTCTCACTAAAGCCTTGCCTCCTACTAGGTTTAATGATTTGGTCCACCGGATTGGTATGAGGTGTTTGACTCAAGAGGAATTGGATGAACTCCTAAAACAGTCTTAAAAAACCTGTCAAACACCAAAATCTCTTTTGTAAATACATTTTTTCCAAAAACAAAATACAAAATATATAAAACACGATAAAACAACAAAAATATTCTTCTAATCTAATTTTCTTTCAACATGGCAAGTACATTTCTTCCATCAACACTATAATCTTTCAAAATTCAGTATTTTTCCGATCAAGTGTTGAAGGGGAGTAAATTAATACCAAACTGTTGCAAAAACATTCGTGTACTTGCATGTTATTCTATACAGAATTTGTTTCTTTTATCAATGGTGGCAAACTTTTACGGTTTTATGACACTCCATCGGACTAAAATTTATAACCTTTCATTATTTTTCTTAAGTCGAGAGGGAGTGTCGTCAAGTTTCTTTCTTAAAATCTTTGTTTGGTAACCAAAACGGAAGTTAAATGGCTTTGTATGAAAATGGAAAAGGTGGAGGGACCAAAAATGCCTAAAGTTTAAAGTTATTTTTAATAAAAACACTCCACCTAACATATTCATCACATTTATTACTCATAAACCTAACCAATCCCATACGCAAATTCGTTCTTCAAATCTGTGTTTTTGATCATCAATTTGTAAGTTGTTTCATGATCTTAACATGTTTACAAACATAGGTTTTGATTTTTACCCGAATCCAACGGTCAAATTTTTGTCTATGATTGTTTTGTGTTCTACATAAGCGTATGAACTCATAATCAAGAATGGGTGTTTGTGGTTAAAAGGATTGTGTCAAAACATGTCTTTAACATCAATGATACTAATTTTATCCTCTAAATCCACCAGAAACACGAATTGAAGGTTTTTCAAAATTAGGGTTCTTAAGTCGAATTGGGTGTTTTCAAATGTGAAGGTTTTTGGTCTAAAAGATTGTTTTGTGAGGGTAATATGATGTTGAATTAATGATATCCAGGCCCTATAACAACCCATAAAACGATTAATTGAGTTAGGAATTAGGGTTTAAAGTTCTTAAGTTTGGGTATTTTGATTCATCTCGAACTGGATGTTATAACTTGGTTTATAGACTCTCACAACACTTTAGACCTACCAGAAAAAGTTTGGTGCAATTTCCATGGTTAGAAATCTTATGCGTAATTCATAACCCTTAGGGTTTTGACCTACGCGTATGTGTTTCTATGCGTAAAATGTTTAACATGTTTTCATGCCGTAATCTGTTTAATATGACTATGCATGTTAAGATTGATGATTTGATGATTTTATTTCGGGCTTGCTACGCTTAAATTTCGAGAATCAAGGTCATTTGAATCTCTACGCATAAGGATCACCTTACGCGTAGAAAGTTATGCCTAAGAGAAATCCCTGGCGTAACTATTACGCGTAGGTTCTATAATGGGACTGCGCATTATCCACGTGAAGGATATGCGTGGCGACTCTACGCATAAGGTCTACTCTTACGAGTAAGCCTTACGCGTAAGGTCTTATATACGCCTACGCGTAAGCCCTACGCTTAAGGTTCCTTTTCCCTACGCGTAACATTTCTTCTGGCGTAAGTAAGGATCCTACGCATAAGCTTGAGCCTACGCATATACTTCTTCTATTTACGCGTAACTTTATCATTTCTACGCCTAAGCCCGGATTGACCTTAATTTTGAATTGTTACGTGTACAATCTTGTAAATAAACCAATCATATCGTCACGAAACCAATAATGTCACTAATAAACTTAAGCGTTTGATATGTTGTGAACTATAAGTGATAACATAAACTTTAAAACTTAAAGTTAACTAACTCACGAAGCGTTTCACGACGTCATTGGACTATTGGACAAACAAGTGACTTAGGACTCGTAACAATCATTAGCATTGTACATTCAATAATTAGACAATAAAACCTTACGTTGACTAACATTATGTCTTTCGATATGTTGGTTCTTTGGCTAATGTTATTTGAGAATCCACGACATGGTCGCACAAATGAATGTGGATGCACCGAAGTTCTCACAATTCTTGACATCTTCCCCATGGCTATCCTAGAAAGATTGGAAAGAACAACCTTAGGGTTGACTTTGAAACCCTCACATGCTTAGAATCTTCTTGTCTCATTCTTTGTGGATATTCTAAGGAATCATCCCTACCGAACATGCTCTCACACTCTGCTACAGATCAGGAAATCTACATTCAACAATTACGAATTCAATGCAGAGGATCACGGAGTCAAAGTCTTGATGTGACACTTAATCACAAACAAGTCACTATCACTCCTGCAGGACTTACGGGCGTACTTATCATTCCGACATCGTGCCCTACCGACTTCTTTGCCACACCTCTTGAAGAGCGGTTCGCAATTTCTACTTGATATTGGCTATGATGAAGCGTCAGGAATTATTAACAAGCACTCTCACATGGAGCTTAAGAACATTCCTCAACCGTGGAGAACACTCTACATCATCATCACTAAATGGTCTCAATTAGTCGTGGACGGTGGCTATGAGCATCCCAAGCTCAAGGAACGCAAGTCTTCGGTCATTGATCAATAAGAAGGACATTGAAATTGAAAGCGTGATATGGGATGACATGATGACATTTCACAAGAAGCTTGGCTTAAAGATTCCTATGTCGGATACACAAAGCTTTTGATCCGAGAGCACTTGGACTTAATCACGATATTCCGAAAAGGCTCAATGACCCGACAATCACGACGTGTTGTCCGAACCTATCCTTTCTATCAGAATCAAGGAATCGACTACAAAGAAACAAGGTGCGTCTTTGCTGATCACCTTCGACAAATGAAATCAAAAAGCTTGAAACATACAAAAGGTATCAAGTAGCGATGCGAGAAGGCAAAGTTGGTCATCTCGATGAAAAGCCTTCGGAACTCCTACGAGAACGAAGAGGAAGTCTTTGGAAGTGCAATAAGCCTGAGAGAGTCAAAGGAAGGTCCCGAAACCTACTCCAAGAAGAAAGTTCCCTCAAGCTCCTATTCCTACTCTGAACCACAAAGAAAGCTCTTGGGCCGAAGCTCACGAAGATACACAATCGGACGAGGAGGTCCACTACTCTGAAACTTCAAAGGATGACACTCCATCAGTACCAAAACCACCTAGTCCAATAGGGAACATGGCAAAGGAATGACTCATGACTTGTGCCATATGATGAAAGCTTCGAGTGATGAAAAGCAACTGGATAAATCATACAGGAAGAAGTTCAAATTCGTTTGACTTCAACACGTTGCACAACAATTTGCTTAAGAACAAATGGGTGGCCGAGGAGGTCAAGTGGTGCGATTTCAACCTTCACCGGATCGATGCGGTTAATCAACCCGATAAGGGATCCGGTGCCTACTTTGGTACAACAACAAACACGTGTTGAAGACACTCTTGAGTATGCTATCGAAGAACCGAGTGCAGGAAGTTAGAGAAGGTAAAGGCGATGAAGAAGCTGCGGCCAAAGCCAAAGCGATGAAGAAGGCTGCAAAGCCAAAGCGGATGTTGAGTATGATAAGTTTCTTCTAGATAGTCTGCCGCGATCAAAGGAAGAAACCTCTGAGCCACCAAAGGACGGTCTCCTCACATCTCATCATCATCGGTCGTCTTCTCATTCTTCACCACCACCATCAAAGAAATCAACCAAATCAACATCCAAATCATAGAAGAAACCACCTCGATCTTGGATTTCTCATACTCATGAAAGAATTGTGAAAAGCGTCCCAACAAGTCGAGAAGAAGGACATGCTCTGAGAAAACTGAATTGGTTTCTTGACCAAATACGGTATCTACATGATGAGAATGACAAGATCGTGAGAATGAAAGGGGTATGTACAAGCTTCAGGCGGGGATGATCTACAAGGAAAATGGGCCAGAATGATCGGAAGGCTACACTCACAAGTACCTTCGGATATCGTTCCTAAAGTCACTAAGGAGATGTTTCCGCGAGACAACTATATCTCGAATCTTATGCGGATAGCCAAGCAAACTATAAGATCAACACCTTTAGCGTGACAATCAATCCATCGATTACGTAGTTTTCTCGGATAATGAATTGGTGGCCAACTTGTCACACAAATGTCTAGCGATGGGACATTTACTTCACGATGAAGGGAAGGCTGTTTCAAGCATTCTTTGGACTACCAACTCCAAGCATGCAGATTCAAGTCGGCGAAAGGTCCAAGCGTCCTAGAGGCGATGAAGATAAGGATCGGGATAAGAATGATGAAGCTAAAGCGACAAAAGAAGTCACGGTGAATCATCTTCCATGCCACCTCCTCCCCAGCGACCTCTTGCTCAACAAAGGTCCCCTCCTCGTTCTTCTAGATAAACCTCGGGATTATTCGAATTGCCACCTGACTCCAGTGGTGATTACTTTGAGTATACGGGTGGTGACGATGAGAAGTCCGTGAGCCTACAACAACCACGCCTCTCCCAAACAAGTAAAGAAACCATAACCCTCATCTAGGCCTAAGAAGCAGAAGAAAAAAGCTGAGGCCCAATTTGGCGTCCTATCATGGCTAGATGAAGACACCTGAAGGAATTTGAATGGTTTTCTACACTTGTCAATTCCACTCTACCTCGAAGAAGGTCAAGATCCGGTGAAGCGGTAATACATTGGAGCATGCTAAGATTATGCAAGAAAAGTTCCATGTGAAGAAGATGGCGAAATCCGAGTTGAGGCGAATCAAGAATGAAGCTTTTCAACCGCGGAAAAGATAGCTCGAAAGTGCCATCGAGGGTCGAATATCACCTTGAAAACATTGCTCGAGCTATGTCTAACAACATGGATTGGCTCAACCTAGAAGCAAACATCGACTTCACTAAACGGGACAACCCTCCATACTACACCGACTGGTCAAAACCTCTACCAACAATTGGCCAACCAGATGAACCGAGGATTCCATTCAGATATTGTTGGATCGATATACTTTAATCAAACTATCTTAACTAGCTTGTTAAGGTTTAATAACCTCGGATAAATCCTAAGTTATTAACAAAGAAACACTGAGCAATCTTTATTAAGTATGCGGAATTTACTTAACAAAGCTAAGAAGAATAACCTTTTATTATAAACTCTAAATCTGCTTATTATGCGGATACTCTAATACAACTCTAAGATAATCGAACTTCTCTCTAAAACACTAATTAACTTGTGAATTAGTAAACTCTAAAACTCATAGACTCATAAGCAATCGTACATCTAATGCCAATCTAGGAGTCCTTTTATAGGCTCAAGGATATCCTAGTCGGTTTACAATTGATAACCTTGTACGACAAGTAATCTAAACATAGAATACAATACTTTCCATAAGCGAATAACGTTCTTTTGTTCTTTGCGGTACTTTGACTTTGTCTTTAGCGGTACTTTGACTCTTTGACTTTTCCCGGTACTTTGCGACTACGGTACTTTCATATCTTCAGTACTTTCATGTCTTGACACTTTCATATCCCAACAATCCTCCCTAACTTGAATTCTACTTGCTTGACTTCAAGTTCCTTTGTGAATATATCTTTAACAACTTCATCTTTAAGATCAGATTGTTTCTTAGTCTTTTCAATATATCTCTGTAGTTCATGCATGCTTGTCAAAGTATCTCTTAGAATTGTTCTTTCTCGGCGACATCCGACAAGCTCCATCTTTTCGAAACAACAACATATGACAATTTGTACATTAATTAGGGTTAAGTTGCATACTATTCTCATCACTTCCCGGTGTGTTAACTCCTGTGAGAGGTGAATCATTGAAAATTTAATGGATTTAGATCTCTTTACCAAAGCCATTATCTTTGGAGTAGCCACATGTTTTGGTGTGTAAGACCATGGTACATTGATAACCATATGATTTTTAGCAAATCATCAGCTATCAACTGATTTGAGTTGTCTTTACCAAAAGCGTACCATACGGACTAGTTAGTTCTTCTATCTAATGGTGAACTAATTACCAATAATGGTTTTCCACTGCCTTTACCACAAGCCATTTTCTTATGGGCTAGCCAACTCTTCACATTTCTGATATGGTGAGTTGATTACCATACAACTTATTAGCAAGTTGTCAACTTAAAACGGATTTGATATATCTTTACCAAAGCCGTTTGCTCATGGATTAGTCAATCCTTTTGTAACCATGGTGGATTGATAACCTATTGATGTTATCATCACAAAAACCATTTATTGAATCGTTATTTCAAAATATTTATTAATTAGCAAAAGGTTTCTTCTAAAATTCATTTAAGCGGTTTATTTACAGCAAAGCGGTACTTTGATGAAAGTACTTTCTTGGTCAACGTACTTTGAATAAAATCTTGATATATCAAAAGTATTTTATTCAAATAAAATTCATACGGTTATTGATCATCTTCAAATAGTAGTCAGTTGATAAATAAGTTGATAACCATGCAAGCGGTTTCATTATCCTCTTCTACTTCCAATCCATGCTCTAGCATTCTTCTCATGAGCTCCCGTGAGAGGGTATCTTCTTCGCAAACATGTGTATCATCATTCCATTTTCGACTCTAAAACATGAACTCACTCTTCAAAGAATCTCCAGCAAACAATTTCCCGACTTTCTTGATTCTTCCAAACATCATCGGTGCTCTCTTCTTAGTTTCCCATGCGGTTATGAGATCACCATGTAAAACTAAACCAATCCCTTCTAATGGATTTTGTTCAAAGTAAGCTTTCACCACATGATATAAATAGAATAGATATACTCTATCTATAATATGCTGATAAGTCCCATAGCCTTTTGAAAACTTTGAAGCTTTCATCTTCTTTATGAAAAATCATGTAATCTCCTTCCTTGGATTTCACAACTTCAAAAACACTAATCTTTGATCTGTTCATCTTCATGTCATTATCTTCTTTTGAATAATCAAAATCTACTATTCTGAGATAATTCCTTAATTCATCACTAGTCTCGGATCTTAATTCAACTTTTTCTTTCTTTGAGCTGAATATCGTAACCAGTTTTCCTTTTTCTTTTCAAACTCTTCTTTCTTTTAGCTTCAGGTCCGGTAGCTTCTTCTCTAAAATCTTTGATGCAACATTCTTCTTATAATCCTCCTAGCGGCATCATATAATCTTTTCATCTCAAAATAATTAAACTTACGCAATCCTTTATACCCTTGACTTTTAAGATAAGCCATCATAGCATTTCTGTCTTTAGCTTTATTAAGTCTTCTTGGCATAAATCTAACAGAACGGTGGTGTAATGGTTCACAGCTTCACATCTAATTCATCTTGTACCTTTTGGTACGCTTCTCTATTCGAGCTTCTTGAGCTTCACGATCTTTTCTATCTTTAGCATTTAACTCTTCTTGAACTTTTCTAGCAGTGACTTCATTCCTAGCAACTTCAATTTCTCTAAGTTACGCTTAAAGTTAGTTTCTTTTTCTTAGTTTCAACCAGAACACCTTTCCCTTTATCCTTAGGATCAATTGCAGGTTGATAAGTTCTTTGTTGTTCTTCTTCTTGTACATCTCTAATAGTAACACCACCTCTAGATTGTGATAAATCTCCTAAAATCGTAGCAATGAATTCATCATCACTTGCAGAATAAATAGGTTTGAATGTAGCTTCCTCCTCTTCTTGTATAACAATTGTAGAAGGACCAGCTTCTTCTTCAAAATTCAATACTCTTGGTGTTATTACCTATTGCCTAGAAGTATCTTGAAAAACAACACTTTGATGTTCAAGATTACCTTGATCATCGGATTTACCTTGAACTTGAACTTGTTCTTGTTGTTCCCAGTATCTGAAATAATCTTTTCTTGTACCTTGAGGTTCTTTCTTCTTTGTAACATCTTCTTTCAAATTTTCTTTTTCTAAATTCCTCCCCAATTGAACAGAAGATGGTTGATGAACCTGTTGTCGTTTGTGTTTCCTAGACGCTTTTCGCCTTCTTTTGTTTTGACCCATACGAAATTCTTGAACTAATGGCCACACAAAAGTCTTAAGCCTTCGAAACTTCAGTTTTAATTTCTTTATCTTTTTGGCTTGAACCTCGGTAGTCTTTTTAACTTTACCGCTCCTTGTCAAAACATAGTTATCCAATGTGATATCATCAGGAGAGATGGTATGT
Organism: Chrysanthemum makinoi; assembly: GCA_910596185.1. Lineage (NCBI taxonomy): Eukaryota > Viridiplantae > Streptophyta > Magnoliopsida > Asterales > Asteraceae > Chrysanthemum > Chrysanthemum makinoi. Next base: position 219,486,981 of record OU343222.1, on the reverse strand, counting down.
GAAGCCTCTCCTTGAATAAGTGAATGTTCCTCGATTGAGCGAGCGGAATCCTTGTGGAGATGGAGAAGGTGATCTTAAAACTTCTTCTTGAACCTCGGGCTTGACAAAGCAGTACCACTGTAGAGATGCGGTACCTTCTGTGATGCGGTACTTGCTGAGATGCACAGTACCTTCATGCGGCGATATCTGCAGTGCGGTTCCTTGAGATCGCGATACTTTCACTAGCTGCATCCTTCATCATCTGCTCTAACAGCTGAACAACATCCATCATGGAAGTTGTTAAAGGAGTATCTTGACCCTTGAATAAAACACTCCTTTTGCCATAAAAGTAAAAATCTTGGATTGTTGAACAATAGCAGGCAATAAGTGCGTAGGTTTTGGCACATCGGACAAGTTGCTTGTTTAAGAAAACCTGTATAAACCGTGGGTACATTAGCCAAGTAGACCCATGTGAAATATGTGAGAGCATCCCATCCGATATTAGCTTTGAGAAGTTAAAACTCGATCGTAGCTAACCCAACCATAGCAGATGCTATATTGGACCCGAACTGCTCCCATGAAGTACTCTTAGCACTTATGCAATGTAGCAACTCATGAACCAAAAATTTCAATTGAGGACAAAACAATTTGTTTCTGAATGTTTGTTCCATTAAAGAACCTTCATAACCAATATGCCCAAAAGTTTCCCAAATCAATTCCTTGGCAAAGCGAATAGCACCATCATTATCATTAAACAACAAATCCTCTCTAATAGATGCTTGATAATCTTCACAAGTCGTCCAACAACCGTAGCCTAATATAAAATTCTTCATTCTCCATGTTTTCTCTTGCATTAGCCCAAAATTCTTGAATCAAGGCTCAATAATATCCGGCTCCACTAAAAGAGCATAAGCGATTCGCGACCAGTTAAAAATCAATAATATCGTGAAGCCGTATCTTCAGCCTTGTCTAAATTTGCTACCATATTGTGCTTTGAAGCGATGGAGTCGATTCGCCATTGGTGATTATGTAAGCACAAATTGAAATTGAATAAGAATGAGAGAAAGATGGAAACGATGCTAATGTAAGAATATGAGAGGGAAAATGGGAAGTAGTTATTTATAGGAGATTTGAAAATCACGCCCAAAATAAAATAACCGTTAGCATTAATTACCCTCAATATATTGTTGGAGCAGTACTTTATCGACAAGCGTTACTTTCCGCGTATGCGATACTTTCCCAGCGTACTTTCCAGCGGTACTTCGGAAAAGCGATTACTTTGCCAAATTCCTCCATAGAAACTAAGTATACAAGCATCCTCCCCTCAAAGCAATACGGGACTATACTAACACCTTATAGTCCTCCTCACATAGCTTAGTAGTTAATCATGCCAATACTCACCACCAAGTGATTGAATCTTGAAACATCAAAGCCTTTGGTGAGTAAATCAACTACGTTGTCATCTGTGTGAACTTTAACAACATTAATGAGTGTGTGCTCATAACAATCTCTGATAAAGTGATGCCTAATCTGAATATGCTTGGTCTTGGAATGATAAACTGGATTCTTCATAATACAAATGGTACTCTCATTATCAATATTGATAGGAGTATTTTTGAAATTGAACCCATAGTCCAAGAGTTGATTCTGTATCCACAAAACTTGTCCACAACTGCAGCGGCTACATATTGGGTAGATGATGTTCTGCAATTTGTCTACTTCTTGCATTGCCGGAGACTAACCTTCTTCCAAGATATTGGCATCCTCAAGTGGTTGATCTTCTATCATAGTTATCACCTGCATAATCACTATCTAAAAAAGCCTCTAAGTGAAAAGGTGACTCTTTAGGATACCACAACCCCAACTTTGGTTGTTGCTTCAAATAACAAAGATTCTCTTTCTTTGCATTCATGTGAGAGATCTTTGGTGAGACTTGATATCTAGCACATAGACACACTGCAAACATAATATCGGGCCTTGATGCGATGAGATACATAAGAGAGCCAATCATTGATCTATAAAGCTTGACTTCAACAAGGTGTCCATCTTCATCTTTGCCCAATGAATTGATAGATTTAATGGGTGTAATGCCACCTTCATATCATCAAAATTGAATTTCTTAAGTATGTCGGTAACATACTTGTCTTGGTGATAAAAATACCTTCCTTTTGACTTAACTTTGAAGTCCTAAAAAGAAAGTCAACTCTCCCATTGAACTCATTTGAAATTCTTTACGCATCGGTGCTCAAACTCCTTAACCATGGACTGTTTGGTAGCCCAAAAATGATATCATCAACATAAACTTGAACTAACATGATATCTTTCTTGTCTCTCTTGATAAACAAAGTCTTGTCAATAGCTCCCTTCTATATCCATGTTGCAATAAGAATGTGGAGAGTCTTTCATACCAAGCTCTAGGTGCCTGATGAAGGCCATAAAGAGCCTTAACAACCTTGTAGACTTTGTTTGGATGTTTAGGATCTTCAAAACCAGGAGGTTGTTTGACATAAACTTCCTCTGTAATCTTGCCATATAAGAAGGCACTTTTGACATCCATCTGGTAAACTTGAAAGCCCATATAAGCAGCAAGAAATATTCTAATAGCTATTCTTTACTCTGAGCAAACACTTCATCATAATCTCCTCCTTCTTCTTGTCTATATCCTTGTGCTACTAACCTTGCCTTATTCTTGATAACATTACCTCTTTCATCTCTTTTGACCCTAAAAACCATCTGGTTCCAATAACTCTCTTCCCATCTGGAAGATCACATAAAACCCTAACCTCTTGAAGTTTAAATTGAAGAAGTTCTTCTGCATAACTTCACCCGGCTTTTTTAGTCAAAGCTTGAGCAATATTCTTGGGTTCTTCTTGAGAGATAAAACAAGTAAATAGGCAGGTTTGATGGTCCTTATGATTCGGCTTGTTTTGTTTATACACAAAGCTAAGTAAAGCATTGTGAGGTGTAGAAAAAGTCTTAGCTCGTGTCTAGTCGACACTCGAAGTAGAAGGACCAATGATTTGATCAGAAGGATGATCCTTATGAGTTCTTAAGTTTGGAGACTATGGAACTTCATAATTATCCTCTAAATTAGTAACATCGGCACCTTCATTGGAATTTGGGAAAATACCTTCATCTTCAAATTCATCATCGGTATCTTCTAATCCAGGCATGGTATGATCATCGGTCGGCTAAAATCTTTCGTCAATGGCAGTGCGTAGTACTTTGTTCGAAATACTGTCCAAAGTCTTTGTAAAGTACTCTGCAGTCTTGTTCTTCCTCTTAGCCTCTTCATAAGTTCTCCTTTGTTCATCGGTGTAAGAATGTGCTAAAACATCTTGAAGAAGCATCTGATTAAGTTCCTCTTGAATAGATTGATCCTCAGCAGATAAAGAATATTCTAGAGCAACGGTACTTTAACGGTGGAACAGGTACTTTGTTTTGGAACTTCGATTACTTTGGTTTTGAACTAACGGGATCTTCATCGAGAACGACATCGGGTCTAATATGAAATCCATGAACCACATATTGTAAATCTTCTCCAGCGTACGGTTGATTTTCTTCTCTAACAGGTACATAGTTCATAGATGGAGTTAAAACCTCAAGATCAAACATCCAATCAGGACCTTTACCTTTATCATTGTCTTGATCTTCTAAAAACTCAACATGAAGACAATCTTGAACCTTCTTAGTAACTTTGTTGTATACTCTAAAGCCCTTATTGTTAGTGCAATAACCCAATAAGTATCCTTCTTCTGACTTGCCATCAAACTTCCCAGATTATCAATAGTGTTTAAAATAGTAAGAGGGCATCCAAAAGGTTTCATAAAACGAATGTTGGGTTTATTGCCCATCAACAATTCATAAGGTGTCTTCATCTGTGGTTTAGTGGTGAGACTCTGTAAGTACATAACAAGCAGCGTACTACACTTACGCTGAGAGCTGAATAGGTAGGTGAGAATCAGCTAACATTGTTCTTGCTTTGCTTCAATCAAAGTCCTATTCTTTCTTTACTGCAACACCATTACGTTGTGGTGTTCTTGCAATACTAAACTTCCTTTTTATGCCTTTGTTTGCACAAAATTCATCCATAAGTTTGTTCTTGAATTCAGTCCCATTGTCACATCTAATACCTCTAACCTTGAGTCTCAATTGGTGTTCAAGAGCAATAATCGATTATGGATAGCATCAAAGTATCATCTTTAAAACCCAAGAAAAATACCCAACTGAATCTACTGCAATCATCTGTTACAACTAAGCCGTACTTTTTCTTGTTTAAACTTGCCACAGAAACAGGTCCAAACAAATCCATGTGTAACAGCTCTAAAGGTTCTCTAATAGTCCTCTCCTCAAGCTTCTGCGAGAAGCTTTGTGTTGTTTACCCTTCTTGCATGCCAAGCATGATTGATCATTCTTGTAAGTCTTGGAAGGTAAACCTCTAACTAGATTGCCTTTCACTAGTTTATTGATATTCTTGAAGTTAACATGGCCCAATCTTCTATGCCATTGATGTGCCTCTTGAGATGTTGCTTTAGCCACCAAACATGTGGCTCTTCCATAGGAATGTAGACTCTTCATGTCTAAACTATACACATCATTAGTCCTTGGTACTCTAAGAACTACTAATTCATCATCAACAGGGCTTAAAGTCAGGAGGAAAGGATAAGACATTTTTGTCGGTGAATAACACAGGATGCTTTTTATCACTGATTTGTGATCTGACAATAGATTGAACTTTAACTCCTTTACATATCTAACATTCTCAAAATCTATAAGCCCTGCTTTGATAGTCCCTTTTCGAGTAATCTTTCCTCCATTGGGATCATTCCTAAATGCAACTCTTCCTCTACTAATCTTCCTAAAATCGAGACGGGATCTCTTTGTCTCTGTCATACTTCGAGAGCAACCACTATCACAATAAGATGATCTTTAAGCTCCTCTTGGTTGCCACGTACATAAAGAAAGAGTTAGAAACTTTTAGGAACCCAAGCCATTCTTGACTTGTGTTCCCCTTGTGGAATTACAAACTCAAATTCTTTGAGTATGTAATTACCACTATCTTTCAAATGATGATCCAGAATTATCTTTTGATCTTTAGCATGTGGATTTTCAAAACTTTCAGGTTTTTCAACACAAATCTCTTTTTGTCATCACAAAACATCGATTCACTTTTGGTTGAAAGCTATGTCGTCCCTCTGCGTACTTTCCCTCTTAACCCATTCTGTTTTAACACTTGGTTCCTGCGATCTAAATCTCCTATGTGAATTGTAATACCTTCTAGGTTGATAGTGAGATTTCCTAGAATTTCTATACCAAGTATTGTGAGCAGTACCTTGTTTTGTGCGAAGCGGTACTTTGAGAAAGTCTTGGGCGGAGTTAACAGATACTTTGGAAAGTCTTGTGAGATCTTGAAGGTTTTGAAAAAGGTTTTATTTGGTGTGGGTATCTATGATCCGGTGAGAAATTTACGTGATTGACCCTATTTGAATTATTCCAATGGTTTATACTCTCTAGGTTTCGGTTGGCAGATCACTGTTCTTTGGAAATTTTCTAAGGTATTTTGAGTGATGTTCACAATCCTTAATTAGATGAGTAGGACTAAAACACACAAAACACAGTTTACGACCCATTGTCAAAGTGACATCTTCTATGTCTATGCCCAAAATTATTTTGCCTTCTTGGTGAGTGATTAAACTTGTTTTGACCAAAATTATCCCCAAAAGGTTTAGCGATCTTGTTTATTTTTGAAGAAGGTCTTGCTTGTTGAAGCGTACTTTGATTTAAAGTCTTGCTTGATTTTAACATCGTTTTCAACAGATTCTTTGGGTTTTCGGACCTAGATTGAGCAACTAGCTTTTCCTGAACTCTAGGCTGTCTACTCCAAAGCGAGAAACATCAGGGCCTAAGGGGTTGATGAATGCCAATGGGATGTGGAACAACATGATAATCATTAGCTTTCTTATATTCAGGAGGTGAGTCACTTATTGAACCATCATTACTAGATGTATCTACATAATTAATGAGTTCTTCATCACTAGTGGTTATATTCTCATACTCACCTTCTTCACGATTACAAGATTGGTTTCTTCTATCTTACTAAAATCCATTCCAAAACCTAATCCAGTTTAAGGTAGGCTCTTTCTTTTTTTGAACATAAGAAACATGTGACAGAACCGGCTTCACCCCAAGCAACAAACTTAGCTAACAAATCATCTCTTTCCTTAGTTAATTTCTCAATTTCAACAATTTTGAGTTTAATTTCCATTCACTAAGCTTTAAGCTGATAATCTGTTGTGCATATTTTTAAACCCAAAGCTACTTCATTAGTTTCATGTGCTAAAATTTTGGCTTCCATAGATTCTAAGGTTATTTGATAACCCGCTACCTCAGACCTAGCCTTAACACAATTATCTCTCTCAATCACATAACTACTAACTAATTTATGATAAAATCATGCAATTTGAGCATACCTCGGAGATAGGAGATTGATTTGGTGAAGTAGCCACAATGCTAGTTGAGCAGATCATCTTCACTTTCCTTGCTCAGTCAAATCCTCCAAAGCCATCATCGGATTCCAAAACAGCATGTTCAGGTTCTTCAGCAAAACGGTGCTCCAATCAATGCTTCTACTGAATCTTCAATTTCTTCTTCCACTGCTACCATGCAATAAGTTACTGGTTCATCATCAAACTCTTCACTCCGGTCAACTTCTGATAACTTCTCTTGAGCAACCAAAGCCTTTGTTTCGTGATGTGTATTTCCTTAAGCTCAAGTTTTGGCCTTTCAGATGTCCTGTTTGCTTGATACTTAGCAAACCTGCACTCCCTTGCAAAGTGACCGGTCTTTTGACAATTGAAGCATTCAATTTTAGATTTGTCAAAAGTTATGACCTGTTTTGGTTTGAAATCAATGCTTTTGCCTGTCTTCTTCATGTACTTTTTGATTCTTGCAGTGATCATAGCAACTTGCCAACTGATATCAATTTCTTCAAGTGCATCTTCTTCAATCTGTGCTAGATCTTCTTCATAAGTGACCGGTAAACTAGCTTGTTGTGCAAAGAAGGAGCACATAACTTCATCTGAGGCCATAGTGGTAGTTGGTGGGGCCTGTGGAACATATGAGGGTGTATAGACCAGCAGTACTTTGAGAAAGTACTTTGAGGAGAAGCGTTACTTTTAATGGAAGTACTGGCCTTCGTTTCAGAAGATAGAAAAGCAATATTGTGAGACTTAGAACTTGTTTGACCACTCATCTCATGCTCATACACCTTAAGTTGATGATAGAGATCATCAAAGTCCATGACATTCAAACCTTGTTGTCCTCTGATCATTGTAGCAATCACATGCCATGAAGATGGCAAACTCCTTAGAAACTTCAAATTAGCATCTTCAACTGATACTTCGGCCTTGTATAGCTCCAACATGTTGAGAAGATTACGGAAACCTATCATATGCGGCATCAAGACTCTCTCTTTCAGCTGTTGTGAAAGTTTCAAGCTATTGCTTTAGCAAATTTCGTGCATCTTTTTAGAGGCTTCATTCCTCCAATCTGGTCTTGAGAGCAGCGGTACGCTTTTGCATCTTTAGCATCATGAAATTTGAGAAGATGACCATCACGGAATGGCATATAAGAGAATGTTGAGTGCCTTCTCTTGATTCCTTAAGGTTCTTTGCTGGTATCTTGGTTTAGGTGCCTTAGGTTGTCAGGTATATCAATGGGGTGCTGCTACAACTTCATTCCCATTCACAATAACATTCCAAAGAGCATGATGCATGTAATGGCATATGCTTGCCTCATCTTCATGCACGAGAGAGATCATATTCTCCTTCTTGATTATTGGAATTACGGTGAGGTGATTGAGGGTGGTGGAACAGCTTCGGTCGACATCTTGAATATTGTTGAAGTAGGGTTTCTTCCTAGTCAGAGTTTCCACACAAGCTCTGATACCACTTTTTGGATCGATATACTTTAATCAAACTATCTTAACTAGCTTGTTAAGGTTTAATAACCTCGGATAAATCCTAAGTTATTAACAAAGAAACACTGAGCAATCTTTATTAAGTATGCGGAATTTACTTAACAAAGCTAAGAAGAATAACCTTTTATTATAAACTCTAAATCGCTTATTATGCGAGATACTCTAATACAACTCTAAGATAATTGAACTTCTCTCTAAAACACTAATTAACTTGTGAATTCGTAAACTCTAAAACACATAGACTCATAAGCAATTACATCTAATGCCAATCTAGGAGTCCTTTTATAGGCTCAAGGATATCCTAGTCGGTTTACAATTGATAACCTTGTATGACAAGTAATCTAAACATAGAATACAATTCTTTCCATAAGCGAATAACGAGTTCTTTTGTTCTTTGCGATACTTTGACTTTTAGGTGCGGTACTTTGACTTTGTCTTTAGCGATTACTTTGACTCTTTGACTTTTCCCAGTACTTTGCGGCTTACAGTACTTTCATATCTTCAGTACTTTCATGTCTTCAGCACTTTCATATCCCAACAGATATTTCTTCAACAAAGACCTGGAATTTCTTCTACATGGTGGCGATGGTTCAAGGAAATACGCTATATCTTTGACACTTCCATTCAGCTGACTATATACTTTCGGCTGCATAGCCATCGAGGAACGTGCCAATCACTTGTTCTCCAATAACGTGGAAGCATACGACCGAGATACCTGCACAGGATTCATCATTGGCCGGGCAGCGGAAGAATCTACTACTGAAGCTGCCCGGGTTCAAAGTCTCAACATCGTGTCGAGTTCTAAAAGTATCGTTGCCATCAAACACGTCGATCTTTCATCTAAGTGGGACTACACCTTCTAAAAGAATATCATGGTCAAACGACAAGATGAAAGGGATTATGCATTCTCTGAAGCTGACTTTGAGAACTTGTCTATCAACGACATCGAAGACATGTACCTTGCCAAAGCAGGGGTCGTATGAGACAATTCTCCAGTACACGTAATTCATCAGGAGTCGGTGCTCATCTTCATCAGACGCATAGTTATCAAAGAACGTGTAGAAGATCTCGGTGGCGGTTGAATCTTATCGGAGACCCGTGTAAACTTCACTCCACCACGGCTTGATCTTCCCAGACATCAACCGGCTCTAACTTACACTCATCGGCAAACCATTTTGGCGTCGTTTACATGATGAACTTCAAAGAAATTGCTTGATGGCGTGCAGAGATCTTCACAAGTTTGGATATCACACTTTGAAGTTGGTTAGGGATGGATTGGCTTATCGATTGAAGGATATACATCAGAAGATTGGGTCTCCTAAGCGATGGAATTCTCGAGGATCGAAGGGATGTGAAGAGGATCATCACGATGATTGATGAACGGTTGTATAGAAGGGATCGGTTAGGAAGATTCGAAAGCTATGTTGGTGGTGCGACCAGGAGAAACATCATCGGCTTTCAACGCCCGATTCACATTCTGGCGACATCTACGGACTACCGGGTACCCCTTGAACTGCTTCTTTCATTATAAACTTTGGATGTATGATTGCTTATGTCAATGGCTTGTGCACACATAACAATGTACAACCCGTACTTGTAAATAAAGGACCTGTGGTAAGCGATCAGGTGCCACAATCCTTATAAAGGAGTGAAAGCTTCTTACTTTTGAGTAAAACCTATCAAACCTTTCATTTTTCAAGGTTTTGCTCAAAGAACAAGTACTTTCCCTTATGATTTTCAAAACCTCAACCGTTTATATCACTTATTGAGGGGAGTACTTTACTTAAAACTTTGTTCACAAATTGTTCTGATGGTCATTCTTCGCAACACTTTCGAAATGGTCATATTTATTCTCAACTTTTCAAAAATAACATTTTATATGCCATTTTTGAGGGGAAAAAATACGTGATAAGAAATATGTTGTGTTTTGCTATATGAAATCTCGTGTAAAAAGACTTTAACCCATGAATTGACGAGCTCTTAACGCTAGTAACTTCGAAAGAGACTTGTCCGGGACGGGTAATAATTTCAAGCTAGTTAGCTAGTGATGTAGCGTGTCTCATGAAAGGACTTGTCTGAGTAGAATGTACCATTAGAAACTCTTGGTAGACATGAACTCGGCGGGTTTGACAACCTTTCTAGGATTGTCTACACCTTCAAGGTAGTTATTAGAGCTAGTTGTCACCTAAAAAGCTGACAATGCAACTCTTTAACTATGCTTGCGTAACCATGTCTCATGGGGAATGTCTATCTTGAGTTGATCAATTCAAAATGTGCGCGCTCTTTCCTCACTGTGCATTTAACCATTAAATCTCTTAAGCACATGTGGAGGGGGAGTATTTATGCAAAATCTCATCTCAACAGTGGTTCAAAAAATGTTTTTATTCATAAACACTGAGCGAGATTTTTCAAGTAAATGGTTTTATGGCAACATAGGTTAGTCATGGAGTTATAAGGTGACTAAGGTTAGGAATAACCGTCCTATGATCCGCCAGAGCCGGAGGGATCTACCCAAGGACACCACAAATACTTAGAATTTAGAAGTCCTTAGGTATGATTATAAAAAAGAGAATTGAGAATCGGAGAAAGAAGGAGTTGAAGAATTAAAAAAATGAAAAGAAAAGGGTGAAAAGAAATAGCCCTCCAGATTATTCAACTTGGGAACATTGCGGGTTCAATTAATATACTACTGTTTGTCACTAGTGACACCGGTATTGAAGACTAAAGTCGTCATGGACCCGATGCGCATGCACTAAACCTTCTTAACCACTCAAGTTTCTCTCAACAGAAGTTTGTTTCATTCTCACAGGGAACCCTACGTAAACTATCGGCTTTCTCTTAGAGATTGCTTTTATTGAAGAAGGAGACCCTCTCCCTAGTCTGGCTTTCAGGAAAACCAAAATGCACTATTGAGTCTAGAGCCACGAGATTCATCAAAAGATCTCTTAGGTACACTTGACATTTCATCACTTGACATTCAACAATAAGAATTTGAGTGATACATTATCGAGTCCTTCACGGATCTTAGCAATGCATGAGAACATTTATGAGAGGTTCACATTTGTGATCCTCGGTGATTGAATGGAAACTTACGCTAGGGTCAACATCAAAGCGACACGGCAGGTCACCGGCAACTCCCGTGGATTGCGCTTAGTGGTCTCAAACGGTCTACAGTCGTGAGGTGATGCTTCGGTGTACCTCGGCGACTCATCTGAATCGTAGGTGTACTTCGGATTTTTTATCGTGTTATCACTTGTGGGACTCAGATTCGAGGACGGCCTTTGTAGAATTAGAGTTGTGTTTTCACACTATGCTCGCTTCAAACACTCTCGAAGTTCAAACTTGTAAGTGCCGGAATCCGCTTATTACTAACCGTTTTTTATGTCTTCTTCTTATGGAAGCTCGGGCGGAATGATGAATGCTGATTCTCCACTTGTTCACACCAACAACATCATCAAAGAAGTTCTATCTTAAAGCAACACAAAAGTGAGAATGATTCTTCGTCAAATCAAAGAATCTACAAAGTTAAAGACTTGAAGAACTTCGCCGATGCAGTAATCAACGTTAAAGAGTGTGTGAGCATGTTGGAGAAAGACGTGGAGACAGCAGCGATGAAGCGGTTACTGAGGTAACTTGATGCGGACAACATCAACATACTATCACTTTCATCACAAAGAACAATGATCAAAGAACAAAGTTTAAGATGACGTCAAAGCATAATTGTTCAAAGAAAACTATCTCGCTACCTTTGGGGAGATGGTTCAAATCAAGGCAATTCTTCTCACAAGAAAGAAGAATGTCAGAAGACATCAAAGCTACTATTACATCAATGCCTTCACCGTTTTTCATCACCAACACTTGAGGGAGATTTTGGAATCACTCCTAAACCGTTATTCAAGTGTTAGTTACTCATATGTAATAGTTAGTTTAATTATGGCCTTTATGTTTGTCATTAGCCTTAAGCTTATGTAGAAGGCCCATGAGCTTAGGCCCAAGCCCATAGGAGAAAGGAAGGGACTAGGAGTGTTGCCCTAGCTTCCCTCCTATAAATACTATGTAATAACCCTCACTTGAGGGTTGGTTGTTCAAGTTATTTCTGTGGAAAACTAGAAGGGGGGGTTGAATAGTTTTACCAATTTAAAGCTTCCTTTTAAATATTTAGATCGACTTATGTCAATCTATTTGATTGTTTATGTTGGACGTTGATAGATGGATATATAAACGTGAAATGAAATATAAAGAGTAAGAAGCACATCACCACAACACAAGTTATTTATAGTGGTTCGGCTACAAGGACTCCTTCCTTGCCCTACACCCACTCCCCGAGTCCTACTCGAGAGTTAAGTAAGCACTACACCAACTCCTTGTGGCGGAGAAGCCTTCACAACGTCGCTTAACCTTTTCCGGTACAAAGCTAAATACCGAGTTCTTTCACACCAAGGCGAACCACACCTAACACAACGTCGCCTACCCTTTATACGGTGCTAGGCTAACCACTGAGTTCTTTCACACCTTAGGATAACTAATCCTATCACGATAACGTCCTACCCTTTATGGGTACTAGGCTAAGCACCTTAGTTCTTTCACACCTTAGGTGAACTACACCTTCGCGACACAACACCTAATCTCAAGGAGATCTACTCCTTGTTACAACACCATCAAGGATATCACCATCCTTGTAGATAAACAAATACACATATGTATAACGATGCACCTCATCGATTATACGACCTAAGCATTCTCCCCAAATGCTACTTGATTTGATTCTTTAGCATCCTTCACTAATGCCTTTGACACCACGCTTGGCACCCTTCACTAATGCCTTCGTCTTGACACCTTTAGCATCCTTCACTAATGCTTTTGACACAACGTTTGGCACCTTTCACTAATGCCTTTGTCTTGACACCTTTAGCATCTTTCACTAATGCTTTGACACGAATGATGAGCACCTTTCACTAATGCTTTCATCTTGACACTTACGGCATTCTTCACTAATGCCTTCAACCCAACATCTATGGAGAAAGGAAGAACTATCAACAAGAGAACCTTAGTAGTCTTGATGATGACGAAGCATGGCAACTAATGGACTTTGAGCTTGCGTCTTCAAGAGGTGGTGATCTCTCCTTTAAGAGGAACCTAGTAGATCACACAAAAACAAAGACAAACTACATAGATCACTTAGATCTGAGGTTAGAGGGTTAGAATACTTTGGGGAAGTATGTGTGAAAAACCATATTTAGAGAGAAAGAAATGGCTCTCTATTTATAGAGAAAATTCTCTTCTGTTCCCCGGATCCCACGGATACCTACCACAAGGGATCCGGCTAGCACAAAGCTAGGGATCCGTGGTCCGCTTCTCTTTGCCCATGGGTATTTTTGGTTATGGGTCATGGGTCATGGGTTATGGGTTGATCCATGGTTTTCTTTCTAGATACAATGAACTTGGTTAAGTGGTATATATAAAACCATGGGTTATGGGTCAAAACCATTTGCTAGTATTTACCCATTTAGTATATACTTGTATTTACCCATTTTAGCATACACTTAGTTTTTACCCATTTTAGTATACTTAGTTTAAGTATATGTTTAACCCAATATGTAAACACTAGTTGTTGTACATATGTATCTAAATCATAAAATCACTTATACTTGTTTTAGTGTTTTATGTGACAACTTAATTTTGTTAGAAAACTATTAACTCAAACTATTTACGTACTCTATTTGTTTCGTTAAAATGATTTTACTTTTGTTATCGACAAAACATTTAGAAGATCGTAAAATATAAATAAACATTTTTACGGCTTATTTGTATTAACAATTTCTTTCACTCACTCTCCACGCATAACCGTTTCCTTTATATCGTGTGTGTGTGTTTGGATACTTGTTCAATCGCCTCTCTATCTTTCTATTAAGCTTGTGTGGTAAATCTAGTGACCTAACAGGATGCCTACTGGTAGAACTATTCCTTTAAGAAATGAACATACCTTAAATAGGTCAAATACTGACTCTAGTACTGCATCTATCCCTGATGATTCCATTGTTTCTACTTCTGATGTGGGTGTTCCAATTACTAACCAAGTGGAACCCATTCTTGCACGGGGATCCCAACTATCCAGTTATCCATTCTTGTCTGTGTTCAATTGCAGATCGTTCAAATCGTTCGGTAGTACGGACTTCAGGCTATTCAAACATGGATATGGCCAGAGCGGTCCGCGGCTCATGAACTTTGTGAGTAAATTTATGGGACTGTTAGATCGGGAATGATCATTTGGTGCAATACAGTATGGGTTATGGAACTATGTTGTCGGTGATAGTGTTATCTCCTGGGTATATTACGTTGAAGGTCTTGGTCATAAATTATTCTCTGTCGGTCGATTCGGTCTGTGATTGATATAAGTAGCCTTGAGAAAACATACTTGTTTAGTTAGAGAACTTGATGGTAGAAATTTTAAGAGGAACAGTGGTTCAAATCTATACACCATCTCTATCGAAGATATGATGAAGTCTTCTCAATCGCTTGTTGTCAAAGGCTTTGAAAACAAAGTCATGGTTATGGCATCGTCGTCTAAATCACACGAACCTTGGTACCATAAATGATCTCTCCAAAAAGGACTTAGTAATAGGCTTACCTAGACTAAAGTATGAAAAGGATCATCTTTGTTCAACATGCCAATTGGGAAAAATCAAGAAGTATGCCCACAAACCCAAACCTACAAACTCGGTTATGGAAGTTCTTCATACCATTCACATGGATTTATGTGGACCCATGAGAGTGCAGAATATTTACGGGAAGAAATATGTGTTAGTTGTGGTTGATGATTAATCTCGATTTACTTGGGTTAAGTTCTTGAGGACAAAGGATGAAACTCCATATATCATCATCAAACTTATCAAACAGTGCGAGGTTCGACTTAACAAAAAGCTATGTCGAGAATCATCGAACAGACAATGGAACTAAGTTTATTAACAAAGAACTTAGTGAGTTTTATGAAAGTGTTGGAATCGGTCATCAAAGAAGTGTTCCACGAACTCCTCAACAGAGCGGTGTAGTTGAAAGACGAAATCGAACTCTTGTAGAAGCCGCTAGAACAATCTTTGATTTACTCAAAGGTTCCAATGTTTCTCTGGGTGAAGCCATTGCCACTTGCATGCTACACTCAAAATTGATCCCTAATTCACAATTCTCATGGAAAAACTCCATATGAACTTGTCCACTGTCGAAACCTAATCTTTCATTCCTTCGTGTGTTTGGTGCATTGTGTTATCCAACTAATGAGGGCCAAGAATTAGGCAAACTTAAAGCTAAAGCGGACGTTGGAGTGTTTGTAGGATATGCACCAAGCGAGAAAAGGATACAAATCTACAACAAAAGAACCGAAATATCATGGAAACTATTCACGTTACGTTCGATGGTGACCGGTCAAATGGCTCATGGACAATCAGTTCTCACGGACCGAATCATCAAGTAGTCCCATCAGTTCTATTCTTGTATACGATTCTTCACCAGCAACTCCTTATGTACCTCCTTGAGAAGATGACTTGAGAAATGTTTGATCCAATGTTTGATGAACACTATGAGCTAATTTCCAATGATCTATCAATTACATCAATAAGTGCTCCTATCCACAATCAATGAAGTTAACCCTTAGAGTTTCTATGGCGTTAAGTCAAGAAAGCGCTTCTTCTTGATCACTGTCTCATCAACAAATCATCAATCATCAGTGGACATCATGGAATTGTTTCGGCACCTTTGATGGAAGAATCCCTTTGCTACTCGAAGATGCCCCTTTGAAAACATATTTGCTCTGAATCATCATCGGAACCATCTTCATCAGGAGAATTCGACTATGCTACTTTAGTTCCTCAACAACAAAAACCACATGAACACCTTAGAAAATGGACACATGATCACCCATTGGACAACATCATTGAAAATCCCTCTCGTCCGATTATCCACTCACAAAAACTTGCAACTGATGCCTTATGGTGCTTCTTCACTCCATTACTATCAAGGTCGAACCAAAAGATGTTAAAATTGCCATGAATGAAGGCAGTGGTTCAATGCCATGCAAGAAGAAATTCATGAGTTCGATCGACTAGATGTATGAGAATTAGTACACGCTCGAGACGTACTATGATCATTGCTCTAAAGTGGATCTTCAAAGTAAAACTTGATGACCATGGTGATGTTTTAAAGAACAAGGCTCGATTGGTTGCAAAAGGATACGTCAAGAGGAGGGTATTGACTTTGAAGAATCATTTGCTCGAGTTGCTCGTATCGAGGCAATCAGAATCTTCTTGGCTAATCTTTGTAAGTAAGAACATGGTAGTCTATCGGATGGATGTTAAGGCGGCTTTTCTTAACGAAGATCTTAAAGAAGTCATATCACGTCGATAGCCAACCGGATGGTTTTGTGAATCGGAGCATCCTACTCATGTCTACTTGCTTGAAGAAGGCTCTTTACGGCGAAGAAAGCTCCAAGGGCATGGTATGATATTTATAAAATTTTCTTCTATCTCTGGATTAAACAAAGGAAGGATTGATCGACATTGTTCACGAAAGTCGAGGCAAACCTTTAATTCACGTTCAAATCTATGTTGATGATATTATCTTTTCCTCATTGACCCAATGAATGTGGCCGGTTTTCTAAGGAGATGGGCTCCAAATTTCAAATGTCAATGATGGGACAAATGTCATTTTCTTGGGATTACAAATTTCACAAAGTCCAGGAGGCATTTTTATTAATCAATCTAAATATGCAAATGAAATTTTAAAGAAATTTGGATTTGACACTTGTGACACCGTTGACACTCCAGATGAGGACCACTCAGGGATCATGGTAGATCAAACAAAATATCGAAGTATGATTGGATCCCTGATATACCTCACAACGATGAGACACTGATATTACGTGTATGCATGTGTGCTAGATACCGAGCTAAGCCTACAAAAAGCACCTTGAAGCGGTTCGCGCATGGTCCTTTCGGTATCTCCAAGGAACCATCAATATGGGACTTTGGTACCCGAAGTATACCGGTATGTCACTAAGCGACCTATGCGGATCTCTTGACGATATGCGGGATGTCAAGATACTCATCGATGCGATGCGGAGGCACTAGTACAAAAATGGGATTTGGTCACGCATGATTCGAAATGGAATGGCCACACATTACATATTTGTGTGGCTAAAGGTGAAAATTCACAACATTTACTAATTAGTCACACATGAAAATTTTGATTGTGTGACCATTACAACTATATCGCCACACAATTGAACATTGTGTGGCTAAAGGTATCTGGTGATTTTGTTTGAGATCATTTAGCCACATATGAATTTGGAGCAGTGACAAATACAAGTAACCTTGATGCGTTAGTCACATGAAGTAATTTTTTGTGTGTCTAAATCATAGAGTCAAGTTTTGTCACACATTATTTAAGGGTGACTGATATGTTTTGCCAACTCTTTAGCCACATCCGAAATTGGAACAAGTGACAAATGAAAAGTAAGGTTGAAGCATTAGTCACGATATACATATAGCATTGACAAATATATGTCACACACTTGAACCTTTGTGACCAAAAGCCATATATGGTCACACTAAATGTTTTGTCACACATTCGTTAAGTGTAGCCAAAATCCGGTACATATGTTCACGTAAGTTAATATGTGTGTTTAAAGTTTAGTTTGTGTTAGATTTCCAAAAGCTAATCTATAAAGTCACATTTGCTACTAACACCGTGACCAAATGCCATATATGGTCACGCTAAGCGTTTTGTCACACATATTATTTAAGTGTAGCCAAAATCCAGTACATATGGTCACGTAACTTAATATGTGGCCATTGGATGATCAATAGTCACTCAAAATACACGTTTCGTCACTTTAAACACCATATGGTCACACTTATTAACACTTTTAGCCACTTTATGGTTAATTGTATGTGACTAAATACCCAAAACAAACATGCTTTGTGTGACTAAATGTTAGAAAAGGCCACACAAACATAAAATTCATGTGGCCATTGGATGATCAATAGTCACACAAAGTACACCTTTCTTCACTTGAAACACCATATGGTCACACTTATTAACACTTTTAGCCACTTTATAATTAATTGTATGTGACTAAATACCCAAAACAAACATGCTTTGTGTGACTAAATGTTACAAAAGGCCACACAAACATAAAATTCAAGTGGCCATTTGATGATCAATAGTCACACAAAAGACATATTTCTTCACCTT
Organism: Chrysanthemum makinoi; assembly: GCA_910596185.1. Lineage (NCBI taxonomy): Eukaryota > Viridiplantae > Streptophyta > Magnoliopsida > Asterales > Asteraceae > Chrysanthemum > Chrysanthemum makinoi. The sequence goes on along the minus strand of OU343222.1, from coordinate 219,468,779 downwards.
AAACACCATATGGTCACACTTATTAACACTTTTGGCCACTTTATGCTTAATTGTATGTGACTAAATAACCAAAAGAAACATGCTTTGTGTGACTAAATGTTAGAAATGGCCACACAAAAAGAAATTTGATGTGGCCATTGGATTATCAATAGTCACAAAAAAAAACTAATATGTTTTTCATAAACAGAACTAACTACGAATACTAAAGCAGACTTAGCTTATGCCACGCGGACTTAACCTGCTTATGCTGGCAGCCTTAACCACTAAAACTAACCTACCGGACTTAACTTGATGTGGCGGCTTTAACCACTAAAGTTTTTGTTTATAAGTAGACCACAACACAAAATATATATATATTTTTGGTGCAAAGATGAACTTGTATTAATCAAGGAAACTTTGTAAAATGAAAAAATCAACACAAACTGATATTCAATATCGATATAAGCTGTTCTTATAAGTCGATAACAAAAACAAAGCGCCCATATCATACAACCATGAACAAATGACAACCAGCACAAAACCATCACAAAGAACACCTTTTAATGCACTAGTATGAACCATACACTTCCGGATAGGGGCTATACCAAGTAGTTTACATTCCATCTCATGAATGGCTTCAACTACTTGGGAACACACACCTAAATGAAGCCAACCAAATCCTACACAATCCTAAAATCTGTTTATAAACATGTCTACTAATAACAACTGATAATGCACGGAATTACGTTTTAACACATGCTAAATCTGGAATTATAAGCTGGAGTACGGGGAAGACACCGAAGCTTGGTCGTCGATGACAAAGTCAACAAGATTGAATCTGACCATTTTGTTTCGTTCCCACTCACACTCCTCAACAATCTCTCTCCATATGGCGTTTATGGTAACGTGGTTCTTGCTTCTAGGCCTATCGTTGTGGTGTTGCAGATTCACGTTCACATAAAACTCCATGTCTTCGGTATCTCGTGCAATGCGTTATGGTACTTCCACATGTGATTTAAACGTAAACTTATGTGGTATGTTCTGCATTAAAAAGAACAATGTAGTATGCTAATCAAAAGTATGTCCATGTGTTGAAGCATATATTAGTTTTTGCTAAAGCAGATAATGACTGAAATGGTCCGATTTGTATCATTACTTACCAAACGACTCCTGTCCGTGAAATATGCAAGGATGGGGCGTAAAACAACCCCTTTCACTTTCATGCTCTGTACATTCGTTCCATGCACATATGTGTTTCATAAGCTCATCTGCAATTGGAATTTAATAAAAATGGTAATTAATAATTTAAAAGCTATTATATGGAAAGGTTTATTTTTAAAATAAAATCATAGATTATGTCTACACTTTGATTAACATACCTTCATCTACGGGGTTTCTCATGAACGGTCTTTTACGATTCAGCTCCATCGTTGCACAAGTTCGAGCGCATCATCAATCCATTTTCAGCAAATGGCATCAGGGAAAGAGTATTGTTTAGGAGATTTGTGAAAACAACTCTTGTGCCAGAAAACAGGTTTTCATTGTGAACCAATACATTCCATCCGTGCCCACCAAACTCATGCACGTGTCTGTTTTCCTCCAGTATTTCAATTTGACGGTGAGTGATAGCTGCTACAGGCACGCCAGCAACAAGAACGTCAAATTGGTTATTGTCAGTATTGTCCCGAAATTGCAAGGAATGACCTACGTAACAGTTTAGTTTAAAGAAAACATTAGCGGGTCAAACAATTAAAATAATCCCCATTTTCAACAAACTTATACAATGTACTGATTAACATTTTTTCTCACGGAGGTTGTGCGGGATATTCATCCAACGTAACGAGGCACCTCGTTGTCGTAACCTAGAAGAGCGGATCGTATCCGGGGGCATTCGTGGCCTGCATCGTTGTACCCTGTTACATAATATGCGGTCTTCTTCACGATGAATGAAATGGAATGTGGCCACATTGATGTATTGGCTTTGATCAATAAAAGCTTGCCACTCGGACCCTTGCAAAGTAATGCGACCACGAACCAATTTGCAGTAAACCTTATGTTTGGTTCCCCTATTGTGGATTAGGTATATCCAGCTTCTTGGGGTATAGTGTTTGATAAACAAAGCGGGAAGCATCTTAAATTTAAAAAGTAAGCACGTATATCAATTTGATGGTTACATTGATAAATTTATAACCTTAAGTAAGAATTTTAAGTACAACTTACGCAATGTCTAATGTTTGTGCGGTTTGCCTCCACCAACAATTGGATGCTCATTCTATTTTAAAACCACAATCGTCTTAATGGTCAATAAGGTTATCACATATGCATAACATTCAACTAATACAAATCTTAGATGATCAATACATCTTTATCATTAAGGTGTCAAACAAAAAATGATTGAAGATGTACTACTACATATTTAACTATGTTTCATAAATCAATAATCATATAGTCCTTTTAGAGTAAAATCGTATTTTTTACGTTTAATCATATTACCCCATACGTTTGTCAAAATCTAGTAAGAAATCCATAATCTACCCAACATACCATACGCCATTGTGTCATCCAATGTTTAAACCTAAGCTCAGATAATTAATTACATAAGGTGTAGTGCTTTACCAAATCATATAAAAGCTATACTAACCTAGATTAAACATATGTTTACAAGTTGTCTAATTAGCTATTTAACAAATAGGCGCTACGTTTTTCCACAATCCACATATATCCATGATTTTTTTTATTCAAATCATCCTATATTTACATGTCACACAATATTCTAAAGAATCAAATCGCATATAGTTCTAATAAAACGGCTGTTACATTATGATCAAAGGATACTATATTCTTTAGGATATGTTAAACATTGCAAAAAAAAATACCAAACATGCATTTGTATCCATCAACATATCAGAAACATGCATATCAATCATTTTACATTTGCAGTTCATGGTTAAAAAAACAAAAGGAAAAAAAAAACCAATGTGTAACATTACCTATTGATGCGGTTGTTGTGTTGAAGAAGATAGACTTGAATATTTTGCTTTGACTATGTGATTAAGTGTAGCCGTAATATATCACGGTTCTAAAAACTGCAATGATTACTACTAGAATTAATTAAGGGAAGGATTTTTTGTTTTATTTTTTTAGCTTGTATTATTGGAGCATTGCATATATACCCACTAAAACTCTCAAGTTGCATATTTCTCCATAATACAAGTTTTTAATGCATGATGTACAATGCAACTTAAGCATGTTTTGGGTATATATGCAAATATGTAAGTTTTAGTGGAACAATTACGTACCAAAACGGTACATTTGAAAAAGTACGTAACTATTTTATGACCTAAACCCTTGATTATATACATACAAAATATTTGGTAGAATCACCTTAAAATTAAGTACCTTAACATACAAATAAATAATATTACATTTACATACGATGTAAGTAACTTCTAATAAATAAATACATATGTCGAATACAATATTGGTTAATCGAATATACAATGTAGCTATTGAATCACTGCCAGTGCATCAACGTTTGCAATGTTTTTTGTACGATGTTTCCGTCCTTGATATCACGTTCCTTTGTGATGATAAAAAACCTGTGGAATCCAAGTAACAAAAAAAGTTAAACGTTGTAATAAAGTATATAATTGTAGGTACTTTTTAAATAAGAAACATACTATTTAATAACTTAGCACTACCAGTATTAACTTAGCACTGACAGTATTAACTTAGCACCCGATTATTAACTGCAGTATTAACTTAGCATTTGCCGGTATTAACTTAGCTCTGCCAATATTAACTTAGCACTACCTGTATGCAAATAGTAATAAATTTGGCTTTTACTTGCATGCTATTTGTGTTAGATACCTTCCAAGCGAATCAATATGAAATCTGCAGAAACAGTAGTGATTCTGTGTATTTTGTTTTCATGCAAATGGTAGTCAATGTGTAATTATATGTTATACATGTGCCTATCACTATGCAAAACATATAGCCTACTTTTCCTATTTAAGAGGGTCTACAACAATGCAAAACATATAGCCTTACTTTTCATAACTTGTAATAAAGAAGGAAGAAAACACAATGTCTAGACACCCTAAGTGTGATCAGCTTAGAGCAGAAGCCAATTCGAATAACTGGTCTGAGATGCTAGTGTTGTACTGTCGCCAAGCTGCAGGTCAGGACATTCACATGTCACAACAAATGACTGTCCTATGAGCTAGCTTGGTGAGTGTTACTCGTGAGAGGCTTACTTTTATTCAAGAGTTATAAACAGTTGGGAACATTTATGCCCAGAAAACTACAGAATATCTAAGAGAAATTCAGGCAAGAGATGAAGAAAAGCTCATGCAAATGGGCATTTTGGCAGCTGGATTGGAGCTAAATTTTCGTAATCATGATGTGTTCATTCAGAAACTTAAGGGCTTAATGGATTGGTAAGTGTGTTTGCATAAATTTGGGGGAAGCTGTTGTTGGTCATGATGTCTTGTTTATGTTGGTCTTTGGATTTGCGGTTATGTACTTGTCTTGAATTTTATTTTGAATGTTGTTGTAATATTTGGTTTTAGCCTTTGGCAGGTGGTTGTAAGATATTTTATCAAATAAAAGCCAGTGTTTGTGTTAACTAATTTACGATGCTTACCTTTTACTGTGTTTGCATTCCATGATCCAGTCTGAAACAACATCCTCATCAATAGTTCAGGATTAATCTGTTGAAATGCCTCCGTTTATGGAGTCTGTTTACCTGTTGATGCAATTAAAGCGGATGAGTAACATTTCCATATACGAATCTAAATTTTCAAAGCAACTTTGTGGCACTTTCAATCAAAGTATTATTATTCGATGTCAAATTCCAGCCCATTGTACTACGACTATATACACAGATGCTTAACATCTTTGAGCCAATCATCATTCATTAGGACGGGTGTATGATAGGGACCAATGATTATATATAGCTTCTAACAGAAACTATATATACACGTAACGCCAACGGACACCAGCCACAATGAAACATGATTGACCTGAAGAAATTTACCAACTTCATTAAAGTACAAGTTTGTGATAATATTATGCATATAAAAGAAAACGGTGACAAACATGCGACATAATCGTCTATAAACTTTATGAATTCACATTCACAAATTAATTGAATTTGTCAAGATATGGGCAATCTCAAGTTTAAAACTACCCGTCATAATTGATCAAAGCATTGATGGTCATGGTAAGCTTAACATACAGATAATCCATTAGTCTCAAAATACAGGCTATCGGGCAAATCAAACAAATTTTGACTCATTTTTTGCACATAATAGTGAGGCTCGGATCTGTATAAATCAATAGTTTCAAAATATAGAATTGCCACGCCAAGACACGGAAAATCACATCATTTGATTGATATCATCACGGCCTCTATCAAAGTAAGACACTTATGTTATAAGCAAGCAAGTGGAGCAGCTTAGTATTTGAGCGTCCACTCGAAATCCCATTGCCATGTCTACGAAATGGCTGCAAAGATTTGCACCAAACCTATTGCTATGACGGTGACATAGGAATGGGTTTTCGAGGGGAAGCTCAAAGTACCAAAGGTGTGCGAATAAATAATTATCTATTCTACAAAAAGTTAATTTTACAGCGATGAAAAGACTTTTAAGTGCAATGGTTAAAATTTTAATGTTGAAACTAGGGAATAAGATCTTGTATACAGGCAACCCATCTACCATACATTCAAACAAATTTTGACTCATTTTTTGCACATAATAGTGAGGCTCAGATCTGTAGAAATCAATAGTTTCAAAAACATCAGGATATAACCGCCATGGCTGCAGTAGTATAAAATATAGAATTGCCAAGCCAAGACACGGAAAATCACATCATCTGATTGATTTATTAAGATATATCATCACAGCCTCTATCAAAGTAAGACACTTATGAACAAAATAGAGTTAGGGAACTCTGTCAAACTAAGCAACGGAACCCATCTAGATCGTTAGAAAGATGTGTCTTGATAATTGAGGTTTTCAAAGTGAAGTTCAATGTAGCAAGCACTTTATGGACACATTACTTAGTAGATGGGTGGTTTAAGATAATAAATAAAATATTTTCATAAAAAGAAACACAATCAAACCCTTTCTGAGATCCCCTCTTTGGTCCTTTTGTCGTTTCAACTCCCTTTGTGCAATTGCCGCACCAGGGAAAATTGCTAGATTGTTGAAAAAACAAAAGGAACAGGTATGAACTTAGAAAGGGTTTTGATTGTTGAAAATAAAAGTTAAATGTCAATATGTTATAAGAAAGCAAGTGGAGACATCTTAGTACTTTGAACGTCCACTCGAAATCCCATTGCCATGTCTACGAAATGGCTGCAAAGATTTGCACCAAACCTGTTGCTATGGCAGTGACATAGGAATGGTATTTCGAGGGGAAGCTCAAAGTACCAAGTGTAAATAATTATCGATTCTACCAAAGTGTATGTGTTGAATGGGATAATGAAGGAGTGTGGCACACCATGAACAATACACACTATATCATTATCGCAATCAACACACCTCATAAAAAAGAAACACAATCAAACCCTTTCTGAGATCCCCTAATGGTCCTTTTGTCGTTTCAACTCCCTTTGTGCAATTGCCGCACCAGGCAAATGCTAGATTGTTGAAAAAACAAAAGGAACAGTATGGGATCTCAAAAGGGAATTTGATTGTGTTTTAAGATCATAAAAAAGTGTTTTCCTAAAAAGAAGCATAGTTAACCCTTTACGAGTCCCCATACATTAACATTTAACTATGCTTTTTATATTTACTAAACTGCATACCTTATTGACTATTATGCGATCACAACAACAACAAACCAAATCGCGAGCAGAGGTATGGGGAGGTAAAATGTAGACACATCCTACCCCTACACCAAGGTAAATGCTCCGTGGGTAGGCGGCTGCTTCCAACGAGACCTCGGCAAGTGCATGTGTGCTAGTCTTGCGAAAGGATAGAAAGCATACGACAAAAACAAAAGGCAATAGCGTAGTAAAAAAGCAAGCAACAAGCAAAGCAGGGGCATACAGGAAAAAAAACACGCACAAGCACCAAAAGACCGAGCAGCAGGGAGCAAGACAAAGTAGGCAAACCTAAGGGAACAATAGAGCAACATGCAAACCACGCCTTGGGCCTAAGACTACGGCAAAGCAAAAAAAGAGGCCACAAAACAAAACACGCAAGAGGAAAAGGGGACACCTAAAACCCAACCTAGCACCACTACCCCAAATCCTAATTCTATCCCTCCACCCCTTCCTATCTGAGATCATGTCCTCGGTCAAACGAAGCTCCATCATGTCAAGCTTAAGTCTATCCTCCCATCGAAATTTGCTCCGCTGCCTCATTGACGAATAATCTCATTCTTCTCGTCTACCAATCTCATTCTTCGCGTCTCATTCTTCACGTACCCATACTGCATGTATAACACGTAATCGTTATTACCTCAACTAATGATCCATAAATCATCAAACAACTACTTTTCCTATGCAAATGACTAATACCCTGACTAACATCCTAAACTAACATAACACAATATCATCTATAAATCAATAAACATCCTAAACTAACAAACTAGCAGTAAATTATAACATTTATACCTGAGATATTAGGCTCAATCGGAAGAGAATCAAGCCCTTTATAATAGCCCTCAAGAGTATTTCATTGACTAACATTTATTTTGATTGATTTTGCGTTTGATTGAAAACCCTAAATCTGCTATTAATTAGAATCTAACTGTGTGTTTTGACCGAGTGTAAGAGAGATAAATGTGTGAAATACTGAAAGTCAAACACACACTACTTGACCATTTTCTAATAAAAGTAAATAAATAAATAAAACTAACTTATTTCTTCAAGTTAATAAAGCATTAAAACCTAAAATTAACCATTGTATTGATCATTGATCATTGATCATTGACATATAATTACAGTTATAATTATATAAACAAAGTAGCAGTCAATAGCAAGCATCCATACAACAATCAACTATACATCATCAAAACACAAAAAAAACTTCCAAAGCTTCCTATTCTCCATCTTCAGACTCATCAACTTCATCCAAATCTTCCAAGAGCTCCTCCTTCTCCGACAGCGGACTCGACGACATAGCACCAAAAGCTGAGCCAGCAAATCAATCTTCCTTCGATCCTTCAACTGTATCTCACGAAGGGAAAACTCACCAGTTGCTTGCAAAGCATTGAAACGAGTAAACAATCTACCAGCCTCATCGATTGTCTGTTCTTTTTTGGCAACAGTTTCCCTCAGAATGCTACTCTCTTCTCCCATCCGCTCGATCAACTTTTTCTCCTCTGCTATGTCTTGCAATATCAACAACCTGAAAGCATCACTGAGCTTGCCGGATTCAGTGGCGGCTTTCATTTCATCGATATTAGGTGTGGAAGACATTTTGTGTGTTTAGGGTTAAAATGATTGATAGTTGTGTGTTTAGGGTTAAAATGATTGATACTTGTGTGTTGATTTTATGGTTAGGTAAGTATAAAAAACACTTAAGAGGCATCAAAATTTTTTTTTGGGTGTTACTGTAGACCTTTCATATTCTTCCATGCATAAATGTGATATGCAATAGTTCACAAAAAAAAATGAAAGTGATATGCAGGAGTATTTAGGAAGATATCTAATATTGCAATTTAAACCCTTCATTTTTTCATTGGATCTAAACCAGCCCCTATATACTAGGGGTGTTCACGGGGCGGTTCGGCTCGGTTCGGTTAGAGATTTTAACTATCCATCACGGGGCGGGTAGTTCATTTTACTATCCAAAACCAAACCATACTAGGCGGGTAACGAACATCGGGTCTCCGAAATGAGCGGTTACCCGAGTTCGGGTCACGGTTAACAATTCGAAAAAATTAATCGAATCGAATCGGGCGAACAATAACATAAATTAGAACGTAATATGTCATTTTAGTAAAATTAAATAACATTAAAGATATTAGAATAATAGTAATGTTGTTGTGTTGCAATAGCAACATTCAAATTACCATATCTAACAAAATAACTAATACTAATTATTTGACGTTTATAGATTACGATCACATTAATCATATGTAATCCATGGACGTTAGTAAATGATCAAATTAGATAAGTAAAAATGCATTATATGATAAAAGTAGTGCAATAATATAGTTAATACTTGTACATTTTTATGAATGGTTTGTTAAAACTTACATGCATATTATACGCGGTTCGGTTCGGGTAACCACGGATAACTAAAAGTAAAAACCGAGACCGAACCGTGACAAGTGGGTTTTTTTTGTTTCGGGTTTTCTCGGTTTCAGTTTCTTCGGTTATCGGTTTTTAGCGGTTTCGGATTGACGGATTCGGTTCGTCGGTTTCTCGGGTTTTTTGAACACCCCTACTATATAAACAGTTTAAATTTAAATTAATGACTAAACATGTCTAAAAGGTTTATTATATCAACTTCTTAAAATTTATGTCAACTGCAATACATCGAACAAAATCAAAGTTAGTCATCTTTACAATGTAGCACATTGACCAAAATCAAAGTTAGTCATCGTTACTATGTAGTCATCTACTAGAACGAAGAAGACTAATCTTGCTTTATAGACACTACAACTTTGGCAAACAATGAATGCGGTGGTTATTAATTTGCGAACCATGCAAATTTGCATAACAAAACCCATGTAAACATTACCCGACAAGGTTACAACAACATTACGCAACAAGAATTTACCTCTGACCTATTGCGTAATCAAAATTACTACCGAAAAGACCATGACGATAACAACTCAACAAGAATTTACCTCCGACCTATTGCGTAATCAAAATTACTACACGTTTTTGTATTGTTTTAATACGTTTCGTACGTCTTTGTCCCTTTAATGCGGTTTTATACGTTTCGGTTTTTGTTTACGGTTTTCGTCCGTGTTTACACGTTTTCGCTAGTTTTTTCATGTTTCCGTCCGTTTGAATACGTTTTCATCTGTTTTACATATTAACGTACATTTTCAAATGTTTTACATACGTTTTCGTCCAATTTACCCCGTTTTCATCCGTTTTACCCATTTTCGTATGTTTTTAAGAATTTTTCAACCGTTTTCAAAGGTTTTCTTACACTTTTACACAGATTCGTACGTTTATACACGTTTTCTTCTGTTTTAATACGTTTTGGTCCGTTTTCTTACGTCTTTGTCCCTTTTGATCGGTTTTTTTACGTTTCCGTTTTTGTTTATGGTTTTCGTCCGTGTTTGCACGTTTTATTTGGTTTTTCATCTTTTAGTCCGTTTGTATAACTTTTTACACACATTCGGCCGATTCCAGCTGTTTTGCACGTTTTCGTCCGATTTACCTCGTTTTCATCTGCTTTTACCCATTTCGTATGTTTTAGAATTTTTCAACCGTTTTCATAGGTTTTCTTACACTTTTACACAGATTCGTATGTTTATACACGTTTTCGTCTGTTTTCTTAAGTCTTTGTCCCTTTTAATCGGTTTTTATACGTTCCTGTTTTTGTTTACAGGTTTTCGTCCGTGTTTGCACGTTTTCGCTGGTTTTTTCATCTTTTAGTCCGTTTGTATAAGTTTTTACACACATTTGGCCGTTTCCAGCTGTTTTGCACGTTTTCGTCCCATTTACCCCGTTTTCATCTGTTTTTACCCATTTTCGTATGTTTTTAAGAATTTTTCAACCGTTTTCATAGGTTTTCTTACACTTTTACACAGATTCGTACGTTTATACACGTTTTCGTCTGTTTTAATACGTTTTCGTCTGTTTTCTTACGTCTTTGTCCCTTTTAATCGGTTTTTATACGTTCCCGTTTTTGTTTACAGGTTTTCGTCCGTGGTTGCACGTTTTCGCTGGTTTTTTCATCTTTTAATCCGTTTGTATAAGTTTTTACACACATTCGTCTGTTTCCAGCTGTTTTGCACATTTTCGTCCCATTTACTCAAACATTATGTTTGTAGGTTGCTAATTATGGAAGCCATGGCTTAAAATCTAAATAATTTTGTGTCAACTCAAGAAGCGAACTTAATTGTCCATTTTCGGTTTAAAACCATATGTGTCAACCCAAGAATCGAGCTTAATTTCGGGTCAACCCAAGAAGCGAACTTAATTCATAATCGGTTTTCGGTTCGATTTGGTTTAATTATAGTTCGGTTCGTTTCGGTTTTCGTGTTGACCAAAATATAAATATAACCGATTTAACGAAACAAAACCCGATAACCGAACGGATCAACACCCCTAATTTATAGTCATAGTTTAAAAGAAGGAGGACTTAGTTTGCCGTTTTTAAACATTAGGTCCTTAGAGATTGGTGGATCTTAGGGATGACAGGGAGGCTGCGAGGTCTAAGCTGCAAGGGTTGAATGATCTCATTACTCAATCTTAGGAGGAAATCGATACCAAGGAAGAACAAATTCTGGCGATGAATGGTTGAAGGGTTTCTCGCTATGGAATGGGATGTTTTCTTTTGCTCTAGTGTCGTCTGCTTATGTCTAATGTCTAATGTCTAATGTCTTGGTTTAATGGGATGGTATGTAGATATATTAACAATGGAATATGTATGGATCTTTTGATGGTTTATCCATACGAATGCTAAATATGTTTGTTAATATAAGTAATGTGTTCGCTAGTTTGTTTCATTTTTTTTCATGTTGTTTTGAATTTAGGAATTGGTTGTGGTGTTTAAGTTCATATTCGCACTTGTAGAATGTATTATTGTAGGATTAGGATGTTCAATTTTTAGATTGTTGTCAATTTTTTATGACTGATTATGAAGTTTAGAACTGGAGGCGTTTGTTCATGACAATTATTTTTGATTGAACCACTAGATTTAGGGTGTTTTGTTGTTGTTTTTGCTTTAAGTTAATTGCATTTGCATGTTTTCTTGATTTTTTTTGACTGCTTGAGGATGTTAGAGCTTATCTAATTGCTTATAAATAGCTTATTTATAGGCTTAAAGTAAGGTCTTAGGGCAGTTTGATGTATCAGCAGTTCTTGGTTTGATTTGCCTATTTTTGTGCTTAATTGTTTATCTGGAACTCCTTATTAGTTATAGTTGCTTAATTAGTTGCTTTAAGTCCATTTTAGCTTTTGATTGTTCATTTGTATGCACCATGTGGTGATTTTAGTGTATCTGCAGTTATATGTGTCTTTGACACAGCTGGTTTAAAGTTATATGGGTGTTTGGGACTGTGGGTAAGCACCATTTCTGTCAGGGGTGTTTTTGGTTTAAAAAATTGTTTGATTTTTCAAAAATTAGATTTTGTAATTCATATTTAAATTGCAGCCAAAAATTAAATATTTAAATGCTATATTATAAATTTGGAGCCACATTTTAAAATTATCAAATTTGGAGCCAAAATTTTTAAAACTACTTTGGAAATTATGGTTTCCTTAATTGAAAAACTGCTCTATCATTAGCCCTATTTTTACTCCAATAAATCAACCTTCAAGCAAAACAACCAGAACTTCAATTTTTACACCATTATTTACCAATTAAGTTTACTAATTTTCTTTAACACATTACTTCTGACGAATCATGGCAACTCAAATCAATTGTCAAGATGATTTGGTTTATTCGATCGTGAAAATGATAACACTTTAGAATATGAATCGAGCACGTATTCAGATGAGGGTGAGGATGCTGGAAACAACCATTCAAATGCGAATGTTGTTAAGAGGGGCATAACTAGGTTAGCTAAGTTTCGCAAGGAATATGGAAAAACAGACGGAATAAAGGTCAGTGTAACCTTCGATGCATTGGATAGGTTATCAGGAAAAAACAGAGCATTGTTTTTGAGTTTTTTGGGTGATTTGGTTCGTGAGCATATAGGTGTCCGGATTCTAACCTGGAGGAAGGTTGATTCAGAAGCAAGAGATAAAATGTGGGATGAAATCACGGTACACATATACTTTTTTAACTAGTAGTGGCTTGGCTGTCGTAGATACAAGGTGTTAATAAGTTTATCTCTGCATTTACAGTATGTGCAACTAATTAACAACAATTTGTTAATATTTGCAGTGATATTTTGATGTTGACTTGACGGTCGAAAGTGATAATGAATCGTCTTGGTCAACTTCTAAGGAATTTCAGAATGAAATTGATACAAAACTACATATTGCCCAACCAAAATACCCTTTCAAAACAAAATGAAGTCCCGGCAAAGTATAGTGCAATTATAAAAGCCGAAGATTGGGTTAATTTTGTAAACTACACAGCCAACGAGGAATACAAGGTGTTAATTATTCATTTTATTCAAGTTCAAATATCTTTCACCTTTTCATATGTTTCCATATGTATTAGTTGTATACTATCAGCATTACTACATCTAAACGCCGTATGATTTTGTGTTGCAAGGTGAGATCAGCAAAAGCTAAAGTGTCGCGTTCCAAGTCTGTTTATGATCATACAATGGGACGAGGTGGATACGCCCGTGTGATAGAAAAAATGGTAACAGTAAACATTTGCACATTTGCATTTAATAGCATCATACTTTCGTTTATATTAGTTTATCTTACATTTGTATGTATTTGATGTTTATAAGATCGAGAGTAAAGAAATTGAACCATATGAAGAACCACCGCGTGGTATGCTGTGGTTGAAAGGAAGGGTGAAAAAAGACGGAGAATATCACGATGATGATATCAGATCAGTGGGAGAAAAATTTGTAAGTTTGACTGCAAATTTTATTATTATGTTTTTTTTAGTTATAAGTTATATCTGCTACTGTATTACTTAAAATTGTTAGTTATAAGTTAATACAAGTAGTGTTTTAGTTAATACTTTTAGTTAATACTGCGTACTTATTACTTAAAACTGGTAGTTATAAATTAATACAGGTAGTGTTTTAGTTAATACTTTTAGTTACAAGTTAATACTGGTAGAATTAAATAACCTATTTCCCATATTGTGTGTGCAGAAAGAAACGGACGACAAGATCAAACAAGGAATCTTGAAGCTTGATCATGGCACCGATGCCATGACAGTTGTATTAGGTAAGGAAAAGGGAGGATATGCGAGAGGAGTGGGAGGTGGAGTAACCTACAAGAGGTATTTTGATCTGCCTCGAATCAGACAAGCATTTGATGAAAGAGTGGTGTTACTTCAAAGTGAACTTGATGATGAGAGGCGCCAACGTCAAGAAAAAAAGTTGGTAATACAGGATTTGATGAAACAATT
>OU343222.1:219437517-219454508 GCA_910596185.1 Chrysanthemum makinoi | reverse complement strand
AAAAACAGTTTGAAATATTAAGCTATTTTTGAGGGGGAGAAATTGAGAAGTTTGTTTTTGAAATCAATAAATAAGTCGCTTTTAATTGTTGCTAATAAAAGGTAAATGTTGTTGAAAATAGAAAAATGAAAAATAAAGGTGTTGAAAACGTTGGGAAAATACCATCACTTCGAGGGGGAGTGATAGATTTTATTTTAAACAACTTTGATATAACACAAACATTCATTTATTTGAACAAAAATATTTTCAAAACTTTGTTAAAATTAAAATATAAACAAAAAGGTGTTTGTGTTAAGAGAGATAAAGTGAAGAGGGAGTTTTGCTAAAAAGTAACCAAACTGTTTTGAACCCTCCCCACCCAAAAACTCTTGCGCACGGGATCAAAACAAAAGGTCAAAACCAAAAACGGGTTAATAACCCTCTCAGGGTGCGAAAAAACACACACACAACATTGCTATCACAAACTCTCTCTCTCCTAAAACCTAATTTACTCGCATCGCAAAACTCTAGCCATTTTCAAGATTTTCTTGCCGATTAAGATTGTTTCGTGCAAAAAGTAAGCTTTTAAATCTAGTCATATAATGGTTTTACATCTTTCATATCAATTTCAATCCTTAGTTTTCATTAAATAGATAAAAAATGCATAATTAGGCATGCGTATTGATGTCGAATTAAAATCACTATTGAGTTTCGCGATGTAGTGTTTTGATTTGATTCTTGTGGTTAGATGACTGAGATAGGATGTTTAGATCATGTTTTAGAAAGAAAATGGGAATTTAATCGGTTTGATTTGGTGCAAAAAGGGTCAATTTTGGGAAGAAGATGAGCTTAGAATTTACACCAAATGGTGCGATACGAGACTTTAGGATAGAGCCAAAAATTTGAATTTAATATAATTTAAATTTTTTGAGACTTTGGCTGCGATGGTAGTTTTACACCTCGCATCGCGGTTGATTTCTTTGCGATAAGTGCTTTCCTAAATGTCCTGCGATAGCTTGGTATCACTGACTCCTCAATACGAGAGTCCTTTCCAAAACTTTCTTCGAACGAAAATTTTTATCACAATTTTGGTCTACGATATCTGTTTCATCTTGTATGCGATAGTTGACTATTTGACCTTACTTATGATACCTAATTATGCGATATTGGATATTGCAAAACTTTTGTCACCCACTATTTCTAAGCGTTACTCGCCTCAAAGTTTTAAAAATCTTTGCGAAATTTTTATAAGTTTAATAATTATATAAAGTTTAACAAACAGTTTAACAAATTTTGACAAAGTAATTGTCTTGATAAAAACTTTCTTTTTCAATAAAGTCATAACTCGTTCAAAATTCAAACTTTTGAAACAAAATTTTCAATGAGCCAAGTTTTTTTGAAAAATACAAAAGTGTTTCTCCAAAATTTAAATCAAATCAAAATGACATTTTCTGAAACAAAGGAGATTTTTAAAAATTTTGAGACATAAAATTTCATATGTTTAGTGATTCCTCCCGGACTACCCATCTTTTATTTCTCCGTCACAGTCGTCAACCGCTTGTGAACGGTCAACCGTAATAGATGATAAAAGGGCGAATGACCGAGAAAATGAAGTTTACCAAGGATTAAAAATATCCTTGGATCGTTTATGTCTGGTGGCGTGATGTTCCACATACAATGACTTGTGAATGCTGAAATGATATAGAATGTACAAAAAACAGGAATCTGATTGACTAACACTAGGAATGTGAATAGTAATAGCTCATCACGACTACGTCCATAAAAACGGCAATCGAAAACCTAAAAACGATTATAACTATAGTAGGGATTTGCATGTCTTAGCGACTTAAATGCAAATTAAAGAAAATAAAAGTTAAAATCTATTAAATAAACGCTATCACTATTTTTACAGATCGATGAACGTTTATTTGATTTATTAAAACAAAATGACTAAAATAAACTATCTTAACTAAAACGTAAACTCAAAATATCTAAAAACGTTACTTAAAACTAAAACGAGCGCTATTTACGAAAATGGCGCTGGAGCGCAAGTAAAAACGTAAATTTTATGAAATAAAAGTCCTACGAATATAAAACTAATTTTATTACATACTATATGATAAAAGAAAATTTTAGAAAAAAGATTTATATTTTTTTTTTCTTTTATATTTTTTATTATGATTTAAATAAGATTTTACACTAATTAAATATTTAAAAATACTAAAACTTATGAGAAAAATCTGAAACTTTTTGTAAAAATACTTAATACTAATATAGATTTATGAAAATTAGAAAACTTGAAAAAGCTACACTGAATAAGCTAGTAATAAGCTAAAAACACTTAATAAGCTAAACGGGAATAAACGTATATAAGAGATTATCTTATGCAAACTAAAACAAAGACCAAAGGGCTTTGGCTTACAGGTAGTCAATGCTAACACTCTCCTATAAGGGGAGGTCTCAGGGTTCGAGCCTTTACCCCTTTTGCCAAAACATTTTATTTTTCAATTTTTCTTTTTGCAAAACTGCTTATTAAGCTAAAATATGGAGTTTTAACAAAAACAATTTTTTCAGAACTTGGAAATAAGCTCTGTTGGAGCTTATTTCCATGACAGATGGCTTATAGCCTTAAATTTCCACATAGAAGCTGGGACTTGTAGCAAAAGCTTGTTTTTGGCTTTCTCGCTTTTATGAAACTAAATATAAACATATAAGATACATATAAGATGAAAATAGAACTATACAAACAAAGATATAAGCAATTAATGAGCTTATGAATCATTCAGTTGAGCTTATGGGCTCATAATGGACTCATAAGCTCAAAATAAGCTGAAAAACTATGTATTAAACCAAAAGCAAAATTATATTTGTACAAGTATAATAAACTATTATACACAAGCTTGTATTAACTGGAATTGGCAAATAAGCTTGAAATAAGCAAATAAACACTCCCAGTGCACTACATATCCAAACACCCCTGCACTAAATGTAATGGTCATTTAAGCTAAGAGAATAAGCTTAAAAGGCCAAAATAAGAATTGGAGTAGCAAGCAGAGGTGGCTTTCAAAGCCAAAGCTCATCAAGGACCCACCGATGAGCTTTTGAGGCTTATGAAGATGGTCCCGGACCACCGTTTGATTTCATGAATGCTAAGTAAAATGGGACACATTAAAAGCTACTTGCGCCTGGTTAATAAGTCAAGGTGAGTTTTAAGCACATGATCATAAAGGCTTGGGTAGCTTGGCTTCTAAAAAGCCAAGCCACAAAGACTAGTGATCACTAAGGAGCTAAGTGAGCTTGTGGAAATTGTGCAAGTTCATGGTTTGAATCAGGAATGGCAAACACAAGCTCTAAAGGACTATTCAAATAAGCTCATGATAGCTCAACTTAAATTGAGGCATTGAGATGGACTGCTTGGCTTTTAGAAAAGTCAAGAATCACAAGCTCAAGCTCAATAAGGAGCTTTTCATAGGCATAGAAACACAACTCCACTTCCAATTGCTGCTTCAGTGGAAGGAGTAAATGGGACAAAATATATGGAAAGATTAAGCTATGTAAATAAGCTAAAAATGTAAAAATAAGCATACAAGTAACAAAAAGACCACAAGGGCTACACAAAACAGTAAAGTGCATAAGCTAGGGTCAATTAATGAAGCTTATGCAAGCTCATTAACTTGACACCATAACTGTGGTGCAGGGCATGTTAACAGAAAAGGACATAAAGTAAGCTAGAAATTAAGTACTTAAAAAGCTGAGAAATAGTAAACTAGTATTTTTGTAATTTACTTAAGCAGCTATATATTACTATCCCAAAAGGATTAAGGCTAAAACTTAATACTGAAACCTATAGAAAATTATACATTTAATTCAAAAACAGCTATTTGAAAAATTGACTTTTTGCAAGAACATAAAGGTTTGACTAAAATGAACTTAGGATGCAATCTATAGACTGAATATATGATATAAAGGACTGTAATAAGATGATATTAAGTTGTTTTACAAGATTTAAGCTAATTCTATGAATTTAACAATCTAATATTTTGACAAGGAACTGTTAAAGCAATATAAAAGGGAATTTGACTTTTAAACTAATAAGGACTTAATATTATGACTTGAATTAGCTACTAGGAACTAAAGTAACATATAGCAATGACAAACAACAACAAATAAACACTTTGAAGTCTTTTTATCGACAAAACCAAACAAACCTATGATTATCACTTGTCACATGAACATCAAAGGTTTTACTGAATTTGAGTCTAAAACAGATTCCAAACATAATATTATAACATAGTAAGACTATATGAGCAATAAACTTCAAGAACACACGCCAAAAACACAAACTTGTCAAATTTGAATTTCAACTGAGTAACTTCAATTTTATGCACAACTGAATTTAAATAAACAAACTGCTTATATTAAGTTATGATAACACTTAATAACAACTAAGGTACATGAAAACATAAGATCAAAGCATAAAAATAATTAAAACAAGAATATGCAAAAATTGGAAAAATGCTTACAAATGAGAAAGTGGACTGAGACATAGAAACCAAGGACAAGGTTACACCTATTAGCTTCCCAATAAGCTCCTAATACCCCATAGCATTCCAAATCCAACCCAGCTTCATCACCTTCTTCATAAATCTGATTTTTGATTATTTTTCCATTTTCTCATTTTTTAGTATTTTCTAATTTAAAGACCAAAGCTTTACATGTATCTAAAAGCTCATTTGGCTTTGTCAGAGCCTAAGTGCTTAACTGAGTCCATATAATCAACTATGATCAACAGAAAAGTAAATTACAAGAAATTAAAGAAATTATGAAAACATGAATTATAAAAGAGATTTGCATTAAACTGAAAACAGAGGTTCCATTACACTACTTTGAGATTCATTACACTATTAAAACTTGTAAATGACATGATAAGTAAATTAAGCAGTAAAGACTATGGCTATTCCATAGTGTGACAATGGCTTAAGGCCAAGGTAAAGTTTCCTCTCTCTCTCTTTTATACTCTTTGAACTCCTGGAGACCAAGAACTGAATCCCAACACATCCGACCTTTGGTTTGGTCAAATTCATCTCAAACGCATATGGCATTTTGCCAAAAGCGAAATTGGTAACTTGAGGTAGTTTGAGATCATTAATTGTATCTTGGGGTGTTGTGGAGTGTCAGGGGACACAAAAGATGAAGTTTGGTAGGTTCAGAGGTCAAGTAGGGGATTTGATAGCAAAACGAGTAGTTTGTGAAGTAGTTGAATGGTGGGGAAGCATTAATTGGGGATTGGGATAGGTATGAGAGGTGGAAAGGGTGTGATGATTGATGTTATTAACAAGTGGGAAGGTGAGGAGGAGGAAACAAGGCCGGTATTGGATTACGTGGGGAGGAGATGGGTGTATGCAGGAAGGGTTTTCTATTTTAAACAGTGGACTGGTTTGGGTTTGGCTATGGATTGGGCACCAAGTTAATAAAACTAAGGGTCCGATTGTTTTAGCTTAATAACACAAAAAGGACCAAAGTTGTAATTCTTGTAATCATGAGGGACCAATCTTTGTAACTTTTCAAACTTTCTTCAAGGACCAAACTCATAAACATAACATAAAGGACCAAAAGTAGTATTTATTTATATTTAAAACTTTAAGGACCTTTATGTAAATTTGGATATTTGAGGGACTGAAAATGTAATTTCCCAAAAGTTATCAATATGTTCCAAATTTTCAATCATGCATAGTACAAGGGTATTATTTGTAAAATTCCAAGTTTAGAATACCTAGAGACCATTTTTGCCAATTTTGTAACTTGAGGGGTAAAAATTGCCATTTTGTATAAACTTTCATCTAGGGATGTTTTGTGAATATTTTTGACTTCCCAAGGACTTAAGTTGACTTTTCATCTTTTTAAAACATTTAGGGACTAGTTTTGCCAATTTGAGTAACTCCGGGACTGAAAATGACAATTGTTGTGAAATTGATCATTTTCACTTTTTTTTCAATCTTTTGTACTGAATCACATAAAACACATTTTTTATGATTTGTGAGAGTTATTTGTTGTTTTTGGTTGTTTTGTGGGTTTATACAATACAAATATATGTATTTAGACACATATCAAATCCCCCACACTAAACTATTGCTAGTCCCTAGCAATCTTTTAAAACTTTAATGGATTTGAAAAACTCTTTACCAAAAGCCATCACTTCTGGAGTAGCCAAATGTTTTAGTTCAAGTAAGAACCTTGGTACATCGATAACCAAATGATTTTGAGCAAATCATAAGTTTAAACGGATTTGATTAGTCTTTACTGGGTCAACCCTTCTCGGACTAGCCAACTCTTAGATAAATTATCAATATTATCTTTGGTGAGTAGATTACCAATTATGGTTTTTCCACTGCCTTTACCACAAGCCATAACCTTGCTAGCCAACTCTTCACTTTTAGGATATGGGAATGGAACACCATACAATTTTAGGCAAATTGCAAGCCATAAACGGATTTGAGATATCTTTACCAAGAGCCGTTTGCTCCTGGATTAGCCAATCCTTATGTGGGTTAGACATGGTGGATGATTACCATTTGTTGTGTTTAGTACATAGTACTTCCACTAAAAAAATTTAAAATTTGGCCATTTTGGGGAAAAAGGGACTAAAAGGGGTACATTTATGATCAAATTGGATTTTCCCCACACTTAGAAATGAATATTGTCCTCAATATTCAAAGCTAAGTGGGGTAACACAACAATTATTTTATTATTTTTTTTTTTTAATATTCACAATTTTTCATTCATCCATTTTTTGACATGTGGGCATCTCCCCACACTAGGGTGGTACACGGGTGAAAACCCATGTAGCATATCTTGTTTTTGATCGAAGTCGCTAGCTTGACTCGACCCGATTAATTTGTTCATGGGGAAATTGAGTGATTGCCACTCAAAGATTGGGTGAAAATTGGTAGGATTGCCACTCACGTAATTATGAATATTCATCACTTAAGATGAGTCTAAGAATCTTAGAAAGAAACTTAGAGAAGGAGAAGAATCTTTTGATTTTTGACTTTATAAAAGAAAGGAAAAATATTTTGGGTTTTATATAATGTTAAACGAAAAATAAAATTGGCTAAAAGGGAAACCTTAATGAGATTATCAATACATGAAACTGATTTAAACCTAATCTATCACATTCCAAGAATTATACTAAGCACAGTAAATCCTTTTTTAGTGTAAACATGGTGTTTAGCCAAAATTTAGACCTAGGAATGTCAAGATTAGGAAAATTGAGATCAAATGCAAATCAAAGCACAGATAGATTTCAACCATAAAATCTTTTTGTATTTAATATTGTTTATATGAAATGAAGTATATGTATTTTACATACAAGGATAGGTATTTCAACAAAATACAAAATACAAGTCATATACGCACTAGTCACTGGCACGGCGCGCCAAATTGATTCCTCCCGGACTACCCATCTTTTATTTCTCCTCACAGTCGCCAACCGCGAAGCGGTCAACCGTAATAGATGATAAAAGGCGACACCCGGAGAGAAATGCAAGTTTACCAAGGATTAAAAATATCCTTGGATCGTTTATGTCTGGTGAGGCTGATGTTCCACATACAATGACTTGTGAATCTTTGAAATGATATAGAATGTACAAAAACAGAATGCGATTGACTAACACTAGGAATGTGAATAATAGCTGTCACACCACCAATAATAAAACGCGGCAATCGAAACCAAAACGATTATAACTATAGTAGGGATTTGCATGTCTTAGCGACTTAAATGCAAATTAAAGAAAATAAAAGTTAAAATCTATTAAATAAACGCTATCACTATTTTTACAGATCGATGAACGTTTATTTGATTTATTAAAACAAAATGACTAAAATAAACTATCTTAACTAAAACGTAAACTCAAAATATCTAAAAACTATTTAAACTAAAACGAAAGCGCTATTATAAAATGGCATGAGCTATAAAAAAGCGTAAATTTTATGAAATAAAAGTCCTACGAATATAAAACTAATTTTATTACATACTATATGATAAAAGAAAATTTTAGAAAAAAGATTTATATTTTTTTTCTTTTATATTTTTTATTATGATTTAAATAAGTTTTTACACTAATTAAATATTTAAAAATACTAAAACTTATGAGAAAAATCGAAACTTTTGTAAAAATACTTAATACTAATATAGATTTATGAAAATTAGAAAACTTGAAAAAGCTACACTGAATAAGCTAGTAATAAGCTAAAAACACTTAATAAGCTAAACGGGAATAAACGTATATAAGAGATTATTTTATGCAAACTAAAACCAGAAAACCCAAGAGGCTTTGGTTTTACAGGTACAATGCTAACACTCTCCTATGGGGAGGTCAAAGGTTGTTGCCACCCCTTTTTGCCAAAACCCCATTTTATTTTCAATTTTTCAATTTTGCAAAACTGCTTATTAAGCTAAAATATGGAGTTTTAACAAAAACAAGAACTTGGAAATAAGCTCTCAAAGTTGGAGCTTATTTCCATGACAGATATATTAAATTTCCACATAGAAGCTAGGACTTGTAGAAAAGCTTGTTTTGGCTTTTCTGCTTTTATGAAACTAAATATAAACATATAAGATACATATAAGATGAAAATAGAACTATACAAACAAAGATATAAGCAATTAATGAGCTTATGAATCATTCAGTTGAGCTTATGGGCTCACAGTGGACTCATAAGCTCAAAATAAGCTTGAAAAAACTATACAGTGTAAACCAAAAGCAAAATTATATTTGTACAAGTATAATAAACTATTATACAAGCTTGTACACTGGAATTGGCAAATAAGCTTGAAATAAGCAAATAAACACTCCCAGTGCACTACATATCCAAACACCCCCTGCAGCTAAATGTAATGGTCATTTAAGCTAAGAGAATAAGCTTAAAAGGCCAAAATAAGAATTGGAGTAGCAAGCAGAGGTGGTTAGCTTTCCAAAAAGCCAAAGCTCATCAAGTGGGACCCACCGATGAGCTTTTGAGGCTTATGAAGATGGTCCCGCAACCATTGTTTTGACTCTGAATGCTAAGTAAAATGGGACACATTAAAGCTACTTGCAGTCTGGTTAATAAGTCGCAGGTGAGTTTTAAGCACATGATCATAAAGCTGGGTAGCTTGGCTTCCTAAAAAGCCAAGCCACAAAGACTAGTGATCACTAAGGAGCTTGGGGTGAGCTTGTGGAAATTGTGCAAGTTCATGGTTTGAACTGTAGGAATGGGCAAACACAAGCTCTAAAGGACTATTCAAATAAGCTCATGATAGCTCAACTTAAATTGAGGCATTGAGATGGACTGCTTGGCTTTTAGAAAAGTCAAGAATCACAAGCTCAAGCTCAATAAGGAGCTTTTCATAGGCATAGAAACACAACTCCACTTCCACTGTTTGCTTCAGTGGAAGGAGTAAATGGGACAAAATATATGGAAAGATTAAGCTATGTAAATAAGCTAAAAATGTAAAAATAAGCATACAAGTAACAAAAAGACCACAAGGGCTACACAAAACAGTAAAGTGCATAAGCTAGGGTCAATTAATGAAGCTTATGCAAGCTCATTAACTTGACACCATAACTGTGGTGCAGGGCATGTTAACAGAAAAGGACATAAAGTAAGCTAGAAATTAAGTACTTAAAAAGCTGAGAAATAGTAAACTAGTATTTTTGTAATTTACTTAAGCAGCTATATATTACTATCCCAAAAGGATTAAGGCTAAAACTTAATACTGAAACCTATAGAAAATTATACATTTAATTCAAAAACAGCTATTTGAAAAATTGACTTTTTGCAAGAACATAAAGGTTTGACTAAAATGAACTTAGGATGTAATCTATAGACTGAATATGATATAATAGACTGTAATAAGATGATATTAAGCTGTTTTTACAAGATTTAAGCTAATTCTATGAATTTAACAATCTAATATTTTGACAAAGGAACTGTTAAAGCAATATAAAAGGGAATTTGACTTTTAAACTAATAAGGACTTAATATTATGACTTGAATTAGCTACTAGGAACTAAAGTAACATATAGCAATGACAAACAACAACAAATAAACACTGGAAGTCTTTTTTATCAGCAAAACCAAACAAACCTATGATTATCACTTGTCACATGAACATCAAAGGTTTTACTGAATTTGAGTCTAAAAGAGATTCCAAACATAATATTATAACATAGTAAGACTATATGAGCAATAAACTTCAAGAACACAGGCCAAAAACACAAACTTGTCAAATTTGAATTTCAACTGAGTAACTTCAATTTTATGCACAACTGAATTTAAATAAACAAACTGCTTATATTAAGTTATGATAACACTTAATAACAACTAAGGTACATGAAAACATAAGATCAAAGCATAAAAATAATTAAAACAGTAATATGCAAAAATTGGAAAAATGCTTACAAATGAGAAAGTGGACTGAGACATAGAAACCAAGGACAAGGTTACACCTATTAGCTTCCCAATAAGCTCCTAATACCCCATAGCATTCCAAATCCAACCCAGCTTCATCACCTTCTTCATAAATCTGATTTTTGATTATTTTTCCATTTTCTCATTTTTTTTTTAGTATTTTCTAATTTAAAAGACCAAAGCTGTTTACATGTATCTAAAAGCTCATTTGGCTTTGTCAGGAGCCTAAGTGTGCTTAACTGAGTCCATATAATCAACTATGATCAACAGAAAAGTAAATTACAAGAAATTAAAGAAATTATGAAAACATGAATTATAAAAGAGATTTGCATTAAACTGAAAACAGAGGTTCCATTACACTACTTTGAGATTCATTACACTATTAAAACTTGTAAATGACATGATAAGTAAATTAAGCAAGAAAGACTATGGCTATTCCATAGTGTGACAATGGCTTAAGGCCAAGGTAAAGTTTCCTCTGCTCCTCTTCTCTCTTTTTATACTCTTTGAACTCCTTGGAGACCAAGAACTGAATCCCAACACATCCTGACCTTTGGTTTGGTCAAATTCATCTCAAACGTACATATGGCATTTTGGCGCCAAAAACGAAATTGGTAACTTGAGGTAGTTTGAGATCATTAATTGTATCTTGGGGTGTTGTGGAGTGTCAGGGGACACAAAAGATGAAGTTTGGTAGGTTCAGAGGTCAAGTAGGGATTTGATAGCAAAACAGAGTTTTGTGAAAAGGTGAAGTGTTGAATGGTGGGGAAGCATTAATTGGGGATTGGGATAGGTATGAGAGGTGGAAAGGGTGTGATGATTGATGTTATTAACAGCTGGGGAAGGTGAGGTGGAGGAGAAAACAGGCCTGGTATTGGATTACAGGGGTGGAGGAGATGGGTGTACAGTAAGGGTTTTCTATTTTAAAGCATTGGGTGGACTGGTTTTGGGTTTGGGCTATGGATTGGGCCAGCCGGGTTAATAAAACTAAGGGTCCGATTGTTTTAGCTTAATAACACAAAAAGGACCAAAGTTGTAATTCTTGTAATCATGAGGGACCAATCTTTGTAACTTTTCAAACTTTCTTCAAGGACCAAACCTGCCAAGTAAACATAACACAAGGACCAAAAGTAGTATTTATTTATATTTAAAACTTTAAGGACCTTTATGTAAATTTGGATATTTGAGGGACTGAAAATGTAATTTCCCAAAAGTTATCAATATGTTCCAAATTTTCAATCATGCATAGTACAAGGGTATTATTTGTAAAATTCCAAGTTTAGAATACCCAGGGACCATTTTTGCCAATTTTGTAACTTGAGGGGTAAAAATTGCCATTTTGTATAAACTTTCATCCAGGGATGTTTTGTGAATATTTTTGACTTCCCAAGGACTTAAGTTGACTTTTCATCTTTTTTAAAACATTTAGGGACTAGTTTTGCCAATTTGTGTAACTCCAGGGACTGAAAATGACAATTGTTGTGAAATTGATCATTTTTCACTTGTTTTTCAATCTTTTGTACCTGAATCACATAAAAACACATTTTTATGAATTTGTATCATTTTGAGAGTTATTTGTGTGTTTTTGGTTGTTTTTGTGGGTTTATACAATACAAATATATGTGTATTTAGACACATATCATTTAGTTTCCAAATAATAGTTAGACTAGGATTGGATCGCTATATTGCCTTAAAATTGTTGTGATGCATATGTTTAATTAGAAATTGTAGACTTTTCTATGATTGCATCTTTATGAACACTATGTAAAAATGAATGAATGGATTTGATGGATAATTTACAAACATGTTCTTGGTTTCCAAAGCTATGAATTTTCAAGTTTAAAACAATTCATGCAACCTTGTAACAAAATTTTACTCTGATTTTTTTTACACAAATGGTTTTGAGACGACTCGACAATGTCTTAATTAAGGATAAGTCATCTTCAAGGTTGTTATTAGGGCTAGTTGTCAATTAAAAACTGATAATGCATCATTTTAACTACGCAACGTAACATAGTATTCAAGGTTTTGATATGTTTAGAGAAATCTCACTTTGATGCAACAAAAGATCTTTTGAGATGACTTGTATTTGACTTAACTTAAAACTTCTCATCTTCAAGATAGTTATTAGGAATAGTTATCACCTAAAAGCTGATAATGGACTCCTTTAACTAGGCAACGCAGTAGAGAGTTTAAAGTTTTGTCATTTGTCAAGAAAACTCAAGCTCATGCAATCAAATGATCTTTGTAAATGTTTTTATTAATCAAGTTATCTAGTACACACTAGATTACTTAAGTTTGAAACAAATGTTGATACTTTTTTCCCAAAACCTCATAAAGGCTAGATAAACGTACATTTTAGTGCATGAGCAATATAAAACAATGTTATATCTATACCTAAAAATCTTTTGAAAAAGTATCACAACAAACAAACTTTTTGGTGAGGAAAATAAAAACAGATAGAGAGAATTAAATCACATGTGAAAAGAAGAGTATGCGCTTATGCTATAAAAGCAAGAAAGCATAAGAAAAGAAAATGAAAAATGTGCTCGAAAGAATTGCCGTGAGCATACAAAAACAGAAAGAGTGAAATAAATACATGTAAAATTTATCCATATACTTATCATCTTCATATCATTTCAGAATCAAAAAATACAAATGGCTCAAGAACAAGTTCACGATCAACCACAAAACATTCAGGAGGATGCTGGGCTGTACATACCCCTACTAATGATGAACTTGTGCCTGCAGCTAAATCCATCAGAATTGGTGAATGTAATCATCAATTCATCATCACCTCATTTGAATGTGATCACCCCATCATTCTTGAAATCCTACAAAATCACCGCACTTATCCCATATTTTCATTATCTGACCCCACTACTCCAATGATATACCTACAACAATTCAGGCGTCATGTTGTGTTTCTGGAAGACACAAAACTCGAAATTATAGCTTATGAGTAACCACTTTAACATCAAAAAAACTTCGTACAACATTGAATCTACCTGCTGCTGAACATGGAAACCTTACTGCTTATGAGCAACCACCAACAATGAATCAGTTCAAGGAATTCTTCATTGAGCTCGGTGATGACAAAGATGCTGAAAGTCTAAACACATTCAAGATATTGTCTGCATTCAAGAGGAAATATATTCCCGCTAGATGGGCTACGCTCTTCTCTATAGCATCACTAGTAAAGAAACAGGAATGGATATATGCATTACAACTCTATATCAAGTCATGTACGGTATAGTGAAGCAGTGTCACTTTGACTATGCAAAGATGATATGGACAGATGTTGTAGATCATGTCCGAAGAACATCGAAGAAGAAGAATGTCCGATAATTCAAATTGATGATTGCCCAATTCATGAGGCAACATCCAAATATCTCACGAAGGCAAGAAGATCCAACAGCAAGAGTGCCATATATGCACAACACAAGTGGTGATTCTATTGTTACCACAAATACACCAATGCCAATACCACAAGGCTTGTTGGAGCTTGCTAACAAGGAATCAAATGCATACAAGGTGTATATGGAGTTAATAAACGCTCCAATGGAAAGCTCAAAACCAAGAGGACCTACCCCGGGAGCGCATAGGGTCAAAGTAGAGTCTAGCGCCAAAGTAGGAACCTCTAAGACTAGAAAGAAAACAACTGCTAGGAAAAGAACAAAACTGGGAAGTAGTCTTATGCAGTTGAATGACGAAGATGATGATGACAGGATACACATATCGAGCCACAAACTGAAGAACCTAAGAAAACAAATGGAGGCAAAGATGATGTGGGGAATGATAAGGAGTTTAGTGAACCTTCTAAGGAGAATAAGGATAGTGAGGAGTTTAGGTCTAGTGATGTACGTTATGATGACGATGATGGAGATGATAAGGGGATGGAGATGACACCCATAGACCGGAGACTAGGAGGAAGAAGAAGATTGACACAAGTAGGTCTAGGTCCTCTGAGCAACACCAGCTAACCCTTACCATCATTCTTGATGAAGAAATTCCATCACCAACACCACCACCACCACCACCACCACCACCAACAACAACAGCAACAACAAATCACACAACAACAACCACCATACAAACTCACATTCTACAACCACCACTATCAACAACATCTCATCTAAAACATATCCCGATAATGTCCCCATCAATACTCTTTCAAAGAATACGAGTTGAACCAATACCATTAGTCACAACAACATAATTCAATGCAATAATGGGGAAGCTAAGAGCTGACATGGAAGCAAAATTCGCAGCTTAGAGACAACGTGAATCACTAGCTGGACCATCATCATCAACCAAAACTCTATCATTGGACCGTCTCTCAGAAATAATGTTAGATAGGTTTTTAAATGATGGTTCACTACAAGAAGCTCACCCCAACATATACAATGGTCTATTGGAACCCGAAGCTCCACCACCGACAATAACTCAAGCTGACATCCAAATTCAGAACCTCGAAAAGCTAATGAAGATACATAATTCCGAGGAAATCAAGGTAGTCAAAAGGTTGTCAACATGAGTCGGTGAGTTAGAAAGCCAACGTCGTCCGCAGTCTCGTAAGGCGCAGTCAGGATGATCCCGATCAGGGTGATCCTGAGGGAAAGAAGAGCACTAAAATACCAAGTACCACAACCACTACAACCTTCACAACACACATACAAGCTTCACCTCAATAACAACAACAACATAAATCTAGTTCACAACAACTAACTGATGAATATGAAGAAGTAGACTTGAACGAAGAGGCAATTGAGGGTGAAAATCAGAAGGAAGGTGTAGATGGTGACAAGGACTTTTGGGATGACATTAAATATCGGGAAGGAGAAATACATCCAAGGCTCGGGGATTTGATGTTTTAGATGATGTGTTTGAAGATGTGTTGAAAGATCCAATACAAATGGAAGAACAAATTAAAGATCCTAAAATAGAAAGACTTGACGGTTTGTTCTCTAATATGTACGTAAGGTTTGGAATAAACATCATAGAAGATGATCCTTTGGAACATAGAGTACAGAGCATTTATGATTCGGTCATATACAAGTTCAAGAGTGAAAGAGAATTTAATACAAGACTTTTCGATCAAAAAATCTCAAAAGCTCTCGACGTTTCTACTTCTTCAACACTTGAAAGAAATGATACATAGATGAAAAGAAGAGAACGATCTCCTCTATGGAAATAGATTCCCAGAGTTCATGATCTGACATAGCACCTTTAATTTCTTACTTCAACGACGATCTCAAATACATATTTAACGTTCCGAATGAATATCAACCATCTACCAAGGAAGTTGCAACTTATGAGGAGATTCCCGAACCTTTTATGGAAGAAGAAAGATTTATGGAAATATTCTCTGAAGTAGAAGTTGATCGTGAAAAGTACAACATCGACTCATATCTTGGGATAATCAATGTAAATGAAAGATCGAGGGGTTTCCATCGACTAAAGCAACTCAACTCAAGCCTCGTGATGAAGTCTACTCAATGCACATAATCCATAGATATGTTGAAGTTAACTCCTAATATCAACATTCTCATGGATATGTTGAATATTACGTTGTTCGTACAGATAATCAACACTACTACTTCACAGAAGCTGACTACATCAATCTTCATCCTCATGATCTTGAAGACATTCTTAAGAGAAGAAGAGACTGCTTTAACAAGAAAGCTATTGATCAAGATGTGATTGAATTGGTACTGATATTCATGAAAGCTTATGTTGTAGTAACTTACATTGAAGACTTCTAGATGGGGATTGAAAGCTATCAGAGGAACGTTAACTTGACTCCTCGGATGTTAGCTTGTGT
This sequence comes from Chrysanthemum makinoi, assembly GCA_910596185.1. NCBI lineage: Eukaryota > Viridiplantae > Streptophyta > Magnoliopsida > Asterales > Asteraceae > Chrysanthemum > Chrysanthemum makinoi. Next base: position 219,438,253 of record OU343222.1, on the reverse strand, counting down.
TGGTATTCAAAAAGTCAACAGCTGGACATGTTTCACAAGACCCGGCCTTCGACTATGTCTCGTGTATGTGACTGAAAAGAAGCAAAAAAATAGTTTAGAGTTGTTGAAGTAGCCAAGTTCTCTTCCAGCACCTTGAAGTGGATTCTGAAGAAACTTGAGCGAATTAAGAGGAAGTTTGAAAGATTGCAGATTGAGATGACCTCAAGTAATAATCGCATGTTGACTAGGGTTGTGAATGTGATCAAAGAAAGGCTTACAATTCGAGCATCATGGAGAAGAATGGAACAAAGAATCGGATGTCGAAGTTGGCCCGACAGGAAGCCCATAAATAGAAGACCCAAATGATCTACCCTTAGGGGGAGATTGTTGGAACACAAAAAGTGTAAATCATTTGTTAGGGACTTCTATTTATCTTTTGTTATAGTTTAAGGTACGTTGTGTAAGTTGTAAACCTGCGATAGCGTGTTACTATCCCAGAACTTGTATATATCTGTGATAGCATGCTTGGCTAGACGTATGGGTATAAATAACCCCCTTCTTCATGGGTTATGAGGTGTGTGTTCTTATCATAATCTATGCAAGAATTCTTATGTTTTCTCTCGTTTCTCTCTTTTCTCTAAAGTGTCCACACCCACTTTATCTCTCTTAGATTACTAAAGCAGATGTGATTTTATTGGAACAACACATTATTGCTCTCAGTCGAGCACATCTAGTCAGCAATTTGATTATTCATGAT
>OU343222.1:219408887-219437417 GCA_910596185.1 Chrysanthemum makinoi | reverse complement strand
TCACTTTGTAAAAACCATTTATCGAATTATCATTTTAAAATCCAATTAATCACAAATTCTCCCCCGATCACACTTTTCAAGTCATTTAAGATTTGTGATCTCTATAGATTTAAATTGATTTTGAAAGCTTTTGAGGAGAATTGTGACTTGCTTATGAAAACATTTAACCGATAAGGATCAAATATGAGACTTTAAACTCCAATGATTAAACATGCTTGAGTATCTTTTGAAAACATGACATAAGCCTTGGTCTGAACCAATTGTATGACAAATAACCTTTTGATTTAATTGAAATCATTCTCTCCCTCAATAAATGATATAAGTTGTTGATTGAGAGATAGAGATTTTGACAAATGTCCAGTCCAGATGATTTTCAAACATTGAGTCCGAGTTATCTTTCAAAGCTATTAGTTTTCATTAAATAACAAATATTTTTCAGAAGAATTTATAGAATGAAAAATATTTGTGAAGGAAACATTTGTCTTTAGATTCAGAGCATGAGATTTGAAAAATAAGATATAGCATGGCTCTGTTCTTTCTTTTAAAAACGGGGTATAGTCTGAAATGACTATAAACCTTTTGTTTTTTATTTTCTCTATATATATATATATAAATATATATATATATATATATATATATATATATATATATATATATATATATATATATTATTATGAGCATTCAACTTCATCTAAAGACCCGTGTCACTCTTTAAATGACAACTCAAAGACCGTAGATGAAATCAAATAAAAGAAAAATGGAAAAATATTTTTAGCTTTTTCAAAGATTTTCTGATTTTTATGGATTTTTTTGAAATTTTATATTTTTCTATTTTCTTTTGTGGGTTTTATAATTTTGTATTTTGCTTTTTGAATAGATATTTACAAGAGATGGATGAAGAAAAACCTTTACTCATCGTCTTGATTCGCTTCCCGAACGGTCTATCTTTTATTAGTCAACCACTTGTGAATGGTCAACCATAAAATTCAAACTCGAACAAAATTCAATAAAGTCCAGAGGAGTATAGTGGATCCCCGGGTCGTTAAGTCCCTACGAGGTGTGAAAACTGTAATACAACGAATCTGTGATCGGGTGAATATTGAACAGGAAAAGGTTATGATTGATTACAATAAGGAAATTAAATCTAATAAAGACTTTGAAGTCATTTTAATTCTATATTTAAAATCGATTAACGTTTAAAACCTATACGAATTAAAGACTAAATTTATAAAAATTAATTATTAAAAATAGCTAATGAATTTGAAAAATTACCAAAAAATACAGAAAAGTACTTTTTTAAACACTAAATAAGAGAAAATTAAAAATCATATGCTAGCTTAATCCTATAAGCAGTTAATATTCGAAAAGAGCTTTAAAGCTTATTTACTAAAAACGTATTTAAGAGAATAATAGTGAAATGAAAAAATACAAGAAAGACAGATATAGCAGATGGTAGGAGGTGTTGGTTTCTGGTCGTGGGAAGGATGTGCAGCAAGTCCCAAGTTCGAATCTCGCTTCCTACCTTTTTTTTTATATTTTCTTTTTCTTACAAACTAAAAAGGACCAAATGAAAACTAATTTACAGAAACTAAGACTTACAAAAGCTTAAAATCGAGCTTGTTAACAGATAAACAAAAGGAATTAGAAGCTTAAAAAACTACTTAAGGGTCGTTTGGCTTAAAGGGACACAAATAACTTCACATGGCTATAAGAAAAAGTTAATCATAAACCTAACCATAATCTTGATTATCTAAAGAAAACTAAAGGGAACCTAATGAGCACTAGTTTAAGCACTAATGAGCAAAAAAAAAGAATGAAAGAGAGGCTGCTGTGGTGTGGCTGCTGTAATAGAAAAAGGGCAGCAAAGGGTGGTTTATGGGGGCATTTTTGAAGGCGTAAGTAAGCAAGCAATCCTTGGTTCCAAATTCCTAAATGGTCCTAAACTTATAACCGCTACACTACAATGATCCAAAAAGACTAAAGGGGGGCTGTTGGGTGAGACAAGCTTCAAGGGAACTAAAAAGCTATTAAATAAGCTACATAACGTACTTAAAAAACTAACCTATGATGGAACTTAAGTGATAACAATAGTAAACAACCAAATAAGCGCAAAAGCAAAACTGAGAAACTCTCGATGGGCACCCTATGCTGCTGATGCAAGAGCAGACAAGAGCAGATTTTGAGTTTATTTCAAAATTACACAGGACTGCCTAAGGGCACAAAAGCTCAAAAGCAGCTTGCGAGAAACAGAAACGTAATGAAAACTACTTTACTAAGCTAGGATGGACTAGGGTAAGTAGAAAATAAGCTGTAAGGCAACTTAATTCTAAACAAAATGAACCTAAAGTGCTGTTTGGGGCAAGACTAGCCTGCTACATCAGTGGCAAAACAGCCCCTCGTGGGTATTTTTAAGCTAAGAATAAGTATAAAGATAAGCTCTAAAAACCACAATAAGCTAAAACACTTAATCCTCATAAGCCTAACTACTTATAGCACCTAAATCAAATCCTAAAACTAGCTTTAACCAACCTAAGACTAAACAAAAAATGGACAGATGGCTGAATGGCTGCAACAGATTTAATGGGAACTCATTCAAACAACTTATTTCGCAACTGAGACTATTACAACACTATAATTAACAACTAATTAAAATCATTTGAGGTTCTAATATGGGTCAAGAATGGTTCTCGACCCACAACCCAAGCTACTCCAAACACTGCCTAAACGGCAGAAAACCAAGAAACTGTTTGACGATATAAATTTTTGTAAACTTTTTGTTGCAAAAACCTTCTTTTTATTTAAAAACTTAGAGCAGATTCACACAGGAATTAAATGATTTCTAACCAACAAGGTAACAAATTAAAAAAACACATTAGAACATGAATCACTAAAAAATTACTTGCTGAGAATGTAAAATGACATTAAACTAACTTAACACATTACATTAATTTAAAAGACTGAAAATAAAGCATGGACTAGAATATTCAAAATTCTAGGCTGCCTTACAACAATGGCATACAATTATTATTTATACTACAAGCTATGGGTCTTCTCTTTCTTCTCTTGTTTCTTCCTTTCTTGCTAATGTGTTTCTTGTGTCAGTTGGGTACTCCTCAAGAACAATCTGAGCCGTCCATGGGGTTGGGACTTTGAGAAAGTGATGGGGGGAGACAAAGCGTGCATTGGTTGAGTGTGTCGAGAAGGAAGAAAGAGGAAGGAAAAAGGAGGGAAAGAAAAAGGGGTGGTTGAGTGTCTGGTGGTTTTTTTATTGTGTTCCTGGTTTGGATATGGAAGTAATACACAAGGACCATATTTGCCATTTGACCAAACTTGAAGGACCAAAACTGTAATTTTCCAAATTTCATCATAAGGACTAATTATGACAAGATTAATTTTCCCAAGGACCAAAATGTTAATTTTCCAATTTAAAAATGTCCCGGGGTAATTTCTGTCAATCTTTAAAATTCCAAGGACTCAAGTTGTCATTTTGCAAAACTAGACTTTATAAGGCTAAATTTGACAACTTAAAAATTCCTGAGGGCCTTTTATGAAAAATTACATGTTTTGAATAACCAGGGACTAGATTTTTACAATTATTGAATAAAACACAGTCTAAATATTTTTTTCTGTCTTTTTGAGACTTTTTAAAGTGTTTTTGACTGGTTTTGCGGCGCAGAAGGAACAAAAATGATGAGTATTTACACACTCATCAATCCCCCACACTAAACTATTGCTAGTCCCTAGCAATCTTTTATGAAAATTTAATAAGTCTCTTTACCAATAGCCATTACTTATGGAGTAGCCAATTGTTTCAGTTCAAGTAAGAACCTTGGTACAATGATAACCAAATGATTTTGAGCAAATCACCAGCTTTCAACGGTTTTGATTTGTCTTTACCAGAAGCCGTTTGCTTCTGGACTAGCCAACTCTTAGATAAAATATCTTTGGTGAGTCGATTACCAATTATGGTTTTCCAACTGCCTTTACCACAAGCCATAAACTTGCGGGCTAGCCAACTCTTAACTAATTAAAGATATGGTGAGCTGAACACCATACAATTTTGGGCAAATTGCAAGCCATCAACGAATTTGAGATATCTTTACCAAGAGCCTTTGCTCTGGATTAGCCAATCCTTTAGTTTATTAGACATAGCGGACTGATAACCGTAAGCTGAGTAAGTGCAAAACACTTACTCCAAAAAAAAATTTGGCCAAAAATGGGGGAATTGGGTGGTATAATTACATGATAAAATTCGTGAGAATTCCCCCCCACACTAGAAATGAATATTGCCCTCAATATTCAAAGTACCGCGGTTATGCCGAAACATAGAACGTAAAAGGGAAATATTACGGCCATTATTTTTGTGATTTTTTTTTTTTGAAAAACTTATATAACAAATCGGGGGGCAACTCCCACACACTAGGGTGGTACACACGGGTGAAAACCCATGTTTAACTACTGTTTTTGATTACCAGTCGCTAGCTTGACTCGACCCCGAATTCATTTGTTCATGGGGAAGCAAGTGGAAGAGACAATCTCCATCGGACTTTATTCAAGATGTTTGACAAACATTTGAAGCACGGAAAGTTCCACACCGATGAGATATACACAGATCCGGCTCACAATAATAAATGAAAATGCCGGATCAAAGATAGTGTCCTCACTCCCGAAGGAGTGAAGAACAGGAGAAGCCACGGGATAGGTGAAGAAAAGAAAGAAAGTCATGATGAAAATCATGACTAACTCATCTTCATCCATAGGAGAATCCATAATTTCAGTATTATGAATCTCATCATTTAAGCTCACGTGATCAAGACAATCCGGTGTGTCATGATCAAAGTGGAAGTTATCATACTCCGGCGAGATATGATATGAGTGAGTTCACCGGCGAACTCCTCGTGAAGAGAATCAATCACAAGATGTAAATCTGTGAATTCTTGTTCCACTGTAGACTCATCACTATCCTCAATCTGAGTATCAAAGAGTGGATTCTCAGAAATTAAAGTGAATTCAGAGTCGAATTCAAATAGAGGATTAGTGAGAGTTGTTTTGAACGCTTCAGAAACAAAGTGATTAACATTCTCTATTGGACTGTTGGGATAAGAAGTGAGTGAACGATCATTATAAAGGAGACTTTCAATTCTCCTAGGTGGCTTCGAAATCAAAGAGATCATCATCACTTTTTGATGAAAGTGGATTGATGTGAGCGAGTTAATTGGTGAACTCCTCAAGAAGAGGATCAGACTGTGGAGTGATGCCTCGACATACTTGATGTTTCCATAAACTGTCAATGTCGCTAAAATGGAGAAAGTTTCAAAAATGATCTAGAGAATACTCAAGAGGAAAGAGAATCATACATATGCTCGAAGTTCCTGTGACTCTCTTGAGATTGGGACAAGGTTCTCAACACTAGACTTTATGAATTCGTCCGATTCCTTTAGAACGGTGTCAAGATGCTCATCCCCATGTTTAGAGTGAGTGGGAGCTTAGGGTGTGATAGCGATTGTTTGAGAATGAATCTCAAGCTGTTGGATATCAGCTGATGAACTTGATGAATCTTTATAGAATTGAAGGATATCAAGTGTATCCTCATCATCAACTGTCTCATCGAGGAATAAAGCGAAATTGAGCTAGATGCATTTTGCTTTTCTTTTGCAATTGATTCCTAATATAGATTTTTCAAGCGCAATTTGGGAATTTATTTTAGCGACACACTCTTGATATGAATTCTTCCATGGATTTCTCATGTGAATTTTGAATGGCCGGGACATTGTGGGAGTGGAATTTGTCAAAGCGGAAGGTTGACATTGATAATCATCATGAGGACCCCACAATATACCTGAAAAGCGGGAGCATTTGAAATCTTTGTTTTTATAATTCTCAGTTCTTTTCACTAACTCGGAAGCTCTAGATAAGTGTCTTGTTGGGTTTCTTTGAGGAGTTTGAGTCATTTGGCATGTGGAGGTTAGTGCGTGGATATGGATGAGTAAATAATTGTTACAAAGGAAATGGATTCCACTGTTTGACAATCAGAGGAAAATGGGGACCTCCACAGTTCTCACAACAAAATGATTGTTGTGGCTGATTTGGTGAATAACATGGATATTGATCATTTCAAAGTTCAAAGTGTTATCGAGATTTGTTCATAGAAAAACGTGTCCTGCAGTGCGACACTCAAATCCTTAGTGAGGACCTCCACAAAATTCACACAAGTATGTCGAATCTCATGATGTGGTAGTGATGAAATAAATTAGTGGTGTCATGGTAAGAATAGAATCTTGGTTATAGGCAGACCCATTTCGACTCTACCATGCTAAAAGCGGAGACAATTATCATCATTATGAGGTCCACCACACCATTGACAACCAAAATGGTGTGGATACGACATAGGAAAAAGAATCAAGGTTTCTGAGGGGTTGGGATGAAGAATCAAAGATGGCGAGAGGTAAAGATGGATATTTTTTTGGATTTTTTTTGATAAACATTTTGTAAATATAGAAAGAAATCTTTTTTTGGGTTTTTGTTTTGTTGGCTTGATTTTTAAAATGTTTTTTGGAGACGTTTTGTTTTTATATGATAATAATAAGAAAATACGAACAAGGATGGTAAATATACAATGGATGTATATTACTTGTACACTCCCGGCGTAAAATTTTGATTAAGCTCGAACGGTCTATCTTTTATTAGTCAACCACGTGAATGGTCAACCATAAAATTCAACAGCTTCGAGAACAAAATGCATAAAGTCGGAGGAGTATAGTGGATCCAGTGCGTTAAGTCCCACGAGGTGTAGCGTAATACTAATTGAATGTCACGTGATGGGGTGAATATTGAACAGGAAAAGGTTATGATTGATTATACTAAGGAAATTAAATCTAATAAAGACTTTGAAGTCATTTTAATTCTATATTTAAAATCGATTAACGTTTAAAACCTATACGAATTAAAGACTAAATTTATAAAAGTTAATTATTAAAAATAGCTAATGAATTTGAAAAATTACCAAAAATCAGGAAAAGTACTTTTTTAACACTAAATAAGAGAAAATTAAAAATCATATGCTAGCTTAATCCTATAGCGGTTAATATTCGAAAAGAGCTTTAAAGCTTATTTACTAAAACGTATTTAGAGAATAATAGTGAAATGAAAAAATACAAGAAAAGACAGATAGAGCTGAGATGGTAGGAGGTGTTGGTTTTCGGTCGTGGGAAGGATGTCTTGCAGTCCCAAGTTGAATCTCGCTTCTACCTTTTTTATATTTTCTTTTTCTTACAAACTAAAAAGGACCAAATGAAAACTAATTTACAGAAACTAAGACTTACAAAAGCTTAAAATGAGCTTGTTAACGAGATAAACAAAAGGAATTAGAAGCTTAAAAAACTACTTAAGGGGCTTTGGCTTAAAGGGACACAAATAACTTCACATGGCTATAAGAAAAAGTTAATCATAAACCTAACCATAATCTTGATTATCTAAAGAAAACTAAAGGGAACCTAATGAGCACTAGTTTAAGCACTAAGGAGCAAAAAAAATGAAAGAGAACAGCGTGGTGTGGGCTGTTCATAGAAAAAGAGGCGACAAAGGTGGTTTATGGGGGCATTTTTGAAGGCGTAAGTAAGCAAGCAATCCTTGGTTCCAAATTCCTAAATGGTCCTAAACTTATAACCGCTACACTACAATGATCCAAAAGACTAAAGGGGGTTTGCATTTGGGTGAGACAAGCTTCAAGGGAACTAAAAGCTATTAAATAAGCTACATAACGTGCTTAAAAACTAACCTATTATGGAACTTAGCGATAACAATAGTAAACAACCAAATAAGCGCCAAAAAGCAAAAGCTGAGAAACTCTCGATGGGCACCCTATCTTTGTGATGCAAAAGAGCGGAAGAGCGGATGTTGAGTTTATTTCAAACTTACAGGACCTAAGGGCTAAAAGCTCAAAAGCGACTTGCAGAAAACGGCGTAATGAAAACACTTTACTAAGCTAGGATGGACTAGGGTAAGTAGAAAATAAGCTGTAAGGCAACTTAATTCTAAACAAAATGAACCTAAAGTCTTTGTTTGGGGCAAGACTAGCACTGCTACATCAGTGGCAAAACAACCCTGTGGGCATTTTAAGCTAAGAATAAGTATAAAGATAAGCTCTAAAAACCACAATAAGCTAAAACACTTAATCCTCATAAGCCTAACTACTTATAGCACCTAAATCAAATCCTAAAACTAGCTTTAACCAACCTAAGACTAAACAAAAATGGACAGATGGTCGAATGGTGCAACAGATTTAATGGGAACTCATTCAAACAACTTATTTCTTGGCGAGACTATTACAACACTATAATTAACAACTAATTAAAATCATTTGAGGTTCTAATATGGGTCAAGAATGGTTCTCGACCCACAACCCAAGCTACTCCAAACTGCCTAAACGAGAAAACCAAGAAAGCTGTTTGACGATATAAATTTTTGTAAACTTTTGTTGCAAAAACCTTCTTTTTATTTAAAACTTAGAGCGATTCACACAGAATTAAATGATTTCTAACCAACAAGGTAACAAATTAAAAAAACACATTAGAACATGAATCACTAAAAAATTACTTGCTGAGAATGTAAAATGACATTAAACTAACTTAACACATTACATTAATTTAAAAAGACGAAAATAAAGCATGGACTAGAATATTCAAAATTCTAGGCTGCCTTACAACAATGGCATACAATTATTATTTATACTACAAGCTATGGGTCTTCTCTTTCTTCTCTTGTTTCTTCCTTTCTTGCTAATGTGTTTCTTGTGTCAGTTGGGTACTCCTCAAGAACAATCTGAGCCGTCCATGGGGTTGGGACTTTGAGAAAGTGATGGGGGAGACAAAGCGTCAGGGTTGAGTGTGTCAGGAGAAGGAAGAAAAGAGGAAGGAAAAAGGAGGGAAAGGGGAAAAGGGGTGGTTGAGTGTCCGGTGGTTTTTTATTTGTGTTCCTGGTTTGGATTTGGAAGTAATACACAAGGACCATATTTGTCATTTGACCAAACTTGAAGGACCAAAACTGTAATTTTCCAAATTTCATCATAAGGACTAATTATGACAAGATTAATTTTCCCAAGGACCAAAAATGATAATTTTCAAATTAAAAATGTCCCGGGGTAATTTCTGTCAATCTTTAAAATTCCAAGGACTCAAGTTGTCATTTTGCAAAACTAGACTTTATAAGGCTAAATTTGACAACTTAAAATTCCTGAGGGCCTTTTATGGAAAATTACATGTTTTGAATAACCAGGGACTAGATTTTTACAATTATTGAATAAAACACAGTCTAAATATTTTTTTCTGTCTTTTTGAGACTTTTTAAAGTGTTTTTGACTGGTTTTGCGGCGCAGAAGGAACAAAAATGATGAGTATTTACACACTCATCAATCCCCCACACTAAACTATTGCTAGTCCCTAGCAATCTTTTATGAAAATTTAATAAGTCTCTTTACCAATAGCCATTACTTATGGAGTAGCCAATTGTTTCAGTTCAAGTAAGAACCTTGGTACAATGATAACCAAATGATTTTGAGCAAATCACCGGCTTTCAACGGTTTTGATTTGTCTTTACCGCTTGCTTTATTCGGACTAGCCAACTCTTTAGATAAAATATCTTTGGTGAGTCGATTACCAATTATGGTTTTCCAACCGCCTTTACCACAAGCCATAAACTTTAGCCAACTCTTAACTTATTAAAGATATGGTGAGCTGAACACCATACAATTTTGGGCAAATTGCAAGCCGTCAACGGATTTGAGATATCTTTACCAAGAGCCGTTTGCTCTTGGATTAGCCAATCCTTTTGTTTATTAGACATAGCGGACTGATAACAGGTGAGTAAGTGCAAAACACTTACTCCAAAAAAAATTTTGGCCAAAAATGGGGAATTGGGTGGTATAATTACATGATAAAATTCGTGAGAATTCCCCCACACTAGAAATGAATATTGCCCTCAATATTCAAAGTACCGGCTGTTATGCCAAAACATAGAACGTAAAAGGGAAATATTACGGCTATTATTTTTGTGATTTTTTTTGATGAAAACTTATATACAACAGCGAACTTCTCACACTAGGTGTGGTACCACGGGTGAAAACCCATGTTTAACTCTTGTTTTGATTACCGAGTTAAAGCTTGACTCGACCCCGGATTAATTTGTTCATGGGGAAGCAAAGTGGAAGAGACAATCTCCATCGGACTTTTATTCAAGATGTTTGGACAAACATTTGAAGCACGTGAAAGTTCCACACCGATGAGATATACAGATCCGCTCACAAATAATAAATGAAAATGCGGGATCAAAGATAGTGTCCTCATTCGAAGGAAGAACAGGAGAAGCCACGGGATAGGTGAAGAAAAGAAAGAAAGTCATGATGAAAATCATGACTAACTCATCTTCATCCATAGGAGAATCCATAATTTCAGTATTATGAATCTCATCATTTAAGCTCACGTGATCAAGACAAATCCTGGGTGTGTCATGATCAAAGTGGAAGTTATCATACTCCGGCGGAGATATGATATGAGTGAGTTCACCGGCGAACTCCTCGTGAAGAGAATCAATCACAAGATGTAAATCTGGAATTCTTGTTCCATCAGACTCATCACTATCCTCAATGAGTATCAAAGTGGATTCTCGAAATTAAAGTGAATTGAGTCGAATTCAAATAGAGGATTAGTGAGAGTTGTTTTGAACGGGGAACAAAGTGATCAATATTCTCTATTGGATTGTTGGGATAAGAAGTGAGTGAACGATCATTATAAAGGAGACTTTCAATTTCTCCTAGGTCGGCTTCAAAATCAAAGAGATCATCATCACTTTTTGATGAAAGTGGATTGATGTGAGCGAGTTAATTGGTGAACTCCTCAAGAAGAGGATCGGGCTGTGAGTGATGCCTCAACATACTTGATGTTTCCATAAGAAGCACAATCGTCGCTAAAATCGGAGAAAGTTTCAAAATGATCTAGAGAATACTCAAGAGGGGAAGAGAGAATCATACATATGCTCGAAGTTCCCTGTGACTCTCTCGGATTGGGACAAGGTTCTCAACACTAGAATTTATGAATTGTCCGATTCCTCAGGAACAGTGTCATATCATCCCCATGTTTAGAGAGTGAGTGGGAGCTTGTGATAAGTTGTTTGAGAATGAATCTCAACTGCAGGGATATCAACTGATGAACTTGATGAATCTTTATAGAATTGAAGGATATCAAGTGTATCCTCATCATCATGTCATCGGGAAAACGAAATTGAGAGCTAGATCTTTGCTTTTTCTTTTTGCAATTGATTCCCTAATAGATTTTTCAAACGCAATTTGGGAATTTATTTTAGCAACTGCTCTTGCTAGCAATTCTTCCATGGATTTCTCATGTGAATTTTGAATGATAGGACATTGTGGGAGTGGAGATTTGTCAAAACCGGAAGGTTGACATTGATAATCATCATGAGGACCCCACAATATACACAAAAGAAAACTGGAGCATTTGAAATCTTTTTTACTCAATTCCTCAGTTCTTTTCACTAACTCCAAAAGCTCTAGATAAGTGTCTTGTTGGGTTTGCTGAGGAGTTTGAGTCATTTGGCATTGAGGTTGGTGATATGGATAGTAATTGTTACAAGGAAATGGATTCCTGTTTGACAATCGAGTGAAATGGGGACCTCCATGAGTTCACAACAAAATGATTGTTGTGTGTGATTTGGTGAATAACATGGATATTGATCATTTCCAAAGTTCAAAGTGTTATCAGAGATTTGTTCATAGAAAAACGTGTCTCTGGTCCGACACTCAAATCCTTGGTGAGGACCTCCACAAAATTCACACAAGTATGTTCTTAATCTCATGATGTGGTAGCTGATGAAATAAATTAGTCGTGTCATGGTAAGAATAGGAATCTTGGTTATAGACAGACCCATTTCCTGACTCTACCATGCTAAAACTGAGACAATTATCATCATTATGAGGCCACCACACCATTGACAACCAAAATGGTGTGGATACATAATATAGGAAAGAATCAAATGTTTACAGAGGGGTTGGGATGAAGAATCAAAGATGTGAGAGGGTAAAGATGGATATTTTTGGATTTTTTGATAAGCATTTTGTAAATATAAGAAAGAAAATCTTTTTGGGTTTTTTTGTTTGTTGAAAACTGATTTTAAAATGTTTTCGGGAACCGTTTTGTTTTTATATGATAATAATAAGAAAATATGAACAAGGATGGTAAATATACAATGGATGTATATTCGCAGCACACCTCCCCGGCAGCGGCGCCAAATTTTGATTCGCTCCGAACGGTCTATCTTTTATTAGTCAACCACTTGTGAATGGTCAACCATAAAATTCAAACAGCTCAGAACAAAATGCAATAAAGTCCAGAGGAGTATAGTGGATCCCCGGGTCGTTAAGTCCCTACGAGGTGTGAAAACTGTAATACAACGAATCTGTGATCGGGTGAATATTGAACAGGAAAAGGTTATGATTGATTATACTAAGGAAATTAAATCTAATAAAGACTTTGAAGTCATTTTAATTCTATATTTAAAATCGATTAACGTTTAAAACCTATACGAATTAAAGACTAAATTTATAAAAATTAATTATTAAAAATAGCTAATGAATTTGAAAAATTACCAAAAAATCCAGAAAAGTACTTTTTTAAACACTAAATAAGAGAAAATTAAAAATCATATGCTAGCTTAATCCTATAAGCAGTTAATATTCGAAAAGAGCTTTAAAGCTTATTTACTAAAAACGTATTTAAGAGAATAATAGTGAAAGGAAAAGAACAAGAAAGACATATAGAGCAGATGGTAGGAGGTGTTGGCTTCTGGTCGTGGGAAGGATGTGCAGCAGGTCCCAAGTTCGAATCTCGCTTCCTACCTTTTTTTTTTATATTTTCTCTTTCTTACAAACTAAAAAGGACCAAATGAAAACTAATTTACAGAAACTAAGACTTACAAAAGCTTAAAATCGAGCTTGTTAACAGATAAACAAAAGGAATTAGAAGCTTAAAAAACTACTTAAGGGTCGTTTGGCTTAAAGGGACACAAATAACTTCACATGGCTATAAGAAAAAGTTAATCATAAACCTAACCATAATCTTGATTATCTAAAGAAAACTAAAGGGAACCTAATGAGCACTAGTTTAAGCACTAAGGAGCAAAAAAAAAAAAAAAAAGAATGAAAGAGAGGTCAGTGTGGTGTGGTCAGCCAGAATGTAAAAATGGCAGCAAGGGTGGTTTATGGGGCATTTTGAAGGCGTAGTAAGCAAGCAATCCTTGGTTCCAAATTCCTAAATGGTCCTAAACTTATAACCGCTACACTACAATGATCCAAAAAGACTAAAGGGGGGCTGTTGGGTGAGACAAGCTTCAAGGGAACTAAAAAGCTATTAAATAAGCTACATAACGTACTTAAAAAACTAACCTATGATGGAACTTAAGCGATGACAATAGTAAACAACCAAATAAGTTTAAGAAAAGCAAACTGAGAAACTCGATGGCAAATTCCCTATGCTGCTGATGCAAAAGCATACAAGAGCAGATGTTGAGTTTATTTCAAACTTACACAGGATCCTTTAAGGGCACAAAAGCTCAAAAGCAGCTTGCGAGAAAAATGAAACGTAATGAAAACACTTTACTAAGCTAGGATGGACTAGGGTAAGTAGAAAATAATGCTAAGGCAACTTAATTCTAAACAAAATGAACCTAAAGTGTCAAGTTTGGGGCAAGACTAGCCCGCTACATCATGGCAAAACACCCCTGTTCTCGTGGCATTTTAAGCTAAGAATAAGTATAAAGATAAGCTCTTAAAACCACAATAAGCTAAAACACTTAATCCTCATAAGCCTAACTACTTATCGCACCTAAATCAAATCCTAAAACTAGCTTTAACCAACCTAAGACTAAACAAAAATGGACAGATGGTGAATGGTGCAATGCATTTAATGGGAACTCATTCAAACAACTTATTTCGCAACTGAGACTATTACAACACTATAATTAACAACTAATTAAAATCATTTGAGGTTCTAATATGGGTCAAGAATGGTTCTCGACCCACAACCCAAGCTACTCCAAACACTGCCTAAACGGCAGAAAACCAAGAAACTGTTTGACGATATAAATTTTTGTAAACTTTTTGTTGCAAAAACCTTCTTTTTATTTAAAAACTTAGAGCAGATTCACACAGGAATTAAATGATTTCTAACCAACAAGGTAACAAATAAAAAAAACACATTAGAACATGAATCACTAAAAAATTACTTGCTGAGAATGTAAAATGACATTAAACTAACTTAACACATTACATTAATTTAAAAGACTGAAAATAAAGCATGGACTAGAATATTCAAAATTCTAGACTGCCTTACAACAATGGCATACAATTATTATTTATACTACAAGCTATGGGTCTTCTCTTTCTTCTCTTGTTTCTTCCTTTCTTGCTAATGTGTTTCTTGTGTCAGTTGGGTACTCCTCAAGAACAATCTGAGCCGTCCATGGGGTTGGGACTTTGAGAAAGTGATGGGGGAGACAAAGCGTCTGCAGGGTTGAGTGTGTCAGGAGAAGGAAGAAAAGAGGAAGGAAAAAGGAGGGAAAGGGGGAAAAGGGGTGGTTGAGTGTCTCGGTTTTTTTTTATTTGTGTTCTGGTTTGGATTTGGAAGTAATACACAAGGACCATATTTGCCATTTGACCAAACTTGAAGGACCAAAACTGTAATTTTCCAAATTTCATCATAAGGACTAATTATGACAAGATTAATTTTCCCAAGGACCAAAAATGATAATTTTCAAATTAAAAATGTCCCGGGGTAATTTCTGTCAATCTTTAAAATTCCAAGGACTAAAGTTGTCATTTTGCAAAACTAGACTTTATAAGGCTAAATTTGACAACTTAAAAATTCCTGAGGGCCTTTTATGAAAAATTACATGTTTTGAATAACCAGGGACTAGATTTTTACAATTATTGAATAAAACACGGTCTAAATATTTTTTTCTGTCTTTTTGAGACTTTTTAAAGTGTTTTTGACTGGTTTTGCAGTGCAGAAGGAACAAAAATGATGAGTATTTACACACTCATCAGTCTTCCTCTTGAAGACGTTTGAGTGTTTCCGGTTGTAGACTCTTTAGACCAAGTCATGGAAGGATAAACTCAAAACGTTCTCTAGGAAGCGCTTTGGTGAAGATGTCTGCTAACTGGTATTCAGTCCTGACAAAATAAAGTTCCACCACACCGTTCTCCACTTGCTCCCTGATGAAATGATGTCGAATGTCGATATGATTTGCTCTTGAATGTTGAACGTTGTTGCATGAGAGAGCAATGGCACTTTTGTTATCACAATACAGAGGGATTTTGTTGAATTCAAAGCCATAGTCAGATAATTGGGATCTCATCCATAGGATTTGAGGACAACAAGATGACATGGCTATGTATTCTGCCTCTGTAGAGGATATAGAAGTACTCATTTGTTTCTTTGAAGATCAGCTCACAAGCTTATAACCCAAAAACTGAGCACCTCCAGAATGTCTGGTCTACTGGCGGTAAGGTACATCAGGGACCCAATCATACCACAGTTGTAGCACTTGATTGGCTTTCCTTGTCCTTGAATTGCATTCCTTCCACGATTCTGATTAGTCACATACCCTCCACCTACTCCACCTTTTCCTTGTTCATAATGTCTTCCTTGCACAGGTTGCACCATGATCTTACCATCTCTGACAATAGCATGATTGTGAAGATTGGATGCAGTTCTGATCTCATTGTTAGTGTGTGGATTAAGGTTCAGATTTTGCTTAACCATAAGAGCCAGTTGATTGATGAAATGTTCCATGACTGTGTTTGAGTCTGGATGCTTATATGCTGGATCAGGAATGAGCTTGTGGTTACCGTTACCCATTGGTAT
Organism: Chrysanthemum makinoi; assembly: GCA_910596185.1. Classification (NCBI taxonomy): domain Eukaryota; kingdom Viridiplantae; phylum Streptophyta; class Magnoliopsida; order Asterales; family Asteraceae; genus Chrysanthemum; species Chrysanthemum makinoi. The sequence goes on along the minus strand of OU343222.1, from coordinate 219,421,488 downwards.
GACTTGAGAAGCTTTGGTGGTAATCCCAACATTAGTGTAGAATGCAGTTGAGTCATTTGATGAGCTTGCCTCTCCATGATTAGAATTGAATTTTTCCAAGATCATATGTTCAAACATAGCATGTCTCTCATTCTGAAGCAAGTACGCATACAATTTCTCATAGTTAGTGTTCCTCAAACCTTTTGTTAACTTGACAGAAGTGACAAATTTGTGCCATTCGGGATTCATGTTGTTCACAAACTTTGAATTTAGCTGAATATTTGGCATAGTCATTTTGATATTCCTCATGTCATTCACAAGCTTGTGGAACCTCACGTAATATTCAGTGACACTTTCCCCTGGTTTCGTATTAAAGTGCTAAAAGTCATCATACAGTTAAGATTCTCTGTCTTCTTTAGTTAATTCAGAACCAGAGAGAAGCATCTTAACATTGTCCCAAACTGCCTTGGCTTTAGTGTTGTGATTGATTAACTTGTAGATGTCTTTTGGAAGACCCTGAAGTATAATGTTTGAAGCCCTGATATCAGCATCGTATCTCTTTTTCTCCTTATCAATAAGCTCATCATACGTCTTTGGTCTGTCCAAACCTAAGATCACTGTACCATCTGCAGCAGTTTCAAGTGTGTCTCTTTGAGTCTCAATCTGATAAGGTCCTTCATCAATTGATTTGAGAATGTTAACCCCATTTTCCTTTCCCAAACAATACAACCTAATTCGTTGAGCCCATAAGTCATAATCAGTTATGTCAAGCATAGGTGGACGAGTATCTGATCCAGCTGCTTGAACGTCCTCAGCTACAGAAGAGATGATTGTAGGAAAGTTGGTAGACATGATAACAGATTTCACGGGATTTTATAACTCTATGATTAAACCGGGAAATAGATTCTTTCACGGGATTTTACTAAATCAAGAGAAAACCGTATCAGAAACAATAATTAACCAAATCGCTAGGTATACAAGTCGCTTCAATGGACAAGTCGCTAAGCTCACAAGTTGCTAGAAGAACAAGTCGCTAGTGACACAAGTCGCTATGTAGACAAATCGCTAGATACAGAAGTTGCTAGAATAACAAGTCGCTAGATGGACAAGTCGCTAGGGACAAATCGCTAGACAAAACAGTACGACCACTACTTTGTACTATTTGTCGCTTTGTCTCAAAAGACAAATCGCTAGAGTACAAGTCGCTTCCCACAACAAAGTCAAGTCGCTAAAGAACGTAAAGACAAGTCGCTACGATGACAAGTCGCTAGCCAAAACAGTACGACTACTACTTTGTACTATTTGTCGCTTTGTCTCAAAAGACAAATTGCTAGTGCTCAAGTCGCTTCCACAACAAAGACAAGTCGCTGAAGAACGTAGAGACAAGTCGCTACTAAGAACACAAGTCCGAGGCACAAGTTGCTAGTTAGAAAAATTCAAAAACAACACTTTTCAATCCAAAACTAACCCAACCACACTGATTCAAGCCTTCCAAATCAAAACCTAAGCACTTATGATGAGTCTAAACACAAAAGTACAATCAAAATTCAAACTTTAACACTAGAAATGGTCCAAATGATGCAAATACCACTAAACTTTTTCAAACCCAAAAACCATATAAAACCACTAGAAATCCAAGAACATGTAAGATAGATGATCAAACCATGGCTCTGATACCATTTGTAACATATTGGATTTCACAAACACATCAAACCATGATTATATTGGGCGTATACTATAGGTTTTTAGAGAGAGAAAGTTAAGAGGTTTGGGAACTTAGTGAGAGAAAGTAAAATCTTATTATGAGCTCCAACCCTCTACCTTGGGAGGTAGAGGGTATTTATAGTACCTTACATAAAACGCAACCTACGGGCTGTGGATCAGGCATACAGTGGGTAAAGACCCGCCCGTCCTCCACGGTGTTACTTAACTAAATACTAACTAACATTAAATAACTACGACTACGAGCTTTCTAACGATTACATATACTTGAGGTGACCGACACTTTAACGACTGAATTTTCTAAATGCTAACACAACTTAACCATCTACCCGTTCACACTTAACCTTTCCTTAAATTTGGAGTTATGTCAAATCAAATGTATGAATGCATCTTTTATTTAAAATATTTAGGATCCTTTTATTTCGTGATTATTTTTCACTTCCAGGAACCTTTTATCTCTAATTTCTTTTTTGGAATTTTATCACTTCTAGTTTATTTTTCCATTTTAGGACCTTTAGTTTATCATCTCAAATGTTAGTTCCTACATTATGTTCCTTTTCATAAAGTTTAGGGATATATTGATCGCAATTATTATAGCCAATTGGCTACCATACCTAAATTACACAAGAAAAGATTTACGTACCCACAAAAATAACTCAATGACCCACAAATTGTAGTTAATATATTCCCTTTTATAATATATAATGGATGGTTTTTTATTGGATTGGCTACTATTATTGTGATTAACTTATTAATTATGCTTAAGCTGGTTTTTGGTCATGTATATCTTATTATCTCTGTCAGCACTAACTTTTTTGTAGCATTCAAAATCAATCGCTCAATCTCTTTGCGCCCTTATTAAGTAGGAGCATGGGCCAAGGGGTAGCTCATAAGCTCGGGCGCACTTGCATAAATTCCGCTTCACAACTCTTTTTGTTTCGACAAAAATGGGGAGAAGAGAGTTTAGACTCATTTTTTAAAACTTGTACAATTTTCATCTTTGGTTAAAAATAAGTTTATATTTTGTCCCCAATAAAAAGGAGGAGATTGTTAATACAAATATCGTGTTAAAATGTTATATATATTTTACGATTTTTCTAAGATTTGTTAATGACAACTATAAACTTAGTTTACACAAAGTTTATAATAAACAAGTTTTAAACTATAGTTTCAACTTTCCATTTACATCACTAAGGTGTGAATAAATGGATATCTAACATTGTGTTAATGATCAAATGAACACAACTTGCATTTACAAGTATTTTATACAAATGCATATTTCGTTAAATGTCTGCTAACAAATATATACTTTTATTTGTACAAGTAAACTAATAATCTTTCTCATACAAACATTATAGTTTACTTACACTTAACAAAATAAATTTTTATTTTGACAACAATGTTAACCGGACATTTTAGTTTACAAAGTATACTTACTTTTTTAATATACAAGTTTACTTCCTTTGTTAAAGAAAATCAAAATGGTTATTTACCTCATGCATGAAACATTAATCTAAAGTTTTGTTGATTAGTCATACCAAAGGATATTTCCTGATTTGAGAATATCATAGGTTGATTTTGTTTAGATTTTGAAAAGATTTTTACACAAAATCCGAGAGGGATTTTCTAGCAGTACCCGGAAGTACCTTTTGGTACAATGGGTGGTAACCTTCGAAGAGTACCTCGAGATCCGCCGTCCTGACAAACTAAATGGCTATAAATAGTGGTCATTTGATCTCACTTGAAATCATCCTTTGCATAAATAAATATGTATATTCTCTCATTCATTTCATACTCAGTTCATAGTAATTATACATACTTACATATTCATTTTAGTGATTCTACACTAACCCTCTTATTAGCAAAGAGATCATCATCATCATTCAACTACAAAGCTTCAAGTTTTGATTACTAGTCTGTACATTAACATTGTATTGTATGTTGTTCATCATCATACTGTTAGATTAATAAAACCTTGTCGGTGATAGGTTTTATTGATACGATATATATAAAGGCAAATAAATAGTGAACCCTAATGGATCCAAATCTACAATCGGGTTTGGGCCATATCTATCATCTAATACTCCCCCGCAGTCCGCGAGGCATAATCGCGAAAGCTCGGGCTGAGGTAGCAAACTTAAAAAAAAAAAAAACGCAATAAAAACATAATTTGTTGATAAAGAATTTCGGCAGCAAGCGAAAATAATTATTTAAGCAATAAAAGCAAAAAAAATGCAGTAGCAAAACCAAAGAACATATTTGTTGATGAAGAAATCCGACAGTAAGCAGAGATTGATATAAACTATGCAGCAACAGCAAAAGCAAAAGCAGAAACAAAGAAACAAAAAACAAAAGCAAAGTTGGTTTTTTTTTGGGGCGGGGAAGGATAAATGGGGGGTGGCTAAAGGTTTGACGGCACCCATAAAGGAGGCGGCAAATAACCACCTATATCTGAGGATTAGACCCGCTATGATGCCATGTTAGATTGATAAAACCCCGTAGGTGATACGTTTTATTGATACGATATATATAAAGGCAAATACATAGTGAAACCCTAATGGATCCAAACCCACAATCGGGCTTGGGCCATATCTATCATCTAATACATACACCATCATTGTATCAAACCACCACCTGATAGAGTGATTGGTTAGTATTTTAGTCCTCAAAATACGTAGTGTGACGGGAGTGGTTGTACCCGAGAAAGAACTCGATGTTTTGCTTAGTGTAGAAATAGTGTATAAGCGACGTGTAAGGTTTTCTCGGCCGGATAAGAGAGCTTGTTGATTAGTAAAGGATACTCTCGGGTTGGATACACGAGGAGTGGAGTAGCGGAAGGAAAGGAAGTCCTTGTAGGCCGAACCACTATAAATCCTCGTGTTATTATTTGATTTTTCTATCTTTACTTTATTTTATATCTTGCACTTACATTATTACTTGTTAGTCTATAACAATATATTGTTGATTTCGTATCAAAGTTTCGAAAGAAAAAATTTTAAATCGGTAAAAATATTCAACCCCTCTTCTTTTTTTCACAAATTGTTAAAATTGTGTTACGTTATAGTGTTGTTAGATGAATCTGTTATTTATACTACATATAAAAAATGAATGTTTTCTCCTTAAAACTTAAAAAGCTTAAAAACGAGTAATATTTAATCTCCAAAATAACCTTTCAAACTTAGTTTTGCACATAAAAATACAAATAATATTTTCCTTCATGAAACAATTGCATTAAAATTCCCATTAAAAAATTTTAAAAAATCCATGACAGCTTTAACAATTTTTTTCGATGATAGTTTATAAAAAAAGAAAAAATTACTTTTTTTATATGTAAAACCAACATTAACAATTTCTAAAAGTTCATCCTTAAACTCTACTATATAAGACACTATATTACATTTTTTTTTTAATTATTTTGTTAGTTCATAGATGACAAAAATGAATAACCATGCAATTATAAAAATTTACCGCTATAAAATCCCGTTGTTATGCATGAGTATTCGTTTAGCGTAGTTAAAAAATACATTAACTTAAAAAAATGAAAAATAATAAAAATGAACCATTATTTCTCCTTTTACCTTTTTACAAACAGCCTCATATTGCTTCGTTACGTGTGGCTAAGATTGTAAAAATCGTTAGGCGCTAGCGAGACGGTCGGGTAGGGCCTAGCGATTAATCGGTTAGGGGGGACTAATCGGGGATTAATCAGATTGGATTTTTTATGCACAAAATTGTAATTTTAGATATTATATTATATTATATTATATGTATGAGATAAACACATTGCATCAAAGTTCAAATATTTCAAGTGTTCAAATATTAACATAATACATAATTCTTCAAAGTTCAAAGTCAAACATAGATAATACACGGTTTGTTGACCGATTTCTAAGCGGTCTTTGATCAAACCGATTAAATTGGCCGATTATGATAAAATCGGACGCTTAGTAACCGATCATCGATTATGCACCGATTAAGCGGCCACCTGGGCAAATTTTTACAATAGAGCGTGTGGCCACCACCTACCACAACCTTTTCCTTCGTATCGTTACACAATACTATAAGAGCACTTGGTATCATAACTTAGGTTATGCCATAACCCAGCGCCACATCAGCTTTAACATTTTAACTTTAACTTACAAAAAACACTCATTATCATAACTCAACCATAACTCAACATTTTTGGCCCCACTTTTCTTTAAAAATAAAATCTACCAATTCAACCCTATAACTAATATTTTCATTAATAACATCAAATAACAATCCATTCATTAAAGTCTATTACAAATAATAACATACTCAAAAACATACGAAATTTAAAAACATACAAAATTTAAAAACATACGGAAAACATACAAATTACAAATACTTATCCATCGTCTTCGGAATCTTCTTGCTCTTGTTCTTGTTGTCGTTTAAGATGTTTTTGCCAAACATGTTCCATAAGTTCTTGTTGGAGACTAGTATGCGTTTGTCAGTCGCGTATTTCTTTTGCATTTCGACGATGGACATCACATCTTTCGTCCAACGTATCTTTCCTCATATGTCGTACCGGATTCACCCACACTTCGTGATACTCACATAGTGCAAATTATTGATCTTTTAAAATCATGTTATGCAAAATAATGCATGAATACATGCTTCTACTTATCCTGGTAACTTCATATTGACATGCCGGTTGTTGTAGTATACCCCAACGTCCTTGGAGTACACCAAAACCACGTTCGACATCCTTTCGTTCACTTTCTTCTTTCCTTTTAAAATAACCATGTTTATCGTCAGTTGTTGCCGAGAATGATTTAACGAAAGTTGCCCACTGTAGATAAATTCCGTCAGCTAAGTAAGATCCCTTTTCATACTTGGTTCCATTTACCATATATGGTGCTATAGGGGCGACATCATTAAGAATGTCGTCAAATAACGGAGAGTTATCTAAAACATTAAGATCGCTATTCGCCCCCGTCACCCCAAAAAATGCATGCCAAATCCATAAATCTTGCGAAGCAACAACTTCAAGCATTATTGTTGGGTATTTTGTTTATCACCCCTACCATATTGCCCTTGCCAACACACCGGAAAATTTCTCCACTCCCAATGCATGCAGTCAATGCTGCCAAGCATTTCCGGAAAACCATGTTTTTGCTCATGTCTTTCATAAATACTTTGAATGTCGGCAAATATAGGTTTTCTTAAATACTCCGACATAAAAAATTCAATAACACACTTGTTAAAATGATCAAGACAATCATGTGAAGTATGTGTTGGAGTATGCTCATGTCATAATAAATAATTATATGGCTAGAGTGTGTGAGCCTATGGGGTCACACACTTATCCACAGAGACACCATTTTATAGATTGTATTTATTGTATTTACAATATATATACGACTATGTAACTCGGGATCAATAACGCGCTACTAATAACTAAGTTAGTACTTAGTTTATTGGATTTGACATATATATATATATAAATATATATATATATATATATATATATATATATATATATATATATATATATATATATATATATATATATATATGGGCAAACCCATTAAATGGACCCCCATGGCCGGCCTAGGTAAAGAAAGGAACAAGAAAGAAGTTCAAGGTTGCTAAGTGTAACTTATGTGATGATAAGTGCTAATTGACTTGGTCATATCTTATCAAAAAAATTACATGAATAACTTACCAACTTTCTCTCCCACCCTCCTATACCCATAAGCCATGCAATAACAAACTCCTGTATTAGGGTTTGGTGTTTTTGATCTCATCTAACCTTATTCTAGTGTAGTTCATGGCTAGATCGATTGTTACGAGGTCAAGACTAGCATCTGGTGGTGATCGGTGATGTGTAGTGTATTTCACACATAAGAGAAGATCAACCTTATTGATCTTTTGGTTTCTTGCATTCCATCATGGTGGTGATATTGGTGGTGTTACCCGAATCACGCTTCAAAGGTATATATTTATTATATTAATTAGTGATTGATCATATGGCTATATGGATTTGTTGTTAGGTGATGTTTTCCGCTGCGTTTGATTAATCTTAATATGTTTTTATTTTCATCATCACCTATAGTGGTATCACGACTTTATGGTATGTCCATCATAGAAAATCAAACTCTTTTGATAATTGTTTGATCTTTGATGACTTAAACTATTTTACCTCCAAAACTATCAAGGTTAGAAAATTGAATGTGCCATGTGTACACTCAATATCCTTCCAACCAAGAAGAAATTTAAGACACCATTCGATTATGGCATGTATTATATTGAAATTATGAATTTTTTAAATACCTAAAAGTAAGTAATTAACAAACTAGAGTCAAGAACTAACGATGTATTAAGGATGTCCCAATTGAAAATAATTTATTGCTACTCAAGATGTTGAGTATCTAGAGATTAGTCTCTACTTACAAAAGTAAGTGGGAGCACCTTTAGATCTTGAATTTATTCAAGAGCTAAATACACAACCTTCTGAGTACACTTGCTAATATCATAAACTAAGGTTAAACATGCATATGTTAAACCATAGGTTGATATCTCTCATTCATAGATCCGAAAGGATACCTCTTGCACCTGAATGCTATAGTTTTTATATCAATGCTAAGGGATATAAGTTGGAGGATCATAGTGACCCTGATAACTACTGAGATGCATTATCAGATCTTGAATCTGATGAATAGCTCAAAACTATGAATGTTAAGATGTAGTCCTTGGAATACAATCACTCATGGAGCTTGATGGATCTCTTACCAATCAGTTAGACTGTGAGGTTAAGAATGAGTTTCTTGATGAGAAGACTCAAAAGGACAAACTTGTACACACATTTAATGCACGCGTAGTAAAAGGAGTTTACTCGTACTCAAGAAATTGACTATGATTAAATATTCCTACCTACAAAAATTAAATGTATAAAGATGATTAAAATTGTCATACCTGTTTTCATGTAAATGAAATATGACAATAGGATATCAAAACACCTTTCTTGTTGATTACCTTTGCGAGGACGATGAGTAATCAGAAGGGTTTATGAATCCATATAATCTTTGTTATGTATACAATATACAAGGATCTGGGTTTGGATTAGATCATGCATCTAGGAGCGTAGATCTTAAGTAAATTATAAAATCATTGATTTGATTTAGATTAAATAAGATTACTCCTGATTAAACTGAGAGCAAGTAGGAGCACTGTATTTATTTTATTAAATCTCTTATGTCGTTAACTTATTAGAAACAATATTCCATCTAAGCTAGACTTTAATCCTTAGTTTGCAATGAATTTTCTCTTAAGGGATTTAGAAAATAAAACATACAACCTTGTTACATATGTTTATTAAAATAAACATAAGCGGTTATTGTGTCACACCCCCAATTTACCTGTTTTGCAGCGGAATGGAATTCCTGGGGGTTTGACTGTCATAGCACCACAATCACAGTTACATTGAACGACCTAAAGTGTCGTTTTAAAAACACATCGTTGGATATTAAATAAAAACGTTCAGAGTTACAACATCGGTCCCAAAAGTTTAGAAAGTTTGCGGAAATACAAATATATTACAAATCCAAACGATGTTTTGAAATAAAGTGCCATAATGTACAATGCTATAAGTCGACGCCGCGACTCAAAAGGTGGTTCCTAAACCATGTCATGATGATAATGCCTTAGTACCTGAAAATACATTGCTAAAACGGTCAACAATAATGTTGGTGAGAAATCATAGGTTTATGTAAATGTTTTATAAGACTACGCAAGTATAGATCGTGCATGACAATCATGTCACGAAAAATGTTCTGGTATGACAATTATGTCACATAAAAATGTTACAATTGCTTAAGCGCATGATACCGAAGCTCCGACTGTGTGCACCAACAGAGTGTCTTGCCAAACAACTCTAATAATGTTTATGAATGAAATGCATCCGTATGACTAGTTGGGATTCACCAACCAGGATGGAGGCGTCACCCTCAATAGATCTATCCACTCACACACGCTTCTAGAAATTAACTCATGCATTTGAAGTGGGGACTTTTAACGGCAACGTAACGTAACTCAAGCAATGTAAAGGAATTTAACATACTTGGTATCGTAATAAAAATGTTGTGCAATGTATTCTCCCCAGTAGGTTTGAAATAATGTAAAAACTTGTAAAACGGGGCTATGAAAACTCACTTGATAAACTGGTATGATGACAAGAGTGAGTACACCGAGATGTATCGTGATACTTTAACCGGGACCTATTATGAATGATATGATATGTAATGAGTTATGATGTACTGTTATGATATGCATGCATTACGTATGTTATTTATACCATTTATGAGTTTTGAAAATAATACTTATCGTCGAAAAATACTCTTTTGACGTCTTAACCATTCTTAAATCACTTTATAAGTATTTACGTCAAAATGTCATCCTACAATGGTTTTATAATGATTTATAGTGAAATTTTCACTTTTCGTCGTAAAACAATGTCGTCAAATTGAAATTTCATGAAAATGGCAAAAATGGCTTTGGAAAACTAATCGTAAAATGGTGTACGTCGAACGTTGGGAAACGAAATCGACGGTTTTGGAAAGTTTGTATCGAAATCTAAAAGTTTCAGTTCAGGAGTTTTCGTCAAAAAGGTCTCGAACATAAAGATAATAAGGGTTAAAGATGGTGATTTTGTTGAATTGTTGTGTAAAAAGTGAGTTTCGGCCAAGTTTAAACATCCATAAATAATTTATTATAACTCCGCTATACAAACGGTTGATTGTTTTGAAAAATATGCTCGATGATCTTAATTTCATTAGAAAACATTTCGTTCCAAAAAGTTCCACATCATAGTTAAAAACAGCCCTCAACATGGACGTTTCAGCTACCGTAACACTTGTCTCGTAAAATAATATAGTTTTTAAGAAAATAATAGTTACGGCAATTTTATGAAAACGTGCATATCTTTGTCGTTTCAAATCCGTTTTCTACGTATAATACGTCCTTAGCTTCGTATCAAAGTATACTATTATATTTTTGATAAGTCGAAATAATTTGTGAAGCTTAAGGCTCGTTTTTGACTCGTACAAAAGATAAATATGTTGCTGAAATTTCAGGAAACTATACATTTCGTGCCAAACTTGTAAAATCCGTAACTTCTTCGTTATAACTCCGTTTTAATCCGCTCAAGCGGCCACGGATTCGTTTTAAAGTATATTTTCTAAATATCAAGGCCAAAATTTCGTGCCTACTGTCGGATTTTCCAGAAAATCAAAACAAGGACAGACCTCTTTTTATAATGATCGAAAATAGTTTTTACTCGTACTAAACCTATTCCAATCCCTTCAAATCAACTCCAAAGCTAATCTAATCCTACCATACACCTTCTTAGGGTGTCATGGGTTCCTAATCATCATCAAGACCAAAGTATACCAAGGGGATAATTATAGGATGACCATATATATATATATTTCTAAAAATCATGTAAAAATGGTATAAACAACACAAGTCATGCATGTTTGCTCCAAAAATGAAGAGATACTTATGAAATGAAAAGGAAACATGAAAATGTAAATGATATGCTTACAAGTTAAAATGATGAGGTGCAAAGAACAAGGTTTAGCCTAAACACTCTTGGTTTTTATTTCAAAACCTTATAAAGAATGTTATCTAGATTGTTAAAACACTTGGACTTGAGAAAAATTTTGATCCCTCCTAGCTTCTTGATGTGGCCGGTTTTTATGGAGAGAAAACAAAGAGAGAAGCTTGCTAACTCTTGAAGAATTTTTGTGAAGTGAATGAGGATGAAAATAATGTAGTAAGACTTTTATGTATGAGTGTAATAATTTACAAGCAAAGACCATGCTCAATTTAATGCTAACCCTCCCCCTTGGTCGGCCAAGGGGGGAGGAATTGGAAGATATTTTGTTTTTTTTTTTTTTTATAAACTTGTATAAATACTTTGTTAAATATGTGTAAGTAAAATTGTGTAGATAAATGAATCTTGTAAGATAAATGGTAGATTTTTGGTACAAGTAAGTTTTTAATAGATCAAAATAGAATGTAATGAGATAATAAAAATTGTAAAAATACATTCCTTGTGAAATTTGAGTGATAAAATAATTATCGTATAGTTTTTAAGAAAAACGTCGTAATAATATAACTTTAACGATTTATATACGAAATAAATTCAAAACACTAGGTAAACTAAAAATATAGTTTTTATAAACTAAATGTAAGTTTAAAATACATCGGGATCATTTTTGAAAGTAACGGATTAAATGCTCAAAATAATAACTCACGCGATAACGTTTATTTAATATAAAAATTACGCGGTTCAAGTGAAATGAAATGTCGTGAATGAACTAATGTGATGCAAATGATGCAAATGAAATGTAGACTAAACTTAGTCCATATGAATTGTTCGTGATGATATGATCATGAATTCGCCGCTAAACCTTTAAGGTTACGCGAATTTGGAACACGTAAACCTAGTTTACGACAAATGTTGAAATAGTGAAGCATAAATTGTTTCGAGAAATGACCTGAAAGTATAGGTTGTCACATATTGAGTCTAACACAATATGACACATAATTGAGGGGAGTCTCAATAATCAATCTCACCTGATGAGATTGAACGAATGAATGGAAACCTTAAGTTCAACTAAAGGATTCATTATGTAAGTCGTATTATGCATTGGACTATTTATATCATTTGCATGAATGAAAGATGTGTTGATAACAACAAATATCTAAGTGAAAGTCATTATATAATTGTTAAATGAACAATCTAATGGACCTGCAAAGGACCAAAGATATGTTCAAACTTTTACGGATATTTGAGGAGCTTTATTTTGTTTGCATACACTGATGCTTATTTAACTGAGATGATGCTCAACCCTAGTCGTGGTAGGATGTC
>OU343222.1:219210676-219408787 GCA_910596185.1 Chrysanthemum makinoi | reverse complement strand
GTTGGTTCTTTAAGCGACTTGTTTCTTTAGCGAGTTGAGTTGTTTGCGAGTTGATAACTAAGTGAGTTGGCTGTTAGCTACTTGTCTATTGAGACTTGTTACTTCTTCGTGCTACATTTTACGGTTGTTCTTTTGGTTTAGTAAAATCCCGTGAAAGAATCAATTTCCGGTTTAATCAAGGAATAGTAAAATCCCGTAGAACTTGTAATCATGTCAAACATCTTACCTACTATCGTTTCTTAGCCGAGGATGTTCAAGCAGTTTGGATCGAGATACTCGTCCACCTATGCTTGCGAGAACCGATTATGACTCATGGGCTCAACAAATCCGATTGTATCTTGTCTTGGAAAGGAAAATGGGGTCAACATTCTCAAATCCATTGATGATGGACCTTATCAGGTTGAGACTACAAGAGACTTATTGATACATTTGCAGGATGGAACAATGATCTATGGATTAGACAGACCAAAGATGTATGATGAACTCAATGATAAGGAAAAGAGATTCGATCTTGATATCGGGGCTTCTAACATTATACTTCAAGGTCTTCCAAAGACATCTACAAGCGATCAATCACAACAAGCCAAGGCGGTTTGGGATAATGTCAAGATGCTTCTCTCGGTTCACGAATTAACCAAGGAAGACAGAGAATCACAACCGTATGATGAGTTTGAGCACTTCAAGATGAAACCAGATGAGAGTGTCTATGAGTACTACATGAGATTCCATAAGCTTGTGAATGATATGAGGAACATCAAAATGACCATGCCAAATATTCAATTTGAATTCAAAGTTTGTAAACAACATAAATCCCGAGTGGCACAAATTTGTCACCTTCGTGAAGCTAACAAAGGACTAAAGAATACAAACTATGAGCAATGTATGCCTTCCTTCTTGAGAATGAGAGACTATGTTTGAAAAGGATTCGGATCATTCAAAACCAATGGGGAGAATCAAGCTCACCAAATGACTCTCTGACTTTCTACACCAATGTTGGTATTACCACCAAAGCATCTCAAGTCATACCCATGAGTAATGGTAATTACAACTCATCCCGATCCGGCATATAAGCCTCGACTTCAAACACACTGGAAAACTTCATCAATCAACTGTCTCTCATGGTTAGTCAAAACATGAACTCTCTCCCACACACCAACAATAACCTCGGAACGCATCTAATCCACACAATCAAGCTCATGGGAGATGGGAAGGTTGTGGTGCAACAGTTCAAGAAGGCAATATGACGAGGGAAGAGGTGGGTGGTAGAGGATATGTTGCAAATCGAGAATCGTGGAAGGAATGGAAATCAAGGACAAGCAAAGCCAATCAAATGCTACAACTGTGGTGGTGATGGACACATTGCTAGGAAGCGCACATCTCAAAGCGTCCACGGAATGCAGAATACTTGAGAGACAAGATGTTGCTTGTGCAAGCTCGGGATAATGGTGCGACTTTGGATGAAGAGGAGTTGTTGTTTCTTCTGAAGGGCAATGCCGACATATGATGCGGATGTGGATGGCGACGATTTAGGAGATAGGTCACAATCATCAATGCCTTTCAAGTCGGCGTGATGCATCTGACTCGGCGTCGATGATGAACCTACTGCACAAACAATTTTCATGGCTAGCATTTCTCCAATGGTCTCTCCTAGGTCTCATCATCCACAAATTTGGTCCATCCAAAGAATCAATCATCTCAAAGGTATTAAAACTATATGATGATGTTGATGAAAAGATACATAATGAAGTACAATCTCTTGAAACTTATGAATCAGATATTGATAATGTGGGTAATAGTAATATTGTCCCATATGATCAATATGTGACACAAAGTGAAAGTGAGATTTTACCAAGTGATGTATCTTCGATCAATAATGACTATGTTTTGATGAATACACGCATGTGCCTCGATGATTCTGTTACCTCTGAACTAAATGCCTATAAAGAACAAGTTGCTATTTATGAACAACGTGCTAAGTGTGAGTTAACTACCCGTGAAATGGATGACCAAATGCGTACAATTATTAGAAAAGTAATTTTAGAGAAGAAGTATTAAAACAAGAGTTAAACTCCTTACAAGAAAAGCTTTCAAAAGCTGCTAAGCAAAAACAAGAACTTCAAGAAAATGTTAAAATGCTTAAGCAAGAATTCAATGCTAAGGAATCAAAACTTTTGAATGATTTCTCCAATCTAAAACTTTAAAAACAAGCTTGAAAATAAGTTATGCGTACAAGGGAACACCATTAGATTTGCTCACATGATCACTAAGCATAGAGTCTTAAGCGATAAGCATAGCATTCCCATTAAGGAACCCAACCAGAGGTATGGTAAAAAGCTAGAGAAGCTCATAAGGTAATCTATGATGGCAATGAAATCCTTAAGCCTAGACAGAAACCTAGTTGTGTTGAGAATCTGAGGAAGATATAAATTTAGATGATGTAACTAGAAAATGGATGAAAAGCTTAAGATCCTTTGTATAGAAAGAAAATAACTATCAAACCCCAATTATGCTAAGGAAAATTGGATTGCCTTGAACAAGTTTAACCTCAAACACTGCATTACAGAACAAGTGTTTTGGAAAAAGGATATGGATAAGCAAAAGCTGAAGAGTTTGTTGAACAAATCCCCATGTAGGAAAATGCTACTGCCTGTGTATCCTCCAATACACCAATGCATTTAGTTCCTAGATCTATTGCCACTAAAAGCAAGACCTTAATCATCAATGTATTTATTTTCAATTATTTGTTGATTTTGAGAAAACTTGTAAGAAAAGGATCACACGCGAGGGGAGAAGGGGAAAGGGGTTTTGAGCAAACTAAAGAATGTTATTTAACCGAGGTCATGCCTTTCTTTAAACAATTAAAAGGTCAATTTAAGAGTCTTAAAAGGGATGGATTAGATATTAAAGAAATGGAAAAGGAATTTGATGCAATGATAGTTGAGGTTAGTGACTATGGCGAGATAAAATATAATGAGATTGAGAGGAAGAACTTGCATACCTTGAATGAGAATCTTATTTATGAATGTATTACTCAAGATGTGTTTTACTTCTACTAATTGTTCCATTAATGCTTCTCAATTTCATGAATTATCATTTGCTCACGAAAGTCTCCCATGATCGTGTCATTGAGCTTGAAAAAACTAACTCTAAACGCATAATAAAATTGAACAGGATGATCATGATAATTTGGTAAAACATTTTCTAAACTAGAAGTTGAGCATTTTGCTGCAATTAAAATATCAACATCTAAAAGAAAATGTTAAAACCTCAAATATCAAGACATCCTTGGATGCTCCAGAATTTGATGCGGTTTTTGAAATTAGCAAACGTGATGAGCGATTCAAGCTCATTGTAACACGATCGAGAAAGTTGAAAGCCCAAATCTCTCAATTAAAGGGTGAAAAGAACAATGTGGCTGGCTCCCAAATGCCTCCTCCTTTAGATTCTCGGTATTCTCAAACTTTTCATCTTCAAAACTTGGTTAATGCTTTACAAAGGAAGCGAGAGTTTTCTAGAAGAAAATGAAAAAGTTAAGCGACACTTTAAAGAGTTATATGATTCAATGAAAGTCACTCGTGACAAAACAACGAAAAAATAACGTCTTTACAAAAGGAAATTGAGAATCTGGAACCGGGAAAAAGGAAACGCCACTTGTTTTAATGAGAATGTTGCATCAAAGTCATCGGTACAAATATCTTGTATTGTTAAATATATTCCTCATCTTAGGAATAATGAACTTGTGTTTCATAACTATTGTGCTCACCTTAAGGATAGTCTAGAATGTCTCCGTGAGATTGTGGAAGAGTATTTCATTAATAAACCTCTTGATAGAGAAATTAGGTTTGCTTGCATTCAGCCAAGCGATCTCAGGAGTTGCTAGAATGTTTAATTGCAACATGTCCCAAATCCTTAGGTGCGAAAGGAAAAGCTGTGATGCCTTGTTCTATGCCTAGTGCCAAACATTCAAATCATTCTATGCCCAGTTTTAAGAAAGTGAACACTAATGTGCCTTCAAGTAGTTCAGATCCCTTCATCTAGTTCGGGAATGCAAAAAGTAGATCAACCAACTAATGTTCCCATAATTCCCTCTGAGAATGTCGGTGACATTAAAGCAAGCGGGTCAAAGCCTCGAGCAATACCAAGCAAGATAGGACCTCTGCAAGCTAAGAATGTGCATTGGAAGAGAGTAGAAGATCACCCTAGGAATATTAAGTTTGAGTTGAATAAAAGGAATCGTGTTGATTCTAGTATTAGCTTTAAGCGTCTTGTAATTAATGAATTCTACGCTACTTTTGCAAAACATGTAATGATGATTGCATGGTTTTTGTTACTAATCATGAATGTGGTGTGAATGTTTTGTCTAATCTTTGTCAAATACGATGAAATTGTTAATGTTAAAATTCAAGCTAAGAAGGCTAAAAGGCAAAGACGAAAGAAAGTTAGAAAACATTGGAAACCAGGGAAGAAATTTAGTAATATAGGTTATCAATGGATACCTATTGGCCGTAAGATTAATGAGCTTTACCCTAAAGTTGCTAAATCAATGCCCACTAGAAAATGGATGCCTCTTGGTAGAACTATTCCCTTAAGAAGTGAACATACTTTGAATAGGTCAAATACGGACACTAGCACTGCATCTATTTCTAAAGTGTCCATTGTTTCTACCTCGATGTGGGTGTTCCAATCCTTTTTACTAACCAAGTGGAACCCATTATTGCATGGGGATCCCAATTATCCAATTATCCATTCTTGTGCGTGTTCAAGCTGCGGATCGTTCAAATCGTTACGTGGTACTTGGACTCGGTTGTTCCAAGCATATGGCGGAGACCGTGTGGCTCATGAACCGTGAGAGTAAATTCATCGGGACTGTTAGATTGGGAACGATCATTTGGTGCAATTATGGGTTATGGAGATTATGTTGTGGTGATAGTGTTATCTCGGGGTATATTACGTTGAAGGTCTTGGTCATAACTTATTCTCTGTTGGTCAATTCTGATTACGATCTAGAAGTGGCCTGAGAAATACTTGTTTCGTTAGAGAACTTGATGGTAAAGAACTTTTAAGAGGAACTCGTGGTTCAAATCTATACACCATCTCTATCGAAGATATGATGAAGTCTTCTCCAATTTGCTTGTTGTCAAAGGCCTTGAAAACAAAGTCATGGTTATGGCATCGTCGTCTCAATCACTTGAACTTCGGCACCATCAATGATCTCTCCCGAAAGGACTTAGTTGTAGGTTTACCTAGACTAAAGTATGAAAAGGATCATCTTTGTTCAGCATGCCAATTGGGAAAAGCAAGAAGTATGCCCACAAACCCAAACCTACAAACTCCGTTACTGAAGTTCTTCATACAATTCACATGGACTTATGTGGACCCATGAGAGAGAATATCTTTGGGAAGAAATATGTGTTAGTTGTGGTTGATGATTACTCTCGATTCACATGGGTTAAGTTCCTAAGGACAAAGGATGAAACTCCAGATATCATCATCAAACTTATCAAGCAGTTTGCGAGTTCGACTTAACAAAATGTCAGAATCATCGAACAGAAAATGGGCCGAGTTTGTTAATAAACAACTTAGTGAGTTTTATGAAAGTGTTGGAATCAGTCATCAAAGAAGTGTTCCACGAACTCCTCAACAGAGCGGTGTAGTTGAAAGACGAAATCGAACTCTTGTGGAAGCCGCAAGAACAGTGCTGATTTACTCAAAGGTTCCAATGTTTCTCTGGGTCGAAGCCATTGCCTTTGCATGCTACACTCAAAATCGATCCCTAATTCACTCTGCTCATGGAAAAACTCCATATGAACTTGTCCACAATAGAAAACCTAATCTCTCATTCCTTCGTGTGTTTGGTGCATTGTGTTATCCAACTAATGAGGGGCAAGACTTAGGCAAACTTAAAACTAAAGCGGACATTGGAGTATTTGTAGGATATGCACCAAACAAAAGGGATACCGAATCTACAACAAAAGAACCCGAAATATCATGGAAACAATTCATTACGTTGATGGTGCCGGTCCAATGGCTCAGGACAACCCGATTCACGGACCCGCATCTTCAAGTAGTCCCTCAGTTCTACTCTTGTATCGATTCTTCGCGGCAACTCCTTATGTACCTCCTTTAGAAGATGACTTGAAGAAACTGTTTGATCCAATGTTTGATGAACACTATGAGCCAAGTGCTAATGAACTGTCAATTCCATCATCGAGGTTGCTACTATCCCTGGAATGAAGTTAACCCTTCAATTTCTATGACGCTAAGTCAAGAAGCGCTGCTGCTGATCACTCTGTCTCATCAACAAATCATCAATCATCGAGTGTACATCATGGAATGTTTGGCACCCTTGATGGAAGAGAATCCCTTTGCTACTCGAAGATGTTCCATTTGAAAACATATTTGCTCTGAATCATCATCAGAACCATCTTCATCGAGGAGAAATTAATACTCTGCTCGGTTCCTCAACAACAACCACATGAACACCTTAGAAAATGGACACATGATCATCCATTGGACAACATCATTAGAAACCTCTCTCGTCCGTATCCACAGGAAACAACTTGCAACGATGCCTTATGGTGCTTCTTCAACTCCGTACTCTCTAAGGTCGAACCAAAAGATGTTAAAAACGCCATGAATGAAGACAATTGGTTCAATGCCATGCAAGAAGAAATTCATGAGTTTGATCGACTAGATATATGGGAATTAGTACACCTCGATTGTGCTATGATCATTGCTCTAAAGTGGATCTTCAAAGTGAAACTTGATGAGCATGGTGATGTTTTAAAGAACAAGGCTCGATTAGTTGCAAAAGGATACCGTCAAGAGGAGGGTATTGACTTTGAAGAATCATTTGCTCCATTTGCTCGTATCGAGGCAATCAAAATCTTCTTGGCTAATCTTAAGTAAGAACATGGTGGTTTATCGGATGGATGTAAAGCGGCATTTCTTAGCGGAGATCTTAAAGAAGTCGTATCGTCGACAACTGAAGGCTTTGTGAATCGAACATCCTACTCGTCTATCGTTTGAAGAAGGCTCTTTATGGTTTAAAACAAGCTCCAAGGGCATGGTATGATACACTATCTATGTTTCTTCTATCTACTGGATTCAACAAAGGAGCAGTTGATCCGACATTGTTCACAGAAAGTCGGCAAACATTTAATTCACGTTCAAATATATGTTGATGATATTATCTTTGCCTCGACCCCAATGAATGTGATCGTTTTTCAAATGAAATGGGTTCCAAATTTCAAATGTCAATGATGGGACAAATGTCATTTTTCTTGGGATTACAAATTTCACAAAGTCCAGGAGGCATTTTATAAATCAATCTAAATATGCAAATGAGATTTTAAAGAAATTTGGATTTGATTCTAGTGACCTGTTGACACTCCCATGATAGAGCGTACTAAACTGGATGAGGACCACTCGGGGATCATGGTAGACCAAACGAAATATCATAGTATGATTGGATCCGATGTACCTCACCCAGGTAGACCAGACATTCGTTACGCTGTTTGCATGTGTGCTAGATATCAGGCTAAGCCTACCAAAAAGCACCTTGAAGCGGTTAAACGGGTCTTTCGGTATCTCAAGGAACCATCAATATGGGACTTTGGTACCCGAAGGACACCGGTATGTCACTAACGACCTATCACGGATCTTGATCATGCGGGATGTCAAGATACTCGTCGAAATACGTCTGGAGGTGCTCGATTTTGGGTGATAAGCTTGTGATGGTCTAAAGAAGCAAATGAGTACTTCTATTTCCTCTCTGAGAGGCTGAATACATAGCCATGTCATTCTGTTGTGCTCAAATCCTATGGATGAGATCTCAATTAACTGACTATGGCTTTATATTCAACAAAATCCATCATCTTGTGATAATAAAAGTGCTATTGCTCTCTCATGCAACAACGTTCAACACTCAAGAGCAAAGCATATCGACATTCGACATCATTTCATCAGGTAACAAGTGGAAAAGGTGTGGGTGGAACTCTATTTTGTGAGACTGAATACCAATTAGAGACATCTTCACCAAAGCTCTTCTAGAGAGCGTTTTGAGTTTATTCTTCCACGTCTTGGTCTAAAGAGTCTACAAACGGAAACACTCAAACGTCTTCAAGAGGAAGACGAGGAGTAAAGGTCTTTATCCATCTATCTTTGTTGTCTATATAGATTTGATTCAAAACAAAAAATAAACATAAACTAAATGACAAAAGGAAACTACAAAAGATAAATTTGAAGATTCTAGAAGATATCAAAAAGAATATTTTCAATTATATTATGATTCCTCTTATAAATATGTCTCTAGTATAAAAGAGACATAGGGTCATTAAGTTTTATAATCACAAGATGTACGTCTAAAGGTGTGTCAGAATAGTTTGGGAAAACGCCTAGGGTTTAGTTAGTTAGTGTTAGATCAAGTCTTTGATCTTTATTATAGTTAGTTAGTTAGTTAGTTTTTGATAATGAAAAACCTTATTCATAATAATCTTGATTCTATGTTTGAATATTCCGCTTTCATTATTATGTGTTCCTAGATATAATATTAGACCTCGTCTAAGAGCTTACAACGATCTTCACAATCTTGTATATATTTATTCAAAAAGCAAAGAGAAAATTATAAAACTTTCAAAAACCCATAAAAATTAGAAAATCTTGAAAAATTCCAAAAATATTGTTATTTTGTAATGTTTTTCCTTATTCGATTTCATCTACGGACTTTGTGTTGACATTCAAAGAATGTCATGGGTCTTTAGATATTCTTGAATGTACATAGTTTTTGTTAAAAAAATGGGGAGAAAAATGGTGGTTTATTGTCATTTCGAGTAACCCGTGTTAAAAGTAAAGAACGAGTCATGCTTTATCTTATTTTCCAAATCTCATGCTCTTATTCTTAAAACAAATGTTTGTCATCAAAAGACAAATGTTTCTCTTTCAAATATTTTCCGTCTAATGATTCTTACGAAAAATATTTGCCATCTAATAAAAACTAAATTGCTTTGAAAACATCTCGTACTCTATTATTCGTGTAAATCATTTGTGCTTATCATCAGTCAAAATCTCTATCTCTCAATCAACAACTTGTGTCATTGATTGAGGGGGGAGAATGATTTTATTCGAATCAAAAAGGTTATTTTGAAAGGTCTCTTTTCAAACAATTGTACGTTAATGAGCAAGGTTCATTGTTGAAAAATCTAAAAGAATAATGTTTTATACAGTTGATTCAAAACCTTTGCTAATATTAATGTTTTCAAAAGACAATCTTGCATGTTTAAGACAATGGAGTTTAAAGTGAACATCGATCATTATCGGTTAAAAGTTGTTTTCAAAAGCAAGTCACTATTCTCCTCAAAAGCTCTCAAAATTTAATTTAAATCAATAGAGATCACATCTCTCAAAAGATTTGGAAAGTGTGATGGGGAAATTTGTGATTTAAATTGGATTTAAACTGATAACTTGATAATTGGTTTTATAAGTGTTTAGCATGCTTTCCTCCCCACATGTGCCAAACGATTTCAAATTTTCCATGCACATGTTGAGGGGGAACATCTATTTTAAACCACAAAGATGTGAAACGTGATCAATTTATTTCAATGTACAAACTTTTTCCTAATATGTGCAAAACTTTTGAAATTTCTATGCACATATTGAGGGGAACAACTATTTTGAAAACCACATTCTTTATATAACTACTCTTAGATGCAAGCCAACCCTCAAAGAGATGATATTATTTCTATTACAAAATGATGCTTGATGCACATGTTGAGGGGGAGCTCTTGTTCTAAAATTATCAAAAACAATTCTGGTACAAAATGCTTTGATAATATATCACAAGTATCTGGATTGATTTTAAAATGGTTTTCAATTGATTCCAATGGCAGATGAACAATACCAAATAGACCGACCAACTTTACTTTATGTATGGTGATATAAGGATGATAAGGTTAGGTATTTGTTCCCATGATCCGCCAAAACCGGAGGGATCTACCCGGGGACAATCCACTAGATAGTGTAGAAGTCCTTAGGTATGATGAAAAAAGGAGAAATGTGATATATGGGAAGAGTGCGGTTGAGGCGGTGATGCTGGAATAAACCCAAAGGTTCTAGTTATGAAGTCTCGGTAAGCACAGAAGGGGTTGAAGAATGAAAAAGAATTGAATGTGAAAAGGGTGAAAATAAATAGCCCTCCATAAATTCAACCTTAGGGCGAATCGGGTTCAATTCATATGCTACTGGTGGTTACTAAGGTAACACTGGTATTGAAGACTAGACGTCATGGACCCGATGGCCTTGCACTACAACTTCCCAAACCACTCAAGTTCCTCTTAAAAGGACTTGTTTCATTCTCACTGGGAACCGACATCATCTATCGACTTTCTCTTAGAGTTTGTTGATATTGAAGAAGGAGACCCTCTCCTAGTCTCGGTAGGAACATGTGCTTGAGTCTAGAGCCATGAGATCATCATATAAATCTCTTTAGGACACTTTGTCAATGAAGACTCTCATTTCACACAATGTGGAAAGAGATTATTATATCTTATGAGTCCTCGCATTATCCTTGTGGTATTGCGAACATCTCGAGTGATATGCTAACATATTCACAATGAAGATGGAAAGCCTTCTGGAGCCAACATCAAACAAGCTCGTGGTGGGTGGCATGTGAGATCTATCCTATAGATCAACCATGTGACAACAACGAAACAATGGGAGATTCAATCTTTTGAATCAATCACGGTTCAGGTTATGGATTGACGGATACCTTTGAAAAACCGGTCGTTGTGCTTAAAAAACCCTTTTCTTTAGCACATCAACTGTGTACTAATATTTCAAAATAAAAGGTGTTTATGATTGATAATTGATTTTCATTAAAACCTTCGTTGTATTGCTAAAACAATTTCTATTGAGCTATACATGATTGTTTTTCAAATCTCTTTTCATCAATCGTGAATCTCAATTATTTGGTTCACTCACTCCGTGTTGTCTTCTTTGAGGCGTTCGGTTTGAGAACGGCTAAAGCATTTGCGAAACCACGTCAATTCTTGAATTATACACGATCCGCGAGCGTTACTAGTCTTGATCAACGGGGAACCGTGGGTTGTGTACCTCAATTCAACGAAAGTGATCAAAGACACTTTCATGCGCTTTATTGCTACTGTTGTATGCGGAATGCGCGAGCGTTCTGTTGATTAGAATGAAGCGGTCAATCCATAGCCGCATGCTCACACCACACATTCATCTCAAAAGAATTCATGATAAGTGCTTCAACAACTCGATGCTTTCACTCCATGCTTCTACTATCTTTCTGCAAATATCATGAACCATTAAAGCTTCCGCTACTCTGATGAGAATATATCATGATCCCGAATGTGAGCATGTCGGTCCAAATGTCACAACATCACATAATACCAACACCACAATGGAAGAGTCAGAGATTAATGTTAGCTGATGATCTCAATGTTGGCTCAAAACTCATCATCCGTGGATCGAGTTAAAGACCTCCACTTGGAATTATCCAAACATGCGGAACATGAAGAATCAAAGACTACGACTTCGAGCAAGGACTTAATCAAGAATCCTAGAACAATCTAATGTAATATCTGTTTGTATTCATTGTAAATTGAGGTGACCTCCCTTAGGGGAGATTGTTAGGAATTAGAAAATCTAGTCGTTAAAGAGTCGGTCACCTCAAGTATATGTATTCGATAGAAAGCTGTAGTAGTCATAATATGTTAGTAAGTAGTTTGTAAAGTAACACCGTGGAGGACGGACGGGTCTTTACCTTGTATGCACGATCCACGACCGGTGGTGTTTTATTTGTAAGACACTATAAATACCCTCTACCTCCCAAGGTAGAGGGTTGGAGCTTCAATACCATTTTTCTTTGTTTCACATAGTTCCCAACTCTCTTCCCTTTCTGTCTCTATAACTTTCTCTCTCTAAACTACTTGAACGCCTCATATGATTATGGTTTAGTGTGTTTGTGAAATCCTATATCTTACAATCTATGAGCTTATAGATGACATTAATAATCTTCATGTGGAGTAGATTTCGTTGTAATAGTAGTAGCATTTGTTGTTGTATTTGTTTAATGTTTTAATGTTTTAACGTAAAAACACTACACAAATAAATATACTCTACATATAAAAACACTACACAAATAAATACATACTATATATATTAAAACACTACACTACACAAATAAATAATAAAACACTACACAAAACGGAAAAAAAAAAGGAATCAATTGATTGGGCGTAAGCCCCACTCTATGGGGTGCATGGGAAGGATTTAATGAGGTGTTGGTGTAGATTGTCCCTCCATTATAACATGGGTTGATTAACTTGTATTGTCAAATCATTTTTTTAGCATGTGTCCTAGGAAACACTAGTTTGCATGTGAAAGATAGTGAGATTAAGATTAGCGAAAACGTATCTTTGTCATTCTCTCAACACCTGAAAGAAAAAAAAACAACAAAAGAACCCTATAATGATGAACTTTATTATTGTCACTAAAAAGACCATATAGTGACGAGAAAAAAATTCGTCATTTCATTTGATCATTGAGAAAATTTATTGACGAAATTTGTTCTTCGCAAATGTTATATAGTCTTATGATGAGATTATTCGTCACTCATTTAAATACCATTCATGAGTAAGGATAAAATGAGAAATAAAAGTATAATGAGAAGGATGAGAAGAAATCCGCACATTTTAGATGCACCTACAAAAGTAGATGCATCTCCTCTTAAATTTTATTTTATTTTATTTGAAATGTGTGGCCAAAAATGTTTCTCACTCTTCTCATTTTATTTTCTCTTCTCACTAGATCTCTTCCCTCATTTTCTAATCTAACATTAAAAGGTACAGGGACTTGAATTGCCACAATATCTGTATATGACAATGATGATAGCTGTATCAAGATATACCATATATTTGTTAACATACATGCTATTTTAACCGGAATTACAGGTATGTTATTGGAGTTGAGCTACTTTTACGTATGAGGTATGTTTCACCTTCGTCAATATGTTCAAACTTATGCTGACTAAAGTAGTGGCCTCGTTTTTGCAATTCTGGAATTGGACAATTGTCTTGGCTTTCCGGTTTTGGATTTGAAAAATTCCATCTTTTTTGAAATACTGGAACTGGCATGTATTTATTTTTAGAAAAAATTACACGTTTGGTCCCTATGGTTTGCCCAAAATAACAACTTTAGTCCCTAAGTCGCTTTTATTACACCAGCAGTATCTAATTTTGAAACTATGCACGCTTTTGGTCCCTAAAATGGATGGTCGTTTATTTGTCCCGTTATCTCATTAAATCCGTGGGGTATACATGTCTTTTCAAATTATCTTTTATAATAAAAGACACCCACCAGTTCTTGGTTCTCCCTCGGATCCTAACAGTTCTTGGTTCTCCCAAAAATGGATGCATGCTTTTCTACTTATCAAAACGGATCCTAACAGTTCTTGGTTCTCCCTCGGCTTCCACCACGACAACAACACCGGACCTCTTGGTCCCGGTCATTTCCAACAACAATAACAACAACAATAATCAATCCCAAAACAACCAAAACCCGGACCCTTGGTCCTTGTTTATCTCGGCTCAAACCCAACGAGACCTACCGGAACCTAGTGGTCACGGTTGGTTATAACGCAACATCATCCATCCATCCACAATCCGATCAAGCATCACATAACATAAACAAATCGAGCGTCATCCATCCAATCCATTCAAACATCGCATAACATAACATGAAACATCATCCATCCAAATCCATTCAAAACATGTTTTCTTTGCATTTTTCAGCTTAACCCGAACCAAACAAATCGAGCGTGACTTCGGGTCACCAAAGCGATTATGAAACTTCGTTTTCTCACCTTCTTTCTTTAATCTAGGTGTGAAATGACGAAACATTAAAAGTGGTGGCGTTTGGGTTGTTGGGTGAGTGATGGTGTGTTAAACTGCGATAGGTATAAATGGAAAGGGGAGTCAAGCGAACGTTTGGTGGTGGAGGTGGTGAATTACGCAGCGGCGATGAATGCGCGGTGACGGAGGTGCTTGAGCAGCGGCGTGGGGTAGAGAGAGAAAGTAGGGTTTGTGATGTTGAAGATTAAATAAATGGGAGGAGGGCTATTATATTTTTAATTTTGAGAAGTCAACGAAGGTGGTGTCTTTTATTATAAATGATAATTTGAAAAGACATGTATACCCCTGTGACTTAATGAGATAACGGGACAAATAAACGTCCATCCATTTTAGGGACCAAAAGCGTGCATAGTTTCAAAATTAGATACTGCTGGTGTAATAAAAGTGACTTAGGGACTAAAGTTGTTATTTTGGGCAAACCATAGGGACCAAACGTGTAATTTTTTCTTATTTTTATTTATTTATTTTACTTTTTTACAATTTTGGAATTAAAAACTCTCTTTTTTGCAATTCTGCTAGAGTAAATACATTAACTAATTGTCGTGTACTCTTACAAACCGATTGTTTCAACTTTCATAATTACTATTTACTAATTTCGATCTTGCGTTTAGTAATGTTGTTAATGAATGGGTCTCAGAGTGACAGGATATGTTGCAGTTTCTCAATTATTCACTTGGATGAAATAACTCCTCATTTTTAGTAGTTTATAGATGAATTGGTTTTTGCTCTTTTTTTTGTTCGGAATGCGATTATTGGTAACTTGTGGACATAAAACGTGTCGTTGTATTTGGATCAAATAGTATTAGATTGCATTAATAGAATTAGTATTCATCATTTTTCAGTTATTCAAAGCACATTTATAGCAGAAATTCAGCATGTGTTGTTGTAATTTCATATGACAACAACCACCTTTTTTGTCTCTAAAAATTGACAGCTAGTGACGAGATCTTTCGTGACTAAGTTCACTAACGGAAGTTAATTACGGCTAGGAGAATTTCCTAGTGACGGCTTTTACTATATTAGTGACAAATTTCAGTGACGGAAAAAATCGTCACAAAAATAGTCACGACATAATTTTCATCACATTTTAACTTAGTGACGAACCTATATTGACAACAAGTGACGACCTTGACTTTGGTGACTAAATCGTTTTAGTGACAAACTAGTTTTAGATCCCTGCGCACACACGGGGCATTGGGTTTAATTTTTGTTAGATTAGTTTTTGCATGCACGTGTCTTTCGGTCTAATATATCAAAACATAATATGGTTAATATAAAACATTGTCACAAAATAATTTATACTAAAGTATTTTCTTACAAAAAAATAGATCAGACAGAAATAAAAAGTATTTTCAGCATCCAATGGAATGTAATCATCAGTTTCATAAGGTTCAAAGCTACAATTTAACCAATTCATTTCTAGTCATTTTTCAGCATCTTTTTTTTCCGCCTTTATCTTCAAAGATTCTAAAAAGAACGAAAATCATGTGTTTTGAAACTTTAAATCTTTCACAGCCTTAAAACTTCAATTTCTTGTCAGCCTGGGTGTCAACGCACTCATCAAAGATTGCTCGTCAATAGCATCATATTTTACTTTGTCATGCGGACTGGTAGGGGTGTGCTTTTCTAAATTTGATAGAGCATTTTTATCAACAGTAACATAAAGCATCCTAAAAACATGTATAATATTGTAAAGATTATAATAAGACGCAATGATAGTTCAATGTATATGCTAAACAAATGTTAAAAGTTTTTCATAATAATTGTTTCATATGTATTTATGAAGCTCATGTACAACATGATGATCATCTGTCATTTTAAGAATATTATACACGTGCCGCTCTTTCTTGATATCATAATCAGAAAATTCAACTTTAAAGGCAAACTTCCTACCCACAAAATTTTTAAAAACATGCGGGAAAAAGTCGACGTCACTGGTTTGTGTAAACATAATAGACTGTTAGTGATTATAGAAGTAAATGTTCAGTAGTATTGTATCGTTGTAAATTATTATTATACATATTCTTGTATTTCAAGTAACTCCCGAGCATTCTTATTTATAAGCCTGGACACTTCTCTGTCAAACATTATGAAGGCAGTACTCCCAATAAGGTCAATAACTCTTGTTTGTAACATGAACCTACAATATTGTATTTAAACGTTAGTATTTGATGAATTTACATGATTATAAACTTGATGAAGAATAAGTAAATCATAAATACAATACCTAAGCACAACAAATTGTGGATTAATTTTGCAATTCTTTCACCACAAATTAATATTTATTGAAATGAAATCAACCGGATTTGGTGCAACACCAACCACATCATTCCTATTAGTAACTTTCATGTGACAATCACAACAACTCATGTAAAACTATGATTTGTCAGTATTGAAAGACACAATAGATGACAAAACAAAAACATAGCATGTCTGTCAAAGAAAGGGAAAAATAAATGTTTGGTACTCCATTATTTTGAAAGTATAAATTGTATTAAAGAAAATTACTTAGCATAATAACCTGATGTGAATTGAGTATATCTTGTATGGATTTTATGGGAAACATATTCAAGAAAGTATCACTGTAACATTTCTTATTCTTTTCATAGTTTAAATATATTCATAAAGCTATTCAGTTTTCATCATTTTCAATCAATAGCCTTTGTAAAAATGAACAATATTTAGTACTGATAGCACAAAAAATAATAAATCTGTTACGCTTAAACATATTAGATGTATGTTTAACATACGTGTGTTTGAATTACTCAATTTCAGGAAACTTTGAGTTTATGAACAAATGGGTGGCATGATAACCATTATGAATGCTTATGTTATCTATAAAACAAAAAATATAGTGGATTCTTGAATCAGATAAAAAATGGCATCAGATAATTATTACCTTTCTGAATCTTACACCGGCCATATTGAAGAATAATAACGGTACTTGGATTGTTATAGTTATCGTCATCATTAACATATTTGTTTAACCGCCACGCAATATCTCCATGGAATGTGTATTGCAAACGATTGTAACTATGGAAATAACTCAAATCAAATATTAGACTTTTTTACAATATAAAGGTGCATAAAAACAATTGTTTAAATATAAACAACATACTTAGATCTATAATGTTGCACTCCAACTTTAGACTATGATACCCATTGAACACCATACTTTCAAGATCATAACATCTCGAGATAAAACCTATCAAGTCTACATAAAGTAGAAAATATGTTACGTAACATAAAACAATTAAGAAGGATCTAATATAGGTTGGCACTAAAAATGCATACCATAAAACTCACCAACGCAGGCATTATCTTCCACATGGTAATTTAGTATCTTATCAAATTCAACAAAATGAAAACGATTATAACCAACTTCAAAGCTGCTACAGTCCTTCACTTTTGTATTTGTGTTAAAATTCATTTTGTACCTATAATCTGTGTACTTAGTTTCACAGTGGTACTCATGTACATCAAATTGGATATATGTATGTAACTGCCTTCCGCAAGTATTTTTCCAACACTATTTACGAATTGAGTTGCAACAGATGCATGTATTATGTGACCCTGTTTATAGATGCAAACAAACAAAAAATATATATGCAAACGAATAAGGAGTGCTTTGTAAAAAAATACATTAATATGGTTTAACAAAAAACATACCTCTTTGTCAATCAGGATGAATTTCAATTTTTCGAGCCCAACTGGTTTCCTAAAAAACATGTTCCTTCTATATCCTGTCAATCTTAACACAAATGTGTTGTGTTTCATTCATGCCAGTTAGTTGTTTGAGCAATACAATACCATTAGAACTTGTCATTATAATAGTTATTTTGTTGTATATGAAAATGTCATAAATGAAGATGTTGGATGTTAATTAACCGGGATAATTGTTTAAGAAGAATGTGTTATAAAACGTGTATGTGTTAATAAATTAGGGTTGAGGACTATTTATGTTTATATAGAAATAATTTAGTAATATGTTTATTAAGCCCATTATGTCGTAATTCAAAAATACAAAAAGATAATTTTCTGAAACTTCGATATTTATATTTGTGAGAGTTTAAGATGTTTTATATAATTAGTTAAAAACTTATCAAATTAACAACACAAAGACATCAGAATCAAGGATACAATTAAATAACCCGTTGTTCATATTAAATCAAATACCATCTGTTCATCAGCACCACCACTATATTTATTTATCTTCTTATTATTTCCATCACAAACTGTGACAACTCGTAATTTCAGGTCATTTTACAAACTTTGAAAATTTCACTATTCATCTCAGGAATTTACTATTCACTGGTTACTATTCATCATTTTACTATTCATCGTTTTTGAAGTAGATTTGATATTTTGAAAGGGTATTTCAAAATTTTACTATTCACAAAACACTATTCATCCCGGAGAAAATCACTATTCATGAGTCACTATTCATCTTTTTGCATTAAACTAGGTTTACAGTATCAAATACAAGTAACTTGGAGGGTTAAGGCTGCGTATTCATGGAAAATCATTGAGGACATTTCATATAGACTAGATTTAGTCTACATATCATTAGTAACATCATCATCATATTAATTCATGCATGGATTTGCATATTTAGTTAGCGTTTATTTTCCTATTAAATAGCGCTATCGTGTAATCATTTATTTTGAACATTTGATCCGACACTTCCAAAATTATCCTAATATATTTTTATACTCATTTTAAGACTATAAAAATTATATTATTAGTTTACCCGATGTTTTAATTTATTTTTGTATATAAATTGTTATGTATAAATATTTACGACGGTTTTCGTAAATTCAACACGATAAATATTTATTCTCTCAATACTTGTGAGAAATGTATTTTTTTAATTTTTGTGACTTCATTACATTTTATTTTGTCCCGTTAAAATCTATTTTTAGTTAACGATACATTAAATACCAAATTATATTTACAAATTACACATTATACATAACAAATAATACATTTAATTACAAAAACTCATCCAACTCATCCACCCTTATCCCATGGCCGGCCAACCCCAGTCACCATTTTATCAAATATCTTGATTAAATGTCCACCTATACAAATTTCACTAGATATTTATTTAGTATCATTCACTTACAAATCAAAAAACACATAGATTACACATTTTGAAAGGTGAAAATAAGATGAAACTCTCTCCTCTTCATCTCCATGGTCGGCCAACTCAAGAACCAAGCAAGAAACACATATTTTTTCATGATCCAAGTGATTATCAAGTGATATTAGTAATCTATTTCAAGGTTTTGAAATAAAAACCTAAAGATTAATTAAGTTTCTAGCTCAAAAACTCTTAAATCATTCAAGTAAGCATTTCATGATCTTCATAACTCTTTCATATTCATATTTATGTTATTTCATCATTTTTGCAAGAAAACATGCAAGTTATGTGATTATCTATACCACTTTTATTGTTTTTATTACTTATTATGAAATATAATCATCCTATAATTAATCCCTTGAAACATATCATTTTTGATGATGTCTAGGAACCCATGACACCCTAAGAAGGTGTATGGTAGGTTTAGAATAGATTTGGTGTTGATTTGAAGTGGTTAGAATAAGTATTACGCGAGAGAAATCGTTTTCGACAACAATAAATAGTGGTCTGATCTTAATTTTGAAATCTGGAAATTTCGACAGTTTTTAAAATATTTTGGGCTAGATATTCAGAAAATATACTTTAAAAGCGAAACGTGGCAGCGAGCGGGTTAAGAGTTATAACGAAGAAGTTATGCTATTTTCAAGTTTAACTTGTGAAAACTATATTCTGAAAAACTGCATGCTGTCAAGAGTTAATTTAAGGGCAAAACGAGTTTTAAACATTGTCTAAATGAGTCGATTTGTCAAAAATATATTAGTATACTTTAACACAAAGCTAAGGACATATAGCGTAGAAAGCGGACTTATAACGACTAAGTTGTTCACATTTTAAACAAGTTGTCGTAACTTTTATTACAAGTATAACTTATATATTTTCTATTAGCAAAATTACATGACGAATGACCACGTTGATGGTCATTTAACATCGATGGAGTACTTTTTAGAAAGCGATGTCTTCTAGTAAAAGTAAGTTCACCTAGCCTATTTTCCAAAATGTTCAACCGTTAGTCAAAGCGGGTTGTAAGAATAAAATACGGTCACTTAAACTTTGCCGAAAACTACCCTTAAACAATATTTTTGGTACAAGTACCCTACTTTACCTATGTTTTTCTCCATGATCGAGACCTCTATGATGAAAACTTAAAAGCTAAAACTTTGAGATAATGCTACAAGCTTTCCAAAACCGTTGAGTTTGTTTCCTAACACTCGATATTCACTATTTTACGACCAACTTTTCGAGGTCATTTAGTCACTTTCACAAATTATCAAAGTATATTATTTTCTGCGACGAAAGCTATAAATTCTTGATAAATCACTAGCGACTATCGGTAGGAGGTTGTTTCAACGTAAATACTTGTAAAGTATTTTATAATATGACGAGATGTCATAAACATATATTTCGACGATAAACATCATTTTCAAATGTACAAGTGGTATGGATATCATATGAGTTTGCATGCACGACATTGTTTCATGATTTACATTAGAACATTTCATTCATAATAGGTGTGGTTAGAGTTTAGCCTCATTTCGATGTGCCATTATATCATAAACATTGCACCAGGTGAGTTTTCATAGCCCCGATTTATTCAAATTTATACATTATTTCAAACCTACGGGGAGAATACATTGCACATCATTTTTATACGAGCCAAAGTACATAAAATTCATTTACATTGATTAAGTTACCTCATTGCCAATTGAATGTCCCCATTTCATAATCATGAACCGTTAATTTGAAGGCGTGGGTGAGTTGATAGATCTATTGAGGTGACTCCTCCATCGTGTTGGTGGTCCCAAGCGGTCCAGCAGTTCATTTCATTTTTATCATCATTGAGTTGTTTGGCAAAACACTCATTTAGGCGAACATCGGGAAGCATCTAGCCGGTGTCATGTGCTTAAGCAATTGTACCATTTTGTGACATAATTGTCATACATAACTTATACTTGCGTTGGTCGTATAAAACATTTACATAAACTCTATGAACTCACTCAACCTTTGTGTTGACACTTTTAGCATTGTATTTTCAGGTAACTAAGGCATACACTTCATGGCATGCATGTGGACTTATCATAGAGTCGCTGTGACGACGTGTCTCACATGGGATTTATACACTTTAAAAACATCGTTCGGCTTGTAACAAACTTATTTCCGCACATGATGATTTTCATTTGGGACCTACACTTTGTAAACTCTGATTATTTTACTCAATCAAACGATGTAATTTCCAAACAACACTTTAGGTCGTTCAATATAACTGTGATTGTGATGCTATGACAGTCAACCCCCAGGAATTCCATTCCGCTGCAAAACAGGTAATTTGGGGGTGTGACACAAACTACTAAATAAACACATCAAAATTAAAAACTACATATGAATATCATTAGATGTTATAAATATCAGAACAAACCATTGTTCATATTAAATCAAAGATTATCTCTTCATCAGCAACCCCACAATCTTTCTTTATCTTCTTCTTATTTTTCTTTTTAAGGTCATCAAGATTTACTTTATAATGAATTATTTCCATCAAAAACTACTAAATAAACGGATCAACATTAATAATTACATATGACTATCATTTATTATTATAAATATCAGAACACAATAAATCTCATTTAAAAAAAAATCATTGTCAAAT
This sequence comes from Chrysanthemum makinoi, assembly GCA_910596185.1. Lineage (NCBI taxonomy): Eukaryota > Viridiplantae > Streptophyta > Magnoliopsida > Asterales > Asteraceae > Chrysanthemum > Chrysanthemum makinoi. The sequence continues at coordinate 219,387,066 of OU343222.1, read as the reverse complement.
TTTGTTTATTTTGAATACTAACTGATATAAGTTGACACATTCTTTCTTCAACTGAATCTTTTTTGAAAGACCTCTTTGTAAACAACATTTGTTGTTTTACTTCTAGCTTTTCCATTTTTATCACATATAAGTACTTTCAGTCCCTTTTTAGTTGTAACTCTTGAAATTGCCACATATAGTTGCCCATGAGGAAATACAGGTTTCCATATATACATTCTTACTTCTGCTAATGACCGACCTTGACTTTTGTTTATAGTCATTGCTAAGCATACGACTATTGAAAAATGTCTTCTGTTAATTTGAAAGGGACTATATTGTCAGAAGGCATTAACTGAATTCATGGTAAATACACAATCTTTCCAGCATGCGTTCCTGTTATGATTTTCCCCTCGATGACATGATCTGCTAATCTTGTAATCACTAAACGTGTTATGTTACACAACCCTCTTTGCTGATCAATGTTCCTCAGTATCATGACGGGCACACCTACTTTAAGAGTGAGGATGTGATTCGGTAAACCTGATATTTTAAAAGCATTCAAAAGTTCTGGCTAATATATCGACTCATCAAATGTAGCATCTATCTCTGTTTCAGAAATTGTGTATGCGCTTAGATAAGTCTTTTTATTTTTTTTAAGCAGATGTTCACTGATCATATCAATCTCTTCATTTGTTGGAACCAATAAAGCTTTATTTTCAAAATATCTCAGGTTTCCCATGTTTGTTTCAATTGCTGGATATATGGTTGATATCATTGCTTCAAGAGAGTCACCTTCAAAGTTAATCAGCACATTGGCAGGAAACTCTATTTCAACTTCTCCATCATTTTCTGGTCCTATTTTACCTTCTCCTACCTTCAATAACCAATCAGCAAATTCCTTTATTTCTTTTGAATCATTTTCATGTGGTGATTTCAATCACATGTTGGTAGTTAAATTAAGAACCTTACAATACTCCCAAATCTTTGAATGGTTTATGGAGGCAGTGACTATTTATTCTCTTGTTCCATTTTGAATTACAGGAAAAAGTTGACGAAAATCACCACCTAACAATATGGTTTTGCCTCCAAAAGGTTTGTTATTGAATCTACCAGATATAATGTCTCTTAAACTTCTATCAAGAGCCTCGAAAGCATGTTTATGTGTCATTGGCGCTTCATCCCAAATGATCAATTTGGCTTTTCTTAATGATGCACCAAAGTTGGCTATCGGGAGTAATGCTGCAATAGGGCTGCGATACAGCTAGATGTGACATTAATTACAATATCCCCTCTTGATCTAATACCTATTGATAATGTGTTCCATTAATGTTTTCCCTATTCCTCCATAACCATACAAAAAAAATGCACCACTTTTGCCAAAATCTATCGCCTTTAGAGTTGTATCATAAACTCCACGTTGTTCATTCGTCATTGATGACATTAATGATGTATGTTACTTCACAAGAAGTTCCTTATTGAATCTTAGTTCTTCTTGTATCAATATATTCAACCAATCATCTTTGTTCCTTAAATCATGTTGTGGCATGTAAGGAATTTCTTCTAGACTCATCCCTCTAGGTAACAACAGTTTCATTTATCAGTATCAAAGCATGGTTTTTCTTCTTGTCATCAAAAATTACATTATCTGTTTTTAAAGAATAAATGAAAATTTTAAATTTCATTAACAAAATTATATGTAAAAAAAATATCTATTCATAAGACTAACCTGGTTTATTAAGCTCAACTCTTCGTGTAGATTGTATATCCTTTGAAAGTTCAGCCCAAGTTTCTTCCCAAATTTTGGCTGGTTTCCCTATCATTTTATGTACAATAAGCATTACAAATAATATTCTGCAATTATTTGCAGTACCAATTCTACTAGTTTCTTTTATCGACTCAATATATTCATTATGATCTTGAAGTAACCCCTTCGCATAACACGTTTCTTGAAAAGTATTGTAAACTATTTTATTATGCGTTTTGATCTCATCGAAATCCCTGGGACCTTTTACGACGTTAAGCAATATTATAAGGTATAAAATTTCTCCAAACACTCTTGGGACATAGTTAATTCTTCCTATTGTTGAACCTCTCTTCCTTTTTGTACATAATCTATCAGTTTTGTTCCAAACATAATATTTTGGAAATTCAACGTACGTATACTCCCTGGCATGCATGTCATTCTTGTTTGTTTCCATCCATTGTAAGAATTGTGAATACCCAATAGAAGGCTTGGACAGAATATCATCGACATCAGCACCGCTTTCAAATACAACTGGTTGCTGATTGGGTAAATGGAACGATAAACGTTCAAAATGTGGATATTGGAAATGAATGTTGAATTTATAAAGTCTCCAAGCTGATTCACATGCTGATATGTAACGACAATTATAATGCTCTGAAATCTCGTCTTTGTTTTTCCCCTTCTTTTTTTTGAAGAGCCATGAGAACTCTATCTTGGCCTTTGTTTATGTATTTAAATAAATACTTAATTGCCACTGATTGGTTGCACCATTCAACATTCATATGAGCTTGAAACATTTCCAACAATATTGGATTGTATCCAACCACAAATCTGTTATTAAAATTGGTTACAATGTTGCCATATTTTAATTAAAATTATGATAAAATAATAAATATATAATAAAGGATTAAACCTATCATCTAACTCGACATTGCTTTTGACATATTTTCTCCCATTATCTGGTCGTTTGTAAACATGATAACCCTCTTCATTGATATGCGTCTGATCAGTATAATCTTTTAGGAATTTTTTACTACATACATTATTCTTCATGTAAATTGAGCTTCGTTTGTCCGGTCCACAAGCTCTGTGCATCATTATTTCAGTTACCAATTTATATAGCTCCAGATCCTCATCCAAATCATGTAATTCGGCATAAATTACACGGTCTATATCTTTTGAATTTTGAAGTTCACTCTTTATAAAAACATGCATATATGTGCATGAGGGAGACCTTCTTTTTGGAATTTTATAGTATACACAACTGTAATTAAAAAGTTAGTATGTATTTTAACAAAAAATAATAATAATTAGATATTACTTGTAAGTTATAATTTAAAGAAATTTTACCTGCACTGAGTTTTTCAAGAACTTGTTTTTCCCATAATTCTGATATAATAATGTCAAGCTTTATCTTGAATACCATTGATAAAACATCGGGCATGTCTTCCAAACTTGGTTTATGTTTTTGCATAAACCTGTTTATTTCTGGCCATTTCGTGTTGCATGTAAATTTAATAAACAGATCTGGATAACCATACGTTTTACAAAGAGCCATTGCATTAAGGTAATTCTGCATTTTATATTTGGTTCCATCTACTTATGAAGAAGGAAGCACAATACGTTGACCAGTATTTGAAGTATCTGCCATTCCTTTATTCTCATATTTATTTAAATCGCTCACTGATGCTATACGTAATTTTTTTTAAACCTGACATATTTAAGTCTCTCGTTCTCTACCATTGTGAATGCATCTACTAAAAACTATTAGAAAAGTCTTATTCTAATTAATATTAAAGAATTCTCCATATCTCTTTGTTGTAATTGATATGCAAACCATTCTCAAATAGAAATTCTCTATATATGTTACCATCTTCAGTTTCTACCTCATAACCTTTAAGGAAAATATTATCTCGATACCCATCTTCATAATACGGAAATAACAAAGGATATTGCAATGGAAGGTATAACCGATGCAATTCATCAACACGCACAAAATGACCATCCTTTGATTGAACAATAATATCTCTTTTGTTACCTGAATCATCTATATCTCCAATGATGATAGCAGCTACTTCATTTGCTGTTGGTAGATCATAATTTTTTCCAAAATTTTCTTTGTTTTTCTTTGCATCACTTTCTATTCTTGATATCAATTTGATCTTGACAGTTGAAGAAATTATCAGAGTCAATTTGTTCTCCTATTGCTCGATAGTATTTGATGCGTGGGTTCATGGTCGAAAGACTTCCTTTTCCACGAGCAAGCTTTACAAACCACTAGGCAGTGTACCTAATCGTTGCAGTGTAGTATTGGTAAGCCCATGGGGTTGATCGTTCTCTAGGGGAATAGAGATGCTAGTAGAGATGTATGACGAAAAGGTGAGGTGAGGAAGATTCTTTTTTATCTTTTTTTATTTCTTTTAGAAAGCAAGTAAAAATCTCGGGGTTTAAGAGTGGGGGTGGTAATTCTACCAATTTAAACTACTTAACAATTAAAATTAAAACCAATTAAATAATAAAAAGAAGAAAAGCTATGGATTGATTGAGTGAGTTCTTATGATAATTAAAAACGTGTTTACTTATATTTTCTTACTCCCTAGTTATCTCTTATTGGTCTGTTGAATTATCACATCCTCATTCTAATTGGTGCGTTGTATTCCGTGTTAGTCATAGGGGGTGCCTAATTCCCTAGTACTATGAATTGTAACTCTCCATTAGACTATCCGGGATCGCCCAAGTACCGTAGACCGTAGTATCTCCCCCGATTACTCTATTATCCTAAAGCTACAACTCACACAATAAACACAACGATGACTTAAGTGCACTCTCAAGCTTTTTACTATTTAGGACGTTCAAGATCGCTTTAAAAAAGAAGCTAATTTTCCTTACTCTAGCGTCTACCAATTAAAATAAGAGACAACCTAACAATAATCAACAACTAGGTTTCATAGATCTAAGAAAACACAAGATTAATTTAGCTACGCATGATAGATAAGCATGAACACAAACAAAAAATTGAACATAGATCAAACACGGTGATATATTGGATAAAAAAACTTATCTTTGAGTGTAAAGAGGGTTTGGAACCTAAAATGCTTTACTTAAATCGGACTATGAATGAACTAAGGGTTGCCCTCCAAAATATTACACATAAAATATAGAAAATTCGAAGTCTATATATAGATTACACTTTTTAGCGGCGTGTTTGCTTTTTGATGGTGGCGCCGATGCAGTTCGCAAATCATTAGGGTTTCGTTATGGACAAGTCATCGTTGGGACAACGTCATATGAGGAAGTGTGACACCGTCTGGCTTCATTATGGACGTTGATCCGCTCCAAACCGTCAAGTTTAATCACTCAAGCCGGCCACTTGTGAATGGCTAACCGTAACAAACTTAAAAGCGACTCGAGCAAATGCAATGAAGTCGAGAGTATAGTGTTTCCCAGGTCGTTAAGTCTCAACGAGCTATGTGAGAATAGTCAAACGTGTAGTGATCGAGAGGATTTGAAAGGGAAAGGATAGTGATTGATCTATACCTAAAGAGAAAACCCATAAACTACAGGGGCTTAAATGCAAATTAAAGGAAATTAAAAAAGATAAAAAATATTAAATAAACGCTATCACTATTTTTACAATGATGTTTTTGGTTTTATCTTTTATAAAACTTAAATTAAAAACTACGTTACGTACAAATGAAAATGTGAAACTTACACAATATTAATCCTAAAAATATGAAAATGATATTTTTATAAACCTAATGATAAAAGAAAATTTATAGAAAAATAAAATTATTTTTAAAACTATTTATCTAATTATTATTAATTAAAAACTATTTTTAACTATTAAATAATAGCCTAAAATACAAGAAAATATGAAACAAAGCTAGAAAAATAAAATTTTGACTTAGAAAAATCTAAAATAACAAAATAGAATTTTCAAAACTATTTTTGTATTTTTCTGATTAATTTTCTATTTTATAAATTTTAAACTATTTAAAACTAATTAAATTACTTAAAAATACAAATGTAACTAAGAAAAATCTGAAAAATATTTTTGTCTTTTATATTTATCTAAACTTAGGAAAATTGAAAAATTATTTTTTTGAACCTTTTCTTAATTTTTGGTATTTAAAGCTAATTAAAAATGCTTAAAAACTAATTAAAATGTAGAAAAATAGCAAACTAACTTAGGAAAATCTGAAAATTTCAAGAAAAGCTTAAAATAATCTTAGAAATCTAGGAAAAATGGAAAAAAAAGGGGCTGTGTGGAGGAAATTGAAACTGAAGACTCAAGTGCTTATAAATAAGCATTTGGAATAAGCAAAAGGGACCACATCACCACCAAACTGATACAAAAGCTAAAATATGCTAAAAGAACCTAAATGCAACAAATAACAACTACTCTTAGCCTCAGAATAACCAACTGCAAAGATTTGAGTGATTTGAGTTTTGTGCCAAAATCAGTTGAGGGGTACTACTTTGAGCCAAGCAATAAGCCACACAATAGCTGGCTGAAACCACAAATTGGAACTAGTAGGAGACCGGCTAGAACCTCTAAAGCAAAAACTAGACTTGGGTGAGCTAGTAGGAGCCCTTGACAAGCTTGCAAGTCCATGTGAGACTTCGATATCAGCGAGGTCGATTACCTGGCATATTAAGCCCTTTTGACAAGCTCATTTGGAGCTTAAAGAAAATTCACAAAATTTGACAAAAATGATAATAATAAAATAGACCAAGAGAAGTTTTTAAACCCCAAGTTTCAATGAAATTCACCCAGAGACGAGTCCATGAAAAATCACCCTATTTGGGTTCAAAACTGATTTTTCAGTTTTGACTTTTGAAAACAGATTTGGCTTGTTGACTTATATGAGATTTGATTCAAAATGGTGGACATATTATGATGTTAAATGATGAACTAAACTTAATTCAAACTATATCTATGTATTTTGAACACAAAACAAGAGTTGGATTTTATAAAAATCCAACAGTTGAGCAGTTGAGATAAATTTTATGTGGTTTGACTTTTGAATGGTTGCAGGCATAAATAACTCACTCAATTGAGCACAATAGAACTACACAAACCAAGAACAACAAGTTACAACTACTGAGCACTCTTATAACACAGTTTACCTAGCTGATCCAAACACCCTATATATCACTGATATGCAATTTTAAAAGAAGTAACTACTGATCTAGCATGAATTATTGATGAAACTAAGTCTACTTGTCCTAAATACAACTGATTAAACAGGTTTAACCTATTGGTAACCACAGATACACTTACAAGCTCACTATGCAAAATAGCTTGAAAATTGAGAATGAGGTACTTTCACTTACCAATGTCGACTAGTAGTTGAGCTAAACCAAACCCAAAACTAACCTAACCTATTCTATTTCAACCCAATCCACCTACGCATCATCCCACATCATCACCAAAACCATTCTTGGCCCAGTTTGACTTTTGTTGACCATGGACCAAAACTGTATGAAACTTGATTGTGAGTTTATAGAAAGCTATCATGAGCTTGTGGAAGCTTGATTAAGCTTATAGATAGACTTTTTGAAACTTTAACATAAGCTTTTAAGATTGAAAATTTCAACAGTTGACAGAAAATATGAAATGTACACAAAAACTTAAATTGATACTTGATAATGGTTGCAATACACTTAAACAAGATAATTTGATACAAAGAAACTGAGATTACAACATTTGGAATTAAACTAGGACATTAATTTAGAAAACGACATTAAGAAAAACTAAAAAAAACTAACTACTGGCTTTCTCTTGCCTCATTTCCTCTCTTTTATACTCCAATAAGCTCCACGTGTCCTTCTGAGAGTATCCCACCACTTTTGTGAGCCAATGGGTGAGTTTTGTGGATTTTGGCCATTTTTATCATTTTGGCGGGAAAGGTGTATTTGACCACTGTGGCTTTTAGACTGCAACTAGGGGGGTGGAGTAGGTGTGATGATGAGGGGGAAGGTTTTGAGGAGATAAGGTGAGGTGGGAGGTGATGGGTGAGAGGAGTTGCAGGGTGTAGCAGGCAAGTTGGAGAGGGAAGCAGGAGGTGGAGGGAAACCTGGATGTTTGACTTTGGGTTCAAAACAATGACAGGGGTTCAAATGGTGAAATGGCAGGGTCAATTTGTTTTGAAGTCTTGGCTTAGGCTTATTATACAAGGACTAAAACTGCACTTTTCGAAGATGAAGGACCATTCTGCCAATTTCCAAAAGTTAACACAAGGGACCAATATTGACAAGTTCCAATAGTACAAGGACCAGTTTTTGACATTTTCAAATTTCGTGGACCAAACTTGACATTTTTGAAACTTGAGGGACCTTTTTCTCGCCATTTAACAAAAGATTTATTCAAGGACCATTTATGACAACTTAGAATATTTCAGGGACCTTGAATAACATTTTTCTTTATTTTGTTTTACCAGGGACTGTTTTTGACAACTTTTGAAACTGGGGGGACTAAAACTGCCAATTATGCAAACTTTATAACGTTTTCACCATTTTGATATTTTTGTATTTAAAACACATAAAACACTTATTTGTGATATTTTTGTCATTTTGATGCATTTGAGTGTTTTCGTGATGTTTTTGCAGTTTAATTTGTACAAAATGATGAGTATTTAGACACTCATCAATCCCCCACACTAAGATATTGCTAGTCCCTAGCAATGTTTTGAGAAAAATTAATGGATTTCATCTCTTTACCAAAAGCCATTACTTCTCGAGTAGCCAAATGTTTCAGTTCAAGTAAGAACCATGGTACACCGATAACCATGTGATTTTGAGCAAACCACCGGCTTCCAACGGATTTGATTTGTCTTTACCAGAAGCCGCTTGCTCTGGACTAGCCAACTCTTAGATAAATTATCTATATTATCTTTGGTGAGCTGATTACCAATTATGGTTTTTCCACTGCCTTTACCACAAGCCATAAACTTATGGGCTAGCCAACTCTTCACTTTTAAGGATATGGTGAGTGAATACCATACAATTTTGGGCAAATTGCAAGCCATAAACGGATTTGATATATCTTTACCAAGAGCCTTTGTTCTGGATTAGCCAATCCTTATGTGGGTTAGACATGGTGGACTGATTACCATTTGTTGTGTTTAGTACATAGTACTTCCACTAAATAAATTTTTTTTAAAATTTGGCCATTTTTGGGGAAAAAGGGACTAAAAGGGTACATTTATGATCAAATTCGCCAGAATTTCCCCCCCACACTTAGAAATGAATATTGTCCTCAATATTCAAAGTCCCGGCTATTATGCCGAATCTTAGAACATAAAAAGAGAACATTACTAGCCAAGTGTGGATACACAACAATTATTCTCTTTTTTAGTATTTACAATTTTCATTCATTTTTTAGATCTATATACAACATGTGGGGCATCTCCCCCACACTAGGGTGGTACACACGGGTGAAAACCCATGTTTAACTATCGTTTTTGATTACCGAGTCGCTAGCTTGACTCGACCTCAATTAATTTGTTCATGGGGAAGTAAGTGGAAGAAACAATCTCCATCGGACTTTCATTCAAGATGTTTGGATAAACATTGAAGTACGTGAAAGTTCCACACCGATGAGATACAGAGACAGAACCGGCTCACAAATGGTACATGGAAATGCCTGGGTCAAAGATAATGTCTTCATTCCCAAAGGAGTGAAGAACAGAGAAGTGACGAATATATGAAGAAAAGAAAGAAAATCATGATAAAAATCATGACTAACTCTTCATCCTCAATAGGAGAATTCATAGATTCATGAATCTCCTCACAGTTTACTTGATCAAGACATATTATGGGTGTGTCTAGATCAAAGTAGAAATTATCATACTCCTGCGGAGATATGATATGAGTAAGTTCACATGAGAACTCTTCGTGAAGAGAATTAATCACAAGATGTATATCTCTGTGAATTTTGTTCCATCTGAGACTCATCACTATCCTCAATCTGAGTATCAAAGAGTGGATTCTCAGAAATTAAAGTGAATTCAGAGTTGAATTCAAATAGAGGATTGGTGAGAGTTGTTTTGAATGTTTCAGGAACAAAGTGATTAATATTCTATTGGACCGTTGGGATAAGAAGTGAGTGAACGATCATTATCAATGAGACTTTCGCCTCCCAGATCGGCTTTGAAATCAGAAAGACTATCATTACTTTCCGATGAAAGTGGATTGGAGTGAGTGAGTTCATCGTACCTCAAGAAGATGATCAGCCTCAGACTTTGGGAGTGATGCCTCAACATACTCGATGTTTCCATGAGAAGTACAATCGTCGCTAACATCGAGAAAGTTTCAAATGATCTTTTGAACACTCAAGAGGGGAAATAGAATCACACACATGATCAGAAGTTCCCTGTGACTCTCTTGGGATTGGGACAAAGTCCTCAACACTAGACTTTATGAATTCGTCCATTCCTTTCGTGAACAAGTGTCAAGATACTCATCCCCATGTTCAGAGTGAAGTGTGAACCTCGGGTGTGATAACAACAGATGAGGGAGTTAAAGGACTAGCAGCTATGGATTCTACAAGTTCCATTATTTCTAATGCTAGTGATTCATCATATTCTTTTCTCCCCTGATTTCCACGGATGGAATCTCAACTGATGAACTTGATGAATAAAATTGTAGAATATCAAGGGTATCTTCATCATCATCGTCATCATGAATGAAATGGAATTGAGAGCTAGATTTGAATGCTTTTTGTAGTCTAATTGATTCCCAACAAAGGTTTTCAATGGCAACTGGGGAATCTAATTTAGCCCGCTCCTCCGCTAACAATTCTTCCATGGATTTCTTATGACGAAATGAATTCTCCTTAAGTTCTTTAATAACTCAAGACTCTTAAGTAGAAGGTCTCACGAGTTTCATGAGTTGCTTGAATCATTTGGTATTGTGGAGGTTGGTCTTGATAACAAGAGTCGTAATTGTTACAAGGAAATGGATTCCCTGTTTGACAATCCGAACTAGAGTGAGGACCTTCACAATACTCACAACAAGAAAACTGAGTGCGCCGTATCATGTGTTGTAGTCATAATTGTTATCGGAACCGCCATAGACAAGCGTGTTTCGATTGACAATCGAATCGAGTGTGAACCACCACAAGACTCACAAAGTAGAAATCTGAAGTCTCACAAAGTGGTAGCCGATGGAATAAATCAGTGTTATGGTAGGAATAGGGATCTTGGTTATAGACGTAATTTCGCTCGATTCCACCATGCTACAACTGGCGCAATTGCCACCATTATAAGGACCACCACACCATTGACAACCAAGAGGGTGAGGATAAGACATAGAAAGAATCAAATGGTTCTAGAGGGTAAGAAATGAAGAATCAAAAGGGTAAGAGGGTAAAGAGGAATATATTTGGTATTTTTGAAACATGTTATTAAGAACAAGATATTTTTGAAGTTAACACTTTAGAAAAGTGTTAATAAACTTTTTGATTTTGAATAACTTACAAAAAAACGGTACAAAAAGGGTGGTATATGTGCAAGAATGGATCCGAAATGCTTAAACACGCTACAGCCTCCCCATACCGGCGCCAAAATTTGATCCGCCCAAAACCGTCAAGTTTAATCACTCAAGCCGCCACTTGTGAATGGCGTAACCGTAACAAACTTAAAATTTAAGCAAAATGCAATGAAGTCCGAGAGAGTATAGTGTTTCCCGTGTCGTTAAGTCCCAACGAGTCTGGCGAGAATAGTCAAACGCGGTAGTGATCGAGGATTTGAAAGGGAAAGGATAGTGATTGATCTATACCTAAAGAGAAAGCCCATAAACTACAGGGGCTTAAATGCAAATTAAAGGAAATTAAAAAAGATAAAAAATATTAAATAAACGCTATCACTATTTTTACAATGATGTTTTTGGTTTTATCTTTTATAAAACTTAAATTAAAAACTACGTTACGTACAAATGAAAATGTGAAACTTACACAATATTAATCCTAAAAATATGAAAATAATATTTTTACAAACCTAATGATAAAAGAAAATTTATAGAAAAAGAAAATTATTTTTAAAACTATTTATCTAATTATTATTAATTAAAAACTATTTTTAACTATTAAATAATAGCCTAAAATACAAGAAAATATGAAACAAAGCTAGAAAAATAAAATTTTGACTTAGAAAAATCTAAAATAACAAAATAGAATTTTCAAAACTATTTTTGTATTTTTCTGAATATTTTTCTATTTTTTATAAATTTTAAACTATTTAAAACTAATTAAATTACTTAAAAAAACAAATGTAACTAAGAAAAATCTGAAAAAATATTTTTTTGTCTTTTTATATTATTCTAAACTTAGGAAAATTGAAAAATTATTTTTTTGAACCTTTTCTTAATTTTTGGTATTTAAAGCTAATTAAAAATGCTTAAAAACTAATTAAAATGTAGAAAAATAGCAAACTAACTTAGAAAAATCTGAAAATTTCAAGAAAAGCTTAAAATAATCTTAGGAATCTAGGAAAAATGGAAAAACAAGGGGCTGTGTGGAGGAAATTGAAACTGAAGACTCAAGTGCTTATAAATAAGCATTTGGAATAAGCAAAAGGGACCACATCACCACCAAACTGATACAAAATCTAAAATATGCTAAAAGAACCTAAATGCAACAAATAACAACTACTCTTAGCCTCTAATAACCAACTGCAAAGATTTGAGTGATTTGAGTTTGTGCCAAAAATCCTGAGGGGTACTATTTGAGCCAAGCAATAAGTCACACAATAAGCTGAAACTGAAAACCACAAATTGGAACTAGTAGGAGACCTGGCTAAGAACCTCTAAACCAAAAACTAGACTTGGGTGAGCTAAGCTGAGCCCTTGACAAGCCTTGCAAGTCCTCAGGCACTCAAGATCAACTGAAGTCAAGGCACGTGGCATATTAAGCCCCTTTGACAAGCTCATTTGGAGCTTAAAGAAAATTCACAAAATTTGAAAAAAATGATAATAATAAAATAGACCAAGAGAAGTTTTTAAACCCCAAGTTTCAATGAAATTCACCCAGAGATGAGTCCATGAAAAATCACCCTATTTGGGCTCAAACTCCATTTTTCAGCTTTTGACTTTGAAAACGATTTGGCTTGTTGACTTATATGAGATTTTATTCAAAATGGTGGACATATTATGATGTTAAATGATGAACTAAACTTAATGCAAACTATATCTATGTATTTTGAACACAAAACAAGAGTTGGATTTTATAAAAATCCAACAGCTTGAGCAAATTGAGATAAATTTTATGGTTTGACTTTGAATGGTTGCGTGCATAAATAACTCACTCAATTGAGCACAATAGAACTACACAAACCAAGAACAACAAGTTACAACCATCGAAAGCACTCTTATAACACAGCTTACCTAGCTGATCCAAACACCCTATATATCACTTATATGCAATTTAAAAAGAAGTAACTAATGATCTAGCATGAATTATTGATGAAACTAAGTCTACTTGTCCTAAATACAACTGATTAAACAGGTTTAACCTATTGGTAACCACAGATACACTTACAAGCTCACTATGCAAAATAGCTTGAAAATTGAGAATGAGGTACTCACTTACCAATGTCCAACTAGAGTAGCAAAAGCAACCAAACCCAAAACTAACCTAACCTATTCTATTTCAACCCAAATCCATCTCTGATCATCCCACATCATCACCAAACCATTCTGCCCAGCTTTGACTTTTGTTGACCATGGACCAAAACTGTATGAAACTTGATTGTGAGTTTATAGAAAGCTATATGAGCTTGTAAGCTTGATTGCTTATAGATAGACTTTTTGAAACTTTAACATAAGCTTTTAAGATTGAAAATTTCAAAGCTTGACGAAAATATGAAATGTACACAAAAACTTAAATTGATACTTGATAATGGTTGCAATACATTTAAACAAGATAATTTGATACAAAGAAACTGAGATTACAACATTTGGAATTAAACTAGGACATTAATTTAGAAAACGACATTAAGAAAAAACTAAAAACTAACTATCTGGCTTTCTCGCTTCATTTCCTCTCTTTATACTCCAATAAGCTCCACGGTCCTTCTCGAGTATCCCACCACTTGTGAGCCAATGGGGAGTTTTGTGATTTTGGCCATTTTTATCATTTTGGCGGGAAAGGTGTATTTGACCACTGTGGCTTTTAGACTGCAACTAGGGGGGTGGAGTAGGTGTGATGATGAGGGGGAAGGTTTTGAGGAGATAAGGTGAGGTGGGAGGTGATGGGTGAGAGGAGAGTCATAGAAGGTGCAAGCGTTGGAGAGGAAGGAGGTGGAGGAAACCCGATGTTTGACTTTGGGTTCAAAATTAGTAATGACAGGGGTTCAAATGGTGAAATGGTGGGGTCATATGGTTTTGACAAGTCTGGCTAGCTTATTATACAAGGACTAAACCGCCACTTTCTCGAAAGATGAAGGACCATTCTCGCCATTTCCAAAAGTTAACACAAGGGACCAATATTGACAAGTTCCAATAGTACAAGGACCGCTTTGACATTTTCAAATTCCGGGACCAAACTTGACATTTTTGAAACTTGAGGGACCTTTTTTGCCATTTAACAAAAGATTTATTCAAGGACCTGACAACTTAGAATATTTCAAGGACCTTGAATAACATTTTTCTTTATTTAGATTTACCAGGGACTGTTTTGACAACTTTTGAAACTTGGGGGACTAAAACTCGCCAATTATGCAAACTTTATAATGCTTTTTCACCGATTTTGATATTTTTGCATTTAAAACACATAAAACACTTATTTGTGATATTTTCGTTATTTTGATGCATTTCTGTTTCGTTATGGACAAGTCATCGTTGGGACAACGTCATATGAGGAAGTGTGACACCGTCTGGCTTCATTATGGACGTCGTATTGGAATGGGTCTTGGCCATCTGTTGAAAAAGTAAGGGCGACGCCCTTCTGGAATAAGGTGTGACGCCGTCATGTTGTAGAACCAAAATATGACATGAGCCGTCGCTTGAGACTTTTTAGAAAACCTTGTGAGCAGCAGCGTCGCCATTTGAGTTGGGACGCCTTCAGGCGTGAAAATCAGCCTTGAAATCTTGAATTTGTCATTTTATTCATGTTTACGCTCCTTTCCGACCAAAAGTGCTTGATTCCAGCTATTTTCTTGCAAAAGACCTAAAATGTGAAAAGGAATGATTTTAAGCAGTAATGGATATAAATGTATCGATTTAGGGCTTAAATGACCCCCTAAAAACGTATGTTTTAAATCCTTATCAAATATCCCCACACTTAGAATTTGTTTGTCCTCAAGCAAATGTTCTTTTTGCCAATCAATTTATGAGTTATGGGTTATTTAGCATTGGTTTAGAATAGTCTACAACAAGTACAAGCACCACAATAGTCAAAACAAGCACGGAAAATTATACACTAGCACCTCATAATTGGTGTTTGGATTCTCTCATCTCTCGGGTTTATATGAAATATAACATGTAAGGAAATGGAAGATAAACACTCACTACTTGTCATAATACATAGATTACCATAGGCTTGAGAATAGATCAAACCTCCACCGCTTTGGCGTAAGCACCTAGGAATAACTATCTAAGAGGTCTTTACAAAGGGTTATAATGTTAGGCTTCGGGTAGGGATATAAAGGGTTTTGTTGGATATGGGGATATTTAGTGGTGGCAAGTCAAAAATCTTAGGTTACAAACATGTAAGATGCGGCGTTGCTAAGCCAAGAATTGACTCACTAACACTAGATGTTGTCTTAGTCTAGGGTAGCAATCATTTGCTATAACACTGTTGCCTAGCTAAGAATAGATATCTACTGCGACCTAGTCCAGGCTAGCATTTGTTCTAGGCCTTGCTACGACTGTGTTGGCTAGAGTCGCTTGGGGCCCTTTTGAGTTCTCGTTTGTGTTGTTGGTGTGTGGTTGGTATGTTTATTATGTATCTATCTTAGTCTCGCATAGAAAATAAACCCTTACAGGTCCACTATTGAATTTATACTTAAACTTATGAACTCACCAGCGTTAGCTGACCTTATAGCATGTTTTTCTCAAGAAAAAAAGTTGATGTTTGGAATGCTCGTTCTGTGGAGGCTTGGCAATGAGGAATGGTTGAAGGATCATATTTAAACTCTGATAATATTGTGTGAACCTATTTTATAAACTATGTTGGGCCTTATATTTGACTATTTTGGGATGCTTGTATTTGGATAATTAATTATGAGATTGGTTTCGAACTATTTTTATGACTATCTTGTTTGCTATACTTGTGTGATGTACCAATCCAATAACGCCCTGAAAACTTGTTTAAGTCTTTCGCTGTACCGAGATATAGGGGTGTTACAGATTGGTATCAGAGCCAAGGTTATAGAGAACTAGGTATTCAATAAAACCTAAACTATAACCATTTAAAAAAAATTGATCCTCGACCAACGCATGCCAGCCTGCCAAGCTGAAGCCTCTTGATTTGAGTATGGTATGAACTGTGATTTGTTTGTTGAGATGTTATGTATTGTGATATGTTTATTGATTTTGGGATATTATGAGCTTGATATATGATTGGTGTGACTTGGAAGTATATGATGCGTGGATGATGTGATAGAATAGAGCTTATGCGTTTTTGTTTAAATGCATATTTTGTGTAATGCGGTACCTTTATTTTAAAAGCTTTTACTATGTGATATATGTTTCGTTTTGATGATGCGCTTTTAAAACTAGTCATTTTCAAACACTTATACCTACCCTATGCCATTGTCACAGACCATGCCTTCACTAGCTTATGATGTGTCTGAGGAGCTACTTCTTCCCAAGCACAGACTCTAATGACTCCTGCGCAGGGTGATCCCTTTATGATTGCCCGATATCCTACTTCCACTTCATCATCATTTGATCGCCCTAGCTCTTCTAGGAAGCTTACATTACATCATGTCTTAGCACGAGTCCAGACTCCTAGACTTCATCATCATCTGCTCGTATGTCTGTACGACCTCTATCATCACCTATGCACATGTCAGCTCACTCTCTCGTTTCATCACCACCTGCATCACCATCTCATAGAAGACCTAGATCCCCTACTTTACCACCACAGGATTAACCTTTACAGAGACGTCGACTCATGGACTCCCCCTCCGTTGATGAGGATGAGGAGGAGTATGAGGATGAGGAGGAGTATGTAGATGAGGATGTGGACCCTCGGGAGGAGGAAGAGGAGGAGGATATCCTGGATTAGGGTACTCCGCTACTTTAGAGTCCTGCGCATTCGGCGTATTCTCCAGGACCAGGCTCTCCCTTACCCTTGCCTGATCCTGATTCTCTTGGGCAGCCCTTTGACTTTGACTAACCTCCTCACTCACCTGAGATAGGCAGCCCACTAGGTTCGGATATGCCATCAGAGATTGCTTCAGAGCCCGCAGAGTATGGAGAGACGGGTCTGATTTGGGAGCGGATTATATCCCAGGGTGTTAGGCTTTGTCAGCTATCATGCCGACTAGTTGGAGTGTCGAGGGCTAGTGTAGAGGACTTGAAAGGAGATATGGGTTCAGTAGTTAGGAGGACTATGGCTTTGAGAGAGGGTGTCACATATTGGATTTCACAAACACACAAATAAGCACAATATGGGCGTATGGTTTAGAGTTCTAGAGAGAGAAAGTGAGATGTTCTAGAGAGATAAAACAAATGAAAGGTTAGATTACCAAATGAACATCCAACCCTCTCCCTTGTATGGAGAGGGCTATTTAAACAAATGACTACGCCCTTCTTCGGGCTGTGGATCAGGTATACAGTGGGTAAAGACCCGTCCTTCTTCCACGGTTTTACTTATACTACTAATAATCTAATTAATATACTGTAGCATCTACGAGCTATGATATGCTAAACATACGTTGGGGTGACCGATACTTCAGCATGGATTTTCTAAATCCTAACAATCTCCCCCTAAGGGAGGTCACCCCAATAATTACATTGAAAACGTCCTAGCAATTAATCAACAATCTTTGATGCTCGAGCTCGTAGACTTTGTAGCTTCAACAACTTTAACAGCATGTAATAGTAGTGATTCCTTGACTTTGAGTAATTCTTTGATATGTGATCAGGAGCTTTCATTGAGATCATCAACAATACATAATCTCTAATTTATCCGATGTAGGATTGCCAACATGTGAAGTTGTGATTTTTGGACCAACATGCTTACATTCTGGATCATGACATCTTCTTATCAGATTTGCGAAAGCTTTTGTTGATTCATGATATTTGTAGCAGTGTAGCAGAAGCATGGAGTGGAAATATCAGAGTCACTTGATGAAGATATGCACTTATCATGATTTCTTTGAGATGTACGTAATGTGTGAGCATGCGGTTATGGATTAACGCCTCAGTTCTGATCAGCTGCAACTCGTCGGGTGTTCCTGCAGACAACAGTTAGCAATAAAAGCGCACGAAAGTGTCTTTGATCACTTTCGTTGAATTGAGGTACACGGCCCACGGTTCCCCGTTGATCAGTACAAGTACTGCCTGTGATCAGGTAGAATTCCGAAGAATCTCCTTGATAGGGTTTCATAGCTGCTCTAGCTATTCTCAAACCGGAACGTCTCAAAGAAGACAACATGGAGTGAGTGAACTAGAAATTTGAGGTTTGCTGATTGAAGAAAATTATTTGAAAACCATCATGTATTGCTTAATAGAAAGAATTTTTGCAATACAATGAAGGTTTTATAAGAGAAATCAATTTTCAATCACAAATACCTTTTGATTTGGAAAATGTAATACACAGTCGATGTGCTATAGAAAATAATTTTTGAGCTAACCGACTGGTTTTTCAAAGGTATCCGTCAATCCATTTCCTGAACCAGGATTGATTCATTAAGTGAATCGTTCCATTGTTTCTGTCCAGTGTCACATGGTTGATCTATTGAATAGATCTCACATGCCACCTAGCAAGAGCTTGTTTGATGTTGGCTCTAGAAGGCTTTCCATCTTCATTGTGAATTTGCATATCACTCAGATGTTTTGGCAATTACCACACGGATAATGCGTAGGACTCTTAAGATATATTCTCACTTTCCACATTGTGTGAAACAGTGAGACTTCATTGATTGTGTCCTAATGAGATTTATTGATGATCTCTTGGCTCTAGACTCAATAGTGCACATTTGGTTCCTATGCCGGAGACTAGGGAGAGGGTCTCCTTCTTGAATATCAACAATCTCTAAGAGAAAGTCGATAGATTATGTAGGTTCCCCGTGAGAATGAAACAAGTCCTTTTAAGAGGAACTTGAGTAGCTTTGGAAGTTAGGTGCAGTGCGTCAATGGGTCCATGACGTCTTGTCTTCAATACCGGTGTTACCTTGGTAACCACCAGTAGCATATGAATTGAACCCGGTTTCTGCCCTAAGGTTGAAATAATGGAGGGCTATTTTTTTCACCCTTTTCTCATTTATTTCTTTTTCATTCTTCAACCCCTTCAGTGCTTACCGAGATTTAATAACTAGAACCTTGTTGGGTTTATTCCAGTTCTAGCTCTATCTCAGTCCGCACTCTTCCCATTTCTCATTTTTCTCCTTTTCCCATCATACCTAAGGACTTCTACACTATCTAGTAGATTGTCCCTGGGTAGATCCCTCCGACTCTGGCAGGATCGTGGGAACGAATACCTAACCTAACCATCCTTATATCTTCATTCATAAAGTAAATTTGGTCGGTCCTTTTGGTATTGTTCTTCTCCCAATGAAACCAATTGAAAACCATTTGAAAATCAATCCAAGTACTTGTGATACAAGATCAAAGCATTTTGTACCTGAATCATTTTTGACATTTTTTAGAAAAAGCTCCCCCTCAACATATGTATCAAATAGTTGAAATTGTTTTAGCACATGGAGGCAAGAGGACATAGAAATCTTGGATTAAGAATGAAGAATTCAATTCTTTGATCAACATTTTCTAAAATTATCAACATCACTTTCCCGATCAAAATTAGTATTTTAACTACTTTGTTGAATATATCCTGGGAAAGGATGTGGTTCTCAAAAGATTGCCCCCCCTTGATGTGAAGAATTTTTGATAGATTTTAGAGCTTACAGGGGGAATATTATGCAAAATTCACGATCGTTGTAGCCAATGAAACCTTTTAAAGTTACTATCAAGGTACTCTTATGAAAAGAACTTTTAATTTTAGTACCTTGATAGTTTTGTCAACTTTTCGAAATTCTCCCCCTCAATTTGTGCTTCGATAGACGAAAAGGTTTAGCACATATGAGGAAAGATGCCAATATATTGAGTCTTGAAGATCACGTTTTATCAGATTGCATATTTATATCATATTTTCTCCCCCGATCAAAAATTTAAAATCCTTTGAGATTTTGGATCTCAAGTGATTTAAATATGTAAGAAAAATCTTGTTGGAGAAAAATGTGTCCGGTTTTATTTGATCTGAAATGAAACACTCCTAAATTCCCTCTTCAGAACAAGAGGGAAACTACAAGCTATAACCTATCACTACTATATACATTATAGTTATTGTTGTTCGTACCACCACATTACACATTATATTAAAACAAAATGCTACTAAAGGAAGATGTCTTCATTCGTTCTTGAATTAGCTTGTAGTGTCCTTTCTCCCACCCACAAAATAGTACAGAACCTCGTTTTGTTCCCCAGCTTCAAATTTAGCTTGAACTCCTTTACCCTTGAATCCAACTCTTCTTCAACCATCTTGAGCGTACCATCACTGAACTTGTATAGCTCACACAGCCTCAGTAGCATTCTTGAACCATATTTGTTTGTAAAGATAACCGCTCTTTGTCGAATCACTAACCCCCTTATCCATAGATTGACTGCAGCAGAGAGGGACTTCTTTTCTCGAACGGGCAGATGGTCAAGATGACCTTGAAGGTTCAAAAGGTACAGATCTTCAAAGTCACTTGGGAGCAAGTGCTTGAAGTCATTTTCTTCAATTACATGGTCTTTCAAATCAGCTCTTCTCAGGACGATCTTCATCAGATAATCATAGCCATAA
The DNA here is from genome assembly GCA_910596185.1 of Chrysanthemum makinoi. Classification (NCBI taxonomy): domain Eukaryota; kingdom Viridiplantae; phylum Streptophyta; class Magnoliopsida; order Asterales; family Asteraceae; genus Chrysanthemum; species Chrysanthemum makinoi. The sequence goes on along the minus strand of OU343222.1, from coordinate 219,366,331 downwards.
ATTGGGAAGATTTCCACACTGACCACACTTAGAATTCGCAGCTTGGATCGAACTGTTTTGCGCTTCTTTTCTGCACCATGTCTTTCAATGTAGAATTTCTTCTTTTTGAACCACCAATGAGAAATGCCGTATGAGGCAGCAATGTCATATACTTGTTCCTTGTCAATCCAGAAATGATCAGATACCATCTGATCAAGACCTGGATCTAAGTAGGTTGCAACTTTCATCTTGGAAAGAGATAAGGCCGGTCTTCTTCCTTCTGTTCTAGCACGTAGGTAATCCAGATATCTATTGAAGAAGAATTATGATTGAATAGTCTTCTGTCCGGGTTCACCGCCAAGGGGAAGAGGATTGTTGACATTAAAACGACTGATATTCTCATCAACTTGATCAGTCAACATCTTGTGGCATTCTTCCATCTGGTATTGAAGATGACCGGCATCTGAATGGAAGACTTTGATGATTTCAAAGGCTGGCCCTTCAAGATCTTTAGGAGTGATTGACTAGATTCCCTTCTTTTCATAAAACCATTTCATGAAGCTTCCCATGTCACCAGTTATATGTAAGAGTGAATCTTCCGAGGGGGATTCATAGTTGGCTATAATGGTGGTTGCCCAGTTATTGTCAGGGATTATCAAGTCAGACTCAGGAATGGCCCATGAAGGTTCAAGAGTTTGAGGTCTTTCCTTGGTTAGCCAGCTTTGAGACATATCCTTAGATGGTGCAACTCTAGATGTTTTGATGCGTTTACCCTCAATATAAGCATCCCACCAATCTTCATCTTCAGAAAGTTTAGGGATATGCTTGGTGGAAGCGTCATCATCTTCTGATTCTAATTCTGGCATGATCTAAGATTCTTCATTTAACATTTGCTCTTCTAGGACTGAGGAGAAGGTGGGTGTAAACCGAGAATCAACCGTGGTCCATGCTGTAGACGTTTTCTGAGACCCTTGACCACCAGATGAACCAGTTTGGTTAGAAGGTTTTGGTAGAGGTGTTGGTGGATTTGTCTTTTGAGTCGCAGCAGTACTAGAAGATCCACCAATTCCAGATGTTCCAGCTCCACCAGTTGGAGGAGGAGGAGGTGGTGGAGATTTTGGAACTCCATACATGGACTCCATCATCACAACTCTTCTCTTCTTCTTTCCCTCCCTTTCACGAATGTCCTCCAGAAACTGCAAATGATTATCATGCTTGATTGATTCTTCGAGAGCCTCATATAACTTCTTATGAACTTCATCCAAATGCTCATCTGCGTCATACATTCTATCGGAGAGAACTGATCTCATATCCAAAATAGGCAAATCCTTAAACCTCTGAAGCAGCGGAGCTTTCATTGCCCATTCCACTGCATCTTTAACTTCTGCTTCAATGGCATTTGCAACTTCGGTGTCAAAATTGAAGTTCTCTAGCTTGGATACACGACGATCAAGATGCTTGAAGGATTTGGGCAAGTGGTGCTTATCGAGGAAATCGATTCTCTTAAGTGCTTCCTCAAGAATTTGCTCTGTACTCTTAGTGGGAGGTGGTGAAGCCGGTGGTGTGACAGAGTCACTAACGGTGACTACAGGTGGAGGGATGGTAGCAGACATGGGTGGTGGAAGTTTGGTTGCTTGAGTAGGAGCGGGTGGTGGAAGTGCGATTGGTGGAGTTGTTGTTGATGAAGTAACTATGGGTGCCGACATCAGAGGAATAGTTGATGTGTCTTGCTGGATAGTGACTGAGAACATAGACTCGACTTCTTCTATTTCATCGTTTTGTTTGTCAGACTCAACATCTGAGGGTTTTTCCTTTAGGAATTGATCACCATAAGTAATGTCAGGCTCAAGATTCTTCAAGGATGACAGATATCCCGTAGACACGTTTGCTTCTTCCAGACGCACGTGTTCCTCAGATCTCGACTTAAGAATCTCCTGTGAACCTTCCAGCAGATCATTTCCCTCAACCTCTGTGTCCTGTCTGTCAGTGTCCATTTGTTCATTCTCTGTTTCTAGTACTGGAACCGTTTCTGTAGAAGGTGCTGATTCCTGACTTTCTGACTGTGTGTTACTAGAGGCAAGAGTTTCCTCCTGTTTATCAGACACATCTTTTTCTACTCCAGTTTGTTCTTGAGCTGAGGATGATTCAACGCTTATTTTCTTGAGCTCAAATTGCGTTGTCTTTTTTGGAGTCGGAGTGGAAATGGTCAACAACATCTGAGCCGCTTGCACAGCTTCTTCTCCAGCAATTCCTTTACCTTTGCCCTATGCAACGGGAGTGGTATGGCGTGGTACTGACTCAGGTTCTTGTATCATGACCCCCCTCACTAGCTGTCTTTGAGACATGTCAAGACTTTCCAGGCTCTGTTGGATGCCTTGTTGGAGTGCAGCTTCGTCTTCATCCATTAAATTCATCACTCTCTCAGGTACCTTGGACCCTTTTTCATTTCCCTTTCCAACGTCTCTCTTTCTCCTTTTTTGCTTTTGAGTTGGAGAGTCAGCAGATACAGATCTATCTTGTCTCTTTTTAGGAAGACTTGCGTAAGTAGAGACAGATTTTTTGGATTTGGGTTGGGTGGGAGTAGGATTGGGTATGTCATCAGTAGTTGTGCCAGAGGCCTTCTTTATATATTTCTTGAAATAATCTGCCTTCTTGACTCTTTCAGTGACAAGAGCTTCAGGTATTGGCATTCCAAAGACCTCTTTGTTTGTTCCTTTGGCAACAAATTTCAGGTTACCAAGCACAAATTCATCACCAGCCTCATGTAGGACAGACTCACTTCTTGGAGTAAACAGATGTTTCTGCTGCAAGTGCTGGATGATTAATTTTGTGAACCGTATGCTAGGAATCACCCTCTTGTTTTTGATTTTCCTTCCTTTGACTTGATTCAAGAAATTTTGTCTGTCAGTGATGAATGTGTCCATAGCCAAGGAGAATTCTTCCTAAATGCGTTCAGCGTAATCGATATTTACCCTTTTAACAATTCCCCACATGATTTGTAAAATTAGAGCCCTTACTCTGTCGAACCCTGAAGTTTTGCCGGTTAAACATAGGTTGAGGATGGTGGCTATGGCTCTCCATGGTTGATACATATCATTGGTGTTGATTGCTGAGACCTTTGTAAGTTTCACGGGATATACCAATTCTTCTACAAAGTCCATTAGTTCATCGGCAGTTGGTGGTGAAACAAATGGATTTGCAGGGTCTCGTGGAGTGATTCCAAGGGTCTCCCTGAGAGTCTCAGTGTTGATATCATACCACTTGTCATCCAGTTTACAAGAGTATGTGTCAGTGATCTTGTCCCATGTTACGGTGTTCCAGAATTGTTGCAGGTAAATGGCAGGAATAGTGCACCTCATGGTTAAGGCTCCAAAAAAGTTGGTGTTCTTCAGGATATCAATAGCAATTCGGTAGATAGGGTTCGGTTGGTTTCTGTCCACATCTACGAAGCCGTTGCTTTTAGCAATGTCCACCCATTCATTATGTGAAAGAATTTCCTCCTCGGTAAGTACTACGGGTGGAGCGTTGGTAGCAAGATTCTCAGAAGAAGTTGTGCCTGCCATTGTAATTCTGTAGATCACACATAAAACAACAACAATATCCGGAAATTTAGTTAGGTTTGACAAGATCACTGGATCAACCTTATAGCAACACCATAACTTAGACACTAAGTTTGTGATATAAGCGTACGAAGTAGCATACACACATTAGTGATAGCAATATGAATGAGGTAGAGACATATCAAGTGTAGGACACACACAAACATCATAGAGAATAGAAAATAAGCTATGGGTAAATGCTCACAGACATAGCAGGTATACGATCAACACACAAAGACCAAATAGATACAATGAAGGAAATAGCATGTTGGACAAAACGCATGGAGACAATCATTATATAAACAAGTCGCATCAGAAGAATTGCATATTTGTAAAGAAAAATCGCTTTATGATCAAATCGCATAATGCCTAGGACAAGTCGCACAATGAACAAGTCGCATTTTGTCAAAACGCATAGGTCAAAGATAGTCAACAAACCGCACACGTCAAGACGTATGGGACAAATCGCAAACAGCAAGTCGCTTACATTTATCAAACCGCATATGTAAAGACAAAACGCATTATGGACAAATCGCATTGGTCAAATGTAGTCAACAAACTATACACGTCAAAACGCATGGGACAAACCGCTTAAGGTAAATCGCATTCATCAATTAGATTATGACAAGTCGCATACAGAGGATAAAGAGACAAATTTCTTTATGCAATTGATACGACAAATCGCATCAATAATTTTAAAGTGATAAGTCGCTTTACCAAGATTATTTGAGACAAATCGCATACAATAATTTACAAAGACAAATCGCTTATAGGTAACCAAAGACAAATCGCATCAAAGAATATGGGAGACAAAACGCAACCAAGTACCTGACGACAAATCGCTTACAAGAACAACTTACGAAAGATAGTACCAACTATCAGCATATACAACCTGTGTTAATTAAGCCTAAAGAATCTACTCGAAAGAGGTACAAATGTCCAGATAAGTCTATCACGTCACACATTAAACACAAACAAAGTAGAACACATCAAGCAACCTAAATCCATTCAAAGGGGCACGCATGAAAACAGGGAAACAATCAATCTTAAACTAAGCAAATACGCAAACATGAACCCACAACATATACCCAAACTGAATCCAGAAAACATAACAACAAACCTAAATGCAATAATCGAGAGAGGAAAATGAGTGAATCTGCAAGAAAAACGTTGGTTAGATGTGCGTATGTGATGAATTTATCAGATAAAAGTGTCCGTTAGATCAAAAGCATACCACAAATGTGTTGGTTAGACAAATCGCTTTGTAGAATGAATAATAGAGAGAATAAGTTTGACCGATTGTTTTGAAGATTTTGACCAAAGTTTGATAAATCGCTTTTTATATATGAAGTGTAAGTTTCAACATATGACACATTTAGTCCCTACGTTGTGACAAATAGCACAAGTGACACTTTTAGTCCCTACGATGTGATAAATCGCATAGTCTTGATCCATGACAAATCGCATGATAAACTTTGATTTGACAACACATAATTAAGACAAAGGATTTTGACAAACCACATACACACAACATCTAACACAAAATATTTTGACAGATTCAATCACTCAAAGTATCATTCAAGGTTTAGCAACAAAATTCCAACAAGTACATGAGACACATGATATATGCATGAAAGAGATACACAATTAAGATAAGCAATGCAATGCAGAAGCCATAATGATATGAATAGAGCAAAACTTGTGGCACTAATGATATGAAGCATATGCGTAACACAAGAACAATTGAAGTCATGCGGAGCAGGAAATTTGCAGTCAGGAATGGTAGATTGATAAATTCTCCCCCTCAATCAATGTCACAAATAAGAGTGAGTGAACAATGATTGAATCAAACCTTTGCAATGAATCCTAGACGTCTTAGGTATGTGAGTGTTACTGGACAAGTTTAAAATACAAGTAGAGTATCTGTTTGAACTTCATCTAAAGACCCGTACCATTATTGAATGACATTTCTAGGACCGTAGATGTTATCGATGACAGATGACATGTTTAAGATTCTGTTTTTGTAATTTTCAGAGATTTTTTTTTCTTTTTTTAAAAAAAAATATTATCCGTCAACCAGTAAGGTACGAGTCCTGAGCAAGAGCTAACAGGAGTCACAGTCCATGCAAATCAATTTTGACAAGCTAGAATTTCCTGATGACTAGCCTTCAATTCAGTTGGAAACCAGGTTATGATGTTCATGTTTGAATTGAGCATTGTACTTGAAAAAGACTGAGGAAAATTTGCACTAACAACACATGTAGCATTGCTTATAGATGGGTTAGTAGCAGTTGTATCCTGATCTTTAGAGGTTTTATAGTCAGGCCTTGGAATGTCATTAGTGGTCAGAGTCCTGATGGGAATCCACTTAAATCCAACATTCTTAAAGATTTTACCAGTGGGCATCCACTTTAGACAGGAGCTAGAAGTGTGATTCCTATTGGGTTCAATGTTCTTAAACACTCTACCAGTAGGTATCCACTTAAGACCAGAGCAAGTGGAGTTAGATCTCATAGTCTCAGTAGAAGATGTAACCATTTTCCTATTCTGGAGTTTAGACATTTTGTTGTTAGCTTGTTTCTGAGTGTAGTGGTCACTCATTTGATACTTCTTACGTGCTCTAGGTGATATTCTTACATTCCTGATCCTAGAGCTTCGAGCATTAGTCTGAGAATTGTCATTCATCTTGTCGGAATAAATTAGTGAAGTGACTGGTTTTGACGAAACATCATACTCATCAACTTGGGAGGCAAACCTTGATTTTGAGGATTTAAATCTTTCTGACTTAAATGCATTGGGCTGCCTAATTACAGATCGTTCTTTAGTAATTTGTGAAACTGGCTTCCCTAAGGTTGATGGTTTTGCAAACTTAGTGCTCACTCCATTTCCAATAATCTTTCTAAGCTCATTTTTTAAGGCAACTATGGCGAAGCTCTTATCCTGAAGTTTCGCATTGAGGACTTCTATATCTGCTAACAAAGAGCTTGTATGATCTAAATACTTGGTCTGATCCTCTTTAGTTGGGACACATTGTTCTAATTGTTTCTTCCTTAGAGACTCATTTTCCCTTAATAATTTGGCCACACATAATGCTAATTCATCATTCCTAGCTTTGACAGAATTATTAACCTTAATATTATGATTGTTCATACCCATATTAATTTCGTTATGCAAGTCTGAGATTTATTTTTTCAGATTACATATGGTTGAGTCATTGTCTTGAAGCTGGGTTTTTAATTGGTTAATTTGAAAAAATTCTCAAAATTCTGGGAATTCCGGATTTATGCAAGATTTCTTAGCAAGAAAATTTTCTTCCTTTTGTTGAATTGCAATTTCCAGAGAAATGCAATGTTTTTCAAGAATTGAGTATTTGTTTGAGAGTTCGTCGAAATTTCTCTTATCAACCACGTTGTTAGTCATGATATGTTTCATCACCGACTCAGCCTCAGTTACAGGACATTTATTAGCTACATGTTCTATAACATCATAAGTTTGCACAGAATTAAGCATAGATGGATTATCAATGAGTGTTACCGAAGATTCTGGACTCAATGAAGATTCTGCACCCAGTGTTTGTTCGTTCAACATTTTCCACTCAGCATCCTTCTTTTGTGAGGCAAAAGTTTCTGAACAACTTGTTGCTTCCATTGTTGATGCGTCTGTAATTCTAGCTTCAAAGAATACCCGATAGATTACCCAACTCCTCACACCTCTCTATTGATTGTATCTCATATTCATTCATGTAATCACTGTTCCGTGTAGCTTTCTCAATGTACATTTTCACATTATCCATAAGGCGGATATATAAATGTATCAATGAACTCATGGACTTCCATTCCAGTATGTTTTTTGAAAGAAATTTCAGTCATGTGTTGATCATAGTCTGATGAATATTCCCCATTGATGAATGACTGAAATTGTTTGTGGATTACTTGAAGTGCAGCACCGGAACCATCCTTTTGAACCTCTTCTTTGGTATGTTGTAGCTTCAATTATTCTAAGTTTAACAGCAAAAATCCTGTTAATGTGGAAAAATCCTGACGGAAGAGGGCACTACACGTTCGTTCCATAATTATGGGCAGAAGTAACATGAGGTGAGAGTAAAGTAGTTGATAGGGCTCAATGTCGCATTCCTTTTGTGTGGCATTCTGTAGCATTAATAGGTGTAATTCTTTCTCATTGGAGTCAGAGTATGAAGATTTTAGATCATCATTGTTTAAATCAATCATGGTTAAACTTTCAGAGTAGTAAATACTTTCTTTGTTTTCCAAAGTATCATATAGTTTGAGCACATTGGAGATAAAGGGATTAGTGGTGTCAGACATTGTGTTAATATCAGATGACAAGTCTTAATATTCAATAAGATGTCAGATAGTTAAACACAAGTCGCTTGAAACAACCCACCTTAGGACAAATCGCTTCATACAAAACGCACTCAGGACAAGTCGCTTACTTGACAAAACGCATCCCAGTCAAATCGCACCAGGATTACCAAATCGCTTAACCGACAAATCGCATAAGCTGTCAAAACGCTTTAACACACAAATCGCTTAACTAACAAATCGCATGATACACAAGTTGCATAAACAGACAAATCGCTTAGTACACAAGTACACCCACTACTTCCACTACTTTTGTCCTTTCTTGTCGTTTTGTCTCAACAGACAAATCGCATAGTTATCAAATCGCTTCAGTAGTATGACAAATCGCACTCTGAATTCTGACAAATCGCTTCAAGAAATGATCATAACAAGGACAAATCGCATGGATTTTGGGACAAATCGCATAGAAGAAATTTAGTCCGAGACACAAATCGCTTCAAGGAAACTTTCTAAAACACCACTTTTCAATCCAAAAACAACCCAACCACACTGATTCAAGCCTTCCAAATCAAAACCTAAACACTTATAATGATTCTGTAGAAACCAAGATCCAGACTCAACTAGGGTATGAGTAACATTGATTGATTGAAAGAATGCAGAATAAGAATAACACAATCAACATCACTAATGAGGTTTTCTTTATTAATTAAAACAAAGAAACTACTACTACTAATGTACACACGCTATAATCGTGTGTCTAGACTCTCATTAGAGATGAATACTATAAAATGAAAATGAAAGGGATGAAAGAGATGATCTGTAACCACTACGCCTACCCTCTTTATATAGTAGAGGGAGGTTAATAATTAGCTTACTATGAAAGCTACTAACTATTACATAATAACCCCTCGATGTTTCTTCTTTCTTCATTCTTGCTTGAAGTTTTGTAATCGGCAATTCCCAACAGATTCTAAACATAAAAGTACTATCAAAATCCAACCTTTAACACTAGAAATTATCCAAATGATGCAAGCTACTCTAAACTCATTCAAACCCAAAAGTCTTATGAAAACCACTAGAAATCCAAGAACATGAAAGATGAGCGATCAAACCATGGCTCTTGATACCATTTGTAACATATTGAATTTCACAAACACACAAATAAGCACAATATGGGCGTATGGTTTAGATTTCTAGAGAGAGAAAGTGAGATGTTCTAGAGAGATAAAACAAATGAAAGGTTAGATTACCAAATGAACATCCAACCCTCTCACTTGTAGGGAGATGGCTATTTATACAAATGACTACGCCCTCCTTCGGGCTGTGGATCAGGCATACAGTGGGTAAAGACCCGTTCTTCTCCCATGGTGTTACTTATAATACTAACAATCTAATTCATATACTGTAGTGTCTACGAGCTATGATATGCTAAACATACGTTGGGGTGACCGACACTTCAGCATGGATTTTCTAAATCCTAACAGAAGGCATGCCAGAGCTCTCTGAGCAGGTAGAGGACCTGCAGAGAGGGTTCGCGATAGCCCAAGAGGCAGACCGAGCGCTATGGCGTAAGGTCGACGAGTTGGAGGGAGAAGTCGCGGATCTGAAGAGTCATCACAACGTTTAGCGTATTGAGCTCTCATCTCTATGGAGGGAGATTGACTATGTTAGGAGATCAGCTAGAGTTGCTCGTGATCGTGGCTAGATTTTCTTAGATTCATAGTATTGTACCATCTTGAAACTGAGGATTCCCTAGTTCAAGATGTAGACTTATCTTAGTTATCTTGTTAGTTTCGTTGGTAGGATCATTTTCAATTACTCTGTATCCTTTCATGTATTGAACTTCGAAAACTATGAGTTATGGTTATTAGAAAGTGCATCCTTTGATTTTCGATTGGATCTTTCGTTATTCCATTATAATGTAGCATTATCCTTGTTAGCTTGATTTGTATTCATGCGGTAATCGATATCCTTGAGACCAAACCCTGTCTAATGGGGCGTGAGTTGTGAACTTATGAAACTCTTGTGTTAACCTTCAGATCAATGGCACTAAGACGAAACCCGCTTAGGACCACCCGAGCAGCTCATGCTGCTGTGGTTACTCCTGTCCGTCAAAGTCGTCGTCCGACCCCGACCACTTTACCTATTGAGAATCAGAATACTTACAACCCCGTCGTTCCGGATGTTGACCAAGCTGAGAATGGTCATGTCCCACTGATCCCTCCGCCTTTGAATCAAGGCCACATCGACCAGCTTGTGACACAGCATGTAGCCAAGCTGCTAGCTGAGTCTAATCACTCAAACACCTCTGCTGGAACCCCACCGCTTAATCGAGCTCGAGGTTGTACCTACAAGGAGTTCCGATTCTATGGTCCCATCGAGTTTGGAGGAACCGAGGGAGTGGTTTACCTGACGAGGTGGATGGAGAAAACTGAATCTGTGTTCACCGTTAGTAACTGTGATTAGGATGCCAAGGTTAAGTACTCGACGTTCACTCTGAAGGACGAAGCGTTGACTTGGTGGAACAACTATCACATATCAGTAGGAAGTGAGATAGCCTATGGCATGACTTGGACCCAGTTTAACGCCCTTCTGGACAAGACTTACTGTCCTAGGAATGAGGTTAAGAAGTTAGAAGTTGAGTTCTGGAACCATAAGGTAAAGGGTAGCGACATGACGGCTTACAGCCGTCGCTTCTAAGAGTTGTCGTTGCTTTACCCAGAAATGGTTCGTACTTAGGCTCTTAAATTGCCTCTAGCTACTAGGAATGATGTCATCACTGCGAAGCCGGCTAACTTGCATGAGGCAGTTACCATAGCCCAACATTTGATGGATTCTCTTTTGTTGGAAGGAGGAGACAAGAGTAAGAGTGATAAGAGGAAGAGGAATGAGACTGTTAAGGGAGATAGCAACAAACCACGAGAGACTGCCAGGGTGTATGCTATAGGTAATGGAGAGAAGAAGGGTTATGAAGGTATCAAACCCTTGTGTAATCATTGCAGTCGACACCATCATGGGCAGTGCCCAGTGGTGTGTAGGAATTTCTCTAAGGTAGGACACATAGCCAGAGACTGTAGGTCCCGACCCCTTGCTGGGGTACAAACCTCACAAGGAGCAGACTGGAAGGCCACTGTCACCTGTTTTGGATATGGAAAGAAAGGGCATTTCAAGAATCAGTGCCGAGATCCGTGGTTTAGAGGAAACCCCGGTAATTGAGGAGGTCTGGTAAACCGAGGTGTGGGAAGTAGTGGGCATAACCCTGTGAAGCGAGAGACTGAAGGGTACCAGGGAAATCAGGGTGCTGGGAATCAACAGAGAGACGTGGGAGCAGCGCGAGTGTACGTCATTGGGAAGGAAGTCAGGAAGGACCCGAACGTAGTTACGGGTACGTTCCTTCTCAATAACCGCTATGCTTCCATACTGTTTGATACCGGTGCCGATATGAGTTTCGTATCCACCACCTTTATGCCATTACTAGGAATTACCCCAACACCTTTAGGATTGAGTTATGATGTAGAGTTAGCTAATGGGAATAGGAAAAGGATAGATACCGTAGTCCGAAGTTGCACACTAAGTTTCCTAGACCACCGTTTAGCATAGATCTTTTGCCGGTTACCTTAGAAAGTTTTGACGTCATCATCGGAATGGATTGGCTATCAAAGAACGGTGCATACATCATCTACCATGAGAAGATCGTGCATGTACCATATGGCGGAAAATTTCTGAGCATACAAGGAGATTAGAGCGACTGTGGAGGTGCCTCCCGGTTGAGCATCATCTCTTGTATTAAGACCCAAAAGTACATCGACAGAGGAGGTTGTCTTTTCTTGGCTCGAATTTTTGAAAAGAAAAGCGAGAAGAAGAGTGAAAGACACGTCAAGGATGTACTCGTCGTTCGAGATTTTTCGAATGTGTTTCCCAACGATCTGCCAGGGATTCAACCTGTCCGACAAGTGGAATTCCAAATTGAGTTGATACCTGGTGCTGTACCTGTAGCTCGGGCACCCTATCGACTTGCTCCAAAGGAATTGGAGGAACTGTCTAGGCAGTTGGCAGAATTGTCAAAGAAGGGATTCATTCAACCAATTTCGTCACCGTGGGGAGCACCGGTATTGTTCGTGAAGAAGAAGAATGGATCGTTCCGTATGTGCATCGACTATAGGGAATTGAATAAGTTGACGGTAAAGAACCGATACCCACTACCTAGGATAGATGACCTATTCTCCAAGGATCTAGTATCTTTTCTAAGATTGACTTGCGGTCTGGATATCACCAGCTTAGAGTTCGAGAGGAAGATATCCCTAAGACAGCATTCAAAACTCGTTATGGGCACTATGAATTCCAAGTGATGTCATTTGGTTTAACCAACGCGCTAGCGGTATTCATGGATCTCATGAACCGAGTATGTAAGCCGTATTTGGATAAGTTTGTGATAGTATTCATAGACGACATCTTGATATACTCCAAGAGTAGAGAGGAGCATGAAGAGAATTTGAGGCTCATATTGGAGTTGTTAAGGCAAGAGCACCTGTACGCCAAATTCTCTAAGTGTGAATTTTGGATTCCGACCGTACAATTCTTAGGCCACGTGATAGATAGTCGAGGAGTTCACGTTGACCCAGCTAAGATTCAGGCCATTAAGGAATGGGCCGCCCCTAGAACCCCATCGGAAGTCCGCCAATTTCTAGGTTTAGCAGACTATTACCGGAGGTTCATTGAGGGATTCTCCAAAATAGCTAAGTCGCTGACCAAACTGACGCAGAAGGACGTTAAGTATGAATGGGGAGAAAAGGAAGAAGAAGTGTTCCAACTATTAAAGGAGAAGTTTTGTAGTGCGCCCATCCTAGCTTTGCCTGAAGGGATCGAAGATTTTGACGTGTACTGCGATGCTTCGCATAAAGGTTTAGGAGCTGTTATGATGCAACGGGCGAAGGTGATAGCTTATGCCTCCCGACAACTTAAGAGGCATGAGAAAAACTATACCACCCATGACCTAGAGTTAGGTGCTGTAGTGTTTGCCATTAGGATTTGGAGATATTACCTGTACGGAACTAAGTGTGTAGTGTATACCGACCATAAAAGCCTACAACAAATATTGGACCAGAAGGAGCTAAATATGAGACAGCGCCGCTGGTTGGAATTACTCAGTGATTACGATTGTGAGATTTGTTATCATCCTGGTAAGGCCAATGTCGTTGCAGATGCCCTCAGCCGAAAGGAGAACATTCCACCTTTACTCGCTCGATCCTTAGGAATGACAATTAGTTCACCTCTACCATCTCAAATCCTAGCCGCTCAAGCCGCGGCGTTGACGAAAGAGAACATTCCATATGAGAACCTTCATGGAATGGTAGAAACTGAAAACGGCTTCTTGAAGCATTCTGACGGAACCTTATGCTTCGGAGACAGAAGCTGGATACCATTTCATGGCGGAATCCGTGAGTTGATTATGCACGAGTCGCTTAAATCAAAATACTCTATTCATCCAAGAGCCGATAAGATGTATCATGACTTGAAGAAACTCTACTGGTGGCCGAACATGAAAGCTAACATAGCTCTGTATGTCAGTAAGTGCTTGACTTATTCCAAGGTAAAGGCCGAACACCAGAAACCCTTAGGATTACTAGTTCAACCTGAACTCCCTATCTAGAAATGGAAGCGAAGCACCATGGACTTCATCACCAAATTACTGAGGTCAGTTAGCGGCTGTGACGCTATCTGGGTTATTGTGGATCGTTGAACCAAATCTGCTCACTTCTTGGCCATTAGCGAAGTCGATAGTATCGACAAGCTCGCTCGACTGTATGTCAAAGAGATAGTATCTCGTCATGGAGTGCCTATATCTATCATTTCTGAACGAGATAGCCATTTCACGTCCAACTTCTGAAAATCCTTACAAACGGCTTTAGGAACAAAACTGGATATGAGCACTGCTTATCATACTCAAATCGACGGTCAGATTGAAAGGACCATTCAGACCTTAGAAGATATGTTTCGTGCCTATGTCATCTATTTTGGCAAAGGCTGGGAGAAATACCTACCTTTGGCCGAATTCTCCTACAACAATAGTTATCATACCAGCATTAAGGCCGCACCATTTGAGGCGTTGTATGGCCAAAAATGCCGTTCTCCGATCTGTTGGGCGGAAGTTGGTGAGAGCCAGCTTACCAATCCTGAACTCGTTCTAGAAACCACTGAGAAGATAGTTCAAATCCATAATCGTTTGCAAGCCGCCCGTGATAGACAAAAGAGTTACGCCGATAAGAGATGTAAACCCTTAGAGTTTCAGGTTGGAGACCAAGTCATGTTGAAGGTTTCACCTTGGAAAGGGGTTATACGCTTCGGCAAACGTGGAAAACTCAACCCTCGATACATTGGTCCCTTTCCAATCCTGGAAAGAATCGGACCAGTAGCTTACACACTTGAGCTACCTTCGGAGCAGTGTAATCGTTTATTGGTTTTTATGATTTATTTTATTATCGTATGAGTTATAGCCCGTTGCGATAGGCACTATTTGATTCGGCACAATAAAATCCTATAACGAGAGATAACGTAACTTTTAAACCGTAACACGAAACGTGACTCGTAAATAATCAAAATTCATGGGAAAACGTAAATAAAAACAATAGAATGATGAATAAAATTTGTCAGACACTCGTAGGGTAAAATAGGAGCTCGGGAGAGGTAAAACGGGATAGTTTACAAAAATTTGTGGGTTTAGCCCCTCCCCTTTCCCCTAGCCGGCCACCCCCTCCATTTCCTTTTATTTTTTAGTTCCTAGCTCCCACTATATATACTACCTTCCCTACACACACACACACACACACATACACACTTTCTTTCTCTCACTAAAAACACCAAAAACACACTCTCTCTCACCTCTCTCTCTCTCTCTAAAACCCTAACCCTAATCGAAACCCTAGCCGCCGCCACTATCCGGCCACTTTTCGGCCAATCTACGACGCGTCACCCGTCACCTCCACCACCATCTTAAAGATATTTTCACCCTCTTTCCATCCATATATAGCACGCGCCCTAAAACCCACTTTTGACCCCTCAAAACGCGTATAAACGCGGCGTTAGTCCTTGTACTCGTGTCGTATTTGTAGATTGGATTTGATAAAGGTAAATGGAGCCTTAAACCAACTTGTTTGAGTCTTTGTGGGTCACGTATGAGACATTTGTCTCATGTGCGTGGGTCCTTTGGTTGGGTGTTGATGAAAACGGGTCTAAAACGTGTTTAAAACTAATAAAAATTGTAAACTAGTGTGTTGGTATCGTGTGTTGTGTCATCTTCATGTGTTTTTGCATTTTTATCATTGTTATGAGGTCTTGGTTATAACTAACTGATGGGTTTTGATGTTTGATGGTGTTTGGATGTTGTTTGGTTGTGTTTGGGAATTGAAAGAGCCATTTGGGAGTGTTTAGATGGAGTTGGGAATGTGGAAGCCATATGGACCACTAGGTTCCATATTGGTGGCGTTAGGATAGTGAACGATACCCTCATGGACCCATGGGTCCGGGTCGAGTCGTTGTGGTAACATATTGGTTGTTATTGTTGGAGTTTGAATGAGACGCGAGGAGCCAAAGAGCTTCTAGAGCTTGTTTGGTTCACGTGATCTTAACCGGGACCGTATCAAGACCATTAGGGTCGTGACATTGGTTACGGTTATGTTTGGTACTTTGTTTGGATGGCGAGATTGATATGGGATTGTTTGGAGGTTGATTGGAGTTGTGGAGTTGTTTATTTTGGACTTAATAATATATATGTCAACTTTGCGCAACGTTGGTGTTATCGTAACTTTTTAGTCTTGATTGACCCCGACAACGGCGTAACATGGACTTTAGTATTTATTGGACAATATGACGTGCAAAAGTGATACGCTTACACAATGCGTTCGGGGTCAAAGGAACTTCCTTTTCGTCGAGCAAGTTTTTCAACACCCTAGGCAGTGAACCTAATCGTTGTAGTGTAGTATTAGGGTAAGCCACGGGTATTGATATCGTTCTCTAGGGGAATAGGAATGCTAGCAAGAAGTTACTAAGCTAAGGTTGGGGTTGAGGTAGATTATTTTTTATCTTTTTTATATTTTTTAGGAAATGGAAAGGTACGAGTCTCGGGGTTTGGATTTGGGGGTTGGTATTTCTACCGATTACTCTACTATTATCTATTCTAATTAACTAAGCTTGGGGTAGTCTATGTCTATTGTTGTGTGCTCGTATGATGATTAAAAATGTATTTACTTAGGTTTTATTACTCCCTAGTTATCTCCTATTGATGGTTGCATTGTCACGTCCTTATTCTTAACGCGTTATGTTTCTAAGTTCGTAGGGTATGCGTTTATCCCTAACTCTTTGAAGCTACCAAAGGTTAATGACTACGAAATCTCTAGGATTCATAAACTTAACACTAAGGTATTCTTTGGATGTTTAGCCTACAATTCCACTAGTAACTATATGCTAAGGTTCAACAAAGATTAATCAAGCATTAATAGAACAACTAATGACCTATCGCAATACTAGGTCAATCACAATTAAGATAAGAGACAACCAATCAATATTTAATAACTAGGTTTCATATTACCTAATCAAACACACAAATAAATTAGCCGGACATAAAGAACATGCAAGCATACACACAATCAATTGAAGACATAATTGAATTAATAAAGTAAAACACTTATCTTGATGTAAGATAGGGTATGGAACCCTAAAATATTGTACAAGACAGCCTTGGTTCGGTTTAGGTTTTTACTCCACAAAACTACACCTTGAAAACTGAAAAATTCGGATTCTATATATAGTGTTACAAACTGCGACGGCGTCACTCTTTAATTGTGACGCCGTCGGGTCGCCGTCATTAGGTTTTCATCTTGGCCACGTTATCATTGTGACGGCGTCACCTTATGCCCGTGACGCCGTCTCCTTCAGTCTCTGACGTCGTCTGGATCAAATCTAGGCCGTCTGAGCTGCGACACCCTACTCTTTTAAAACCTGATGCCGTCACTTGTAAATAAGCAATTCTGCTACTGAGTCGTCAAAAAACTTGTTCCGACGGCATCACAAATAGAACCTGACGCCGTCCCCTTTCAATTCAGCAGCTTGAGTGTCTCGATTCTTGACTTTGGCCATTTTCTTCGTATATTCGCGCCTTTTCGTCCGAATAAGTGCCATTCCAGCAATTTGCCTTTTAGAGACCTAAAAAGTGAAAAGGAATGAAATTAAGTAGTAACGGATACAAAAGTGATCAATTAAGGGCTTAAATGACCCCTCAAAAAGGTACCTTTTAAATTCTTATCAAATATCCCTACACTTGGTATTTGCTTGTCCTCAAGCAAATGTGCTTTTAACCAATTGATTTATAAATTAGGGGTCATGAAGCATTAGTTTAGAACGATCCACAACACATATAAGCCCCGCAAAAGTCATAACAAGCACGGAAATTACATACTAGCACCTCACATGGGGTGTTTGGATACTCACATCTCTCGGGTGTATATGAAATATAACAAGTTGGAAATGGAAGATAAACACTCATTAACCGATCCTAGTACATAGATTACCATAGGCTTGAGACTAGATCAAACCTCCATCGCTTTGGCGTAAGCACCTAGGAAAGACTACCCAAGAGGTCTTTTAAAGGGTTGTAATGTTAGGCTTACGGTAGGGAAACAAAGGGTTTGGTGGGATAGGCGATTTAGTGGTGGCAAGTCAAAAATCTTTATGTTACAAGCATGCAAAGAATGGCGTTGCTAAGCCAAGACTCGACACTCTAAACTCTAGACAACTGAAACAAACAAACATAAATTTAAAGATAGATGTACGATGGTAGCCCGTATGTATTTTTCATTTTTTTTCAACACTCTATTTTTTTCTTTTTCTCTTTTTTTTCATTTTTTTTTCGATTTTTTTTTCATACACTCTTACTCTACCATCCTCTATGATAACATCAAAATAATAGGGATTTATAGGCACATCCCTACATTTGAGTTTTTATTACTCTAACACTAATTTGACCCGAATTGAAAAGATCAAAACACTTGGAGTACATTATTATGCAAATAAAGGGAATTAGAATTTATCATTCCCTTCCCGTCATTTCATTAAATTTAACTTTTCCCATGAGTCCCAATCGTCCCAAAACTGTGTAGAAAGGATATGACTCGACTTAGCAACTTATGCAAGCAACTAGATAATTGAACTAAGGGTTTAGTGTGATAACAATAATGCACTAAAAGTGTGTGCATACAAGGTAGGCTAAGGCAATTTGGCTGTACATTTGAGGGTGGATTGTAAACAATGTTCCTCATTGATATTCCGGAAAACCGAAACATCACGAGAACCGCGAAAAGGATAGGCTATGAGGGGTTAACTAGGGGTATCGTGTACTAAAGATGAGTACAACGCAAGGGTTTGGGGGAATTACTCAACCGATGCAGAAGAAGTACTTATATTACGAGTATCAAACAAGGGTTATCCTAATGCCTCTTATCATTTAGTTATTCCTAACTACACAAGTGTAGTCTTACTAGCGATCTCAGAATGCATCACCAAACAAGTTCTAGAATCTATTATACTACCGGTTCACACTCTAAGCATTAAAGATGAATGCTTTAATTCCTACAAATCTAAGGGCGATCCTCACATTTTAGGTTGAATTTAAGTGGTAAATGGTTTTTGTGCTAGTCATATAATTTCCTATCCATGAGACGCTTTATTAAGACTAATGGCCCACTCTTATATGTTATGAAAAATTTTAAATTTGGTGCCAAAATTACCCTAACTGATATTTCTCATGGTTTATTACACAAATGAAATTAGACAAAGCAAATAATCAAGGATAAGCATAGTTTCAAAGTTCCCGTTTTATTTTCCCTCCCTACACTTAAACTGAACATTGTCCCCAATGTTCCCCGAAAGTATCAAAGTTATGAAAATGGAAGGTAAAAAACGAAAGAAACTAGTACTCCCCTGATTAGCTCGGTAGGATCCGTGTGAAGTGGCGGTTACATCTTTCTTCAAGAAGAATGTTTGCGTGAAAAGCTCCTTCTCATCTTATGTATCTTCTTCATGATAAATTAAACCTGCACACTTGAAGAAAACATACGAAACCTTCGCGTAAAATCGGCGGTAAAAATATATATATGACTCTACTAAACTAGGATATAATGCTTGTGGAATGGATGTTTACAGATTTTCTGAAAAATTAAGATCTGGAAAATTCCAAAAAATTTATAAATAGCTCAGAACACGAGAAAAAGTAATAAGCTGTTTCTGCTCCTCCAGACGCTGTCAGGTTGCGATCCTGACGCCGTCAGGTTATCCTGACAAAAACCGGTCTGCGATTTTCTGGAAAAAATTCTGGAACATTTTTATCTTTAAAATCTGGAAAAATTTCCTGCAAAACATCCATTATGACTCGATACAAGCATTTGACTCGAACAAACACACATGTATATCTTTTAAATAATTGTAATTCTCATGTTTACGTTTCTTATGAAAACGTGTGTAATCCTCCCTACACTTATCCCTTATGTAAAATACCTTTATATGTAATTAAGACGAGGTTAAAGACAAAATAAAGCATTTTTACAAATTTAAACATGAGAATAAACAATCAATAAAAGATACACGACACAAACAAGCAAACAATTAAGCATGGGTTGCCTCCTACGAAGCGCGTTTCTTTATTTATGAGTCTTGTAGCTAGACTCGAAGTCGTGCCCCTACGTGACTTCATTTTTCATTCTCAATGAGAATTCTATCATATTGACAAAATTTTCATCGACTCTATACCTAGGCCCTAGGGTCAAGCAATCCTTATAATAAAGTCTCCTTTTCTCCCACATGAAATTCAAACCCTTTTCCACATCGTCTTCGCTTTTTTCCTCAAAAGCTCTAATGTTGTCTCGTTCAAAAAGGGATAAAGGGCCATATCCGTTTGTCTTCTAAGGCATCCTATAAGTGATCTCCTCGTTCCGTTCCTTAAACCTAACCGTTCCTTCAAACTTGTTATGGCTCATTTTATACTTTTCAACAAACGATTTTCCTAGCACTACTTGGGATAAGCTATAGTCAATGACACATCCGATGTATTCTCGGACCACAAAATCAACTAGGTAGGTGAAATTTCCTATAAAGACGTGTACATCCTTGACTCTTCCCACAAAGTTGCAAACCCTACCTAGATACTTAAGGTCTCTCCTAATCTTAAGTCGCTCATTCATAATGTCATTATAAACAGCTGATGACATCACATTAATGGGAGATTCCGTATCTATGTAAGCATGTTCGACATTCCTATATCCGATCATACAAGGAATTTTTAGGTTTCAAGGATTTCCTCTCCTAATCTTTGGACATATCCTAATGATGGGTTATCGGGGATTATCGATTATGTATTGATGGTAAGCAACCTCTTCCTTAGTGGGGTAAAGATTGAAATAAGCACTATCCTCCTCATTCACGTTTTTATTCACTAAGCCATCTTCCGAATTACTGTTGATCATGGAGCCAACTACATAGGCGTTGACCACTTTCTTAACAGATTCCCTAATTGTGTTATCAAATACCTTTTGCAAATCTTGAAGGTCGGTGTTTCTACTCACATAACGGCTTCGGCGGCTGTGTTGGTCATTGGTTTGGGTTTTGAGTGAAAGTGATTTATTTGGTGGTGGGTTGTTGAGTGGTGGTTGGTTATCACCTTCCATGATGAAAAGTGATGGGATTACTAACAAAGGTCACGAAGAAGGGGGATAGACTACGAGGAAGCTAAAAATTGAGAAAAAAGCTTACTTGATAGGAATCAAGCAAGGAAACCTAAACGAGGTGGACTCCTAACTAGCTATTCTATTCCCCGGCAGCGGCGCCAAAAACTTGATACGCTTACACAACGCGTTCGGGGTCAAAGGAACTTTCTTTTCGTCGAGCAAGTTTTCCAACACCCTAGGCAGTGAACCTAATCATTGTAGTGTAGTATTAGGGTAAGCCACGGGTATTGATATCGTTCTCTAGGGGAATGGGAATGCTAGCAAAAAGTTACTACGCTAAGGTTGGGGTTGAGGAAGATTATTTTTTATCTTTTTTATATTTTTAGGAAATGGAAAGGTACGAGTCTCGGGGTTTGGATTTGGGGGTTGGTATTTCTACCGATTACTCTACTATTATCTATTCTAATTAACTAAGCTAGGGGTAGTCTATGTCTATTGTTGTGTGCTCGTATGATGATTAAAAATGTATTTACCTAGGTTTTATTACTCCCTAGTTATCTCCTATTGATGGTTGAATTGTCACGTCCTTATTCTTAACGCGTTGTGTTTCTAAGGTTGTAGGGTATGCGTTTATCCCTAACTCTTTGAAGCTACCAAAGGTTAATGACTACGAAATCTCTAGGATTCATAAACTTAACACTAAGGTATTCTTTGGATGTTTAGCCTACAATTCCACTAGTAACTATATGCTAAGGTTCAGCAAAGATTAATCAAGCATTAATAGCACAACGAATGACCTATCGCAATACTAGGTCAATCACAATTAAGATAAGAGACAACCAATCAATATTTAATAACTAGGTTTCATATTACCTAAGCAAACACACAAATAAATTAGCCGGACATGGAGAACATGCAAGCATACACACAATCAATTAAAGACATAATTGAATTAATGAAGTAAAACACTTATCTTGATGTACGATAGGGTATGGAACCCTAAAATACTGTACAAGACAGCCTTGGTTCGGTTTAGGTTTTTACTCCACAAAACTACACCTTGAAAACTGAAAAATTCGGATTCTATATATAGTGTTACAAACTGCGACGGCGTCACTCTTTAATTGTGACGCCGTCGGGTCGCCGTCATTAGGTTTTCATCTTGGCCACGTTATCATTGTGACGGCGTCACCTTATGCCCGTCACGCCGTCTCCTTCAGTCTCTGACGTCTTCTGGATCAAATCTAGGCTGTCTGAGCTGCGACGCCCTACTCTTTTAAAACCTGATGCCGTCACTTGTAAATAAGCAATTTGGCTACTGAGTCGTCACAAAATTTGTTCCGACGGCGTCACAAATAAGACCTGACACCTTCCCCTTTCAATTCAGCAGCTTGAGTGACTCGATTCTTGACTTTGGCCATTTTCTTTGTATATTCGCGCCTTTTCGTCCGAATAAGTGCCATTCCAGCAATTTGCCTTCAAGAGACCTAAAAAGTGAAAAGGAACGAAATTAAGTAGTAACGGATACAAAAGTGATCAATTAAGGGCTTAAATGACCCCTCAAAAATGTACCTTTTAAATCCTTATCAAAAAGCCGAGAGTCATGACCCGGACTTGTGAACTCGAAACGGATAATGACTCGAAACTTATATTAAAACTTGACATAATATATATATAAACAAGTAAATAAAACTAGAAAATATAGATAATAAATGGTTTTTATATTAAACATTCGATAACTAGACTCGCCTTGTTATTCGACATTTTAAAAGGGAACTAACGTCTAAAAATGGAAGTGTTTTGTAATTAATGAGTTATTAAATGTTTTGTTGGCACGTTTTCCGAAATGTGCGTTCTATGAATATTTAATACCCATTATGTGTTGTGCGTGGGTTACGGATGACCTAACATTAATAGCGTCAATCCACGTGGATAGCAGACTTATTAGGTTGACGAATCTAATAATTGCCCGTTATGTGCGTAAGATAGCGTTATTAATGGGTGAATTATCTTTATGAATCGTTAGGATGTGACTAGTTTTTGAGATAATAAGCGACATGAATAAATGCTTGAGTTTATCGAGTTGACGGATTCGATAAGATCTAACGATTTATTTCAAAACTTATTAAACTATAAAGCTTATCGCTTAGACGTCTCATTGTGTCGTTATGAGTCGCATTGTGGTCAATTTAGTGCATTCATGGTGTCTTGTCGGGTCGATACCACACACACGATGATACCAAATGCTAGTAACTAAATAGTGAAACGAGACATTTTTGGAGATAAGAATTGGAATATATTCGGGGGTAGATATAATTGAAATTGGGAATATATATTAAGTATTGGTTTATATTAATAGGTTGTGCCGAGTCAGTAGTTGCTGAGCCGAGTTAGCTATTATCTGCGTTGCTAGTGATTGTTTGTGCTTTGCTTGTTTCAGGTGAGTTTCATAGCCCCACTTTTATCTCTGTTTTAACTAAATTGGGGTGAGAAATCATCCTACTCTTTTGGACCTTCTTAAACTCTTTTGATTTGCTTATGTGTTGACTAGTTTAGATAGATACGTGGTAGATGTTGCCTTAGTCTAGGGTAGCAATCATTTGCTATAACACTGTTGCCTAGCTAAGAATAGATATCTACTCCGACCTAGTCCAGGGTAGCATTTGTTCTAGGCCTTGCTATGACTGTGCTGGCTAGAGTCGCTTGGGGCCCTGCTGAGATCTCGTTTGTGTTGTTGGTGTGTGATTGGTATGTTTATAATGTATCTATCTTAGTCTCACATAGCAAATAAACTCTTAAATGTCCACTATTGAATTTATACTTAAACCTATGAACTCACCAGCGTTAGCTGACCTTTTAGCATGTTTTTCTCAGGTAACTAAGTTGATGTTTGGAATGCTCGTTCTGTGGAGGCTTGGCAATGAGGCATGGTTGAAGGATCATATTCAAACTCTGATAATATTATGCGCACCTATTTTATAAACTATGTTGGGCCTTATATTTGACTATTTTGGGATGATTGTATTTGGATAATTAATTGTGGGATTGGTTTTAAACTATTTTTATGACTATCTTGTTTGCTATACTTGTGTGATGTACCGATCCAGTAACGCCCCGAAAACTTGTTAAGTCTTCCGATGTACCGAGATTTGGGGGTGTTACACAGTGCATGTTAGATGGTGGTCCTCTATATATCTGTAGCTTTACACCGTATATATTACAAAAGTAACCCATTAAACATGAAAACTTCTAGATTTGCTTATAGTAATCCGATAATGAAAAGATCTTTGTTACATATTTATACATTTTCATCCTACAAATCTTCCTACACTCACAACAATATTATATATTTTTTTTCACTCGTTCTCTCTCTACTTCCAAACCGTTAATTTTCCCAAGTGACATATCCTATGAGTAAGACACTTTGTATGCTTAAAATGTAGGAATGTTTAGCATTTTCCTAATGAAAATCAAGTTGTGATTGATTTTCTGTTTGGCATGATAAAGATAGTAACTTTAATGATGGCATATATATAGTTTAGTTCGTTCATTCTCCTTGACTATGTTTGCACTACAAGAAAAAAAAACACTTTACTGACTATAGGAAAAATAGCACTAACAAAAGAAAATCTTTTATATAATAAGAGAACTCACTTTTGGCCAAATCAAGGGATGCGATTAATCAATGAAAGGGTTCGGTTTTGAAATTGAGCCCTCTCATTGGTTATTTGGATTTTTAATTAAGAAAAAATCAGGACGTTTTAGGTGTTTTCTAAAAGGCTCTCCAAACATAAACGCGTCTAAAACAAGAATAAAAACACCTTTGAGAAACTGGGTGTATCAAAGACATGTTTCCAAATATGAGAGGCACGTTCTCGAAGGTTTTTAAAACGATGGTTATCTTCACTGATATATTCTATATTAGAATCGCGTTATCTATTGGGCCATGGGTACGAAACCATAATCCTGGGCCTATATATACTCGCCCAATGTGGGTGCTCATCGTTCATTAGTCTTCTAACCCTTGTGCATTCGTTTTCTTATCGAAAGTTTCTGTTGTAGATTTCATGATCATCAAAATCATTGAAAACATTCTAGATATGAAACCCTAATTTTAATTGGTCATTGGTTTGTAGTTTAATTTTTTTGATTTTGTTCTGTGATCATAGGTAAATTTACATTGATTGATTTCATTTTTTAAGAGAAAGATGTGTATATATACTCGGTCAAAAAGGATGTTCATCATTAGTTTATATGTTTCTTTGTGAAACAAATTATCAATATATTTATTTGTTTCTTATGCGTTTATTTATTTCCAATGTGTCACGTACCACATCGTATAATGTTGATGTATTTGTCAATTACGATAATCCATACGCATCAGAATTTTTTCAATATCAGTTGCATCTATTAAATATTTTTCGTTATCCATATCTTTTATACTAACCTTTGTGCATGTGCTTTAACTTTGAAGGTGGTTGTATTGAAGCAATCGGACATGGAAAACCCGAAATATTTTGATAATAAAGCTATATTGGTTTCAATACTCACGGTTAAAATAGGTATAATTGTCATACTTCTAAGGAACATTGATCAGAAAGAGGGTTTGTGTACAGAAACATGTTTAGTGATTACAAGATTATTAGATCATGTTATTGAGGGGAAAATCATAACAGGAACGCATGCTGTATTTTCCACGAATGCATTCACAAAGAGGTTTTGCTAAAAATTTCCAGTTGAAGAAAATATTGTTTTTGTAAATTAATTTTTGAGTTTGAACAACTATATTATAGATTTGTTTCTATTATTTTTTTTTTGTGTTTGGGTTTGTATATCAGAATAATATGTGTTTCTTGTATGATATTTTGTTTATATGACGTTAATACATCAGACTCATATGTATAGAAACATGACATATTATATGCATTTATTAAATATATCTTCATCGTATCAGAAACATGTTTCCAAATATAAGAAGCACGGTCTAGAAGGCTTTAAAAACGTTTTTATTTTTGAGTTATAAACAATTATATTATAGATTTGTTTATATTTGTTTTTTGTGTTTTGGTTTGTATATCAGAATAATAAGTGTTTCTTATATGATATTTTCTTTCTATTTGTTAATTATTGTTAGGATGTCTCTTGTCTTGATTGGTAGACGCTAGACTAAGAAAAACTGGCTTCTTCGTTAATTGTTGCGAGCTTGAACGTCCTAAATAGCACAAAGCTTGAGGGTGCACTTGAGCCATCGTTGTGTTTATTGCGTGAGTTGTAGCTTTAGGATTATAGAGTATTCGGGGGAGATACTACGGTACCTGGTGATCCCGGATAGTCTAGAGGAGAGTTACGATTCATAGAATTGGGGAATTTAGCACCGCCCTATGACCAAACGGAATACAACGCACCAATTAAGATGAGGATGTGACAATCCAACCGACCAATAAGAGATTACTAGGGAGTAAGAACATCTAAGTAAACATATTTTTAATAATCATAAGAGTACACCTACATTAACTCCCCATGCTCATACCAACAACATCACCCATGAAGTTCTCTCATATTCAAAGGAAACACAAAAGTAAAGATGATTCTTCGTCAAAGTTAAACAATCTACAAAGTTGAGAGACTCAAGAACTACATCACCATTTGGAATTCAAGGTCAAAAGATGTGTGAGCATGGTGGAGAAAGACATGTAGACACCTAACCAAAGAAGTTGACGAATGGCGGACAACAACATATGATCACCCCAACCAGAAAGAACAATGAACAAAGAAAACAACGACGTTAAGCTGATAAAGTCAAAGAAATAAAAGCATCTATACTCACAAGAAAGAAGAATGCTAGAAAGACGTCAAGCAACCACATCTACTTTAATGACCAACCCTTAGGGGGAGATTGTTGGGATTACGTGTAACTATTATTTCAAGTGTCGGTCACTATTATTGTAATAGGTTTCTAATTAGGCTTATATGTTTGTAATTAGTGTTAAGCTTATGTAGTAAGCCCATAAGCCTATGCTTAGGCCCAAACGAACAAGGAAGGGACTAGAAGTGTTGCCCTAGCTCCCTTTCCTATAAATACATTGTAAACCCTCTTAGGAGGGTGTTCGTTCTTTCATTTATGCTTAATCATTTCATATTCGTGTGTGTGAAAGTTCCATGCCGTCTCTCCTTTATCTCCTTTTATATTACATCTTAACGTACGTGTGTATTCATATTATGGTGACCTAACAGTTATGAAACCTGACAAAATTGTTGATGTATGAGAATGGTTACGGCGTAACCATAACATGGAATTACGCCGTAGAAACTTTCCGAGACAAATTCCAGGAATGAAAAACTTCGTGGTGCGTTTCCAAGCCATCCTTCTTCCTTCAATACCTACAAATGTTATAACAAAGCATAAAATCCTATAAAACTATAAAAAAAAAAAAAAAAAAAAAAAAAAAAAAAAAAAGATAGGTATAGGGTTCCTCCCACGAAGCGCTTGTTTTTGTTCGAGTCTCGAGCTTAACTCCACCCTTATTTACTAAGTAAAAGGGTGTTTATCCCCTCACTTGAAATTAAGTGTGGGTGAAAATAGCAATAAACATCGTGAGGGTGTGAATTTGCTATGGGATAGGAACAACTCAAGATTAACAGTTTTACGAAAACTAAACAATCCATCATCCAATGTACTACTAGGCTTAACAAAGTAGTAATAATTGGTTTGACCATTATCATAACCGATTTCAGTCATGAGAGCATCCATTTCATCAATAAATACCTCATTGATTTCAACATAATCAACCTGACATTCCTTACCTCCATCATATATTCTAGCTAGCCAGTATTTGAATGTAACTTTATGTTGGAACCTCATGCTAAAGGAACCTGGTCGATCCGATGTATAAAAAATGTAAAAAAAACATTGTTATGATAAACTTACTTAAAAGGGGAACAACTTAAAGAATCGTACTAATATATAAGTGTATATGATTATAACAAAAAATGAAAAAAAAAAAAACCCTTACCATATCTCCAAATTGCAGAGTTTTTCTCCTTCTCATGGTCATCAAAGAAAGGAGGTTCTTTGATTTGCCATAAAGTAAACCCAAGGTTGCTGCTTGTTATTTTCTTACTTGGATTATTGGATTTGATGATTGACATTGCATTAGGGTTTTTTTGGTAGGCTTCTGAAACAAGTTTGGGGATGACCAATGAGTACACAGCTTAGTTATATTAGACATTATGACGGGAAATTGGTTTAGACATCTGCTACATAGTACATCAAGGTAATAAGACGATTCTACCCTCAACAATAAACGGATAACGGGATTTTATGGAATATAACGGGACTTTGACCTGGGCATTAATTTTCAAAGGACTGATTTAGCGTATAAACGCATACTTTGGACTACCGACGATGAAAATGGTAAGTTTTGTCCCAGCGTGATGTTTCGGGACAAGTTTAAGGACCAACAGTGTATTTTAGTCTAAATATTAAATGTGAAGACAATAGTCTCAGTAGCGAGAACGAGCGTTTCTTCACTTCCACTATCTCGTCACCCCCTGTCACATCGGGCTACACCCTAACCACAAACAAGTAGTAAATCGACCGCCACCACAACAAAATATATACCTCACAAAAACAAATACAATTAAAAAGACTACACACACAAACAAAATGAAAGTTTCGGTTGGGTAGCCAACCGAAAGATTGAAAAAATTGAGATAGGACTCGGTTGCATCCGGTTGTGCTAATAGAAAGAACTTGTTGAAGGTCGGTTGGTTGGGGATATTCGATTACCATTAGCATTGAACTTACGTGAAAAAATAAAAAAATATTAAGTGCATATATATCCATTTCATCTCTTGACACCCCCGATGGAACCTTTCATAACCTAGCTTGAACACCATTGTCTTGTGTTTTGTGCATTTTTGATGTGTGGGCAACAGCGTAAGGTTTTCGCCTCGTCTTACTTGTCCACTCAGTTCCATTAAAACTTCGACATCATTCTTTGTTTTTCATTAGAAGATATTGACTTCCTATCAATCAATGTGTCAACAAGTATAAGTATACGAGTATAATTAATACCTATCATATAGGAAGCAGTCTAGTCAGAAAAGAAAGTGTATTTTACATCAGATTTAGTTCTTGAAAATATGAAAGTGTGATGAATTTAAATAAGTAATAACAATATTTCCGCTGTTCAAAAAAAAAAAAAAAAAAAAAAATTGTGAGAAATTTAGAAACTTAGTCCTTTACCTCATATATGTTGATCTTGTCGAATTTTCTTTGATGATAGATGCTTAGTCTGATGGTTTTGCTAACCACACGGCCATCAGCGAAATAATGCTCATGCATTATAGTGGCGTTGAATGTCACTTAACGTATATATAGAAGAGTTGCACTTTCTAAATGCTTTAATCCTTCAATACTAGAAATAGTTTTGTTTGTCACATACTATATATTCTAACAATTTGTAAAAACAGTTTTAATCATCCAGTACTTTTGCTATGTTTGGCATTGGGTTTATCGAAACGCTTGAGCTTTTAAAATAAGTTAGCTTATAAAATAAGCTTTGTTTGTTTGCACAACTTTATGAAAAATGTTATAAGCCATAAGCATTCATAAGCCAATGTCAACTGAAACGAGTTTATATGAGCAAACAGTTAGTCAAATTATTTAAATAATATTCAAAATATAGTGTATTTGCAAAAGCTGAAAATATATATTAATTTAATTTGATGTAACTTTATGCAATTTTACATTAATAAATTTTAGCTCAAAATAACTCGCCAAAATAATTTTATAAAAATATAAGCTTCAGCTTCAAGCTTATAATATAAGCTTCAACCCTAGCTCCAGTTCCAACCTATTTCGCCAAATATACATTTTTACGTAATTATCACTCATCAAACGGGAAATGAAAATAGTATGCAATATGCAAATAATATTGTTGCTAATCTTTTCGAAAATGAAATAAGCAAACAAAGAGTTAAATAAAATCGAAGACAAGCCGTTTTATCAAATGGACACGCCTCTTGGTGTGTGGCGAAATGCACTTGACACCAACCACAACGTGACACGTGATCGGCTTGTTGTTTTATTTATGGCCGACACTATGTATGTAATGACATACATTATGTAAGAGATGATTTACACATTTTATCTTTTTGATTTGTACAAATTAATGTACAAAAATTTAAAACATAGTATAAATATGGTTTAAGTAGAGTGTCCTAAAAAAAAAAAAAAAAATACACCTAATCAATTAACATTTGCAATGACCTTAAAAATATAGAGTAGATTCCATACAGCACAACACAAAATAAACTTTTTCCGAATATGGAGAATGGATATACACCTCATCCATACAGAACACAAAAACTCTCACATAACAAAAATCACCTTTTCCCTCATCAACACACTCACAATCTCTCTCTCTCTACTCAAACCACCTACTCCCAATAGCCAATACCACTAACCCCTACACCTTTTATCTCCACCATCTCTGCAATAAAAGTATAAAACCATTACTCAATAAAAAACTACCAAATGGAAGACTCTACAGCATTACCATCCATTTGGACATCAATCAATAATTGGTGCACTCCTACCATCCTCTTCCTCTTTCTCAACTTCATGATTGCAACCATTCTCTTCACATCCAACTTACCAAACAACAATAACCAAAACTAACAACAAAACCAAAAAACACAAACACAAAATGAACCTAATAAACTTGCCAGATCTCAATCTATCCTTAACCGACTCAGATCTTTCAACTTACACCCTTATAGATCTCAAAATGATCAACAATACCCCCTACAACAAGAAGAACAAGATGCTTTGGAATTAGCTGCAACACAATATGTATTTGACCACCCTTTTCCTGACCAACAAGATCTACAACCACAGCCACAACCCCAACCCATACCCGTTTCACCGAAACCAGATCTTGACCCGAACCGTTTTGACCAAACTAAAATGGTACAACCACAATCAGAACATGTCTTTAAGGCACAAACTCATTTCATATATGACCGAGACACCATTGAAAATATCACTACCCAATACGATTTTGGCCCGACCCATATCGAAAACAAACCAGAAAAACCAACCCATCTCGATTTTGACCCGACCCATCTCGAAAAACCCCAAGAAAAGCAAACCCATTATGATTTTGACCCGACCCATCTCGAAAAACCCCAAGAAAAGCCGACCCATGTAAACCCGACCCATGACGATTTTGACCCCACCCATGAAGAAGAAAATGACACTTTGCAAAGCTTAGATGAAGTTTACAGTATAATAACAGGTGGGCAAGTGGACAGAACAAAGTCGGATACAAAACCAGCCTCCGGCGAGGTTCCATTGAAGCTTCCGGCGAACATGAAAAAGTCAGCAAGTATGAAATCACCTTTTTCTCATTTTGAAGAAGAGAAGATAGTGGAGGCACGGCAGCCAGAGACTGTGAGGGAGCGGAGGACGGCGGCGAAGGTGGCGGTGGAAGGTGATGATGACGTGGAAGTGGATGCAAAAGCTGATGATTTTATAAATAAGTTCAAGCATCAGTTGAAGTTGCAAAGGTTGGATTCTATTATAAGGTATAAGGATATGGTAATTAGACGGGGTGAAAAGTGAATTTGGAATTTTGGAGGGGTGTTTTTGTAATGTTTTGGAAAGTTAAGGGGTTTGGTTTAGAAGTTGTTTTCTTAGTTTTGTTATGGTCTATAAATCTTGTTTTGCTCATGTTGGTGTTAGAAAATAGAAATGTCATTTTCTTTTTTTTGTTGGTGCGAATTTCTCTGACACAATGTTTAATTTTTAATGTGGCCTAAGGTTTGATTCTTTAGGCTAGCTACAATGGGACGTAAAAGATCGGTCGGTCTAGCACCTCGACCAACTTTGAAGTACCAGTGTGGAACATCGGTCGAAGGACAAAAAATTTAATATTGGTTGAAAATCCAACCGATTTCAGTCTATTGCTTTTCCCAAAAATCTACCGTTTAACATTTATATATATATATATATATATATATATATATATATATATATATATATATATATATATATATATATATTTAACTTTACTACTTTACATCCTATAAATATCAACCTCAAACACAATTTAACCTCAAACTACTTCTCATCTATATTCACTTCCAACCTCAATCTACTTCTCATCCATATTCAAAAAGCGACGATCACGACTACCCCAAAATGCATCAGATTTTAATTTCTCTCCGGAAAATAACTTTGAATTAACCGACATAACACCACCACAAAACCGGGGTATTCGCTTACGTCCAACAACTTTTGAATATCAATCACAACTACCACAACTCAATCAAAACCAAAACCCGTTTTACATTAATCATCAATTTGTCCCACCGCAACGATCTAACACGGATTACCGCCAAGCAGTGTTATAAAAATCGGCCATGGCGGATATCGGCGGTCCACCGCCACGATATTTCCCAAATCGGTCTAACATGGCGTTTTGGTCAAAATCGGAGCTTGGCGGTCAAAATCGGCCTTGGCGGCGGTTTGGTCAACGGCGGTCAACGGCGGTCAATGACGGTCAACACCGATCAACAGTGGTCAACTTCAGATCTAGGGTTTTTTTTTTCAAATTCACAGCAATTAACTCCGATTTTATTGATTTTGTTCTAATTTTAGCTAGTTTTTATGATTAATCTTGCTAATATTCATTTCTTTAATAAATTACTTTGTAATTTAGGGTCACCGCCATGGCGCCGCTATGGCGGCTATGGCGCTTGGCGGGGGTCAAACGCCACGGTACCGCCGAGCGATTTTTACAACCTTGCCGCCAAGAACCAAGTGGGTCGTCGTATCGTCCTAACCTGGACTTCTTGTATCCTTCTGAACCATATCACAATTATTCCCCGCTTCGTAGTACTACTCTTGAAATGGATTTGAAGGATTATATCCCTGAGTATCTGACCCAAAATTATCCAAGTCAAGATGCTTCGATGGGGCAAGGTTCGGGTCACGGTTCGTACCACGGTTCGTACAACAATTCCATTCCCGTTGAAGACAATGACGATGCTGAAGAGACGTCACCCATCAAACCAAAGAAGCCTTCAAGACGTACTTCAAAGGCGAAGGACAAAGGCAAGAAGCCCGAACCAACCAAGAAGGCCGAACCATGGACAAATGCAGAAGAGATCGCGCTTTGTAGAGCTTGGGTTTTTGTGTCGGAAAACTCGGCGAGAGGAAACGCTGTGAACAGGTGCCGCTTTTGGGAGGAGGTGATAGCGTATTTTAAAAAGGAAACTGGCTCAGAAAGAACCCACGACTCCATCACGACCAAATTGAAGAATAGGATCCGTAATAGGGTTGGGAATTTTTGCGCTATTATTGATAATGTCAAAAAAATCATGGAAGTTGTGAGAATGATGGAGACGACAAACAAAAAGCTCTTAGAGAATATCGTATGATGTACGGTCATGATTTTACCTTGGAGGAATGTTGGCAAATTTTGAGGACTCATGATGCTTGGAAGAATTGTGAGATGCCGGCTTTCAGAACGAATAGTCGAAAGAAATCAAAGGGTTCTACAACTACCTCGGGGTCAACCCAAGGTCCTTTGAATTTCCAAGGCGTTGATGATTCTGATGATGAGGAAGAGACTAGAGAATCATGACCATAAGGTCGTGACGTAGCAAAGAAGAAATCATCCTCCTCCTCTCGTGATCAACCATCAGAATCATTTATTGGTTCGTTAGCCAAAACCTTCTTCAAATTCAAGCCATCAAAAGCGGAAAAAGCTAAGGGTATAAAAGATGCGTACATAAGGTTGAGGGGAAAAGAGCTAAACATGAAAAGAGAGAAAATTGATCTCCAAAAACAGCAAATGACATTCATGACGCTATCAAAACGAGAGAACGACTTAATTTTCTACAATACCCCAATCGACCAAAATTTGCCCCCACGACAACTAGTCGAACTGATGGAACTTAAGGAAACATATAAGCTTCAGCTTCAAGCTTATAATATAAGCTTCAACCCTAGCTCCAGTTCCAACCTATTTCGCCAAATATACATTTGTACGTAATTATCACCCATCAAACGGGAAATGAAAATAGTATGCAATATGCAAATAATATTGTTGCTAATCTTTTCGAAAATGAAATAAGCAAACATAGAGTTAAATAAAATCGAAGACAAGCCGTTTTATCAAATGGACACGCCTCTTGGTGTGTGGCGAAATGCACTTGACACCAACCACAACGTGACACGTGATCGGCTTGTTGTTTTATTTATGGCCGACACTATGTATGTAATGACATACATTATGTAAGAGATGATTTACACATTTTATCTTTTTGATTTGTACAAATTAACGTACAAAAATTTAAAACATAGTATAAATATGGTTTAAGTAGAGTGTCCCAAAAAAAAAGAAAAAAAAAAAAAAAAAAAAAAACCTAATCAATTAACATTTGCCATGACCTTAAAAATATAGAGTAGATTCCATACAGCACAACACAAAATGAACTTTTTCCGAATATGGAGAATGGATATACACCTCATCCATACAGAACACAAAAACTCTCACATAACAAAAATCACCTTTTCCCTCCTCAACACACTCACAATCTGTCTCTCTCTCTACTCAAACCACCCACTCCCAATAGCCAATACCACTAACCCCTGCACCTTTTATCTCCACCATCTCTGCAATAAAACCATTACTCAATAAAAAACTACCAAATGGAAGACTCTACAGCATTACCATCCATTTGGACATCAATCAATAATTGGTGCACTCCTACCATCCTCTTCCTCTTTCTCAACTTCATGATTGCAACCATTCTCTTCACATCCAACTTACCAAACAACAATAACCAAAACAAACAACAAAACCAAAAAACACAAACACAAAATGAACCTAATAAACTTGCCAGATCTCAATCTATCCTTAACCGACTCAGATCTTTCAACTTACACCCTTATAGATCTCAAAATGATCAACAATACCCCCTACAACAAGAAGAACAAGATGCTTTGGAATTAGCTGCAACACAATATGTATTTGACCACCCTTTTCCTGACCAACAAGATCTACAACCACAACCACAATCCCAACCCATACCCGTTTCACCAAAACCGGATCTTGACCCGAACCGTTTTGACCAAACTAAAAAGGTACAACCACAATCAGAACCTGTCTTTAAGGCACAAACTCATTTCATATATGACCGACACACCATTGAAAAAATCACTACCCATTACGATTTTGGGCCGACCCATATCGAAAACAAACCAGAAAAACCAACCCATCTCGATTTTGACCCGAACCATCTCGAAAAACCCCAAGAAAAGCAGACCCATTATGATTTTGACCCGACCCATCTCGAAAAACCCCAAGAAAAGCCGACCCATGACGATTTTGACCCCACCCATGAAGAAGAAAATGACACTTTGCAAAGCTTAGATGAAGTTTACAGTATAATAACAGGTGGGCAAGTGAACAGAACAAAGTCGGATACACAACCAGCCTCCGGCGAGGTTCCATTGAAGCTTCCGGCGAAAATGAAAAAGTCAGCAAGTATGAAATCACCTTTTTCTCATTTTGAAGAAGAGAAGATAGTGGAGGCACGGCGGCCAGAGACTGTGTGGGAGCGGAGGACGGCGGCCAAGGCGGCGGTGGAAGGTGATGATGACGTGGAAGTGGATGCAAAAGCTGATGATTTTATAAATAAGTTCAAGCATCAGTTGAAGTTGCAAAGGTTGGATTCTATTATAAGGTATAAGGATATGGTAATTAGACGGAGTGAAAAGTGAATTTCGAATTTTGGAGGGGTGTTTTTGTAATGTTTAGCAAAGTTAAGGGGTTTGGTTTAGAAGTTGTTTTCTTAGTTTTTTTATGGTCTATAAATCTTGTTTTGTTCATGTTGGTGTTAGAAAATAGAAATGTTATTTTCTTTTTTTTGTTGGTGCGAATTTCTCTGACACAATGTTTAATTTTTAATGTGGCCTAAGGTTTGATTCTTTAGGCTAGCTACAATGGGACGTAAAAGATCGGTCGGTCTAGCACCTCGACCAACTTTGAAGTACCAGTGTGGAACATCGGTCGAAGGACAAAAAATTTAATATTGGTTGAAAATCCAACCGATTTCAGTCTATTGCTTTTCCCAAAAATCTATCCGTTTAACATATATATATATATATATATATATATATATATATATATATATATATATATATATATATATATATATATATATATATTTTAAACTTTACTACTTTACATCCTATAAATATCAACCTCAAACACAATTTAACCTCAAACTACTTCTCATCTATATTCACTTCCAACATCAATCTACTTCTCATCCATATTCAAAAAGCGACGATCACGACTACCCCAAAATTCATCGGATTTTAATTTCTCTCCGGAAAATAACTTTGAATTAACCGACATAACACCACCACAAAACCGGGGTATTCGCTTACGTCCAGCAACTTTTGAATATCAATCACAACTACCACAACTCAATCAAAACCAAAACCCGTTTTACATTAATCATCAATTTGTCCCACCGCAACGATCTAACACGGATTACCGCCAAGCAGTGTTATAAAAATCGGCCATGGCGGATATCGGCGGTCCACCGCCACGATATTTACCAAATCGGTCTAACATGGTGTTTTGGTCAAAATCGGAGCTAGGCGGTCAAAATCGGCCTTGGCGGGCGGTTTGGTCAACGGCGGTCAATGACGGTCAACGGCGGTCAACAGTGGTCAACTTCAGATCTATGGTTTTTTTTTTTCAAATTCACAGCAATTAACTCCGATTTTATTGATTTTGTTTTAATTTAAGCTAGTTTTTATAATTAATCTTGCTAATATTCATTTCTTTAATAAATTCCTTTGTAATTTAGGGTCACCGCCATGGCGCCGCTATGGCGGCTATGGCGCTTGGCGGGGGTCAACCGCCACGGTACCGCCGTGCGATTTTTACAACCTTGCCGCCAAGAATCAAGTGGGTCGTCGTATCGTCCTAACCTGGACTTCTTGTATCCTTCTGAACAATATCACAATTATTCCCCGCTTCGTAGTACTAATCTTGAAATGGATTTGAAGGATTATATCCCTGAGTATCCGACTCAAAATTATCCAAGTCAAGATGCTTCGATGGGGCAAGGTTCGGGTCACGGTTCGTACCACGGTTCGTACAACAATTCTATTCCCGTTGAAGACAATGACGATGCTGAAGAGACGTCACCCATCAAACCAAAGAAGCCTTCAAGACGTACTTCAAAGGCGAAGGACAAAGGCAAGAAGCCCGAACCAACCAAGAAGGCCGAACCATGGACAAATGCAGAAGAGATCGCGCTTTGTAGAGCTTGGGTTTTTGTGTCGGAAAACTCGGCGAGAGGAAACGCTATGAACAGGTGCCGCTTTTGGGAGGAGGTGATAGCGTATTTTAAAAAGGAAACTGGCTCAGAAAGAACCCACGACTCCATCACGACCAAATTGAAGAATAGGATCCGTAATAGGGTTGGGAATTTTTGCGCTATTATTGATAATGTCAAAAAAATCATGGAAGTTGTGAGAATGATGGAGACGACAAACAAAAAGCTCTTAGAGAATATCGTATGATGTACGGTCATGATTTTACCTTGGAGGAATGTTGGCAAATTTTGAGGACTCATGATGCTTGGAAGAATTGTGAGATGCCGGCTTTCAGAACGAATAGTCGGAAGAAATCAAAGGGTTCTACAACTACCTCGGGGTCAACCCAAGGTCCTTTGAATTTCCAAGGCGTTGATGATTCTGATGATGAGGAAGAGACTAGAGAATCATGACCAGAAGGTCGTGACGTAGCAAAGAAGAAATCATCATCCTCCTCTCGTGATCAACCATCAGAATCATTTATTGGTTCGTTAGCCAAAACCTTCTTCAAATTCAAGCCATCAAAAGCGGAAAAAGCTAAGGGTATAAAAGATGCGTACATAAGGTTGAGGGAAAAAGAGCTAAACATGAAAAGAGAGAAAATTGAGCTCCAAAAACAGCAAATGACATTCATGACGCTATCAAAACGAGAGAACGACTTAATTTTCTACAATACCCCAATCGACCAAAATTTGCCCCCACGACAACTAGTCGAACTGATGGAACTTAAGGAAACATATAAGCTTCAGCTTCAAGCTTATAATATAAGCTTCAACCCTAGCTCCAGTTCCAACCTATTTCGCCAAATATACATTTGTACGTAATTATCACCCATCAAACGGGAAATGAAAATAGTATACAATATGCAAATAATATTGTTGCTAATCTTTTCGAAAATGAAATAAGCAAACAAAGAGTTAAATAAAATCGAAGACAAGCCATTTTATCAAATGGACACGCCTCTTGGTGTGTGGCGAAATGCACTTGACACCAACCACAACGTGACACGTGATCGGCTTGTTGTTTTATTTATGGCCGACACTATGTATGTAATGACATACATTATGTAAGAGATGATTTACACATTTTATCTTTTTGATTTGTACAAATTAACGTACAAAAATTTAAAACATAGTATAAATATGGTTTAAGTAGAGTGTCCTAAAAAAAAAAAAAAAACCTAATCAATTAACATTTGCAATGACCTTAAAAATATAGAGTAGATTCCATACAGCACAACACAAAATGAACTTTTTCCGAATATGGAGAATGGATATACACCTCATCCATACAGAACACAAAAACTCTCACATAACAAAAATCACCTTTTCCCTCCTCAACACACTCACAATCTGTCTCTCTCTCTACTCAAACCACCCACTCCCAATAGCCAATACCACTAACCCCTACACCTTTTATCTCCACCATCTCTGCAATAAAACCATTACTCAATAAAAAACTACCAAATGGAAGACTCTACAGCATTACCATCCATTTGGACATCAATCAATAATTGGTGCACTCCTACCATCTTCTTCCTCTTTCTCAACTTCATGATTGCAACCATTCTCTTCACATCCAACTTACCAAACAACAATAACCAAAACAAACAACAAAACCAAAAAACACAAACACAAAATGAACCTAATAAACTTGCCAGATCTCAATCTATCCTTAACCGACTCAGATCTTTCAACTTACACCCTTATAGATCTCAAAATGATCAACAATACCCCCTACAACAAGAAGAACAAGATGCTTTGGAATTAGCTGCAACACAATATGTATTTGACCACCCTTTTCCTGACCAACAAGATCTACAACCACAGCTACAATCCTAACCCATACCCGTTTCACCAAAACCGGATCTTGACCCGAACCGTTTTGACCAAACTAAAAAGGTACAACCACAATCAGAACCTGTCTTTAAGGCACAAACTCATTTCATATATGACCGACACACCATTGAAAAAATCACTACCCATTACGATTTTGGGCCGACCCATATCGAAAACAAACCAGAAAAACCAACCCATCTAGATTTTGACCCGACCCATCTCGAAAAACCCCAAGAAAAGCAGACCCATTATGATTTTGACCCGACGGGGTGAAAAGTGAATTTGGAATTTTGCAGGGGTGTTTTTGTAATTTTTGGAAAGTTAAGGGGTTTGGTTTAGAAGTTGTTTTCTTAGTTTTGTTATGGTCTATAAATCTTGTTTTGTTCATGTTGGTGTTAGAAAATAGAAATGTCATTTTCTTTTTTTTGTTGGTGCGAATTTCTCTGACACAATGTTTAATTTTTAATGTGGCCTAAGGTTTGATTCTTTAGGCTAGCTACAATGGGACGTAAAAGATCGGTCGGTCTAGCACCTCGACCAACTTTGAAGTACCAGTGTGGAACATCGGTCGAAGGACAAAAAATTTAATATTGGTTGAAAATCCAACCGATTTCAGTCTATTGCTTTTCCCAAAAATCTATCCGTTTAACATTAAATATTATATATATATATATATATATATATATATATATATATATATATATATATATATATTAAACTTTACTACTTTACATCCTATAAATATCAACCTCAAACACAATTTAACCTCAAACTACTTCTCATCTATATTCACTTCCAACCTCAATCTACTTCTCATCCATATTCAAAAAGCGACGATCACGACTACCCCAAAATGCATCAGATTTTAATTTCTCTCCGGAAAATAACTTTGAATTAACCGACATAACACCACCACAAAACCGGGGTATTCGCTTACGTCCATCAACTTTTGAATATCAATCACAACTACCACAACTCAATCAAAACCAAAACCCGTTTTACATTAATCATCAATTTGTCCCACCGCAACGATCTAACACGGATTACCGCCAAGCAGTGTTATAAAAATCGGCCATGGCGGATATCGGCGGTCCACCGCCACTATATTTCCCAAATCGGTCTAACATGGCGTTTTGGTCAAAATCGGTCAATGACGGTCAACGCCGGTCAACAGTGGTCAACTTCAGATCTAGGGTTTTTTTTTCAAATTCACAGCAATTAACTCTGATTTTATTGATTTTGTTCTAATTTAAGCTAGTTTTTATAACTAATCTTGCTAATATTCATTTCTTTAATAAATTCCTTTGTTATTTAGGGTCACCGCCATGGCGCCGCTATGGCGGCTATGGCGCTTGGCGGGGGTCAACTACCACGGTACCGCCGAGCGATTTTTACAACCTTGCCGCCAAGAACCAAGTGGGTCATCGTATCGTCCTAACCTGGACTTCTTGTATCCTTCTGAACCATATCACAATTATTCCCTGCTTCGTAGTACTAATCTTGAAATGGATTTGAAGGATTATATCCCTGAGTATCCGACCCAAAAATTATCCAAGTCAAGATGCTTCGATGGGGCAAGGTTCGGGTCACGGTTCGTACAACAATTCCATTCCCGTTGAAGACAATGACGATGTTGAAGAGACGTCACCCATCAAACCAAAGAAGCCTTCAAGACGTACTTAAAAGGCGAAGGACAAAGGCAAGAAGCCCGAACCAACCAAGAAGGCCGAACCATGGACAAATGCAGAAGAGATCGCGCTTTGTAGAGCTTGGGTTTTTGTGTCGGAAAACTCGGCGAGAGGAAACGCTATGAACAGGTGCCGCTTTTGGGAGGAGGTGATAGCGTATTTTAAAAAGGAAACTGGCTCAGAAAGAACCCATGACTCCATCACGACCAGATTGAAGAATAGGATCCGTAATAGGGTTGGGAATTTTTGCGCTATTATTGATAATGTCAAAAAAATCATGGAAGTTGTGAGAATGATGGAGACGACAAACAAAAAGCTCTTAGAGAATATCGTATAATGTACGGTCATGATTTTACCTTGGAGGAATGGTGGCAAATTTTGAGGACTCATGATGCTTGGAAGAATTGTGAGATGCCGGCTTTCAGAACGAATAGTCGGAAGAAATCAAAGGGTTCTACAACTACCTCGGGGTCAACCCAAGGTCCTTTGAATTTCCAAAGCGTTGATGATTCTGATGATGAGGAAGAGACTAGAGAATCATGACCAGAAGGTCGTGACGCTAAAGAAAGAAGAAATCATCATCCTCCTCTCGTGATCAACCATCAGAATCATTTATTGGTTCGTTAGCCAAAACCTTCTTCAAATTCAAGCCATCAAAAGCGGAAAAAGCTAAGGGTATAAAAGATGCGTACATAAGGTTGAGGGAAAAAGAGCTAAACATGAAAAGAGAGAAAATTGAGCTCCAAAAACAGCAAATGACATTCATGACGCTATCAAAACTAGAGAACGACTTAATTTTCTACAATCCCCCAATCGACCAAAATTTGCCCCCACGACAACTAGTCGAACTGATGGAACTTAAGGAAACAATCAAGGCATGCTACAAGTTAGGTTATTAGTTTAAGTTTGTAATGTTTATTTTAATTTAGTATTGTAATGTTTTTAATTTTAATGAATTTAAATTTGTTGTGTAAAATGTTTGAATTAAAAAAAATATATATATAGAAAATTCGGTCATTGAATGTGGCAACTTGGTCGTGTCTGGTCGCCGGAGAGAGAAAGCTGATGTGGCAGCCGGTGACCCAGATCATGACTGTGGCTAGCCTATTAGGCTAAACACAATAGACATTGAAATATCGGTCGAGCAACATGGACGACCGATTTCGAGATCGGTCGTTCCCACTGTGAAGCTTGGTGCAAATATCGGTCGAGCAACATGAAAAAACAACAATCGGTCAAATATACGACCGATATAAATGCACACTTAATTCCAAAAATCTTTTCAAAATGTTACCGTTCCTATATTTGAAAAAAAAAAGCCTTTTTCTAAAAAATCTTTACTACTTTATATCTTATAAATACCAACCTCAAACACATTTCTATCAATACCTTCAAACACATTCTTTTAATTATATCTTACGAGCTATTGTTTGGTTCTTCGTCTTCCGACAATGATGAAGTTATTAGTGAGTTTACGGAGTTTGCTTGGAACGCTTACCAAGCATCACAGCCAAAAGTTCCACGAAGGTACATTTGTACGGATCATGAGGGTGCTCATAATCGTTAAGTGGCGGCATACTTATCCGAAATCCATAGTTCGATGAAAGAACATTCTGTCGGCGGTTCTGAATGAGCCGAGAACTATTCAAAAATATTGTTCAAAATTTACCGATTATTCTGCTTATTTTCAATAAACTCCTGATTGTAGGGGCGTACCTGGTGTTAGCCCATTGGTAAAGTGTATTGCGGCCATTCGTCAATTGGGATACGCGGCCGTTCCTGAATCTCTTGACGAGAATCTGGCAGTGGCTGCAACAACAAGCCGTGAATGTCTCTGTAATTTTGCAAAGTTATCATGGAGTTATATGGTGCTGAGTATTTGCAAAAGCCCACGTATTCTGACCTTAAAAGATTATATGCTCACCACGAGCATAAGCATGGGTTTCCTGGGATGATGGGAAGCATTGATTGTACATGTTAGGAGTGGGAGAACTGCCTAAATGGTTTGAGAGGTCAACATGCTATGATTACGGGCCATGTCTATTCATTTTATTGGCAGCGATCGCCTCCCAAGATTTATGGATTTGGCATGCTTTCTTTGGTGTCTCCGGAATGAATAACGACGTAAACATTTTACATCGTTCCCCTGTTTTCAATGATATCAAATCTGGGAGAGCACCAGACCTTCAATTCGAGGCTAACGATGTACAATATAAAAAGGGATATTATCTTACTGACGGGATATATACACAATAGTCGGTTCTTATTGAGTCCATTTCAAATCCTCCCAGGGGTGATGAAAAAATAATATTTTACAATATAAAGCACGAAGCAGCAAGGAAAGATGTGAAACGGGCTTTTGGTGTGTTGAAGAAGAAGTGGAAAATGCTTAAAGTTCCGGCTCGAGGGCTGTATAAACAGGATCTCCAAGATATTATATATACATGTATCATATTAAATAATATGATCATTCGACACAACCAGCGGGCGATATGTCCTACATAGTTCGAAGATGAGAACCAAACGATCCCTTAGGAACATTTGAAGAATCTTTAGTAGTTACTCAGGAGCTCATGGGCTCATCAACTCATCTACATTTAAAATCTGATTTGATCAAACACATTTGGAGAAATCGTAGAAATCATCAAGTCAATCAATAGAATGAAGACGAAGACGGTATTGATGATGACGATGAGGAAGAAGATGAAGAATTTTTGTGATCTTTTTAATGTTATTTGAATAATTTACGTAATTTTTTTAACGTTTATTTGATTTAGTATTGTAATGTTTTTATTTTTAATTAATATTTGGCACATCGTTTTAATAGAGTGACATGTTTTTATTAAATTTATGGTGACACACTCAATTTCTTATAGTGACACAACAATTTTTTTTGACACACTTGTAGTGTCACATTAAATTTCTTGATATTTATATAGTAAGACGCTAAAATCTTTTTGACACACTTATGATTATGATTATCACAATAATCTTTTTGAAACATATGTAGTGACACACTAATTTTCTTAATACATTTTAAGTGACACACAAAGTTTGTGACACATTTTTTATGACACACTTAGTCTTTTGATATATTTGTAATGACACACTACTCTTTTACATATTTTATTGACAATCTAAGTTTGTGATATACTTAATTTCATTATACTTTTGTATAGTTCAAATAACTTTTTTGCTACATTTTTAATAAAAACATTTAGTATTTGACACACAAAACTAATTGTTAGGAACCTAAGATTTTAACGCTTTAACAAAACTGGTAAAAAACAATTGACACATAATATATGACATTTTCATAATAAAATATTGACACAAACGTTAATACGACACAAAGTTAATTGACGGAAGAAAAACTCATTATTTATTAGATAATAAAACATCATGAAACAATAATCAAAAAGAAAAAAACGTTGCATTTAGCATATTAAAAACTTAAATGAGATTTTAAAGAGGCTTAAATGAGTACTTAAAAGATGAGATGTAAAATGATTAAAATACCCTTATTATTCAAGTGACATATTTTACACTTTTAACCCTTTTTATCCTTTTTACCCAAACATACTTTTTATTTGATCCAAACTCTATATATATATATATATATATATATATATATATATATATATATATAAATATATATATATATAAGTCGTTAACCACTGTGGCACTTGGGTCATGTCTGGTCGTCGGAGAGAGAAAGCTGACGTGGCACAGGATGACCCAGGTCACCATTGTGTCTAGCCTTACTTGAAAAGGGGGTCTATTGATATAAGTTTACGGGGTTAACTGAATGTGAAGTGTTAACCTTTTTTTTAACACTTCTTATAATCATTTTGTCAGTT
This sequence comes from Chrysanthemum makinoi, assembly GCA_910596185.1. Taxonomy (NCBI): domain Eukaryota; kingdom Viridiplantae; phylum Streptophyta; class Magnoliopsida; order Asterales; family Asteraceae; genus Chrysanthemum; species Chrysanthemum makinoi. The sequence goes on along the minus strand of OU343222.1, from coordinate 219,321,921 downwards.
TAAGAGCAGAGGGTATGGTAAATTTGTTGCCTCGCCATTCCTATGTGGAGGTGCCAATGGCGCCATCGTCCCCATGTTACCACACCGGAGAGGCATTGCGCCGTTTCAAATGTGACTGAAGTCACATTTTCTAATTGCACACTTCGTTGAATTTTTTGACCATTTGGCCTTTAAACGGCTACTCTTCCAATTTTTTTTTCTTTAACCCACCTTTATAAAAACTACCCATATATAACCATTTTTTACACAAAAATCTTAATTCTTTCTACCTAAAATTATGTCTTGTCCACTTTCACATATTGTCGATGAAACCAAAACTCATGTTCAGAAACTAATTGATGGGATACCATTTACCAGGACAACGATTATCGACTTAGCTGAGAAGTTTGGCAACACACACGCGGCTAAAGATGATATGAGGAAAGCATACACGGAATGCAAAGACATTCTGCAAGAAAAACTAGCTTCGACTGAGACTTTTATAGAAAAAGAATATTGGAAAGATTACGAGATTAAAAATTGATTTGTATAAATTGGCGAGCAAAATACAAGATAACATCAGTGTCGAAGTTCTCTGGATGCATAAAGGAAACAAATAGGACGATTATGTTTTAGTTTTCGTTTTGTTTTTTAAAGTTGGTATTTTAATTGAATTTTTATTTAAATGAATGTGAATTTAGTTACCCCAACGGAAACTTTTACCCCTATAAATACCCTTTACCATTATTTATTTATTTTTTCACACAACTTCTTTTTAAACTCTCCCAAATACCATCTCAAAAACTATGGTTACTGAACCAAATGGTGTGAGACTAACTATCCTTATGGAACTAAGGGAAGAATATGATGTTGTGGACGCACTGGCAGAGCAAATGTTGAACTTGTTTCGTTGCTTTCATGATCAAATTCATAGCCGTGGGCCTGAAATAATCAAGGTGGGTTTGCTTTAGTGATTTCCTCGAAACTTTTAAACCTAGAAGGGCAACAACGATATAATGACATACATTGTTTATGTTGTACTCACAACCGACAAAAAATCCAAATGCTAAGAGAACAAATCAGTGTGATGTTCTCATGCATCCAATATTACTTTGAAGCACCAACTTGTAACATATTAGATTTCACAAACACATCAAACCATGATTATATTGGGCGTATACTATAGGTTTTTAGAGAGAGAAATTTAAGAGGTTTGGGAACTTAGTGAGAGAAAGTAAAATCTTATTATGAGCTCCAACCCTCTACCTTGGGAGGTAGAGGGTATTTATAGTACCTTACATAAAACGCCACCTACGGGCTGTGGATCAGGCATACAGTGGGTAAAGACCCGTCCGTCCTCCACGATGTTACTTACCTAAATACTAACTAACATTAAATAACTACGACTCACGAAGCTTAACGATTACATATACTTGAGGTGACCGACACTTTAACGACTGGATTTTATAAATCCTAACAATCTCCCCCTAAGGGAGGTCACCTCAAATTACATAGAATACAAACAGATATTACATTAAGATTGTTCTTGGATTCTTGTTTAAGTTCATTGCTTTGTAGCCCGTAGTATTTGATTCTTCATCTTTTGCATGTTTGGTTAATCCAAGTGGAGGTCTTTAACTGATCCACGTGATAATGAGTTTTTGAGCCAGCTTTGAGATCATCAACTACTATAAATCTCTGACTCTTCCTTTGTGGTGTTGACATTATGTGAAGTTGTGACGTTGGACCGACATGCTCACATTCTGGATCATGATTTCTTCTCATCAGTGTAGCGGAAGCTTTAGTTGATTCATGATATTTGCAGCAGCGTAGCAGAAGCATGGAGTGTAAATATCAGAGTCGTTGATGCACTTATCATGATTTCTTTAGATATAAATGTGTTGTGTGAGCATGCAGCTATGGATTGACCTCTCAATTCTGATCAGCTGCAAACGTAGAGTGTACCTGCACACAACAGTTAGCAATAAAGCGCACGAAAAGTGTCTTTGATCACTTTCATTGAATTGAGGTACATGGCCCACGGTTCCCCGTTGATTAGTACAAGTACGCCTCGTGATCGTATAATTCAAGAATCTCCTTGATAGGGTTTCGCAATGCTTCTAGCCGTTCTCAAACCGGAACGTCTCAAAGAAGACAACACGGAGTGAGTGAACCGGCGAATTAAGATTCACTGATTGATGAAAAGAGATTTGAAAAACAATCGCGTACTGCTCAATATAAAGTGTTTTTGCAATACAACGAAAGTTTTAAGAAAAATCAGTTATCACTCATAAACACCTTTTATTTTTGAAATATTAATACACAGTCGATGTGCTAGAGAAATGAATTTTAAGCACAACGACCGGTTTTTCAAAGGTATCCGTCAATCCATTACCTGAACCAGGAGTGATTCATAATTTTGAATCGCCCAATTGTTTCTGTTCAGTTGTTACAAGCTTGATCTTTTGCAAGATCTCACATGTCACCCACCAAGAGCTTGTTTGATGTTGGCTCTAGAAGGATTTCCATCTTTATTGTGAATATTTTTACATATCACTCGGATGTTCTGGAAATACCACAAGGATAATGCGTAGGACTCTTAAATATATATATACTTACTTTCCACATTGTGTGAAACAACAAGTCTTCATTAATTTTGTGTCCTAACGAGATATTGTGGATGACCTCGTGGCTCTAGACTCAATAGTGCACATTTGGTTCCTATGCCGGAGACTAGGGAGAGGGTCTCCTTCTTCAATATCAACCATCTCTAAGAGAAAGTCGATAGATAATGTAGGTTCCCCGTGAGAATGAAACAAGTCCTTTTAAGAGGAACTTGAGTAGCTTGGGAAGTTGTAGTGCAGTGCGTCACTGGGTCCATGACGTCTTGTCTTCAATACCGGTGTTACCTTAGTAACAACCAGTAGCATATGTATTGAACCCGGTTTCTGCCCTAAGGTTGAATAATTGGAGGGCTATTTCTTTTCACCCTTTTCACATTCATTTCCTTTTCATTCTTCAACACCTTCAGTGCTTACCGAGACTTCATTACTAGAACCTTGTTGGGTTTATTCCAGTTCTAGCTCTATCTCAGTCCGCACTCTTCCCATTTCTCACTTTTCTCCTTTTTTTTTCATCATACCTAAGGACTCTATACTATCTAGTGGATTGTCCCTGGGCAGATCCCTCCGGCACTGGCGGGATCGTGGGAACGAATACCTAACCTAACCATCCTTATATCTCCATACATAAAGTAAATTTGGTCGGTCTTTTTGGTATTGTTCTTCTGCCATTGGAACCAATTGAAAACCATTTGAAGATCAATCCAGGTACTTGTGATATATTATCAAAGTATTTTGTACCTGAATTATTTTTGATATTTCAGAAAAAAGAGCTCCCCCTCAACATGTGCATCGTATATTTGAAATCGTTTTGGCACATGGAGGCAAGAGGAAGAATTCAATTCATTGATTAACATTTTCTAAAAATATCGACATCACCTTCCCGATCAAGATTAGTATTTTTTTCATACATAGTTAAAGATATTTTTGGGAAAGGATGTGGTTTTCAAAAAGTTGCTCCCCCTCAATATGTGCATCGAGATTCAAAAGTGTTTTGCACATATTAGGGAAAACCTGCACTTAGAGACAAATCAATCACGTTTCAATCCTTTTTGGTTTGATATAGATGCTCCCCCTTAACATGTGCATGGAAAATTTGAAATCTTTTGACACATATAGGGAGGAGAGCTTGCTAATCACTTGTAAAACCATTTATCGAATTATCAGTTTAAATCCAATTTAAATCACAAATTCTCCCCCGATCACACTTTTCAAGTCATTTAAGATTTGTGATCTCTATAGATTTAAATTGATTTTGAAAGCTTTTGAGGAGAATTGTGACTTGCTTATGAAAACATTTAACCGATAAGGATCAAATCTGAGACTTTAAACTCCAATGATTAAACATGCTTGAGTATCTTTTGAAAACATGACATAAGCCTTGGTCTGAACCAATTGTATGACAAATAACCTTTTGATTTAATTGAAATCATTCTCTCCCTCAATAAATGATATAAGTTGTTGATTGAGAGATAGAGATTTTGACAAATGTCCAGTCCAGATGATTTTCAAACATTGAGTCCGAGTTATCTTTCAAAGCTATTAGTTTTCATTAGATAACAAATATTTTTCAGAAGAATTTATAGAATGAAAAATATTTGTGAAGGAAACATTTGTCTTTAGATTCAGAGCATGAGATTTGAAAAATAAGATATAGCATGGCTCTGTTCTTTCTTTTAAAAACGGGGTATAGTCTGAAATGACTATAAACCTTTTGTTTTTTATTTTCTCTCATATATATATATATATATATATATATATATATATATATATATATATATATATATATTAAATTATGAGCATTCAAACTTCATCTAAAGACCCGTGTCACTCTTTAAATGACAACTCAAAGACCGTAGATGAAATCAAATAAAAGAAAAGATGGGAAAAATATTTTTCGCTTTTTCAAAGATTTTCTGATTTTTATGGATTTTTTGAAATTTTATATTTTTCTATTTTCTTTTGTGGGTTTTATAATTTTGTATTTTGCTTTTTGAATAGATATTTACAAGAGATGGATGAAGAAAAACCTTTACTCATCGTCTTTGATTCGCTCCGAACGGTCTATCTTTTATTAGTCAACCACTTGTGAATGGTCAACCATAAAATTCAAACAGCTCAGAACAAAATGCAATAAAGTCCAGAAGAGTATAGTGGATCCCCGGGTCGTTAAGTCCCAACGAGGTGTGAAAACTGTAATACAACGAATCTGTGATCGGGTGAATATTGAACAGGAAAAGGTTATGATTGATTATACTAAGGAAATTAAATCTAATAAAGACTTTGAAGTCATTTTAATTCTATATTTAAAATCGATTAACGTTTAAAACCTATACGAATTAAAGACTAAATTTATAAAAGTTAATTATTAAAAATAGCTAATGAATTTGAAAAATTACCAAAAAATCCAGAAAAGTACTTTTTTAAACACTAAATAAGAGAAAATTAAAAATCATATGCTAGCTTAATCCTATAAGCAGTTAATATTCGAAAAGAGCTTTAAAGCTTATTTACTAAAAACGTATTTAAGAGAATAATAGTGAAATGAAAAAATACAAGAAAGACAGATAGAGCAGATGGTAGGAGGTGTTGTAGTGTGGTCGTGGGAAGGCTGTGCATCAGGTCCCAAGTTCGAATCTCGCTTCCTACCTTTTTTTTTATATTTTCTTTTTCTTACAAACTAAAAAGGACCAAATGAAAACTAATTTACAGAAACTAAGACTTACAAAAGCTTAAAATCGAGCTTGTTAACAGATAAACAAAAGGAATTAGAAGCTTAAAAAACTACTTAAGGGCCGTTTGGCATAAAGGGACACAAATAACTTCACATGGCTATAAGAAAAAGTTAATCATAAACCTAACCATAATCTTGATTATCTAAAGAAAACTAAAGGGAACCTAATGAGCACTAGTTTAAGCACTAAGGAGCAAAAAAAAAAATAATGAAAGAGAGGCTGCTGTAACAGAAAAGGGCAGCAAAGGGTGGTTTATGGGGGCATTTTTGAAGGCGTAAGTAAGCAAGCAATCCTTGGTTCCAAATTCCTAAATGGTCCTAAACTTATAACCGCTACACTACAATGATCCAAAAAGACTAAAGGGGGGCTGTTGGGTGAGACAAGCTTCAAGGGAACTAAAAAGCTATTAAATAAGCTACATAACGTACTTAAAAAACTAACCTATGATGGAACTTAAGCGATGACAATAGTAAACAACCAAATAAGCGCAAAAGCAAAACTGAGAAACTCTCGATGGGCACCCTATGCTGTGATGCAAGAGCGGACAAGAGCGATGTTGAGTTTATTTCAAACTTACACAGCCTAAGGGCACAAAAGCTCAAAAGCAACTTAGAAACGAAACGTAATGAAAACACTTTACTAAGCTAGGATGGACTAGGGTAAGTAGAAAATAAGTCGTAAGGCAACTTAATTCTAAACAAAATGAACCTAAAGTGCTGTTTGGGGCAAGACTAGCCTGCTACATCAGTGGCAAAACAGCCCCTCGTGGGCATTTTTAAGCTAAGAATAAGTATAAAGATAAGCTCTAAAAACCACAATAAGCTAAAACACTTAATCCTCATAAGCCTAACTACTTATAGCACCTAAATCAAATCCTAAAACTAGCTTTAACCAACCTAAGACTAAACAAAAAATGGACAGATGGCTGAATGGCTGCAACAGATTTAATGGGAACTCATTCAAACAACTTATTTCGCAACTGAGACTATTACAACACTATAATTAACAACTAATTAAAATCATTTGAGGTTCTAATATGGGTCAAGAATGGTTCTCGACCCACAACCCAAGCTACTCCAAACACTGCCTAAACGGCAGAAAACCAAGAAACTGTTTGACGATATAAATTTTTGTAAACTTTTTGTTGCAAAAACCTTCTTTTTATTTAAAAACTTAGAGCAGATTCACACAAGAATTAAATGATTTCTAACCAACAAGGTAACAAATAAAAAAAACACATTAGAACATGAATCACTAAAAAATTACTTGCTGAGAATGTAAAATGACATTAAACTAACTTAACACATTACATTAATTTAAAAGACTGAAAATAAAGCATGGACTAGAATATTCAAAATTCTAGACTGCCTTACAACAATGGCATACAATTATTATTTATACTACAAGCTATGGGTCTTCTCTTTCTTCTCTTGTTTCTTCCTTTCTTGCTAATGTGTTTCTTGTGTCAGTTGGGTACTCCTCAAGAACAATCTGAGCCGTCCATGGGGTTGGGACTTTGAGAAAGTGATGGGGGGAGACAAAGCGTGCAGGGGTTGAGTGTGTCGGGGAGAAGGAAGAAAAGAGGAAGGAAAAAGGAGGAAAGGGGGAAAGGGGTGGTTGAGTGTCCGGTGGTTTTTTATTTGTGTTCCTGGTTTGGATTTGGAAGTAATACACAAGGACCATATTTGCCATTTGACCAAACTTGAAGGACCAAAACTGCAATTTTCCAAATTTCATCATAAGGACTAATTATGACAAGATTCATTTTTCCAAGGACCAAAAATGATAATTTTAAAATTAAAAATGTCCCGGGTAATTTGTCAATCTTTAAAATTCCAAGGACTCAAGTTGTCATTTTGCAAAACTAGACTTTATAAGGCTAAATTTTGACAACTTAAAATTCCGAGGGCCTTTTATGAAAAATTACATGTTTTGAATAACCAGGGACTAGATTTTTACAATTATTGCATAAAATACAGTCTAAATATTTTTTCTGTCTTTTTGAGACTTTTTAAAGTGTTTTTGACTGGTTTTGCAGTGCAGAAGGAACAAAAATGATGAGTATTTACACACTCATCAATCCCCCACACTAAACTATTGCTAGTCCCTAGCAATCTTTTATGAAAATTTAATGGATTTAAGTCTCTTTACCAAAAGCCATTACTTCTGGAGTAGCCAATTGTTTCAGTTCAAGTAAGAACCTTGGTACAATGATAACCAAATGATTTTGAGCAAATCACCAGCTTTCAACTGTTTTTGATTTGTCTTTACCGTAAGCCGCTTGCTTCGGACTAGCCAACTCTTAGATAAAATATCTTTGGTGAGTCGATTACCAATTATGGTTTTCCAACCGCCTTTACCACAAGCCATAAACTTGCGGGCTAGCCAACTCTTCACTAATTAAAGATATGGTGAGGTGAACACCATACAATTTTGGGCAAATTGCAAGCCGTCAACGGATTTGAGATATCTTTACCAAGAGCCGTTTGCTTCTGGATTAGCCAATCCTTTAGTTTTTTAGACATGGCGGACCGATAATCAGTAAGTGAGTAAGTGCAAAACACTTACTCCAAAAAATTTGGCCAAAAATGGGGAATTTGGTGGTATAATTACATGATAAAATTCGTGAGAATTCCCCCCCACACTAGAAATGAATATTGTCCTCAATATTCAAAGTACCGGCTGTTATGCCGAAACATAGAACGTAAAAGGGAAATATTACGGCTATTATTTTTGTGATTTTTTTTTTTTTTTGATGAAAACTTATATACAACAGCGGGGGGGCAACTCCCCCACACTAGGGTGGTACACACGGGTGAAAACCCATGTTTAACTACTGTTTTTGATTACCGAGTCGCTAGCTTGACTCGACCCCGAATTAATTTGTTCATGGGGAAGCAAAGTGGAAGAGACAATCTCCATCGGACTTTTATTCAAGATGTTTGGACAAACATTTGAAGCACGTGAAAGTTGCACACCGATGAGATATACACAGATCCGGCTCACAAATAATAAATGAAAATGCCGGGATCAAAGATAGTGTCCTCATTCCCGAAGGAGTGAAGAACAGGAGAAGCCACGGGATAGGTGAAGAAAAGAAAGAAAGTCATGATGAAAATCATGACTAACTCATCTTCATCCATAGGAGAATCCATAATTTCAGTATTATGAATCTCATCATTTAAGCTCACGTGATCAAGACAAATCCCGGGTGTGTCATGATCAAAGTGGAAGTTATCATACTCCGGCGGAGATATGATATGAGTGAGTTCACCGGCGAACTCCTCGTGAAGAGAATCAATCACAAGATGTAAATCTATGAATTCTTGTTCCATCAGAGACTCATCACTATCCTCAATCTGAGTATCAAAGTGTGGATTCTCATAAATTAAAGTGAATTGAGTCAATTCAAATAGAGGATTAGTGAGAGTTGTTTTGAACGCTTCAAGAACAAAGTGATCAACATTCTCTATTGGACTGTTGGGATAAGAAGTGAGTGAACGATCATTATAAAGGAGACTTTCAATTTCTCCTAGGTCGGCTTCGAAATCAAAGAGATCATCATCACTTTTTGATGAAAGTGGATTGATGTGAGCGAGTTCATCGGTGAACTCCTCAAGAAGAGGATCGATGTGAGAGTGATGCCTCAACATACTTTATGTTTCCATAAGAAGCACAATCGTCGCTAAAATCGGAGAAAGTTTCAAAATGATCTAGAGAATACTCAAGAGGGGAAAGAGAATCATACATATGCTCCGAAGTTCCCTGTGACTCTCTCGGGATTGGGACAAGGTTATCAACACTAGACTTTATGAATTCGTCCCGATTCCTTTTGAACAGTGTCAAGATGCTCATCCCCCATTTTTAGAGAGTGAGTGGGAGCTTCGGGTGTGATAGCAGTTGTTTGAGAATGAATCTCAACTGTTGGGATATCAACTGATGAACTTGATGAATCTTTATAGCAATGTTGCAAAAATCGCGAATCGGTAGTCGGGCGGTCGACCACCCTGCAGCGAGTACTCGGTCAAGGCGGGATTAATCGGTGATTAATCGGATCGGCATTTTTGGCAAGTTTTGGGTATTTCCGGCCAGTTTTGGGTATTCCCAGAAATATTTTCCTTAAAAGTATCTTGTAATAGATATAAACAACAACTATAAGTGATTATATTTGTTCATTGTTGCAAAAATAGCGAATCGACGATAAATCGTATTGGCATTTTTGGCAAGCTTTGGGTGTTTACGACGAGTTTTGGTATTCCCGGCATGATTTTCTTTGGAAAACATCTTATAATAGATATAAATAGTGATTATAAGTGATTAAAACTAATTTACGGCGAGTTTAGGATATTTCTAGCAGGAGTTACAAGTTTTCGGCAAGTTTGACCATCGTGAACCGCCGTTGACCACGGTTGACCAATTTGTTTGAACGATTTACAAAAATCGGCAAGGTCGGTGGCCCAGTAGCATCTAATCGGTGATTAATCGGCCTTGTAGACCTTTTTTTGCAACACTGCTTTATAGAATTGAAGGATATCAAGTGTATCCTCATCATCACTGTCATCAGGAATAAAACGAAATTGAGAGCTAGATCTGGCTGCTTTTTCTTTTGCAATTGATTCCCTAATAGATTTTTCAAACGCAATGTGGGAATTTATTTTAGACCGCTCTTCACTAGCAATTCTTCCATGGATTTCTCATGTGAATTTTGAATGACGGACATTGTGGGAGTGGAGATTTGTCAAAACCGGAAGGTTGACATTGATAATCATCATGAGGACCCTTACAATATACACAAGAAAAACTGGGAGCATTTCAAAATCTTTGTTTTACTCAATTCCTCAGCTTCTTTTCACTAACCTAAGCTCTAGATAAGTGTCTTGTTGGGTTTCTTTGAGGAGTTTGAGTCATTTGGCACCGTGGAGGTTGGTCGTGATATGGATAGTCGTAATTGTTACAAGGAAATGGATTCCCTGTTTGACAATCTGAGCTGAAATGGGGACCTCCAGCTCACAACAAAATGATTGTTGTGACTGATTTGGTGAATAACATGGATATTGATCATTTCCAAAGTTCAAAGTGTTATCGAGATTTGTTCATAAAAACGTGTCTCGGTCCGACACTCAAATCCTTGGTGAGGACCTCCACAAAATTCACACAAGTATGTCTAAATCTCATGATGTGGTAGCTGATGAAATAAATTAGTCGTGTCATGGTAAGAATAGGAATCTTGGTTATAGCGGACCCATTTCCGACTCTACCATGCTAAAACTGAGACAATTATCATCATTATGAGGGCCATCACACCATTGACAACCAAAATGGTGTGGATACGACATAGGAAAGAATCAAAGGTTTATAGAGGGGTTGGGATGAAGAATCAAAGATGTGAGAGGGTAAAGATGGATATTTTTGGATTTTTGGATAAACATGTTGTAAATATAAGAAAGAAAATCTTTTGGGTTTTTGTTTGTTGAAAACCGATTTTAAAATGTTTTCGGGAACCGCTTTGTTTTTATATGATAATAATAAGAAAATATGAACAAGGATGGTAAATATACAATGGATGTATATTCAGCAAAGACACCTCACCTCCGCAATGGGCCAAATTTTGATTCGCTCCTAACGGTCTATCTTTTATTAGTCAACCACTTGTGAATGGTTAACCATAAAATTCAAAATTTAACAAAATGCAATAAAGTCCAGAGGAGTATAGTGGATCCCCGGGTCGTTAAGTCCCAACGAGGTGTGAAAACTGTAATACAACGAATCTGTGATCGGGTGAATATTGAACAGGAAAAGGTTATGATTGATTATACTAAGGAAATTAAATCTAATAAAGACTTTGAAGTCAAGAATGGTTCTCGACCCACAACCCAAGCTACTCCAAACACTGCCTAAACGGCAGAAAACCAAGAAACTGTTTGACGATATAAATTTTTGTAAACTTTTTGTTGCAAAAACCTTCTTTTTATTTAAAAACTTAGAGCAGATTCACACAGGAATTAAATGATTTCTAACCAACAAGGTAACAAATTAAAAAAACACATTAGAACATGAATCACTAAAAAATTACTTGCTGAGAATGTAAAATGACATTAAACTAACTTAACACATTACATTAATTTAAAAGACTGAAAATAAAGCATGGACTAGAATATTCAAAATTCTAGACTGCCTTACAACAATGGCATACAATTATTATTTATACTACAAGCTATGGGTCTTCTCTTTCTTCTCTTGTTTCTTCCTTTCTTGCTAATGTGTTTCTTGTGTCAGTTGGGTACTCCTCAAGAACAATCTGAGCCGTCCATAGGGTTGGGACTTTGAGAAAGTGATGGGGGGAGACAAAGCGTGCAGGGGTTGAGTGTGTCAGGAGAAGGAAGAAAAGAGGAAGGAAAAAGGAGGGAAAGGGGGAAAAGGGGTGGTTGAGTGGTTTTTTTATTTGTGTTCTGGTTTGGATTTGGAAGTAATACACAAGGACCATATTTGCCATTTGACCAAACTTGAAGGACCAAAACTGTAATTTTCCAAATTTCATCATAAGGACTAATTATGACAAGATTAATTTTCCCAAGGACCAAAAATGATAATTTTCAAATTAAAAATGTCCCGGGGTAATTTCTGTCAATCTTTAAAATTCCAAGGACTCAAGTTGTCATTTTGCAAAACTAGACTTTATAAGGCTAAATTTGACAACTTAAAAATTCCCGAGGGCCTTTTATGAAAAATTACATGTTTTGAATAACCGGGGACTAGATTTTTACAATTATTGAATAAAACACAGTCTAAATATTTTTTTCTGTCTTTTTGAGACTTTTTAAAGTGTTTTTGACTGGTTTTGCAGTGCAGAAGGAACAAAAATGATGAGTATTTACACACTCATCAGTCTTCCTCTTGAAGACGTTTGAGTATTTCCGGTTGTAGACTCTTTAGACCAAGTCATGGAAGGATAAACTCAAAACGTTCTCTAGGAAGCGCTTTGGTGAAGATGTCTGCTAACTGGTATTCAGTCCTGACAAAATAAAGTTCCACCACACCGTTCTCCACTTGCTCCCTGATGAAATGATGTCGAATGTCGATATGATTTGCTCTTGAATGTTGAACGTTGTTGCATGAGAGAGCAATGGCACTTTTGTTATCACAATACAGAGGGATTTTGTTGAATTCAAAGCCATAGTCAGATAATTGGGATCTCATCCATAGGATTTGAGGACAACAAGATGACATGGCTATGTATTTTGCCTCTGTAGAGGATATAGAAGTACTCATTTGTTTCTTTGAAGACCAGCTCACAAGCTTATAACCCAAAAACTAAGCACCTCCAGAATGTCTGGTCTACTGGCAGTAAGGTACATCAGGGACCCAATCATACCACAGTTGTAGCACTTGATTGGCTTTCCTTGTCCTTGAATTGCATTCCTTCCACGATTCTGATTAGTCACATACCCTCCACCTACTCCACCTTTTCCTTGTTCATACTGTCTTCCTTGCACAGGTTGCACCATGATCTTACCATCTCTGACAATAGCATGATTGTAAAGATTGGATGCAGTTCTGATCTCATTGTTAGTGTGTGGAGTAAGGTTCAGATTTTGCTTAACCATAAGAGCCAGTTGATTGATGAAATGTTCCATGACTGTGTTTGAGTCTGGATGCTTATATGCTAGATCAGGAATGAGCTTGTGGTTACCGTTACCCATTGGTATGACTTGAGAAGCTTTGGTGGTAATCCCAACATTAGTGTAGAATGCAGTTGAGTCATTTGATGAGCTTGCCTCTCCATGATTAGAATTGAATTTTTCCAAGATCATATGTTCAAACATAGCATGTCTCTCATTCTGAAGCAAGTACGCATACAATTCCTCATAGTTAGTGTTCCTCAAAGCTTTTGTTAACTTGACAGAAGTGACAAATTTGTGCCATTCGGGATTCATGTTGTTCACAAACTTTGAATTTAGCTGAATATTTGGCATAGTCATTTTGATATTCCTCATGTCATTCACAAGCTTGTGGAACCTCACGTAATATTCAGTGACACTTTCCCCTGGTTTCATATTAAAGTGCTAAAAGTCATCATACAGATTAAGATTCTCTGTCTTCTTTAGTTAATTCAGAACCAGAGAGAAGCATCTTAACATTGTCCCAAACTGCCTTGGCTTTAGTGTTGTGATTGATTAACTTGTAGATGTCTTTTGGAAGACCATGAAGTATAATGTTTGAAGCCCTGATATCGGCATCGTATCTCTTTTTCTCCTTATCACTAAGCTCATCGATGCGTCTTTGGTGCGTCCAAACCTAAGATCACTGTACCATCTGCAGCAGTTTCAAGTGTGTCTCTTTGAGTCTCAATCTGATAAGGTCCTTCATCAATTGATTTGAGAATGTTAACCCCATTTTCCTTTCCCAAACAATACAACCTAATTCGTTGAGCCCATAAGTCATAATAAGTTATGTCAAGCATAGGTGGACGAGTATCGATCCATTTGCTTGAAGCGTCCTCGCCTAGAAGAGATGATTGTAGGAAAGTTGGTAGACATGATAACAGATTTCACGGGATTTTATAACTCTATGATTAAACCGGAAATAGATTCTTTCACGGGATTTTACTAAATCAAGAGAAAACCGTATCAGAAACAATAATTAACCAAATCGCTAGGTATACAAGTCGCTTCAATGGACAAGTCGCTAAGCTCACAAGTTGCTAGAAGAACAAGTCGCTAGTGACACAAGTCGCTAGGTATACAAGTCGCTTCAATGGACAAGTCGCTAGGCTCACAAGTTGCTAGAGTGACAACTCGCTAGAAGAACAAGTCGCTAGTGACACAAGTCGCTATGTAGACAAATCGCTAGATACAGAAGTTGCTAGAATAACAAGTCGCTAGATGGACAAGTCGCTAGGGACAAATCGCTAGACAAAACAGTACGACCACTACTTTGTACTATTTGTCGCTTTGTCTCAAAAGACAAATCGCTAGAGCACAAGTCGCTTCCCACAACAAAGTCAAGTCGCTGAAGAACGTAAGGACAAGTCGCTACGATGACAAGTCGCTAGCCAAAACAGTACGACTACTACTTTGTACTATTTGTCGCTTTGTCTCAAAAGACAAATCGCTAGTGCTCAAGTCGCTTCCACAACAAAGACAAGTCATGAAGAACGTGAGACAAGTCGCTACTAAGAACACAAGTCCGAGGCACAAGTTGCTAGTTAGAAAAATTCAAAAACAACACTTTTCAATCCAAAACTAACCCAACCACACCGATTCAAGCCTTCCAAATCAAAACCTAAGCACTTATGATGAGTCTAAACACAAAAGTACAATCAAAATTCAAACTTTAACACTAGAAATGGTCCAAATGATGCAAATACCACTAAACTTTTCAAACCCAAAAACCATATAAAACTACTAGAAATCCAAGAACATGTAAGATATATGATCAAACCATGGCTCTGATACCATTTGTAACATATTGGATTTCACAAACACATCAAACCATGATTATATTGGGCGTATACTATAGGTTTTTAGAGAGAGAAAGTTAAGAGGTTTGGGAACTTAGTGAGAGAAAGTAAAATCTTATTATGAGCTCCAACCCTCTACCTTGGGAGGTAGAGGGTATTTATAGTACCTTACATAAAACGCAACCTACGGGCTGTGGATCAGGCATACAGTGGGTAAAGACCCGCCCGTCCTCCACGGTGTTACTTAACTAAATACTAACTAACATTAAATAACTACGACTACGAGCTTTCTAACGATTACATATACTTGAGGTGACCGACACTTTAACGACTGAATTTTATAAATCCTAACACAACTTAACCATCTACCCGTTCACACTTAACCTTTCCTTAAATTTGGAGTTATGTCAAATCAAATGTATGAATGCATCTTTTATTTAAAATATTTAGGATCCTTTTATTTCGTGATTATTTTTCACTTCCAAGAACCTTTTATCTCTAATTTCTTTTTTGGAATTTTATCACTTCTAGTTTATTTTTCCATTTTAGGACCTTTAGTTTATCATCTCAAATGTTAGTTCCTACATTATGTTCCTTTTTCATAAAGTTTAGGGGATATATTGACTGCAATTATTATAGCCAATTGGCTACAATACCTAAATTACACAAGAAAAGATTTACGTACCCACAAAAATAACTCAATGACCCACAAATTGTAGTTAATATATTCCCTTTTATAATATATAATGGATGGTTTTTTATTGGATTGGCTACTATTATTGTGATTAACTTATTAATTATGCTTAAGCTGGTTTTTGGTCATGTATATCTTATTATCTCTGTCGCACTAACTTTTTTTGTAGCATTCAAAATCAATCGCTCAATCTCTTTGCGCCCTTATTAAGTAGGAGCATGGGCCAAGGGGTAGCTCATAAGCTCGGGCGCACTTGCATAAATTCCGCTTCACAACTCTTTTTGTTTCGACAAAAATGGGGAGAAGAGAGTTTAGACTCATTTTTTAAAACTTGTACAATTTTCATCTTTGGTTAAAAATAAGTTTATATTTTGTCCCCAATAAAAAGGAGGAGATTGTTAATACAAATATCGTGTTAAAATGTTATATATATTTTACGATTTTTCTAAGATTTGTTAATGACAACTATAAACTTAGTTTACACAAAGTTTATAATAAACAAGTTTTAAACTATAGTTTCAACTTTCCATTTACATCACTAAGGTGTGAATAAATGGATATCTAACATTGTGTTAATGATCAAATGAACACAACTTGCATTTACAAGTATTTTATACAAATGCATATTTCGTTAAATGTCTGCTAACAAATATATACTTTTATTTGTACAAGTAAAATAATAATCTTTCTCATACAAACATTATAGTTTACTTACACTTAACAAAATAAATTTTTATTTTGACAACAATGTTAACCGGACATTTTAGTTTACAAAGTATACTTACTTTTTTAATATACAAGTTTACTTCCTTTGTTAAAGAAAATCAAAATGGTTATTTACCTCATGCATGAAACATTAATCTAAAGTTTTGTTGATTAGTCATACCAAAGGATATTTCCTGATTTGAGAATATCATAGGTTGATTTTGTTTAGATTTTGAAAAGATTTTTACACAAAATCCGAGAGGGATTTTCTAGCGACCGGAAGTACCTTTTGGTACAATGGGTGGTAACCTTCGAAGAGTACCTCGAGATCCGCCGTCCTGACAAACTAAATGGCTATAAATAGTGGTCATTTGATCTCACTTGAAATCATCCTTTGCATAAATAAATATGTATATTCTCTCATTCATTTTATACTCAGTTCATAGTAATTATACATACTTACATATTCATTTTAGTGATTCTACACTAACCCTCTTATTAGCAAAGAGATCATCAACATCATTCAACTACAAAGCTTCAAGTTTTGATTACTAGTCTGTACATTAACATTGTATTGTATGTTGTTCATCATCATACTGTTAGATTAATAAAACCTTGTCGGTGATACGTTTTATTGATACGATATATATAAAGGCAAATAAATAGTGAACCCTAATGGATCCAAATCTACAATCGGGTTTGGGCCATATCTATCATCTAATACTCCCCCATGTCCATGAGGCATAATCACGAAAGCTCGGGCCGAGGTAGCAAACTAAAAAAAACGCAATAAAAACATAATTTGTTGATAAAGAATTTGGCTGAAGCGAAAATAATTATTTAAGCAATAAAAGCAAAAAATGCAAGATAGCAAAACCAAAGAACATATTTGTTGATGAAGAAATCCGACGATAGCGAGATTGATATAAACTATGCAAAGAACAAAGCGGCAAAAGCAAAAGCGAAACAAAGAAACAAAAACAAAAGCAAAGTTGGTTTTTTTGGGGGGGAAGGATAAATGGGGTGGCTAAAGGTTTGACGGCACCCATAAAGGAGGCGGCAAATAACCACCTATATCTGAGGATTAGACCCGCTATGATGCCATGTTAGATTGATAAAACCCCGTAGGTGATACGTTTTATTGATACGATATATATAAAGGCAAATACATAGTGAAACCCTAATGGATCCAAACCCACAATCGGGCTTGGGCCATATCTATCATCTAATACATACACCATCATTGTATCAAACCACCACCTGATAGAGTGATTGGTTAGTATTTTAGTCCTCAAAATACGTTAGTGACGGGAGTGGTTGTACCCGAGAAAGAACTCGATGTTTTGCTTAGTGTAGAAATAGTGTATAAGCGACGTGTAAGGTTTTCTCGGCCGGATAAGAGAGCTTGTTGATTAGTAAAGGATACTCTCGGGTTGGATACACGAGGAGTGGAGTAGCGGAAGGAAAGGAAGTCCTTGTAGGCCGAACCACTATAAATCCTCGTGTTATTATTTGATTTTTCTATCTTTACTTTATTTTATATCTTGCACTTACATTATTACTTGTTAGTCTATAACAATATATTGTTGATTTCGTATCAAAGTTTCGAACGAAAAAATTTTAAATCGGTAAAAATATTCAACCCCTCTTCTTTTTTTCACAAATTGTTAAAATTGTGTTACGTTATAGTGTTGTTAGATGAATATGTTATTTATACTACATATAAAAAATGAATGTTTTCTCCTTAAAACTTAAAAAGCTTAAAAACGAGTAATATTTAATCTCCAAAATAACCTTTCAAACTTAGTTTTGCACATAAAAATACAAATAATATTTTCCTTCATGAAACAATTGCATTAAAATTCCCATTAAAAAATTTTAAAAAATCCATGACAGCTTTAACAATTTTTTTCGATGATAGTTTATAAAAAAAGAAAAAATTACTTTTTTTATATGTAAAACCAACATTAACAATTTCTAAAAATTCATCCTTAAACTCTACTATATAAGACACTATATTACATTTTTTTTTTAATTATTTTGTTAGTTCATAGATGACAAAAATGAATAACCATGCAATTATAAAAATTTACCGCTATAAAATCCCGTTGTTATGCATGAGTATTCGTTTAGCGTAGTTAAAAAATACATTAACTTAAAAAAATGAAAAATAATAAAAATGAACCATTATTTCTCCTTTTACCTTTTTACAAACAGTCTCATATTGCTTCGTTACGTGTGGCTAAGATTGTAAAAATCGTTAGGCGCTAGCGAGACGGTCGGGTAGGGCCTAGCGATTAATCGATTAGGGGGGACTAATCGGGGATTAATCAGATTGGATTTTTTATGCACAAAATTGTAATTTTAGATATTATATTATATTATATTATATTATATGTATGAGATAAGCACATTGCATCAAAGTTCAAATATTTCAAGTGTTCAAATATTAACATAATACATAATTCTTCAAAGTTCAAAGTCAAACATAGATAATACACGGTTTGTTGACCGATTTCTAAGCGGTCTTTGATCAAACCGATTAAATTGGCCGATTATGATAAAATCGGACGCTTAGTAACCGATAATCGATTATGCACCGATTAAGCGGCCGCCTGGGCAAATTTTTACAATAGAGCGTGTGGCCACCACCTACCACAACCTTTTCCTTCGTATCGTTACACAATACTATAAGAGCACTTGGTATCATAACTTAGGTTATGCCATAACCCAGCGCCACATCAGCTTTAACATTTTAACTTTAACTTACAAAAAACACTCCTTATCATAACTCAACCATAACTCAACATTTTTGGCCCCACTTTTCTTTAAAAATAAAATCTACAAATTCAACCCTATAACTAATATTTTCATTAATAACATCAAATAACAATCCATTCATTAAAGTCTATTACAAATAATAACATACTCAAAAACATACGAAATTTAAAAACATACAAAATTTAAAAACATACGGAAAACATACAAATTACAAATACTTATCCATCGTCTTCGGAATCTTCTTGCTCTTGTTCTTGTTGTCGTTTAAGATGTTTTTGCCAAACATGTTCCATAAGTTCTTGTTGGAGACTAGTATGCGTTTGTCAGTCGCGTATTTCTTTTGCATTTCGACGATGGACATCACATCTTTCGTCCAACGTATCTTTCCTCATATGTCGTACCGGATTCACCCACACTTCGTGATACTCACATAGTTCAAATTATTGATCTTTTAAAATCATGTTATGCAAAATAATGCATAAATACATGCTTCTACTTATCCTGGTAACTTCATATTGACATGCCGGTTGTTGTAGTATACCCCAACGTCCTTGGAGTACACCAAAACCACGTTCGACATCCTTTCGTTCACTTTCTTCTTTCCTTTTAAAATAACCATGTTTATCGTCAGTTGTTGCCGAGAATGATTTAACGAAAGTTGCCCACTGTAGATAAATTCCGTCAGCTAAGTAAGATCCCTTTTCATACTTGGTTCCATTTACCATATATGGTGCTATAGGGGCGACATCATTAAGAATGTCGTCAAATAACGGAGAGTTATCTAAAACATTAAGATCGCTATTACCCGTCACCCCAAAAATGCATGCCAAATCCATAAATCTTGCGAAGCAACAACTTCAAGCATTATTGTTGGGTATTTTTTTTATCACCCCTACCATATTGCCCTTGCCAACACACCGGAAAATTTCTCCACTCCCAATGCATGCAGTCAATGCTGCCAAGCATTTTCGGAAAACCATGTTTTTGCCCATGTCTTTCATAAATACTTTGAATGTCGGCAAATATAGGTTTTCTTAAATACTCCGACATAAAAAATTCAATAACACACTTGTTAAAACGATCAAGACAATCACGTGAAGTATGTGTTGGAGTATGCTCATGTCATAATAAATAATTATATGGCTAGAGTGTGTGAGCCTATGGGGTCACACACTTATCCACAGAGACACCATTTTATAGATTGTATTTATTGTATTTACAATATATATACGACTATGTAACTCGGGATCAATAACGCGCTACTAATAACTAAGTTAGTACTTAGTTTATTGGATTTGACATATATATATATATATATATATATATATATATATATATATATATATATATATATATATATATATATATATATATATATATATATATATATATATATATATATATATATATATATATATTATGGGCAAACCCATTAAATGGACCCCATGGCCGGCCTAGGTAAAGAAAGGAACAAGAAAGAAGTTCAAGGTTGCTAAGTGTAACTTATGTGATGATAAGTGCTAATTGACTTGGTCATATCTTATCAAAAAATTTACATGAATAACTTACCAACTTTCTCTCCCCCCCCCCCCCCGCCCTCCTATACCCATAAGCCACGAAATAACAAACTCCCGTATTAGGGTTTGGTGTTTTTGATCTCATCTAACCTTATTCTAGTGTAGTTCATGGCTAGATCGATTGTTACGAGGTCAAGACTAGCATCTGGTGGTGATCGGTGATGTGTAGTGTATTTCACACATAAGAGAAGATCAACCTTATTGATCTTTTGGTTTCTTGCATTCCATCATGGTGGTGATATTGGTGGTGTTACCCGAATCACGCTTCAAAGGTATATATTTATTATATTAATTAGTGATTGATCATATGGCTATATGGATTTGTTGTTAGGTGATGTTTTCCTAGCGTTTGATTAATCTTAATATGTTTTTATTTTCATCATCACCTATAGTGGTATCACGACTTTATGGTATGTCCATCATAGAAAATCAAACTCTTTTGATAATTGTTTGATCTTTGATGACTTAAACTATTTTACCTCCAAAACTATCAAGGTTAGAAAATTGAATGTGCCATGTGTACACTCAATATCCTTCCAACCAAGAAGAAATTTAAGACACCATTCGATTATGGCATGTATTATATTGAAATTATGAATTTTTTAAATACCTAAAAGTAAGTAATTAACAAACTAGAGTCAAGAACTAACGATGTATTAAGGATGTCCCAATTGAAAATAATTTATTGCTACTCAAGATGTTGAGTATCTAGAGATTAGTCTCTACTTACAAAAGTAAGTGGGAGCACCTTTAGATCTTGAATTTATTCAAGAGCTAAATACACAACCTTACGAAAGTACACTTGCTAATATCATAAACTAAGGTTAAACATGCATATGTTAAACCATAGGTTGATATCTCTCATTCATAGATCCGAAAGGATACCTCTTGCACCTGAATGCTATAGTTTTTATATCAATGCTAAGGGATATAAGTTGGAGGATCATAGTGACCACGATAACTCTGAGATGCATTATCGGATCTTGAATCGATGAATAGCTCAAAACTATGAATGTTAAGATGTAGTCCTTGGAATACAATCACTCATGGAGCTTGATGGATCTCTTACCAATCAGTTAGACTGTGAGGTTAAGAATGAGTTTCTTGATGAGAAGACTCAAAAGGACAAACTTGTACACACATTTAATGCACGCGTAGTAAAAGGAGTTTACTCGTACTCAAGAAATTGACTATGATTAAATATTCCTACCTACAAAAATTAAATGTATAAAGATGATTAAAATTGTCATACCTGTTTTCATGTAAATGAAATATGACAATAGGATATCAAAACACCTTTCTTGTTGATTACCTTTTGAGGGGCGATGAGTAATCGAAGGGTTTATGAATCCATATAATCTTTGTTATGTATACAATATACAAGGATCCGGTTTGGATTAGATCATGCATCTAGGAGCGTAGATCTTAAGTAAATTATAAAATCATTGATTTGATTTAGATTAAATAAGATTACTCTGATTAAAGAGAGCAAGTAGAACCTTTGTATTTATTTTATTAAATCTCTTATGTCGTTAACTTATTAGAAACAATATTCCATCTAAGCTAGACTTTAATCCTTAGTTTGCAATGAATTTTCTCTTAAGGGATTTAGAAAATAAAACATACAACCTTGTTACATATGTTTATTAAAATAAACATAAGCGGTTATTGAGTCTAACACAATATGACACATAATTGAGGGGAGTCTCAATAATCAATCTCACCTGATGAGATTGAACGAATGAATGGAAACCTTAAGTTCAACTAAAGGATTCATTATGTAAGTCGTATTATGCATTGGACTATTTATATCATTTGCATGAATGAAAGATGTGTTGATAACAACAAATATCTAAGTGAAAGTCATTATATAATTGTTAAATGAACAATCTAATGGACCTGCAAAGGACCAAAGATATGTTCAAACTTTTACGGATATTTGAGGAGCTTTATTTTGTTTGCATACATGATGCTTATTTAAGCGAGATGATGCTCAACCCTAGTCGTGGTAGGATGTCATCATGAATGATCAAATTCTTGACTAGATGTGCTTTCGTGAGAGCAATAATGTGTTGTTCCAATAAAATCACATCTGCTTTAGTAATCTAAGAGAGATAAAGTGGGTGTGGACACTTTAGAGAAAAGAGAGAAACGAGAGAAAACATAAGAATTCTTGCATAGATTATGATAAGAACACACACCTCATAACCCATGAAGAAGGGGGTTATTTATACCCATACGTCTAGCCAAGCATGCTATCACAGATATATACAAGTTCTGGGATAGTAACACGCTATCGCAGGTTTACAACTTACACAACGTACCTTAAACTATAACAAAAGATAAATAGAAGTCCCTAACAAATGATTTACACTTTTTGTGTTCCAACAATCTCCCCCTAAGGGTAGATCATTTGGGTCTTCTATTTATGGGCTTCCTGTCGGGCCAACTTCGACATCCGATTCTTTGTTCCATTCTTCTCCATGATGCTCGAATTGTAAGCCTTTCTTTGATCACATTCACAACCCTAGTCAACATGCGATTATTACTTGAGGTCATCTCAATCTGCAATCTTTCAAACTTCCTCTTAATTCGCTCAAGTTTCTTCAGAATCCACTTCAAGGTCTTTGGAAGAGAACGGCTACTTCAACAACTCTAAACTATTTTTTGCTTCTTTTGGTCACATACACGAGACATAGTCAAGGGTCTTGTGAAACATGTCCAGCTGTTGACTTTTTGAATACCAACACAAGCTAACATCCGAGGAGTCAAGTTAACGTTCCTCTGATAGCTTTCAATCCCCATCTAGAAGTCTTCAATGTAAGTTACTACAACATAAGCTTTCATGAATATCAGTACCAATTCAATCACATCTTGATCAATAGCTTTCTTGTTAAAGCAGTCTCTTCTTCTCTTAAGAATGTCTTCAAGATCATGAGGATGAAGATTGATGTAGTCAGCTTCTGTGAAGTAGTAGTGTTGATTATCTGTACGAACAACGTAATATTCAACATATCCATGAGAATGTTGATATTAGGAGTTAACTTCAACATATCTATAGATTATGTGCATTGAGTAGACTTCATCACGAGGCTTGAGTTGAGTTGCTTTAGTCGATGGAAACCCCTCGATCTTTCATTTACATTGATTATCCCAAGATATGCGTCGATGTTGTACTTTTCACGATCAACTTCTACTTCAGAGAATATTTCCATAAATCTTTCTTCTTCCATAAAAGGTTCGGGAATCTCCTCATAAGTTGCAACTTCCTTGGTAGATGGTTGATATTCATTCGGAACGTTAAATATGTATTTGAGATCGTCGTTGAAGTAAGAAATTAAAGGTGCTATGTCAGATCATGAACTCTGGGAATCTATTTCCATAGAGGAGATCGTTCTCTTCTTTTCATCTATGTATCATTTCTTTCAAGTGTTGAAGAAGTAGAAACGTCGAGAGCTTTTGAGATTTTTTGATCGAAAAGTCTTGTATTAAATTCTCTTTCACTCTTGAACTTGTATATGACCGAATCATAAATGCTCTGTACTCTATGTTCCAAAGGATCATCTTCTATGATGTTTATTCCAAACCTTACGTACATATTAGAGAACAAACCGTCAAGTCTTTCTATTTTAGGATCTTTAATTTGTTCTTCCATTTGTATTGGATCTTTCAACACATCTTCAAACACATCATCTAAAACATCAAATCCCCGAGCCTTGGATGTATTTCTCCTTCCCGATATTTAATGTCATCCCAAAAGTCCTTGTCACCATCTACACCTTCCTTCTGATTTTCACCCTCAATTGCCTCTTCGTTCAAGTCTACTTCTTCATATTCATCAGTTAGTTGTTGTGAACTAGATTTATGTTGTTGTTGTTATTGAGGTGAAGCTTGTATGTGTGTTGTGAAGGTTGTAGTGGTTGTGGTCCTTGGTATTTTAGCGCTCTTCTTTCCCTCAGGATCACCCTGATCGGGATCATCCTGACTGCGCCTTACGAGACTGCGGACGACGTTGGCTTTCTAACTCACCGACTCATGTTGACAACCTTTTGACTACCTTGATTGCCTCGGAATTATGTATCTTCATTAGCTTTTCGAGGTTTTGAATTTGGATGTCAGCTTGAGTTGTTGTCGGTGGTGGAGCTTCGGGTTCCAATAGACCATTGTATATGTTGGGGTGAGCTTCTTGTAGTGAACCATCATTTAAAAACCTATCTAACATTATTTCTGAGAGACGGTCCAATGATAGAGTTTTGGTTGATGATGATGGTCCAGCTAGTGATTCACGTTGTCTCTAAGCTGCGAATTTTGCTTCCATGTCAGCTCTTAGCTTCCCCATTATTGCATTGAATTATGTTGTTGTGACTAATGGTATTGGTTCAACTCGTATTCTTTGAAAGAGTGTTGATGTGGACATTATCGGGATATGTTTTAGATGAGATGTTGTTGATAGTGGTGGTTGTAGAATGTGAGTTTGTATGGTGGTTGTTGTTGTGTGATTTGTTGTTGCTGTTGGTGGTGGTGGTGGTGGTGGTGGTGGTGTTGGTGATGGAATTTCTTCATCAAGAATGATGGTAAGGGTTAGCTGGTGTTGCTCAGAGGACCTAGACCTACTTGTGTCAATCTTCTTCTTCCTCCTAGTCTCCGGTCTATGGGTGTCATCTCCATCCCCTTATCATCTCCATCATCGTCATCATAACGTACATCACTAGACCTAAACTCCTCACTATCCTTATTCTCCTTAGAAGGTTCACTAAACTCCTTATCATTCCCCACATCATCTTTGCCTCCGTTTGTTTTCTTAGGTTCTTCAGTTTGTGGCTCGATATGTGTATCCTGTCATCATCATCTTCGTCATTCAACTGCGTAAGACTACTTCCCAGTTTTGTTCTTTTCCTAGCAGTTGTTTTCTTTCTAGTCTTAGAGGTTCCTACTTTGGCGCTAGACTCTACTTTGACCCTATGCGCTCCCGGGGTAGGTCCTCTTGGTTTTGAGCTTTCCATTGGAGCGTTTATTAACTCCATATACACCTTGTATGCATTTGATTCCTTGTTAGCAAGCTCCAACAAGCCTTGTGGTATTGGCATTGGTGTATTTGTGGTAACAATAGAATCACCACTTGTGTTGTGCATATATGGCACTCTTGCTGTTGGATCTTCTTGCCTTCGTGAGATATTTGGATGTTGCCTCATGAATTGGGCAATCATCAATTTGAATTATCGGACATTCTTCTTCTTCGATGTTCTCCGGACATGATCTACAACATCTGTCCATATCATCTTTGCATAGTCAAAGTGACACTGCTTCACTATACCGTACATGACTTGATATAGTGTTGTAATGCATATATCCATTCCCGTTTCTTTACTAGTGATGCTATAGAGAAGAGCGTAGCCCATCTAGCGAGAATATATTTCCTCTTGAATGCAGACAATATCTTGAATGTGTTTAGACTTTCAGCATCTTTGTCATCACCGAGCTCAATGAAGAATTCCTTGAACTGATTCATTGTTGGTGGTTGCTCATAAGCAGTAAGGTTTCCATGTTCAGCAGCAGGTAGATTCAATGTTGTACGAAGTTTTTTTGATGTTAAAGTGGTTACTCATAAGCTGTAATTTCGAGTTTTGTGTCTTCCAGAAACACAACATGACGCCTGAATTGTTGTAGGTATATCATTGGAGTAGTGGGGTCAGATAATGAAAATATGGGATAAGTGCGGTGATTTTGTAGGATTTCAAGAATGATGGGGTGATCACATTCAAATGAGGTGATGATGAATTGATGATTACATTCACCAATTCTGATGGATTTAGCTGCAGGCACAAGTTCATCATTAGTAGGGGTATGTACAGCTTCAGCATCCTCCTGAATGTTTTGTGGTTGATCGTGAACTTGTTCTTGAGCCATTTGTATTTTTTGATTCTGAAATGATATGAAGATGATAAGTATATGGATAAATTTTACATGTATTTATTTCACTCTTTCTGTTTTTGTATGCTCTGGCAATTCTTTTTCGAGCACATTTTTCATTTTCTTTTCTTATGCTTTCTTGCTTTTATAGCATAAGCGCATACTCTTCTTTTCACATGTGATTTAATTCTCTCTATCTGTTTTTATTTTCCTCACCAAAAAGTTTGTTTGTTGTGATACTTTTTCAAAAGATTTTTAGGTATAGATATAACATTGTTTTATATTGCTCATGCACTAAAATGTACGTTTATCTAGCCTTTATGAGGTTTTGGGAAAAAAGTATCAACATTTGTTTCAAACTTAAGTAATCTAGTGTGTACTAGATAACTTGATTAATAAAAACATTTACAAAGATCATTTGATTGCATGAGCTTGAGTTTTCTTGACAAATGACAAAACTTTAAACTCTCTACTGCGTTGCCTAGTTAAAGGAGTCCATTATCAGCTTTTAGGTGATAACTATTCCTAATAACTATCTTGAAGATGAGAAGTTTTAAGTTAAGTCAAATACAAGTCATCTCAAAAGATCTTTTGTTGCATCAAAGTGAGATTTCTCTAAACATATCAAAACCTTGAATACTATGTTACGTTGCGTAGTTAAAATGATGCATTATCAGTTTTTAATTGACAACTAGCCCTAATAACAACCTTGAAGATGAGTTATCCTTAATTAAGACATTGTCGAGTCGTCTCAAAACCATTTGTGTAAAACAAATCAGAGTAAAATTTTGTTACAAGGTTGCATGAATTGTTTTAAACTTGAAAATTCATAGCTTTGGAAACCAAGAACATGTTTGTAAATTATCCATCAAATCCATTCATTCATTTTTACATAGTGTTCATAAAGATGCAATCATAGAAAAGTCTACAATTTCTAATTAAACATATGCATCACAACAATTTTAAGGCAATATAGCGATCCAATCCTAGTCTAACTATTATTTGGAAACTAAACATATGAAATTTTATGTCTCAAAATTTTTAAAAATCTCCTTTGTTTCAGAAAATGTCATTTTGATTTGATTTAAATTTTGGAGAAACACTTTTGTATTTTTCAAAAAAACTTGGCTCATTGAAAATTTTGTTTCAAAAGTTTGAATTTTGAACGAGTTATGACTTTATTGAAAAAGAAAGTTTTTATCAAGACAATTACTTTGTCAAAATTTGTTAAACTGTTTGTTAAACTTTATATAATTATTAAACTTATAAAAAATTCGCAAAGATTTTTAAAACTTTGGGCAGAGTAACGTTTAGAAATAGTGGGTGACAAAAGTTTTGCAATATCCAATATCGCATAATTAGGTATCGCAAGTAAGGTCAAATAGTCAACTATCGCATACAAGATGAAACAGATATCGTAGACCAAAATTGTGATAAAAAATTTTCTGTCGAAGAAAGTTTTGGAAAGGACTCTCGTATTGAGGAGCTGTGATACCAAGCTATCGCAGGACATTTAGGAAAGCACTTATCGCAAAGAAATCAACCGCGATGCGAGGTGTAAAACTACCATCGCAGCCAAAGTCTCAAAAAATTTAAATTATATTAAATTCAAATTTTTGGCTCTATCCTAAAGTCTCGTATCGCACCATTTGGTGTCGCAGCCCTAACTGTTCATCTTCTTCCCAAAATTGACCCTTTTTGCACCAAATCAAACCGATTAAATTCCCATTTTCTTTCTAAAACATGATCTAAACATCCTATCTCAGTCATCTAACCACAAGAATCAAATCAAAACACTCTACATCGTAAACTCAATAGTGATTTTAATTCGACATCAATACGCATGCCTAATTATGCATTTTTTATCTATTTAATGAAAACTAAGGATTGAAATTGATATGAAAGATGTAAAACCATTATATGACTAGATTTAAAAGCTTACTTTTTGCACGAAACAGTCTTAATCGGCAAGAAAATCTTGAAAATGGCTAGAGTTTTGCGATGCGAGTAAATTAGGTTTTTAGGAGAGAGAGAGAGTTTGTGTGATAGCAAGTGTGTGTGTGTGTGTTTTTCTCGCACCCCTTGAGAGGGTTATTAACCCGTTTTTGGTTTTGACCTTTTTGTTTTGATCCTGGTCTGCAAGAGTTTTTGGACTGGGGAGGGTTCAAAACAGTTTGGTTACTTTTTAGCAAAACTCCCTCTTCACTTTATCTCTTTTAACACAAACACCTTTTTGTTTATATTTTAATTTTAACAAAGTTTTGAAAATATTTTAGTTCAAATAAATGAATGTTTGTGTTATATCAAAGTTGTTTAAAATAAAATCTATCACTCCCCCTCGAAGTGATGGTATTTTCCCAACGTTTTCAACACCTTTATTTTTCATTTTTCTATTTTCAACAACATTTACGTTTTATTAGCAACAATTAAAAGCGACTTATATATTGATTTCAAAAACAAACTTCTCAATTTCTCCCCCTCAAAAATAGCTTAATATTTCAAACTGTTTTTGATCTATTATTGAGCAGGTTAGCATTGTTTTTGAAAATTTTATTCTTACTTGAGCTAAAAAATATTATATTAATAATCATAAAAACATGCTTAAGATTTGTTTATCATGAGCAAAAAATTTTACAAAAGGTTTTTGAAAAAAAAAAAACTTTTTGTAAAATCTTGTTTAAATTTTGCTCACGATAATTAAGAAGATTTCTCTTCTTTTATGAAGGATTGACGCACTGAAGTGTATGTTCAGGGTCCTTTCTTTGAAAAACGGGTTTTGATCTGTGATTTAACCAACAACCTTTATGAATGAATAATTACCGTTTTGCTTTACCAGATGTACTTGTGATGTCTGTTACTTCGGTGACTTCTTTTACCTTTGGAGTATCATCGTCATGTTTATCACGAATGCTTGCCATTCCTAGACGTTGTTGTAGATATTCGAATCTTTCCGGTGGCAAAGCTTTTGTGAAGAAGTCGGCAAGTTGGTTGTAAGTTTTCACAAAGTACAATTCCACATTCCGTCTTTCTACATGGTCCTTGATGAAATGGTATTTGACTGCTATATGCTTTGTTCGTGAGTGTTGTACCGTGTTACAAGAGATGTCAATGGCACTTTGCGAATAACAATAAATTAGGATGTTATCGTAGAAGAAACCATAGTCCGTCAATTGTGTTTTCATCCATAATACTTGTGCACAGCATCCAGATAGGGATATGTAATCAGCTTCTGCTTTTGATAAGGCAGTATGGTTCTGCTTCTTTGAAGACCAGCTGATTAACTTCTCCCCTAAGAAGTGAGCAGATCCAGAAGTACTTTTGCAATCAATTTGCCAACCTGCATAATCTGCATCTGAATAGGCAATTAGTCCAAAACCGGTATCTTTCAGATACACAAGGCCCATGTGAGTGGTTCCTTTGAGATACCGAAATATTCATTTTACAACAGTAAAGTGTTTTTCTGCTGGCCTTGATTGGTAACGGGCACACATGTAGACAACAAAATGAATATCAGGCCTACTAGCGGTAAGATACAAGAGTGAACCAATCATACTACGGAATTTTGTAGCATCGACTGGTTTACCACCTCTATCTTCATCTAGTTTAGTCATGTATGTCATTGGTGTACTTATGAAATCAGATTTATCCATTCCAAACTTTTTCAAAATTTCCATCGTGTATTTGTGTTGATGTATAAAGATACCACGAGGAGTTTGATTAATTTATAGACCCAAAAAGAATTTCAACTCACCCATCATGCTCATCTCAAATTTCTGTCGCATGATTTTTTCAAACTTTTTGCAATATTTAGGATTCGTGGATCCAAAAATGATATCATCGACATAAATTTAGACTAGCATGATGTCATCACCTTTACGTCTTATAAATAAAGTTGGATCGATTGAACCTTTGACGAATTTGTGTGTGAGCATATATTCTGATAACACTTTGTATCATGCTCTTGGAGCTTGCTTGAGTCCGTAGATGGCTTTGTGAAGGACGTAGACATCATCTGGATGGTCAGGATCAACGAAGCCTTTTGGTTGGCTAACATACACCTCTTCTTCAATTTCTCCATATAGAAAGGCCGTTTTCACGTCCATTTGGTATATGGTGAATGATTTATGAGCTGCATAAGCCAAGAATAAAGGCATTTCTTCGATCCTAGCAATTGGTGCAAATGATTCATAAAAGTTAATCCTTTCTTCTTGACCATAACCTTTCGCAACAAGGAGAGCCTTGTTTCTGATTACGTCACCATCTTCATCATGTTTGTTCTTCAGGATCCATTTCAAATTAATTATGAGTTTTCTAAGAAGACGTGGAACCCTTCGCCAGACGCCATGGCGTGTGAATTGGTTAATTTCTTCTTACATTGCAACAATCCAGTCGAGATCTGTAAGTGCATCTTTGACGTTGGCAGGTTCCATCCTACTCAAGAATGAATTGTAGTAACATAAATCTGCTGAAGAGCTTCTTGTTTGAACTGGTTGAGAAGGATTTCCAATTATTTGGTGTAGAGGGTGATTGTGAGTCCATCTTCTTCTGTGTAGATGTGGTTGGTGAAGTTGTTGCATGTTTGAAGAATCATTGATTTGCGTCTCAGAGGGTCCTTCGACCTCAGGTTCAGGAGTCGCAAATTGATTGATGAATGGTTCCTCTTCAGACAATGAATTGGTAATTATTTGATCATCAACATTCATGTTGGAGGTTGGAGTGGTGTTGTTTGATGAACAGTCTTGTTGAATATGTATTATTGGAGAGGTATCTGGTGTGGGATCAACAGCTTCATAAGTAGTTGTTGATGAACCAAATATGGGAAGTGGTATGTCTTCTTGATTGTTAACTTCGATAATCGAAGTTGCAGCGGATATTGTAGACATATTCATCTTATTTCCTCTACATGATTCATCATAGAAGTTTTCAAACAATCCATCTAACACTTCCTTTTGAATAAGTTTATGCTTTGGTTTTGATGATTTTGGGTTTGGCACGAGTCTTGAACCGTGTTGTTCAGAAGTCATAGTCATTTGCACGGGTTCTTAACTTACTTGGTCAGAATCCATTTCTTTTACTTCATCGAAATGAACATGGATTGTCTTTTGTATAAACTTTGTCCTCCGATTGTAAATAAGATATGCACTTGACTATGTAGAATATCCAAGGAAAATTTTGAAATCCCCTATTTATTTGAGCTTACCAATATATTCACGATCATTAAGAGGGTAGCATCGACAACCAAAGGTGTGTAAGTATTTTACATTGGGTTTTCGTTTGTGAAGGATGTGATATGGAGTTTTTTTGAAGCATTTGTTAATGACAGATTGGTTTTGTGTGAAACAAGCGGTTGATACAGTTTAGACCATAAATTTAATGGAAGTTTCGCGGAGGATAGCATTGTTCTTGCAGCTTCTACTAATGTACAGTTTCGTCTTTCGACAAAACCATTTTGTTGAGGAGTGTAAGCTACCGATCTCTAATGAGTAATGCCAATTGAATCAAATAAATTCTGAAGAATCTGATTCGTGAACTCCGTTCCGTTGTCAGCTCTTACGTATCAGACTTGAGCTTGTAGACTAAATTGTACTCTTTTGATGAACTTGATGATCACATTTAGAGGTTCGGCTTTAGAAGCAAGAAAGTGAACCCAAGTAAATCGTGAGTAGTCATCCACAATAACCAAAATATATTTCTTTCCATTTCTGCTGACAACATACATCGGGCCACACAAATCCATGTGCAATAAATGCAAAGGAGCAACAGAACTAGGTTTAGATTTGGATTTGAGTCTTGCACGTGTCATATTTCCTAATTCACAAGCTGAGCAAAGATGATCTTTCTTGAAAGATAGTTTTGCAAATCCTCTAACTAAATTGTTTTGAGCGAGGTCATTTATCATTCTGAAGTTCAAATGAGAGAATCGATGATGCCATAGCCAGGCTTGTGATGATGTTGCTTTTGCAAGCAAACAAATCAATTTTGGTGATGTTATTTCTTGAAGTGCTATTTGGTATAGATTCGAATCCCTGGAGCCTTTGAGAATATCAATGCCTTCAAGTCACGAAAAATACACGAATGTTTTCTAAAAGCCACCTCTAAACCACTATCACAGAATTGACCAATACTAAACAAGTTGTGACCCAGTCCTTCGACCAAGTAGACTCTTTGAATTGTAACCTTATCATGAATGAGATCTCCATAGCCGGTAATTTTAGCTACGTGATCATTCCCAAAACGCACTATACCCAAGAATTTGGTTACGAAGTTCTTGAGCAGTGCCCTGTTCCTGGTCATATGTCGGGTTCACCCCGAGTTGAGGTACCAGAGGCACACTTGGACAAGCTGCACATCAAAGCAAACAATAGAAAATTAGGAATCCGCTAATAAAGTGATCCCACGTAGTTAGACAGAATTTAATACACACCTAATGGATTAAAATTTTATAATGAAGTATTGGTAGGTGTTGGATGCTTGTTAACTGGTTGCCACCTATAGCCTACGTGTTTAAACACTCTTCCTATGGGAATCCACTTTAAGCAAGATCTAGGGTTTGAGTCATATTGCTCAAGTTTTCTACCCATTGGTATCCAAGCCCATTTTTTTCTATGCTTAGTGTTTCTTAAATTCGATGTAGCAGTCATAGTGGTGTTGGCATTCATGTTTTCACAATTCGAATCAGCATGCACACATTTGTCAGAAGCAGAATTATAAGGAACAGAATTAAAACAAGCATTCATGCTAATAGAAGCAACAGATCCATGCATATTTAAGTTTTTATAGTCATCCATTCGCTTAGAGCATTTTTTATTGAAAGCTTTAAAATATCTAGGTTTTCCTGCAACTTGAGGCTGAGAGGCTCTAGTCTTCAAAGCATGTTTCTTAAGTGGTCTCTCGCTGCTACAAGTAGTTTCTAAACCTGGATCAAAAAGCAAATATGTGTTAGGAGATTTTGTAGATTGATCATGTTAAACTAATTTCTATTTCTTACGATTCTTGTTCTTGTGTTTCTTTGACCCTTTGGGTTTCATATCTATGTGGGGGAGTCAAAGAACACACTGGTGCATCTAGAGGCATATCCTTACTAAATAATGCTTGCTTCCTAGCTATTTCTAATTCTTTGTTATGAAGCATGTCATTTGTACCATATGGTTTACTATTAGAAGTAGATGCAATGTGATACATTCCAGGAGCAATTACTTTTGGAGAATATAAAACCTCTTTTTGTTTTAGCTCAAGAATATGAGTTTTTTTATTTTGAGATGCCAAAAAAGTTGGTTGGTTGGAAAAATATGAGAAATTTTGATTTTCCAACTGGCGTTTAGGAGTAGACTCATGATTCTTGTTTTTCATCAAATCAAGAACTTTAGATTTGAGTTCCTCGTTCTCTTTTAAGATTACTTTCAAAGAATTTTTGTAGGAAAGCTTGTCGTATTTTTTTTCTTCATTTTTTTTGTCAATTTGCTTCAAACATTAACGATTGTTTTTCAAGTTTAGCAAGAGAGTTTTCAAATTTAGCAATACGACAAGACAGTTCCTCATCCAACTCAACGTTCTTTTGCAAACATTCTTTTAGACTCTTTGTGAGTAAAAGGTTTTCCATTTCTAAACACGTTTGTTTATTTTCCAAAATCTCAATTTTCTCTTCATTTAGAGCAAATTATGGTTTGATTGATTCCATTTGATTTAGAAAATATTCTTTTTGAATGTCCGAGTTTAAGCTAAGTATGTCATATTCATCTTCAAGAGATGTGACATATTTTAAATCATTTTGAATTTCAGACATCAATGCCTCTTCAAAGGCTTTAAGTTTATCGTGTATCTTATTCACGGGAGGCTCAATAAATGTTTTTATCTATTTCTTAACTTCCCTTAAGACATCTACTTCATAAGAATTAAATCTCACAAGTTCATCCGTTTGAAACTCTTGCTTCTCACGAATAATAGATAACGATCCACTTATTTGATTTCTGAGATGACAAAAAGTTTTTCTTGCTAAACTCTCATATCTACTAGAATCATATGGTTTGATAGAAGTCTGATCCACATGTTTCTTAAAATTTGTTGTTTTCGTGAAAGAGCATTTTCTTTATTAATCAAACCATAATCAGCACTAAAGTAGGAAAATTGGTTTTCTTTTGATTGACCTTTAAGTGTTTTTGGATTTCTTCTTAAGAGATGTCATTTGGAACAAACATGTAATATCTGAAGGTATCACGTCTCATGTAATCAGCATTATACAAACTTGGTGTTTGACGTTTAACTATATCAAGATAATATGGTTTAGTAAAACCAAGGCCCTGTTTTAGATCCAAAATTGAATCTGGTTTGGGGAGTAACATGTACATAGTCTAAGTAGTCTGATGGTTAGTGCGAAGTTTGGTTTCAGCTTTAGTTAATCGTTGAATACAATTAGCTTTTTCTTCTTTAAGTTTTGAAACTTCGTTTTCAAGATTCTTTTTGGTATTTTCAAAATTGGAAATATTTTTGTTGAAAAGAAAAATCTTTTTGTGTTTATCTTGAATTTGATGTTTAAGCACTTGTGGCCGCTCAGACTGCTCTTCATATAACATGTCTTGATTTTATTTTCTAAAGACGCACTTTTATCTTGTTCTTGTTTTATCAAGTTAGCATAATTTTGAATTTGAGATTGAATAGTGGTATAGTTTTGAAGCATATCAACATGATCTTTACTTGTTGATGCATAATTTCAATCGGTACTATTAGTAGATAACTTAGATGTAGCAGTTGTAGATGTTTCACTACTTATGTTAACTCTAGTTATGTTACTAGTGGTACGAATGTGACCATGTATGAATTCATCAAGATCATTATTTTCACAAGCATATGATATGTGTACCTTGTTGACAAGAGTGTCATCTCCTTCAGCATCAGTGTCATAGCTTGGAGTTGCATCCTCTTCTTGAGCTTCAAAGACATCAACCATTGTTGTGTCCATACCTTCCACATCTTCAACGTGTGTCTTAAATGCCATGCTTGGTCCAGATATCTCTTCCTCGTCATCTTCCGTGTCAACCATAAATTCGAACAATTATTTTTCAATCTCACAGCCTGCTTCAACCATTAGCACAATTTCAATTTTCTTCTTATAATACTCAGAGTCATGAGTCTTACACTTAAGATTGCTACTTGAACAATCAGAGATTTCACTGGTATTTCTGTTGCATCGATCATTGAGAGTGTATTCCTGAAGATCATTGCCAAGCTTTACCAGATCTTCAATAAGTGTTTGTTCACTATCATCCATATCATAAGTAGTATTGAATGGTTTTGCTTCTTTGTTGGTAGTGATGGATCGTTCCAATTCATTTTGAAGAGTATTTTGCAGTTCTGGTAATGATGATTATGAGAGAAGTGTTCGAAAGCGATCCATGTGAAAGTAGGTACCATTCACAAGATCACTTTTAATGAGTTGATGTTCTTGTTTGTTGTGCAATGATTCGAGTGCTTGCCACATGTCATGGGCATTGTGATGATGGTTCACATGTGAGAAAAGATTATCTGGAATAGCCAACATCATGAAGTGTTTTGCCTGGAATATAACTATATACTATTTAAGCTCATCATCACTCAAATCATCTTGTGTTTGAGTTTTTGTAAATGCTGGATGAACTGGATCAACAATTTGTTTCATAACATACGGACCATTCCTGATTGAGTTTATCATGTATGCTGCATCATCAAAATGTGTTAACCATGCTCTGAACCTAAAAGCCCATAATGTGTAAGTTCCTAGAAGTAGAATTGGTATTCTTGTTGTTGTGCCCAACATCATTGTAGCATAGCAAGAATCATAGGGAGTAGACATTGTGATAGAGGATCTTTGATATGAAATGTTGTTTGTGTTTGAGTGTGGTGTTTTAGTTTGATTTAAGTTGAGATGGTTGATTGTTTTGAGTTTTTAAGTTGTGATATGAAAATTATTAAAGTCTCTTGATAATTTAGAATCTTTTAAGGGATATAAAAATTTATAAAAGTCTCTAAGTCAAGATATCGCAACTGAGTCTCGTGAACAGTAACTATCGCAGCTTTCTGGTGAAAATTGGGCAGAGTTTTCTTTCGCAAAATGTGGGTAACAGTAAGTCTCGGAAAATCAGATATCTTAGAACTTTGTGACATCACAGCAATACAAAAGCTATCGCAACAATTTCTTGTGATTTGATCAGAGTTTTCTTTCGTAAACAGTGGGTAACAAAAAGCTTCGCAAAGCAAGTATCACAGCCCTTTCTATTGCAACCTAAAACAATTGCTATTGCAGTCAGGTATCGCAGACTAGAATAGCTATCACAGTTGTTACTAAGCCTAGTATCACAGCCTAAACCCTTACTGATGCGAGCAAACTTAAACCCTGTTTTTACGAACAAAAGTACACTTTTCATAAAACCCTTAAACCACAAATTCCAGCCTAAATCTTCACTAAATTCACAAAAGTTATGTGTAGATTGATGAAAGCTCTTTCCTTTTTCACAAATATGTTATCCTAACACACGTTTTACAATTTTAAACACATTAAGTATTAATCTTTATACTACGTATGGAGGTTAAGATATTCTAGAGAGAGAGAGTTCTTAAATTCAAAAAAACCAAAACTTTTACAACTAATGAAGATTTAAACAACACTAAGACAACACTACATGAAACAACAAATCATATTTGGCTCTTGATACCAATTATTGTTCTAATAATATCATGTCTACTTTAGTAATCTAAGAGAGATAAAGTGGGTGTGGACACTTTAGAAAAGAGAGAGAAACGAGAGAAAACATAAGAAGTATCGCATAGATTATGATAAGAACACACACCTCATAACCCATGAGGTATGGGGTATTTATACCCTAAACTATAACAAAAGATAAATAGAAGTCCCTAATAAATGATTTACACTTTTTGTGTTCCAACACAATGCATTATACATTAAAAGAAAAGAATAATTTACAGTTTGAGAAACTGATAAAATGACTGTCTAAAGTAGGTGTTTTGCTAGCTTCAAACACCCCATGGAATGTATTGTTGCAATACTCGTATTGTACATGAATGCACACATAAAAAGGACAATCATCATTCAAACCTTTCATGAGTTTTGAAACAAGTATTCTCAAAGTTTACTCAGATGACTAATTGTTGTCTTGTACAACACAATTTAATCTTGGTAGGAACATTGGATTCCAACCTATGAGTAGTCTTATGCATATCTGTTTTTAGTATTTGGATAATGGAACAGTAAGCAGGTGTATTATATAATGAATTGATATACATGGTATGATCGTCTTCATTTATACTAATGTGTTCTGTATTTTCATGTTTAATCCATGAATGATTTATTTATTCTAAAATTGTCCATTGTCACTTGACAATACATGAGTATCGTCGAATTAACGAAAATATGAGAGTGTTGGTCATACTCATTATGAATGAATATTAATTGATGGTTCTACCAAACTCAAATGTTGTTCATTGTGATAAACATTGGACTAACCCAACCTACGATTATTCACTGCATGGATCGGCGTCAATAGTGAATCTCGTAAGTGGTTATGTCTCTTATCCTCACACTTGAGATGCAAGTAGGTCTTGCATGTGTTGAATTTCATTCCTTTATACGGTTAAACGTTGTCTTGAATAAGGTAGTTATAACAACCATCTTCAGGAGTGGTGTGAAACACATGAATGATACATGCAGTCAAAATAGGATTTGTTCCTCCACATGTTATGGAGTTAGATACTATTGGGCCCCTCTATGAATTGGAAAAATGTTTGTATGTCCATGCCCAAATGAGATTAAGATGAATCTTGATGCACTTGGTAATCTTGTTCAATATCAATATCGAGAAACATAATAGTTGAACTATTGGAATGACTTTTGATCCATGTCTAATGTTCAACCTGGTATCTGTAAAAAAGGATGGACGACATATAAACCATTTAAATGAGACGTTTAAGAAACTATTCTCACATATCTATAGGGGCATTGGCGTGCTGCTAGACGTTAACATTTGCTTGTATAATTACTTGATTATTATCACGTCGCAAGTGGGAGCTGTTGGAGTATGCTCGGATCATAATAAATAATTATATGGCTAGATGTATGGGAGCCTATGGGGTCACACACTTATACACAAAGGCATCATTTTATAGATTGTATTTATCGTATTTACAATATATATATACGACTATGTAACTCGGGATCAATAACGGGCTACTAATATCTAAGTTACTACTTAGTTTATTGGATTGGACCAACAAATGGGCAAACTCATTAAATGGGCTCCCATGGCAGGCCTAGGTAAAGAAAGGAACAAGGAAGAAGTTCAAGGTTGCTAAGTGTAACTTATGTGATGATAAGTGCTAATTGATATGGTCATATCTTATAAAAAAATTACATGAACAACTTACCAACTTTCTCTGTCCCTTTCCTATACCCATAAGCCACGAAATAACACACTCCCATATTAGGTTTTCGTGTTTTTGATCTCTTCTAACCTTATTCTAGTATAGTTCAAGGCTAGATCGATTGTTACGAGGTCAATACTAGAATCGGGTGGTGATCGGTGACGTGTAGTATGTTTCACACATAAGAGAAGATCAACCTTATTGATTTTTTGGTTTCTTGCATTCCATCATGGTGGTGATATTGGTGGTGTTACCTGAATCACGCTTCAAAGGTATATATTTATTATATTAATTAGCGATTGATCATATGGCTATATGGATTTGTTGTTAGGTGATGTTTCCGCTATGTTTGATTAATTTTAATATGTTTTATTTTCATCATCACCTATAGTATGCTCACCCATTTGCAAATATTTATCAAGCGCCTCGGGTGTGGTTCCGTATGCCAACTGGCTTATGGTGGCAGTACACTTCATAAGAACACTTATACTCATTCGACCCGTAACATCGGGTGCTTGGTTAAAGAGTTCAAAATGACTTGGAAGAGGATCAGAAATATAAGATTCAATACCTGTAACATATTGGATTTCATAAACACATCAAATAATATTAAAGAGGGGCGTATGGGTTGTGTTTTAGAGAGAGAAAGTAGAGAGAGAATTGGGAACTTGATGAAACAAAGAAAAATGGTATTGAAGCTCCAACCCTCTACCTTGGGAGGTAGAGGGTATTTATAGTTTCTTACAAGACACACCTCCTACGGGCTGTGGATCAGGCATATAGTGGGTAAAGACCCATCCGTCCTCCACGGTGTTACATAACTAACTACTTATTAACATAACTTGACTATGACTACGATCTTTCTAACGAATACATATACTTGAGGTGACCGACACTTTAACTAATGGATTTTCTAAATCCCAACAATCTCCCCCTAAGGGAGGTCACCTCACTTTACATTGAATACAAACAAATATTACATTTTGATTGTTCTTAGATTCTTGATTAAGTTCTTTGCTCTGTAGCCCGTAGTCTTTGATTCTTCATGTTTTGCATGTTTGGTTAATCCAAGTGGAGGTCTTTAACTGATCCACGTGAGGATGAGTTTTGAGCCAGCTTTGAGATCATCAGCTACCATAAATCTCTGACTCTTCCTTTATGGTGTTGACATTATGTGATGTTGTGACATTTGGACCGACATGCTCACATTCTAGATCATGAATTATTCTCATCAGAGTAGCGGAAGCTTTAGTTGATTCATGATATTTGCAGCAGCATAGCAGAAGCATGGAGTGAAAATATCAGAGTCATTGATGCACTTATCATGATTTCTTTAGAAATGGATATGTAGTGTGAGCATGCGGCTATGGATTGACTTATCAATTCTGATCTGCTGCAAACGTTGGGTGTACCTGCATACAACAGTTAGCAATAAAGTGCACGAAAGTGTCCTTGATCACTTTCGTTGAATTGAGGTACACGGACCACGGTTCCCCGTTGATTAGTACAAGTATTGCCTGTGATCAAGTAGAATTCCTAAGAACCTCCTTGACAGGGTTTCGCAGCTGCTCTAGCTGTTCTCAAACCGGAACGTCTCAAAGAAGACAACACGGAGTGAGTGAACCAACAAATTGAGGTTTGCTGATTAAGGAAAATGATTTGAAAAACAATCGTGTATTGCTCATCATAAAGCATTTTTGCAATACACCGAAGGTTTAATATTGGAAATCAATTTTCAATCAAAAATACCTTTTGATTTTGTAAACATACTACACAGTCGACATGCTAAAGAAAAGATTTTTTTTTGTGCACATCGACTTGTTTTTCAAAGGTATCCGTCAATCCATTTCCTGGACCAAGGTTGATTCAATAATGAATCGCCCCATCGTTTCAATCCAGTTGTCACAAGTTTGATCTATTGGATAGATCTCACATGTCACCCACCAAGAGCTTGTTTGATGTTGGCTCTAGAAGGATTTCCATCTTCATCGTGAGTTTTTTTTTTATATCACTCGGATGTTCTGGCAATACCACAAGGATAATGCGTAGGACTCTTAAGATATATTCTCACTTTCCCCATTGTGTGAAACAGTGAGTCTCCATAGATTGTGTCCAAATGAGATTTATTGATGATCTCGTGGCTCTAGACTCAATAGTGCACATTTGGTTCCTATGCCGGAGACTAGGGAGAGGGTCTCCTTCTTCAATATCAACAATCTCTAAGGGAAAGTCGATAGATAATGTAGGTTCCCCGTGAGAATGAAACAAGTCCTTTTAAGAGGAACTTGAGTAGCATGGGAAGTTGTAGTGCAGTCGTCACACGGGTCCATGACGTCTTGTCTTCAATACCGGTGTTACCTACGTAACCACCAGTAGCATATGAATTGAACCCGGTTTCTGCCCTAAGGTTGAAATAATGGAGGGCTATTTCTTTTCACGCTTTTCTCATTCATTTCTTTTTCATTCTTCAACCCCTTCAGTGCTTACCAAAATTTCTTAACTAGAACCTTGTTGGGTTTGTTCCAGTTCTAGCTCTATCTCAGTCCGCACTCTTCCCATTTCTCTTTTCTCCTTTTTCCATCATACCTAAGGACTTCTACACTATCTAGTGGATTGTCCCTGGGTAGATCCCTCCGGCTCTAGCGGGATCGTGGGAACGAATACCTAACCTAACCATCCTTATATCTCCATGCATAAAATAAATTTGGTCGGTCTTTTTGGTATTGTTCTTCTGCCATTGAAACCAATTGAAAACCATTTGAATAATCAATCCAGGTACTTGTGATATATGATCAAAGCATTTTGTACCTGAATTATTTTTGATATTTCAGAAAAAGCTCCCCCTCAACATGTGCATCATATGTTTGAAATTGCTTTGGCACATGGAGGCAAGAGGACTTGAAAATCTCAGATTGAGAATGAAGAATTCACTTCTTTGATCAACATTTTATAAAAATATCGACATCACTTTCCCGATCAAAATTAGTATTTTAAATACTTTGTTAAAGATATTTTTGGGAAAGGATGTGGTTTTCTAAAAGTTGCTCCTCCTCAATATGTGCATCGAGATTCGAAAGTGTTTTGCACATATTATAGAGAACCTGCACTTAGAGACAAATCAATCACGTTTCAATCCTTTTTGGTTTGATATAGATGCTCCCCCTTAACATGTGCATGGAAAATTTAAAATCGTTTGGCACATGTAGGGAGGAGAGCTTGTTATAATATTTCTAAACCATTTATCGAATTATCAGTTTATATCCAATTTAACACAAATTCTCCCCCGATCACAATTTTCAAATCCTTTGAGATTTGTGATCTCTATTGATTTAAATTAATTTTGAAAACTTTTGAGGAGAATAGTGACTTGCTTTTGAAAAACATTTTAACTGATAAGTATCAGATTTTGAGACTTTAAACTCCATTGTTCAAACATGCATAAGTATCTTATGAAAACACAACCTAGGTCTGGATCCAAATGTATAAAAACAATGTAAAACGTTGTTCTTTTTTATTTATCAAAAGTAGACCTTGTTTGATTACGTGCCAATTGTTTGAAAAATAACCTTTGGATTTGATAGAAATCATTCTCCCCATCAATCAATGACATATGTTGTTGATTGAGCGTAAGAGATTTTGTCAAATGATAAGTCCAAATGATTTACAGATATTCCGAGTTATTTTCAAAGCAATTTTGTTTTCATAAGGTGACAAATATTTTTCAGAAGAATGTGTTAGAAGGAAAAATATTTGTTAAGACACAGTTGTCTTTTAGAATCAGAGCAAGAGGTTTCAAATATTTATATTAAGCATGGCTCTGTTCTTTCTTTTAAAACGGGTTACTGTCTGAAATGACAATAAACCACCATCTTTCTCCATCCCATTTTTTTTTAAGTTTTATGTACAATTGAACTTCATCTAAAGACCCGTGTCATTCTTAGAGAGACAAATCAAAGACCATAGATGTTATCGAAGAATAGAAAAAGATGGGAAAAATAATATTTTTGAGCTTTTTCAAAGATTTTCTGATTTTTATGGATTTTTGAAATTTTATATTTTTCTATTTTCTTTTTGTGGGTTTCATAATTTTGTATTTTGCTTTTTTTGAATAAATATTTACAAGAGATGGACGAAGAAAAGTTTTTACTCCTCGTCTTCCTCTTGAAGACGTTTGAGTGTTTCCAGTTGTAGACTATTTAGACCATGTCGTGGAAGGATAAACTCAAAACGTTCTCTAGGAAGAGCTTTGGTGAAGATGTCTGCTAACTGATATTCAGTCTTCACAAAATATAGTTCCACCACACCGTTCTCCACTTGCTCCCCGATGAAATGATGTCGAATGTCGATATGCTTTGCTCTTGAATGTTGAACGTTTTTGCATGAGAGAGCAATGGCACTCTTGTTATCACAGTACAGAGGGATTTTGTTGAATTCAAAGCCATAGCCAGATAATTGGGATCTCATTCATCCATAGGATTTTAGCACAACAAGATGAAATGGCTATGTATTCTGCCTCTGTAGAGGATATAGAGGTACTCATTTGTTTCTTTGAAGACCAGCTCACAAGCTTATCGCCCAAAAAATGAGCACCTCGGACGTGCAACGGCGTGTATCTTGACACCCTGCATGGTCAGCATCTGTATAGGCTGTTAGTGACATACCGGTGTCCTTCCGGTACCAAAGTCCCATGTTGATGGTTCCTTGGAGATACCGAAAGACCCGTTTAACCGCTTCAAGGTGCTTTTTGGTAAGCTTAGCCTGGTATCTAGCACACATGCATACAGCGAATAGAATGTCTGGTCTACTGGCGGTGAGGTACATCAGGGATCCAATCATACTTCGATATTTAGTTTGGTCAACCATAATCCCTGAGTGGTCCTCATCGATTTAGTACGCTCCACCATGGGAGTGTCAACAGGGTCACAAGAATCAAATCCAAATTTCTTTAAGATCTCATTAGCATATTTAGATTGATTTATAAAAATGCCTCCGGGACTTTGTGAAATTTGTAATCCCAAGAAAAATGACATTTGTCCCATCATTGACATTTGAAATTTGGAGCCCATCTCCTTAGAAAACCGTTCACATTCATTGGGGTCAGTTGAGGCAAAAATAATATCATCAACATAGATTTGAACATGAATTAAGTGTTTTCCTGAATTTCTGGTGAACAATGTCGGATCAGCTGCTCCTTTGTTGAATCCATTAGATACAAGAAATTTTGATAGCGTGTCATACCATGCCCTTGGAGCTTGCTTCAAACCGTAAAGGGCCTTCTTCAAGCGATAGACATGAGTAGGGTGCTCCGGATTCACAAAACCTTCGGGTTGGCTGACGTATACTACCTCTTTCAGATCTCCATTAAGAAAAGCAGTCTTTACATCCATCTGATAGACTACTATGTTCTTACTAGCAGCATTAGCCAAGAAGATTCTGATTGCCTCGATACGTGCAACTGGAGCAAATGATTCTTCAAAGTCAATACCTTCCTCTTGACGGTATCCTTTCGCAACCATTCGAGCCTTGTTCTTTAGCACATCACCATGTTCGTCAAGTTTTACTTTGAAGATCCATTTTAGAGCAATGATCATAGCACAGTCAGGAGCAGGTACTAATTCCCATACTTCTAGTCGTTTGAACTCATGAATTTCTTCTTGCATGGCATTGAACCAGCTGTCTTCAGTCATGGTTGTTTTAACGTCTTTTGGTTCGACCTTAGATAGTACGGAGTTGAAGAAGCACCACAAGGCATCAGTTGCAAGTTGTTTACGAGTGGATACTGGACGAGAAGGATTCCCAATGATGTTGTCCAATGGATGGTCATTTGTCCATTTTCTAAGGAGCTCGTGTGGTTGTTGTTGAGGGACTGAAGTAGCAGAGTTTGGATCTCCTGATGAAGATGGTTCTGAAGTTGGTTCAGGAGCAAATATGTTCTCAAATGGAGCATCTTCGGGAGTAGCAAAGGGGTTATCTCCATCATAGTTGCTAGAAACATTTCCATGATGTACACTCGAT
This sequence comes from Chrysanthemum makinoi, assembly GCA_910596185.1. Classification (NCBI taxonomy): domain Eukaryota; kingdom Viridiplantae; phylum Streptophyta; class Magnoliopsida; order Asterales; family Asteraceae; genus Chrysanthemum; species Chrysanthemum makinoi. Next base: position 219,277,036 of record OU343222.1, on the reverse strand, counting down.
GATTGAGGATTTGATGATGATAATGAGTGATCTACAATAGGTGCTTCTTGACTCAGTGACCTGGCCCGAAGGGTTATCGTTGATGGACGTGTTAGGGCAGCCACTGTTGATGGATTAGACTGATCATTAGCAATAGGCTCATAGTATTCATCAAACATCGGATCAAACAATTTCTTCAATTCTTCTTCAGAAGGAGGTACATATGGAACTGCAGGTGATGGATTTTGTACAAGAGAGGAATTGATAGGACTACAAGATAAATGTTGAGTTGCGGGCCCAAAACTTAATTGTCTTGGAGCCATTTGCTCAGACAGCTCATCGAACGTGACGTGAATTATTTCCATGATATCTCGGGTTCTTTTATTGTAGATTCGGTAACCCTTCCGGTTTGGTGCATATCCAACAAAACTCTAATGTCGCGCTTAGCTCTTAACTTTCCTAAGTCTTGACCATCATTCGTTGGATAACATAAGGCACCGAACACACGAAGGAAAGACAGATCAGGTTTTCGGTTGTGGACAAGTTCGTAAGGAGTCTTTCCATGAAAGGTGTGAATAAGGGAGCGGTTTTGGTGTAGCAAGCAGTAGCAATGGCTTCAGCCGGAGAAACATTGGAACCTTTGAGAAGATCAGCATAGTTCTTGCGGCTTCCGACAAGAGTCCGATTTCATCTTTCAACAACACCGTTCTGTTGAGGAGTACGTGGAACACTTCTTTGATGGTGATCCCAATGCCTTCTGAGACTCGTTATTTGTTAACAAACTCAGTTCCATTGTCGGTTTGGATAATTCGGCAGTTTTATTAAGTCGAACCTGTAGCTGTTTAATAAGTTTGATGATGACATCTGGAGTTTCATCCTTTGACCTTAAAAACTTAACCCAAGTGAACCTAGAATAATCATCTACCACGACTAACACATATTTCTTCCCGTGTATAGTTTGCACTCTCATGGGTCCACACAAATCCATGTGAAGGGTATGAAGAACTTCCATAACTAAGTTTGCAGGTTTGGGTTTATGGGCATATTTCTTGCTTTTTCCCAATTGGCATGCTGAACAAAGATGATCTTTTTCATACTTCAATCTGGGTAATCCTGTTACGAGATCCTTTCTAGACAAATAATTTATGGTTCCAAAGTTCAAGTGGTTGAGACGGCAATGCCATTGCCATGACTTTGTTTTAGAGGCTTTAGATAACTAGCAGGTTGGAAAAGATTTCATCATATCTTCGATAAAGATGGTGTATAGGTTTGTTCCACGTTTTCCTCTTAAAAGTTCCACACCATCAAGTTCTCTAACGAAACAATTATGTTTTCTAAAAGCCACTTCTAAATCAGAATCACAGAATTGACCGACAGAAAACAAATTATGACCAAGAACTTCAACATAGTATACAGGAAATTACATTATCACCAACCACATAATCTCCATAACCCATAATTGCCCCAAAATGGTCGTTTTCGAATCTAACAGTCCGATAAATTTACTCACAAAGTTCATGAGCGCTAGCGATCTCCAGTCATAAGCTTGGAGCGGCCGAGTCCGGTACCACAGAACGATTTGAACGACCTGCAGTTGAACACAGACAAGTATGGATGACTGGATAGTTTGGATCCCCATTCGAGAATGGGTTCCACTTGGTTAGAAAACGAGATTGGAACATCCACATCAGAAAAAAGAGTCAATGAAATCATTAGAGGTAGATGCCGGGCTAGTAGTAACAGTAGATCTATTCAAAGTATGTTCACTTCTTAAAGGTATAGTTCTACCAGTAGGCATCCATTTCCTAATGGGAATTGATCTAGATAATTTAGGGCATAACTCATTAAGACTGAATTTACGGCCAGTAGGTATCCAATGATAACCTACATTACTAAATTTTCTTCCTGTTGGTTTCCAATGTTTTCTAGCCCTCTTCCACCTTGGTCTTCTGACCTTGTTAACCTGTTTTCTAGTGTTAATATTTTTTCTTGGAGATATAACATAATTGTTCACATCATTCACAACACATTCATGATTAATACCAGAAATCAAACATTCATTACATGTTTTGCAAAAAGTAGCAGAATTCAATTAATTACATGCGCTTATAGCTAATACTAGAATCAACACGATTCATCTTATTCAACACAAACTTATTGTTCCTAGGGTGGTCTTCTACTTTCTTCCATTGATCACTTTTAGCTTGCGAGGTCCTATCTTGCTTTGTATTGCCTGGAGGCTTTGACCCGCTTGCCTTAGTGTCACTAATTACTCCTGTAGAGGGAATGATGGGAACATTAGTTGGTTTTACTACTTTATGCATTCCTGATCTAGAAGTGTTGGGATCTGAAGTACTTGTAGGCACATCAAAGTTCAAATGCTTGACTTTTGGCACAGAACAAGGCATATCATGGGTTGCATGCTTAACACTAGGCATAGAGCAAGGCATAATGACTTTATCTTTCTTACAAAAGGATTTAGGGCATGTTGCTCTTAAGCATTCTAAAAGTTCCTGAGATCGTTTGGCATATAAGCATGCATACCTAACTTCACTATCAAGTGGTTTATTTATGCTATCCTCTTCGACAATCTCACGGAGACATTCTAGACTATCCTTAAGGTACGAAAAATAATCTTGAAAACCAAGTTCGTTATTTCTAAGGTGAGGAGGAATATATTTTACAGTCATAGCATACTTAGAATCCGCAGATGTCTTTGATGCAACATTCTCATTACAAACAAGTGGCATTTTCCCTTTTACCTAACTTTTGAGATTCTCAATTTCCTTTTGCAAAGAAGTTATTTTTTCATTGTTCTTGTCACGAGTGACTTTCATTGAATCATATAACTCTTTAAAGTGTCGTTTAACCTTTTCATTTTCTTGTTGTAATACATTAATGATGTTTTGAAGATGAAAGTTTTGAGAATACTGAGAATCTAATGGAGGAGGCATTTGGGAGCCATTCACATTGTTCTTTTCACCCTTTAATTGTGAAATTTGGGTTTTCATCCTTCTGATCATGTTACAGTGAGCTCGAATCTGTTCGTCACGTTTGTTTATTTCAAAAACTGCATCAAACTCAGGAACATCCGAGGATGTCTTGACATTTGAGGATTTAACATTTTCTTTGAGATGTTGATATTTTAGTTGCAAATTAAAATGTTCAACTTCCATTTTAGAATAATGTTTTACCAAATTATCATGATCATCCTGTTCTACTTTATCATGCAATTTTGAATTTGTGGTTTCAAGCTCAATGACACGACCATGGGAAACTTTTAATGCAATAGTTAATTCATGAAATTGAGACACAGTAATTGAATAATTTGTAACAGTGTAGAACACATCTTGAGCAACACATTAAGAGATCAGATTATCATTAATGATGTGCAGATTCTTTATCTCTATTTCATTACTCTTAAGCTCACGTTCATACATACTGACCTCAAATTCCATATCATTAAACATATTTTTCATTTCTTTAATCTCTGTGTACATACCCTTTTGAAGACTCTCAAATTGTCCTTTAAGTTGTTTAAATAAAGGCATGACCTCAGTTAAATAGCATTCTTTAGTTTGTTCAAAACTCCTTTCCCCTTCAGTTATCCCAGTGGGTGTGATTCTCTTCTTACACGTTTTCTCAAAATCAACAAATAGTTGGTAAACTACATAAAGGGTGATTAAGGTCTTGCTATTAGTGGGAAGATTTCTAGGCACTAAATGCATTGGTTTATTTGGGGGATACACAAAGTGGTGGAGGCAATTTCCTACAAGGGGAATTCTTTTAATAAAATCATCGACTTTTTGTTTGTCCATATCCTTTTTCCGGATAATTTATTCAGGGGTCAGGTTTGGGTGGTGCTGAATTTATTAAAGGCAATCCAGTTATCCTTAGAATAATTTGGTGTTTTAACGATGATCTTATCTCTTATGCACAAGGGACTATTAAATTTATCATCCAATTTTTTTCTTGAGACTTCTTCTAATTTTATATCTCCCTCAGAGCGCTCAGCACAAGTGGGTTTCTGTCTAGGCTTAAGAATCTCATTTCTGTTAGCCTTAATAGTTTTTATTAGAAGTGATGGTCATTCACATTTAGGAACTTTGTAACGTGTGTTAGATATCGTGCTAGAATAGTCAAAGGGCTCGTGGATTGGGCTAAGCTAAATGGTTAGACGTTTAGTTAAGTTAGCCTTGTATAAGTTCATGTAACCCAATCCATGTCCAAGTCCATCTCTAAGGCCCATTGGCCAAGCCTTAGGAGCATCCCTCTCTTGTACTATAAATACCCTCAAGTATGTCATTTGAGGGGTGTGCTTGAGTGTGTGTGTGTGTGTTTTCCTTGAAGCAATATACAACTTATTGTTTTCATCTTTCTTCTCTCTACCTCTCTAAACATACACGAATATACATCAAGTCACCAAGTTCTATTCTTAATCTTTCTTTGTTTCTTATAAGCATAACTGTTTGTTATACGTGGGTGTTTGTGTGGTAAAGGTTGCTATTTGTGATAAGGTATAAGTGATAAAGGGGTATAACAATTGGTATCAGAGCCAGGTTAATTGATTCTAAATTTTCAAAATCTTCAAAAGATTTTCAATATCTTCATCATCTTGAGTACCATTGATTCGAAATTTTTTCAAAAAAATTTTTCAAAATCTCTCAAATTTGGTACCAAGATAACTCCCTCTAAACCCTTAATTGATTCTAAATTTTGTGTATGAAAAATATGCTTTAGTTAAGGGGGAGTATAAAACCAAAATTGTTCCAAAATTCTTGCTAAATCAGTTTCTCTCCAAATGCTTTTCGAAAAACATATCTTTTAATCATTGTGTTTCAAAAACATCATGGATATGCTATTTTTGAGGGGGAGAAACGTGATTAAAATGTGATCAAAATGTTTTATGATCGCTGTTTGAATCTCAAAAGAGCTCGACTCAGTCGTAACCAATGAATTGACGGGAATCAAAGTCACTGAATGTACCATTTCGAGAAACTTTCTTTGGACTTGACCAGGCCGAGTAATAATTTCAAGCTAGTTCACTAGTGATGTAAACGTGTCTCGAATCGGTCTTGTCTATTGAAAGTTGATCAATTCAAAAGTACGAACTCTACCCTCTATGTGATTTACTTTAAAACTCATAAGCACATGTGAAGGGAGTGTTTCGAAAATATAAAACTCTTGAAGTGTTCCAAACATGTTTTTCTATCAAAAACACTCTGAGAGATTTTCAAGAAAAATGGTTTTATGGCAACAATAGGACAATCATGGAGTTATAAGGTGACTAAGGATAGGAAATTCGTCCTATGATCCGCCAGAGTGGGAGGGATCTACCAAGGACATCACCAATAGTTTAGTATTAGAAGTCCTTAGGTATGATTGAAAAAGGAGTAATGTGAGAAAGGAGAAAGAAGGGGTTGAAGAATTAAAAAGAAATGTGAAGAAAGGGTGAAAAGACATAGCCCTCCATATTCAACCTTAGGGCAGAAACCGGGTTCAATACATATGCTACTAGTTGTCACTAGATGACACGGTATTGAAGACAAAGCGTCATGGACCCGAGGTGGCGCTACTTTGCACTAAACCTTCTAGCCACTCAGTTCCTCTTAAAGGATTTGTTTCATTCTCACTGGGAACCCTACATAATCTATCGACTTTCTCTTAGAGATCGTTGATATTGAAGAAGGAGACCCTCTCCCTTGTCTCCGCTCAGGAAAACCAAAATGCACCAATTGAGTCTAGATCCACGAGATTCATCAAAAGATCTCATAGGAACACTTGACATGACATCGCTTGTTGTTCATCATTAAGGACACAAGTGATATATTCTAGAGTCCTACGCAGATCTTAGCAATCTGACAGAACATTTATGAGGGAGTTACAAGCGTAATCCTCGGTGATTGAATGGAAATCTGCCGGGGTCAACATCAAGCGACCACGGCGACAGTCACCGGTAATTCTCCGTGGATTACGCAGTGTGTCTCAAGCGGTCTCTGATGCGTGGGGTGATGCTTGTGTACCTCGGCGACTCATCCGAGCTGTAGATGTACTTCGGTATATCGCGTTATCTCACTTGTGGGACTCCAGGTTCAGAAGCGGCCTCTGTGAGAATAAGAGGCGTGTTTTCACACTATTGTTAACACTCGAAATTCAAACTTGTAAGTGCCGAGAATTCGCTTATTACTAACTTTGTTTTATGTTTTCTTCTTATGAAAGCTCAGGAGCGGATGGATCGTCTTGAGATAAGCCACATGCTCATACCAACGACACATGAAAGTTCTCATCATAATCAAAGGCTACACAAAGTTAAAGATGATTCTTCGTCAATGAATCTAAAGACTCGAGAACTACATCATTGGTAACCAAAAGACAAATAGAAGTGTGAGCATGGTGGAGAATGGCGTGGAGACACCTAACCAACGAAGTTGACAACGGAACAACCACATTATCTCGATCACAAAGCATGAAGGAAAAAAGAATTAAGACTATTCTATATCTACACGCAAAGTTCAAGCTCAAGGAAAGTAAAGATCTTATCAAGTGGAGCATCATTTGAATGACCACCCCTTAGGGGGAGATTGTTAGCCTTAATAGTTTTTATTAGAAGTGATGGTCATTCACATTTAGGAACTTTGTAACGTGTGTTAGATATCGTGCTAGAATAGTCAAAGGGCTCGTGGATTGGGCTAAGCTAAATGGTTAGACGTTTAGTTAAGTTAGCCTTGTATAAGTTCATGTAACCCAATCCATGTCCAAGTCCATCTCAAGGCCCATGGCCAAGCCTTAGGGCATCCTCTCTCTTGTACTATAAATACCCCTCAAGTATGTCATTTGAGGGGTGTGCTTGAGTGTGTGTGTGTGTGTGTTTTTCCTTGAAGCAATATACAACTTATTGTTTTCATCTTTCTTCTCTCTATCTCTCTAAACATACACGAATATACATCAAGTCACCAAGTTCTATTCTTAATCTTTCTTTTTTTCTTATAAGCATAACTGTTTGTTATACGTGGGTGTTTGTGTGGTAAAGGTTGCTATTTGTGATAAGGTATAAGTGATAAAGGGGTATAACATTTCCATCATAGATTACTTTTTGAGCTGCTTTAGCCTTACTACACGCCTTAGGATTTGGTTCATCTACAAGTGCAACGCTATGCTTATCACTTAGAACTCTATGCTTAGTGATCATGTGAGTTGTCTGAATGGTGTTCCCTTGTACGTACAATTTATTTTCAAGTTTGTTCTTCAAAGTTTTTAGGTTGGAAAATTCATTTAAAAGTTTTGATTCCTTAGCATTGAATTCTTGTTTAAGTACTTTCACATTATCTTGAAGTTCTTGTTTACGTTTAATTTTTGTTAAGCTTTTCTTGTAAGGAATCCAACTCTTGTTTTAACATTTCTTCCTTAAAATTGCTTTTTCGATAATTTATGCGCATTTGGTTATCCATCTCCTGCTCATGGTGTATTCAATTCAAACTTAGCACGTTGTTCATATATAGCAACTTGTTCTTTATAGGCATTTAGTTTAGAAGTAATAGAATCATCGGGGCACATCACGATAATTCATCAAAAACATAGTCATCATGACTATTGCAGAAGATGCATTACTTGGTACAATTTCACTTTCATTTTGTTTCACATATTGATCATATGGGACAACATTGCTATTACCCATATTTTCAATATCTGATTCAATAGATTTAGTTGGTTGTACTTTGTCATGCGTCTTTTGCACATCAACCTCATCGTATAGTTTTAATACCTCTGAAATGATAGATTCCCTGGAAGGAGTGGCCTGTTTTGGTGAGATATTCGCCATGAAGATGGTCTGGGCAGTTGGTTCATCATCAACATCTGAATCAAATGCGTCATAGTCTACGACTTGAAATGCATTGGGATTGTTCACGACCCCATACCCTACATTGGTTGTTCATCCACATCGGCATCATAAGTTCGGCATTTCCCTCGGCAAGAAATAGCAATTCTTCCTCATTCAACATAGCTCCACTGTCTTGAGCTTGCACGCCAGCATCTTGTCCACTGAAGTACTCGCATTTTGTGGGCGTTTTGGAAGAGTGCAATTCCTTGCGATGTGTCCTTCTCCACCACAGTTGTAACATTTAATGGGCTTTACTTGACCCTGAGCCATGTTCCTTCCACGATTCTGATTACCCATGTATCCACCACCACCGCCCAGCATTCCATATCGGCACCGGCATTCCCATATCCGGCTCCAACATTCCCATATCGGCACCAACATTCCCTTGCTCATTATGTGGAAGGTATGCATTTTGTCTTCCTTGCTCATTTTGCACCACTACCTTTCTGTCTTTAACCGTAGCATGATTGTGAAGATTGGATGCAGTTCTGATATGATAGATGGTGTGTGGGGTGAGGTTCAAGTTCTGTTTGACCATTAAAGCCAATTGATTAACAAGATGTTCCATGAATGTTTCTAAATCTAGAGGCTTATACCCTGGATCTGGAATGAGTTTGTGATTACCATTACCAGTTGGTATCACCTAAGATGCTTTGGTGGTTATTCCTACATTTGTGTAGAATGTAGTTGAATCATTTGACGAGCTTGCATCACCATAATTGGTTTTGAACTTTTCGGGATCATTCGTTCAAACATAGCATGTTTCTCATTCTGAAGCAAGTACGCATACAATTGCTCATAGTTAGTGTGCCTCAAACCTTTGGTTAGCTTGGTAGAAGTGACAAATTTGTGCCATTCGGGATTCATGTTGTTCATAAACTTTGAATTGAGCAGAATATTTGGCATAGTCATTTTGATATTCCTCATGTCATTCACGAGCTTATGGAACCTCACGTAGTATTAGGTGACATTTTCCCAGGTTCATCTTAAAGTTCTCAAAATCATCATACAGTTGAGACTCTCTGTCTTCTTTAGTTAATTCGAGAGAGAAGCATCTTGACATTGTCCCAAACTGCTTTGGCCTTCGTGTTGTGATTGATTAGCTTGTAGATGTCCTTTGGTAGACCCCAGTACAATGTTTGAGGCCCTACTATCACATCGTATCTCTTTTTCTCCTTATCAGTGAGTTCATCATAAGTCTTTGGTCTATCCAATCCTAATGTCAGCTGAGCCATCGCCAGCAGTTTCAAGTATGTCTCTTGTAGTCTCAACTTGGTACGGTCCTTCATCAATTGATTTGAGAATGTTAACCCCATTTTTCTTACCCAAGCGTTACAATCACGATTCGTTGAGCCCATGAGTCATAATCAGCCTATGTCTAACATGGGTGGACGAGTATCTGATCCTGCAGCTTGAACGTCCAAAGCTACAGAAGAGATGATTGTAGGCACGTTGGTAGACATGATTACAGATTCTACGGGATTTTACTAAATCAAGAGAAAACCGTAAATTGTAACAATAAGAAACAATAAGTCTCAAAAGACAAATCGCTATTAAGACAAGTCGCTAGAGTGACAAGTCGCTAGAAAAACAAGTTGCTAGATTGACAAATCGCTAGAAAGACAAGTCCCTAGAGTGACAAATCGCTAGAAAGACAAGTCACTAAAGTGACAAATAGCTAGAAAGACAAGTCGCTAGTGACAAATCGCTAGACATACAAATCGCTAGTTAGACAAATCGCTAGACAGACAAGTACATCCACTACCTCGTCCTTTTTGTCGTTTTGTCTCAATAGACAAATCGCTTAGTGCACAAATCGCTTCACAAAACACAGACAAATCGCTTAAACATAGGGACAAATCGCTACGAATAAATATGCTACGAGACATAAATCGCTTCCATGAAACTTTCAAAAACACCACTTTTCAATCCAAAAACAACTCAACCACGCTGATTCAAGCCTTCCAAATCAAAACCTAAGCACTTATAATGATTCTAAACACAAAAGTACAATCAAAATCCAAACTTTAACACTAAAAATGATCCAAATGATGCTAACTACTCTAAACTCATTCAAACCCAAAAACCTTATGAAAACCACTAGAAATCCAAGAACATGAAAGATGAGTGATCAAAACATGGCTCTTGATACCATTTGTAACATATTGGATTTCATAAACACATCAAATAATATTAAAGAGGGGCGTATGGGTTGTGTTTTAGAGAGAGAAAGTAGAGAGAGAATTGGGAACTTGATGAAACAAATAAAAATGGTATTGAAGCTCCAACCCTCTACCTTGGGAGGTAGAGGGTATTTATAGTTTCTTACAAGACACGCCTCCTACGGGCTGTGGATCAGTCATACATTGGGTAAAGACCCGTCCGTCCTCCATGGTGTTACATAACTAACTACTTATTAACATAACTTGACTATGACTACGAGCTTTCTAATGAATACATATACTTGAGGTGACCGACACTTTAACTAATGGATTTTCTAAATCCTAACAACACCTTTGACCATTTCTAGAAATAGTTTTTGGCTCATACGAAATCTTCTTTGAAAATTCGCGTTTGAATACTTACAACTTTGAATTAAATAGTTGTTCCTCAAACATTCTTCGGCAATCTCACGTTCATGGTAGATATGGTTACGGCTCACACTAGGTCGAGCTACTTCTTTTTCTAAATGTTGCTGATACTCGTACACTCCCATCATAAAGTAAAAGTCAGTTTCGCCATCTACATCAGACCAGCTTTTATCTTCTTCGGCAATTTGATTTGGATCCATTGTGAAAGATGATTGATGCAAAACCGTCAAGTTATCTCACGCAAGCTGGCCACTTGTGAATGACCAACCGTAAGAAACTCAAAACAGTTCACACACCAATGCAATTTAAGATCAGAGGAATATAGGGAATTCCTGGGTCGTTAAGTCCCACGGAGGATGAATTGGTGTATTAAACACTTGATCAGATGATAGAATGATCACTAAGGATAGTGATCAGTAAGGTTTTGGATGGATAATTACCTAAAGAAAAAATCTACAAATTAAAGCGACTTAAATGCAAATTAAAAGAAATTAAAAAGTTAAAATATATTAAATAAACGCTATCACTATTTTTACAATGATGTTTTTGTGATTTTATAAAATAAAATAACTTAAATAAACTATTTTAATTGAAACGTAAACTCAAATTATCTAAAAACTAGATTTAAAATGAAAGCGTCACGTTAAGTCTAAAAATTACGCGAGCGCAAGCAAAACGTAAATTTTATGAAATAAAAGGCCTACAAGTGTAAAAACAATTTTCTTACGTACTAAATGACAAAAGAAAATTTTAGAAAAAGATTTATATTTTTTTGACTTTTATATTTTTTATTATGAATTAATTACTAAAAAAAACTAATTAAATGTTTAAAAATACTAAAACAAATGAGAAAAAATCAAACTTTTGTAAAAATACTTTATAACAATACTAAACTAAGAAAATTGAAAAAGATGAAAAAGCTACTTCAATAAGCTGAAATAAGCTCTTAAGCTCGTATAAGCTTAAACTGACAAAAGGTGGATATGTATTTAATTGTGCAAAAGAAAACTGAGACAAGTCCCAAGGGCAAACGGTAGAGCGTGTGTGTGTGAGCTAAGTGGCGTGGGTTCGAGTCCCAGCAGTGGTATATTTTTTTTTAAACTATTTTTTAACTTTTTCTTTTACAAACTAATCAAACTACTAATGATAAGCATTTTTATAACTAACACTTTTCTAAATATCACTAATAAGCTCTGTATTAGCTTATTTTCTCAATGATGAAGGTTTTAGCTTATTTTGAAGATTTTAAGCTCAAATAAACTTGTAAACTGAAAACAAGAGTGAAATAAGCTAGGAACAAGCTAAGGGTACTTATATGAAGTTAAAAGCTACAAAGAACTATACTGAAAAGCCATATTAAGCTAATAAGCACTTGTGCTAAAACTGAAACCAAAGCCTGAAGAGATTTTCAAGGCCAAAATAAGCTTACTGAATAAGCTTAAAAGCTCAAACAAAAGACATAGGTAACAAGTAGAGCTGGTGGGATTTCCAAAAAGCTAAAACTTATGTTGTGGGGCTTATTAATAAGCCTGTGAAGAGCTTATGAAAATGAGACCGTTTCACGGGTTTATACAGTTTACACGAGAATGGGACAAAGAAAAGCAAATTGCAGCCCTAGCAAATAAGCTGAAAAGTGAAAAGCTAAAGTTGAAACTTCAAGAGGGCTAGGTTGGCTATCAAAAAAAACTAAAAATCACAAGTTATGGACAACTAATAAGCTCTGTAGGAGCTTGTGATTGAGCTAGTAAAAGCGGTGCATGGGCACTCTTTGACCTTTTTGAACAAATGAAGTTTGACCTTTATGAACTTGTGATCAAATTTTATGGACTGAACATGTTATATTAAGGTGTAATGAGATTATATTAAGCTATATTAACTACTTTTAAGCTACTGTGATGATTCTTGCAACTCAAAATCCCAACAGTTATCAAATGGTGTGAGATAAAAGAGTATTTTGACTTTCTGTCTAATGAGCATGTGTTTTTCTTGTGAGATGATTTCTTTAGACCAAGTGTAACTTAGAACAACCAAAACAAAGGATCGCACAACTTCTAATACAGTGAACTAGGTAAAACCAAACACACCTTAACAAGACTGTTTTGGTACTTTACAAAGAGTTTCACAGATTTAGACCTTGCAACTGATTACATACCTTAAATTATCATCTAATAGAACTAAAGAAACATTAAACAAAGACAATAACATAATTAAACTAAGAAATGGCAGGTTTAATAAATTAACTGTTAAATTAAAATTTTAGCTAACTACAAATTAGAGAGAACAAGTAACTGATATTATGGTTTATTTTAACTTAACTGAGACTAATAAACATAAACTTACAGAGATTGAAACTTATAACTGTTTTACACAGTAAAATGCCAAAATGAGATCAAGAGGCTTACAAGTGGCTTGAGCGAAAACCGAGAACAAGGTATACAAACACAACCTATAGAACCTCCACAGGTTCACTAACCCATTTCCATCCAAATCAAACCTTGAGCTTTCTTGATCACCTTCACCATGATTTTTTATTTTTTTAGCTAATTTATTGGTATTTTTGTGAATTTTTATGTTTTTGATACTAAACTGTTTTTTAAGTATCTAAAAGCTTGAATAAGCTTTATAAGGAGCTTATGTGTGCTTCTGAGTCCAAGACAACAACTGATTAACAACTTTCAACATTCATGAGATTTTTTAAACTTGAAAAAAATTGCATAACTTGAAAACAGAATTTGAAACTTGAAATTGATGTTAACAAAGGTTTTATTTTACATTAATAACTTGAAATACAGAGCTTAAAGCTTAAAAAAACACTGGAACTTTAAATTTAATAATAAACGACATACATGAATTAAAAAAAAAACTAAGTACTGCTCTTCTCCTTGCTTCTCTGCCTCTTTTATGCTCCAAAATCCTTCCACGTGGTCTTCTGAGAGAATCCCACCTCTTTGTTTGGCCAATGGGAGAGTTTTGAGTCACTGTTTTATCATTTTGGCGGAAACAGGATTTGTCTTGTTGCTCGTGAAATAGCTAGTAGTGGGGCGGGCATTAATTGTGGGGGTTGAGTGGGAAGGTGATGATGATGGAGGTGGAAAAGGTGAAGTGATGGGAGGAGGTGGAGTGTTGCAGGCAATGGTGGAGAAGCGGTGAGGTGGCCATTTACGCTTGTTTGACTTGGGGGTTCAAAAAGGTAATGACAGGGGTCAAAGGGGTTAAAGCGGGGGTCCATAATTAGTTTTGACAAGGCAAAGGTTTAGATGACAAGGACTAATTTGCACTTTCTGAATTCTTGAAGGACTAAACGCCAATACTCCAAAGTTACCATAAGGACTGAATTTGACAAACTTTAATAGTGCAAGGACTATTTTTGACATTTTCAAATTTTCAAAGGACTAAACTTGCCAAATTTCAAAGTTCAGGGACTAAAGTTGTAATTTTGTAATTTTAAGTCTCAAGGACTAATTTTGACAACTTAGGAATCCCTAGGGACTTGAAATGATATTTTTCTTCATTTGGATTTACCAGGGACTGTTTTTGACAACTTTTGAAACTTGGGGGACTAAAACTGCCAATTATGCAAACTTGATACGTTTTTCACCAGATTTTGATATTTTTGCATTTAAAACACATAAAACACTAATTTGTGATATTTTAATCATTTTGATGCATTTCTGAGTGTTTTCAGATGTTTTTGCAGTTTAATTAGTACAAAAATGATGAGTATTTAGACACTCATCAAAAGAACAAGTTTTTTTTTGGTTATAAAGGAAGTGTATGTATATGAGTTTAAAAGTTATGTATTGGTCGGTTATTAATATTGGTTTATTAAAGGTTTTTTTTTTTTTTTTTTTTTTGCATATAGCCGTTATGTAACGTCTAGGGCCAAATATGTAAACTTTTGTTTTTTGAAACGAACATATAGACATTGGAGGGCTTTTATGTAAAAAAAATTATTTTTTTTATTCATCAATGCATCTTAACGTAACGTACCCTTCTGGACTAGCCAACTCTTAGATAAATTATCAATATTATCTTTGGTGAGTCGATTACCAATTATGGTTTTTCCATTGCCTTTACCACAAGCCATAACCTTGCGGGCTAGCCAACTCTTCACTTTTAAGGATATGGTGAGAAATGAATACCATACAATTTTGGGCAAAGTAAATTGCAGCCGTCAACGGGTTTGAGATATCTTTACCAAGAGTCGTTTGCTCCTGGATTAGCCAATCCTTTTGTTTATTAGACAAGGCGGAATGATAACCAATTGAGTAAGTGTAAACACTTACTCCAAAAAAATTTTGGCCAAAAACGGCGGAATTAGTATAATTATATGATAAAATTCGTGAGAATTCCCCCCCACACTTAGAAATGAATATTGCCCTCAATATTCAAAGTACCCGCGGTTATGCCGAAACATAGAACGTAAAAGGGAAATACTACGGCCATTATTTGGAATTTTTTTTTTTTTTTTTTTTTTTTTTTAAATGAAACTTTTATATATACACACAACATGTGGGGCAACTCCCCCACACTAGGGTGGTACACACGGGTGAAAACCCGTGTTTAGCTACCGTTTTTGATTACCGAGTCGCTAGCTTGACTCGATCCCCGCATTTATTGGTTCATGGGGAAAGCAAAGTGGAAAACCAATCTCGATCGGACTTTCGTTCACAGTGTTAACAAACATATGAATATCAGAAAGTTCCACACCGACGAGACACAACCGCGGTATTGTTAATAGTAGAAACTATAAAGGATAATACCGGGGTCAAAGATGGTGTCCTCATTCCCGAAAGAGAAAAGGGAAAGAGCAACCACACCATCTGTGAAGAATGGAATAAAGATGTGCATGAGAATGCATGTCCATTCCTCATTAGTAAGAAGCAAATCACCATTTTTGACATTTTTAAGCTTAAACTTGAAGCTTGTATGGTGATTGTCAATAGAATTTCCGTAGGAGGGTTGGAAACGGTTCTTCAATCAAAGCAGTTTTCCGGAAAAGAATGTCCCTCCGGATCAAAGTAAGTATTATCAATTCCTGTTGGAATCGACTCATCACTAAGAAAGGCATCGACTTCATTCCAAAAGTTGTCATCTTCCTCATCATGAGTGAGAGAAGGGATGGAAGAGTCGGGAATAAGACTAGAAGATGATGGATTCTTTTGAGCAATTCATCAATGGGAAGAATGTCTCCCATTGGATCACAATCATCATCATCCAATTCGGATGAAACCAAGAGAGTTTGGTTTCATCCACAGAGTTAACAAACTCGATCACGACAAACCGATTCGGAGGTGGGACAAGTAGTGTGCTCTTAGAGCTAGCAGTTTCCACCACTTCGATGAAGTCTCGATTCTAGATCATCATCATCATCAAGAATACTCTTGACTTCCCTGTTTTCAAACCATTTGTTTGAACCAGGGTTGATTTTCAAAGTTTTGAGCACAACACGTTTTTGGTGACTCGTCTTAACCGTGAAATTTGAGAGTGTTGCATTGAATCTTTCGGATTTTTGATCAATTGTGGCAACACTCGCTTTTGTCTACAGAGGTTTGGAGTTAAGTTGATATTCAATGTGAGCTCTTCGTTGTCAACCCGTATGGTCAACTCTTCAAACACATCAATCGAAAGCAGCGACTGCGTTCTTAAGAAAGCTCTCCTAAGATGAGGGGAACTCTAGGATCTGCATCGAAGTCTACTACAACAAAATCAGTAGGAAAATGAAACTTTCCTACTTTTACCACGACATCCTCGGCTATCCCCAGTGGACGAGTTATGGTACTGATCGCTAGCTCGAGTGTCATACAAGTAGATGTAAGTTTAGGAAGAGATAGTTTCTTCCATACTGAGAGTGGCATGAGGTTAATCTGCCGCGCCAAGATCGGCCAAGGCGAGCATTGAACCATCCCCAAGAAATCACACGGGATTAGAAACCCGCCAGGTCTTCAAGCTTTTAGGAAGCTTCTTAAGAAGGACCGCCGAGCATTGCTCATTGAGAGGGTTTTAGCCTTTCTGATAACTTATCTTTGTTGGTCATAAGTTTCCTTTAAGTGTGGATGCAAATTTGGGCATTAGAACGAGAGCATCAACGAAGCTTATATCAAAGTGTAGCTCATTGAAGATTTGGAAAAATTTTTCCATTTGCTCTTTGTTTTGGTCTTTGAGCTTCTCATCATTCATTCTTGATGGGTAAGGAAGTCGACTAGACTTTGAGCCGGATGGAAGTATTTTTCGGCTCGGGATTTGTCTTCGAACTCGTGTTCGGACTTAAAGCTTGGACTACCGAAGGTGGGGCGTGCGTACTTTGTGGGCTTGAGAAATGCACCTTGTCCGTTGTATCCTTGGTAACTTGACTCATTGCTTCTGGTGGAGGAGGCATTGGAGTCGAAGGTCCATTGTGCGTCTTACCACTTCGGTTGTGACGCCTTTGCATCGCCCTCGGGTTAGCGATCGTGTTGCTTTCGGTAAAGTACCGAGCTCGGGGTCGATCATTTAAAGATTTCTTAATGTCGAAATCTGGCTAACCAACAACCTGTTCATTTCATCTTGGGATTTCATGAATTTCTTCAATAGCTCATCGGGATGATGGTACTGGAGGATGTGGAGGGAAATTCGAGGGTCGTAGGTATGTTTTGATTATGACCTTGTTGTTGAAAATTCCCTTGGTTAGGATTCACATTCCCCTGAAGTTGATTCCCTCGATTGAAATTGTTTTGATTAAGGTTTCCTTGATGTTGGAAACCTTGATTTGGTTCGGAATAGAAATTACCTTGGTTTTGATAACCTTGGTTCATTCTAGGTTGGTTCCGATTCGGTTAGGATTCGTTAAAACCGGGTGGTGCTTGATAAGTGTTAGCACGGTAGTTTGGTTCATTTTGAGGACGGTATTGATTACCTCCTTGATTTGAAGTACCGTCTATAGCATTAGCTTCAAACGGACTACCATCGGTGGCGTCAATTGTAGTATGCATGAGGACCACCACAAGTAACACAAACTTCAACTTTCTTCACTTCACCATGTGATGGTGTTTGAGTGAAAGTGACTTTCTTCTGGTTAGCAAGAACCAAAGCTTGAACAATATCCGTGAGTTTGTCAATCTTAGCATCGGTGCTAGATGTACTCACAGGAGATGAAGTAGAAGGTCCGGATTAGACTGAGATTGATATGTCTTTGCTCGGAAAGGCGGACCTGGGACTTGTTTTCAATTATTTGCAAGGCTTCTTTTGTGGTCTTGCTCAGGAAATTACCTCTCGCGGAGGCATTTAAAGAGTCTTGGTGCGGCTTGGTGCGCACCATTGTAGAAAGTATCCATTTGCATTAACTCGGTAAAACCATGATGTGGACACTTGCGGAGCAAGTCTTTGTAACGATCCCACGCCTCTCCGAATGTTTCATCAAATCTTTGAGAGAATTTCATTATCTCATTCTTAAGACTTGTAGTTCGGGACGGAGGATAGAATTCGTTAACGAACTTGGTAACTAGATCTTCCCATGTCTCAATGGAACGAGGGGGTTGTTTCTCAAGCCAATTCTAGGCTTGTCCCTCTAGAAAATGGGAACGAGAAGCTTGATAGCTTCATGTGGGACATTCTTGTATTTGATGGTAGATGCAATCTTGTTAAACCATCGAATGTGTGCATGAGGATCATCCCGCTCAAAACCATAGAATTGGCTTTGGGTTTCTAGATTAAGCAACCCGGTTTTGAGCTCAAAGGTCTCTACCCGCGATGGTTTGGGACAACAATAGCATCTCCGTAACCCTCGATGGGTGCTTGGAGAAGCTCATTCATCGGCTTGTCTTCTGCCATTATGGCAGGTGGTGTTGGTGGTAGACGTTCTCACCACGGCTGAAGGAGCGAACGTCCTCTACGTCTCACGAGGAATCTTTCCAAGTTCGACAATGGACTTGTAGAACGAAGAACGGTCATGCACTAAGTATAAAAATCATCGTTTCAAAACAAATGCGAGGCAAAGCGACAAGTGAACTTAACCAATAATCACAAATGAAATGGCTTCTTTGAAATAGGTACACCAAATCACAGGGGACACAAAGGCAAGTTTTAAATCGATGTTCGGGAACTTATTATGGTCACACCCCAGGTTAGTAGGTGTACGCCTTGATTTCGCGGATGGTTGATTTTATGTATATATTAAGTACCACCGAAAAGACGAGGTAATGATTTGTGCAAAGGGTTTAAAACTTTTTGGACAATATTTTTGGTATCGTCTCGTTTAACCAAATCGTATTTCTTTAAGAATCACCTTAAAAGAAACACAAGCTAGAAAACGTTACGATTGTTTTGTTGTTTTATATTTTGTTTGGTGTTTTAACACTTTAGGAAAAGTGTTAATGAACTTTTTGATTTATATAAACTTTACAAAAACTTTTACAAACGTGGTATATGTGCAAGTATCGGTTCGAAAGGTTTAGAACAGCTTCTGCCCCTCCCGCGCCGGGCGCCAAAATTTGATTGATGCAAAACCGTCAAGTTATCTCACTAAGCTGCCACTTGTGAATGACCAACCGTAAGAAACTCAAAACAGTTCACACACCATTGCAATTTAAGATCAGAGGAATATAGGGAATTCCTGGGTCGTTAAGTCCCACGGAGGATGAATTGGTGTATTAAACACTTGATCAGATGATAGAATGATCACTAAGGATAGTGATCAGTAAGGTTTTGGATGGATAATTACCTAAAGAAAAAATCTACAAATTAAAGCGACTTAAATGCAAATTAAAAGAAATTAAAAAGTTAAAATATATTAAATAAACGCTATCACTATTTTTACAATGATGTTTTTGTGATTTTATAAAATAAAATAACTTAAATAAACTATTTTAATTGAAACATAAACTCAAATTATCTAAAAACTAGATTTAAAATGAAAACGTACGTTAAGTCTAAAAATTACTGTATGGGCAAGCAAAACGTAAATTTTATGAAATAAAAGGCCTACAAGTGTAAAAACAATTTTCTTACGTACTAAATGACAAAAGAAAATTTTAGAAAAAAGATTTATATTTTTTTGACTTTTATATTTTTTATTATGAATTAATTACTAAAAAACACTAATTAAATGTTTAAAAATACTAAAACAAATGAGAAAAATCTGAAACTTTTTGTAAAAATACTTTATAACAATACTAAACTAAGAAAATTGAAAAAGATGAAAAAGCTACTTCGAATAAGCTGGAAATAAGCTCTTAAGCTCGTATAAGCTTAAATTGACAAAAGGTGGATATGTATTTAATTGTGCAAAAGAAAACTGAGACAAGTCCCAAGGGCAAACGGTAGAGCGTGTGTGTGTGAGCTAAGTGGCGTGGGTTCGAGTCCCAGCAGTGGTATATTTTTTTTTTAAACTATTTTTTTTTTAACTTTTTCTTTTTACAAACTAATCAAACTACTAATGATAAGCATTTTTTATAACTAACACTTTTTCTAAATATCACTAATAAGCTCTGTATTAGCTTATTTTCTCAACAGTGAAGGTTTTAGCTTATTTTGAAGATTTTAAGCTCAAATAAACTTGTAAACTGAAAACAAGAGTGAAATAAGCTAGGAACAAGCTAAGGGTACTTATATGAAGTTAAAAGCTACAAAGAACTATCTTTGAAAAGCCATATTAAGCTAATAAGCACTTGTGCTAAAGCGAGAAACCAAACAGCCTGAAGAGATTTTCAAGGCCAAAATAAGCTTACTGAATAAGCTTAAAAGCTCAAACAAAAGACATAGGTAACAAGTAGAGCTGGTGGGATTTCCAAAAAGCTAAAACTTATGTTGTGGGGCTTATTAATAAGCCTGTGAAGAGCTTATGAAAATGAGACCAGTTCACTGGTTTATACTGATTTACACGAATGGGACAAAGAAAAAGCAAATTGCCCTAGCAAATAAGTGAAAAGTGAAAAGCTAAAGTTGAAACTTCAAGAGGGCTAGGTTGGCTATCAAAAAAACTAAAAATCACAAGTTATGGACAACTAATAAGCTCTGTAGGAGCTTGTGATTGAAGCTAGTAAAAGCGGTGCAAGGGCACTCTTTGACCTTTTTGAACAAATGAAGTTTGACCTTTATGAACTTGTGATCAAATTTTATGGACTGAACATGTTATATTAAGGTGTAATGAGATTATATTAAGCTATATTAACTACTTTTAAGCTACTGTGATGATTCTTGCAACTCAAAATCCCAACAGTTATCAAATGGTGTGAGATAAAAGAGTATTTTGACTTTCTGTCTAATGAGCACAGGTTTTTCTTGCTGAGATGATTTCTTTAGACCAAGTGTAACTTAGAACAACCAAAAACAAAGGACTGCACAACTTCTAATACAGTGAACTAGGTAAAACCAAACACACCTTAACAAGACTGTTTTGGTACTTTACAAAGAGTTTCACAGATTTAGACCTTGCAACTGATTACATACCTTAAATTATCATCTAATAGAACTAAAGAAACATTAAACAAAGACAATAACATAATTAAACTAAGAAATGGCAGGTTTAATAAATTAACTGTTAAATTAAAATTTTAGCTAACTATAAATTAGAGAGAACAAGTAACTGATATTATGGTTTATTTTACTTAAGCGAGACTAATAAACATAAACTTACAGAGATTGAAACTTATAACTGTTTTACACAGTAAAATGCCAAAATGAGATCAAGATGCTTACAAGTGGCTTGAGCTGTAAAACCGAGAACAAGGTATACAAACACAACCTATAGAACCTCCACAGGTTCACTAACCCATTTCCATCCAAATCAAAGCTGCCTTTCTTGATCACCTTCACCATGATTTTTTTAATTTTTAACTAATTAATTTGTATTTTTGTGAATTTTTATGTTTTTGATACTAAACTGTTTTTAAGGTATCTAAAAGCTTGAATAAGCTTTATAAGGAGCTTATGTGTGCTTCTGAGTCCAAGACAACAACTGATTAACAACTTTCAACATTCATGAGATTTTTTAAACTTGAAAAAATTGCATAACTTGAAAACAGAATTTGAAACTTGAAATTGATGTTAACAAAGGTTTTATTTTACATTAATAACTTGAAATACAGAGCTTAAAGCTTAAAAACACGGAACTTTAAATTTAATAATAAAGCGACATACATGAATTAAAAAAAAACTAAATCGCTCTTCTCCTTGCTTCTCTGCTCTTTTTATGCTCCAAAATCCTTCCACGTGGTCTCTCCGAGAGAATCCCACCTCTTTGTTTGGCCAATGGGAGAGTTTTGAGTGAGTCACTGTTTTTATCATTTTGGCGGGAAACAGGATTTGTCTTGTTGCTCGTGGAAATAGCTAGTAGGGGGCGGGGCATTAATTGTGGGGGTTGAGTGGGAAGGTGATGATGATGGAGGTGGAAAAGGTGAAGTGATGGGAGGAGGTGGAGTGTTGCAGGCAATGGTGGAGAAGAAGCAGGAGGTGGCGCCATTTCTGCTTGTTTGACTTGGTGGTTCAAAAAGGTAATGACAGGGGTCAAAGGGGTTAAAGGCAGGGGTCCATAATTAGTTTTGACAAGGGAAAGGTTTAGATGACAAGGACTAATTTGCACTTTCTGAATTCTTGAAGGACTAAACGCCAATACTCCAAAGTTACCATAAGGACTGAATTTGACAAACTTTAATAGTGCAAGGACTATTTTTGACATTTTCAAATTTTTAAAGGACTAAACTTGCCAAATTTCAAAGTTCAGGGACTAAAGTTGTAATTTTGTAATTTTAAGTCTCAAGGACCAATTTTGACAACTTAGGAATCCCTAGGGACTTGAAATGATATTTTTCTTCATTTGGATTTACCGTGGGACTGTTTTTGACAACTTTTGAAACTTGGGGACTAAAACGCCAATTATTCAAACTTGATCGTTTTTCACCGATTTTGATATTTTTGCATTTAAAACACATAAAACACTAATTTGTGATATTTTAATCATTTTGATGCATTTCGAGTGTTTTCGGATGTTTCTGCAAAGTTTAATTAGTACAAAATGATGAGTATTTAGACACTCATCAAAAAGAACAAGTTTTTTGGTTATAAAGGAAGTGTATGTATATGAGTTTAAAAGTTATGTATTGGTCGGTTATTAATATTGGTTTATTAAAGGTTTTTTTTTTTTTTTTTTTTTTGCATATAGCCGTTATGTAACGTCTAGGGCCAAATATGTAAACTTTTGTTTTTTGAAATGAACATATAGACATTGGAGGGCTTTTATGTAAAAAAAATTATTTTTTTTATTCATCAATGCATCTTAACGTAACGTTATCGTGGTAACTTGGAGGGCAACGCTTGCCCTTAACGTGGACTCACGGTATCATAACTTGGAGGGCAACGCGCGTTAAGGACTAGCCACGTAAGAATAACGCAAGGGGAAGGACATGGTACCGAGGGCTCTAATATGAGTAACCTACTAAAACTTGTAAACATAAAAGCAGTGTTGCAAAAAAAGGTCTACAAGGCCGATTAATCACCGTCTAGGCGCTATAGGGCCACCAACCTTGCCGATTTATGTAACTGGGTCTAACAAATAGGTCAATCGAGGTCAACGACGGTCAATGGTGATTAAAATTCTGCAATTCTTGCCGGAAGTACCCAAAACTCACCATAAACTTATTTGGATCACGTGTAGTAACTGGTAAATCTATTACATGTTGCTTTCTAGAAAAAATCTTGCTGGAAATACTTAAAGCTCGTCGGAAATGCACAAAATTCGCCGGAAATACCAAAAAATTGCTAGAAATGCTAATCCGATTAATCCCGCCTATACCGATTAAAAATTACAAAGTGGTCGACCGCCTCACTATTGATTCACGATTTTTGCAACCTTACATAAAAGTATAATTTTCACAATCAAGTGTTGCCATATCATTTGTTTCAGTTGATTTAAGTGTTAAAAGTCTTGTCAAGCAATTGTAAACAAGTATCCGCATTATTGAGAAAGAAAAATACTTAATTGACGAGAGGCAACCACCATTGCTTAATGCCTTAATCTTTGATGGCGATTCGGCGATATTCGCAATTTATCAATTTTTTATGTCAAAGTGGGTCCAACAATCCCATGTGCATATATGTACATGACAAAAAGCTTAGAGGAAAGTGTCGTGATGGACCATCATCACCATCATGCCACCTCAGCACCACATCAGATCCCACTTCTCACAACTAACCACAACAAACCCCCTCTCCTCATAACAAACCTCAACCTCTTCATTTGGGTCCCACCTACAATTTTTTTACATTTTCACATATATAGAACCATATATCTGCCAAAATATAAAAAGATATATATATATATATATATATATATATATATATATATATATATACACACACACACATATATATATATACAACCATATATACTTGCCAAAATAAAAAAAAAAAATATATCTTCTTCTTCTCACACACACATACACACGCTGCACACACACACAACCCAACCACCATATCTTCTTCTTCCATAAGTCCTTGTTATCCCACCTTTACAATACTTCCATAACCACCACCACCATCTACAACTCACACACACATACACACGCTGCACACACACACACAACCCACAAACCATTTATAAATTGAAAAAAAAGATTAATCTCACACTTGGGCCCCACCTTTGTCAGCGTTTTAGTTCGTCGTTTGCACAATGAAGGCTTGTTTGGCGAGCCACGACGAAGCACCACGGTGTGGTGGCGAGCGTCGGCGAAGTGCCACGGTGGCACGGCGAGCTCCACGGCGAGACCACACCCTCCGCTCTTAGAAAAACAATCTAACAAACGTCCTCCTAGTTCTATTATTCTCACTCTAAAATACCATAACTCCATTTTTCCTTGTAAGTTATATAACCCAGTGTAGCGGCAGAGGCATAAACTAGGTGACTGGTGAGTCCTTGTATACTGGAACGGAACCACGGTGGGTCTTGGGTCGTCTCAAGACATATGTAAAGTTTTGCGATGTACTGTTAATTTTTGATAAAACCTTTGATTTTTTATAAATGCGTCCGGTCAATAAAAATTATATTATTAATTTTGTTTACTTCTTTTTATAAATACATCAAGTCAATATGTTTTCTAGTTCTATCCCTACATGTATATGTAATACCCCCATTGAACAACAATATGGAAACAAAACATGCAACATGTTAGTACAAAAAATGTGACGGGTTGTAATGAGTGTTAGTGTTACTTGTTGGACTGGGCTAACAAGCTGTTGGTGGGCTGATCTTGTACTAATCCAAGTAGTTTGATTGAATCTATGCACAAGAAAGAGTAAACTGTTAGCCTTACCGTGGGGACGGACCCCATGATTAAACTCTGGCGTGAGAGTAAATACACATTCTTGTCAGAGAAATGAGTGTGTGCGTGTGTTATTATGAGAGAGAAAGTTGTACCTTGTATGGGGATTAGAGCCTCTTTTATAGGCGAGGTTTACCGCTAGGGTTTCCCGATTACCCGCATATAAGAGTTTAGTTGCCGGAGTCGGACCCTTGTCGGACAAGGTTCCAAGATAATCGCGGATGAGGACACATGATACCTTCTGCAGCCGGAGGTTCGGTCCGCTAAGTATCTTGAGTGCGTATTTTAGTCTGGACTATACCAATTTTGTTACTAGGCTTACTGTTGGTCCAGTGTTCATAGTTGTTCTCGTTATTGGGCCTGGGTCCAGTATGTTTATAGCACGAATTAGGCACAAGTAGGCTTGTTAAACGTGCTATACATCATCAAGTCCCCCCAGTCTAGTGTATTCATTGCGTGTGGATATTTGTCGCGTGCGGTGAATGTTTCTAGACTTAAGTTGACTGACCAGTTTTCCTTTCCGTACTTTTGAAGTATCTTTCTGACGCTCCTCTTTCTTAGGAAGTGCTTCATCGTCAAGTCCCGCTTATCTTTTTACGTTTAACCCTTCATCAAGAACCCTAGACTAGTGTATTCATTGCATGCGGAAATTTGTCGCGTGTGGTGAATGTTACTAGACTTAAGTTGACTGAGCAATTTCTTTTTCGTTCCTTTGAAGCGTCTTTATGACGCTTTCCTTCTTGTTTTACGTACTGTGTAGCGTGGGTAATTCTGGGCCTTGCATGTTCTGACTGATTGGACACGGTGGGCCATCCGCCCTTCTACTAGCCTTATCTTTGTCCTTTTGATTATTGGTCATTGGATCAGGTTATTTTTTGGCGCGTGTCCTTCCTTAGGGTTTTCTTTGGATGCCAGCATTCCCTTTGTATAAATACCCATTATTTTTTTGTCTCATTTTTCCTTTTACTGTTCTTCATTTGCAAGCGATACTTCTTCCCCCTTTTGATCTATCTTCCTTGGACTGCTCTTGTCTTCCAGATTCTTTTTCCATGTTAGGGTCTAATTCCTTTTTTCTTCCGTTATGGGTACTATTGCACGTGCTAAGTCTAAGCTTTCACAAAGGGCGTTTGATCGTTTTTGTGATAAATATTCGATTCCACAATTTGTTCACCCGGAGTTGCCTGGGCCTGACCAAACCATTCAAGAGGCGACGGATGGAAAAATTGGTGTATATACCCGCTTTTTTGAATATGCTAATTTTCGTCTTCCCTTGTCTGTATTCTTGTGTTCATCCTTGATTACTATCGCATTAACATATCGTAGCTTTCTGTTATTGGAGCTGCTAAGGTTTCTCAATTTGAGATTCTTTGCTTTGCCCTTGGTGTTGAACCCTCAGTAGGGTTATTTAGGTGCTTTTATATTCAGTCTAAAAACAATGGCTGGTTGTCCTTTAGTAAACGAATTGATAGTGTTAGCGTTTGTTATACCAAACCCATTGATTCCCTTAAAAGTTAGAATGATCATTTCTTTTGGGTTGATTCCTTTGCTTGTTCTGTTATTTATCCTTGTCATGATGACAAGAGCGTTCCCAAGGACACTATTCATGGGGATAACGAATTTGATGCTGGGCACTTTGCTTCCCTTGTTGCCCATCCTTCTCCATTTCACAAATTTCCAGAACCCTTTCTTTACTTGGTTGGGTTGAGCCGTAATTATACTTTGAATGCGGATTCTTATCTTGTGTTTTATGATGTTAATGATCGGGGTGGGTACGCCATGTTTGTGTCTCTTCACTTGTTATTTTGTTTTTGTGTATTCTAAACCGTGGTTCTTCTCTTCTACTTTTTGTAGTGATGGATTTGCTATCATTAGTCTAAGTGAAGGATCTCATGCAGTTAAAGATTGGTGCTCGGCCACAGGTAAAAATGAGCCTCAATTGCTGGAACTTACCAAGGACCGGCCTGTTTCTCTCGCTCCTCCATCTTCTGGTGATGAATTGGGAGTTAATGAAAATATGGGTCTTTGGCTCAGAGCAGGGCATCTCATTTAGGTGATGATTCTGCGGATGTGAATGTTGCGGAACCTGTCCATTCACTCTTTGAAGCTAATTTTCTAATGTCGAGGTCGCTTTTGGGACTTTTTTCAGCCTATTTGTGATGTAGCCTCGGGCTCGCCAAAAGAAAAGGAAAGGTCTTGCTGATCCCATCCTTCCTCCTAAGAAGTTAAGGAGTGATCACATGGATTCCGGTAGGTCTTCCACTTATGGTAAGTCTTCGAAATCTATTCAGAGATTGTTAGCTCAAAGTACTGGTGTCCTAAATTTTGTTTGAATGCTTTGCCCACTCATTCATCTACTATTTCTTCTTTTCGGTGGGAATGCCTTGAATCTACTTCTAGTTCCCTTCATCTTGACGGTTCTCCCCTCAGGTTTTCTATTTGGTTCTTGCCTGATATGTCGTGTTGACTTTTTCCATTTTTTCTAATTTGATGTTTTTTTGTTTATTTTGCAACAGGTCACCTATTCCGGTTATGACTGATTTCATTGCCACTACTGTCCTTTCAGTTGTTGAGAAGGAGAAGGACAAAGTGGATGGCTCTTCTTCCCTTCCTGGTGGTTCTCGCTCTGCTGGCGGTGCTCGTCCTGTCATTAACAACTTTTCTGATTGCGATATCTCGATTGGGGATATTCATGTTGTTGATGATGTAGCCTCTAGCTCTTCATCTGGTGTTTATGTTCCGAAGTGGGGTGTTGCCAAGAATTCACTTCTTGATGATTCTGACGAGTGTCCTCAATTCGTGAGACGGGGTATGATCGTCTTTTTACTGATTTCAATGTTGCCACGGCGCGACAAGTGTGCTTTAGCTCTCAAGTTCGTATGCGCTTGGAGTATAATGTGATGGAGAGGAGGCGCCTGTCATCTTTGTTAAAGAAGAGGGAAAAGGATATTACGGCCCTTAAGGCTAAAGCTGCTAAGGCGGTATCTTCTGAGGAGTTCGCTCCTACTATGGGGGCTTGCGAAGCCCCTCCCGCAGCGGAAGTTCTTTCTTTGAGAAGTCAAAATTCTTCCCTTGAGCAGTAACAAGGTTCTCTTCGGGCTGAGCTAGCGGACCTTCGGTCGTCTTTTAGTGAGAAAGATCATGAATCATCCATCTTGAGGGCTGAAGTTGCTGTACTTAAATCTCAGAATGCTAATCTTTCAGGCCAGGTATGTATCATTATTTTTTGGCCAATTTTTCCACTTGCTTATCTTTCCGCTATTTTTTAACTTTTTGTTGTTTCTTCCTTCCGCGTTTGCAGATACATACTTTGGAAGCTTTATGTTCCGAGCTTCATAGCCAAGTTCCTTCTTTCGATGCCTTGAAGGAAGAGTTTTGTAAAATTCAAGATGTGAAATCGGTTGCGATTATGAAGAATATCGATTCGGTAGTTGCCGACCTATATGCATTAGCCCTTCACCTTGATGAGGAGTTTTATCCTCGTTTTCTTACTGTCTTATCCAGTTGGCTCTGGTTGTTAACTAATGGTATGAGCCTTGCTGTGTTCAAGTGTTTGAATTCTCTGGAGTATTCTACAGCGCTGGCGGAAGTTATCAGCCGTGCCATTGAGAAAGGCATGCAAGTTGGTCTGGTTGCGGGTATTATTCATGGTAGGGAGAAAAAGAGCTTCCGGATCTTGATGCGTATAATCCTTCTGCGGAAGCTTATTATCTTTTCGCCGTGCAGGCGCTTGCTGATGTAGAGTTTTCCTTGCTTTCCGCTATTAAGTCTAAAAAAGATGTTGGGATTGCGGAAATTATGGATCTTCTTCAGGTTGAGGGCCCGCATGCGAATTCTCCTGTGATTTCCGAGTTGCAGCCTAACCATGAGCAGCTTGTGGTTCCTGTTTATGATAGGGAGACTGATGTGCGTATGAGCGTTCGAGGTCGAAAAAACCTACTTTTCTACGAGCAAGTTTTTCAACCCTCTAGGCAGTAAACCTAATCATTGTAGTGTAGTATGGGGTAAGCCTCGGGGATTGATATCGTTCTCTAGGGGAATAGGAATGCTAGTAAGAAATATATGACGAGAAGGTGGGGTTGAGGATGATTCTTTTTTATCTTTTTTTATGTTTTTTTAGAAAGCTAAGGTAAATCTTGGGGAAATTGGTTGGGGGTGGTACTTCTACCAATTACTCTACTTCTACTAATTATCTAATTTTCTAATTACTACGGATAGCTATGTTTAATTGAAGTGTGCTCGTATGATGATTAAAGATGTGTTCACTTAGATACTATTACTCCCTAGTTATCTTTTATTGGTTGGTTGAGTTGTCACGTCCTTTATCTTAACGCGTTGTATTCCTAAAAGTCGTAGGGTGTGCGTATCCCCTAGTTCTATGAGGTTATCTCTCGTATATGATTCACGGAATCGACAAACCTAAGCTATTCCATCCTTACACCATATCATCATCAAGCATACTCCAGCATTAAATACAACGATAGCCAAGATGCACTCCTAAGCCAATTTCAATTAAGACAAGAAACAACCTAACAACAATCAATAACTAGGTTTCATAGATCTTAGCAAACACACAAGTAATTTAGCTAGACATGTTGAACAATCAAGCATACACACAATCAATTGAACATGGGGTAGACATAATGATAAATTGGATTAACAAACTTATCTTGATGTGTAAGATAGGGTATGGGACCCTAGAACACTGTCCAAGTCGGATGAGAACATGAAATAGTCCTGAATATTAAGTGTCAATTTCCCCCGATAATGCTCGTATTTTATATCATTTCTATGGATTTACGCTTGTTTTCCTCTATATTTCATTTTCAGGTAAATTACGAGCATTGGAGCTAAAGAGACGCGGATTTGGAGAGTTTAGTGAAGATATATGATAGTATGCTCATTTTAAAGATGTTACGGCGTAACTCCGCTCTCACATTACGCCGTAACAGAAGCATGGCCCAGAAAACCAACTAATAGGAAGATTACGGCATAACTCCATCCCAAGATTATGCCGTAACTAATTAGGTCAAATGAGGTTCCGTGCCACTGCAAGCTACGACGTAACTAATTACACAATTACGGCATAACCATGATTTATTGAAGATACGGCGTAACTCATTCCTGATGTTACACCGTAACCAGCTTTTCCAGAGAAAATTATGAAGAAATGGATGTTACAGCGTAACTATTAACTTAAGTTACGCCGTAACAAGATCTGGCCAATAAATACCGCTCAAATTCCATCATTTCTAATCATCCCATTTCACACACAACATCAGTGAACGTGAGTAGAAGTAAAAGGCATATCTTTGGGAGCATACGGAGCCATCTCCAAGGGAGAAATCACTCCCCTACGATAAGCATTAGCATTTTATCTTTTCCTTACTTTCAATTTATGTATTTCGTAATGTTAAACATTGAATCGATTGTTTTAGTTATTATGAGCGGCTAAGCACCTCTGGTGCTAGCCTGGTTATGATTCCTTAATTGTTTTTCTTATGTTTATATTGCTTTTGTATATTTATTTCTAGTGTATGCATGCATAGTTTGTTCGCAGCTACCCTTGTTTTGGTAGTTTTGAATGGCGGTAGTGGCTAGTTACTTAGGAGATATGACCAACTGACCCTAAGTAGGTAGACTGAGTGGGAAGGGTAAGATATGACCAACTGACGACCCTTCTTCGCTTGTGCGATTTGACCAACTGATCACCTACCGTTTGGATGAACTTAAGAAATTAGGGTTGAGTGTTTAAGATGCTAGCGCCCGAGCACTCATTATTGTGAATCTTGCATGTAGCGGTACTTAATGACTTGGCTTAGGGGACTAAAAACAACTGGACTTTCAACGGGTCACATGCGATCTCCAGTGGAAACCTTTGCTGATAAGTTAGGACGAACTGACCAAATGATGTCCTAGCAACTTTTACCCCCACTTGAAGTAATTGGAAGTAATTAAACTTAAACTTAACTTGATAGGATGAATAACTAGGTTAGCATACTTCTCCCCTATTGATCACAACCCTTGCCTTTACTTGCTTTTCTTATTTTCTTGTTTTAGTAGTTAATTAATCATTTCAACCTTAAAATCTATAAAAATCTGTGACACTAGACTTAGTTTAAATCCGCACTCATAGCTCTTGGAACGACCTTGGTTTTACCGAAATACTACACTACACACGACCGGGTACACTGCCCGTTAGTGCATTAGGGTAGACCATAGGTATAACGAGACAATATAAATATTAAAACCTGGTCGATAAAACCTGCAACAAGTTTTTGGCGCCGCTGCCGGGGAGTTATTAGGATTTTCATTAAGTCTTTCATTTCTGTTTTGTTTCAAAATTTTCTCAATTTCTCACGATCTCTTTTCAAGTTTCAGGTACCATGGAAGTTGTTAACATTCATGACCTCACTCTTGAGGAATATCCTGGCATTGATAAGAGTAGAACAAGGACCGGGGATCGTTAGGCCGGCCATCGCCGAAGATGCTCAATTCGAGATCAAACCTCAATTTATGAGGGAGTTGCGTGCAAACCCTTTCTCGGGAAGCATTACCGATGATGCTCACGAACATGTAGAAAATGTGGAATACATTGTCAGCCTATTCAAAATTCCAAGAGTCTCAAACGATGTTGTCATGTTACGTGTGTTCCCTATTTCTCTCACTGGAGCTACTAAAAGATGGGTTGATCGATTACACGCGAGCAGTTAACACTGGCCACTCCTAAAAAAATATTCCATTCAAAGGTACCGCCCCCCATCTAGGACTGCAAAGCAATTAGAAGAAATCCATAACTTCAAATAGGAGGGTGATGAAACGTTGTACCAAGCCTGCGAAAGATACAACGAATTATTATACATGTGCCCCACTCACGACCTCAACATTGACAAAAGGTGAACGTCTTTTACAAAGGTCTAAACATCTCCTCAAGGCAAATGATCGATTCTCAAGGACCAATACCTGGAATGACTCCAACAATGGCTCTTGAAACTATTCAAAAGATGGCTGACCACTCTCACAAGTGGCACAATGGAGGGAGCAATCAAAGTAAGAGTGGAAATGTGGAAGGCCTTACAGCAATAAATAACAAATTAGAGAGTCTTGGAAGGGACATGAAAAAGCTCAAGGAAAATGTGCATTCCACACAAGTTGGGTGAAACGAACACAATGGCACTATCCCTACCAAGGAGTGCTCATCTAACGAGGATGTTAAAAGGATTGAAGAAGAAAAATTTGGAAGTGGAAGTTCTTTCAACGGATACAATGGTAACGAGGTCAGGTACCGAGAAAAATCCCCAGGGTTCTATACTAGAATCAACAATAATCCTCCTAGAACAAGCCTCGAAGAAATAATGCATAAACATATCAAAGAATCTACAAATAAGAGTGATAGA
The DNA here is from genome assembly GCA_910596185.1 of Chrysanthemum makinoi. Lineage (NCBI taxonomy): Eukaryota > Viridiplantae > Streptophyta > Magnoliopsida > Asterales > Asteraceae > Chrysanthemum > Chrysanthemum makinoi. The sequence continues at coordinate 219,244,902 of OU343222.1, read as the reverse complement.
CTTAAAGAATGGATGGCCAAGGTAAAAGAAAACACCAACATGAACTTGCGGAACCAAGATACCACAATTAAAAACCTCGAAACCCAAATTGGGCAATTAGCTAAAAATTTAGAAACCAATAATGACAAAGCCATTGCTTGCAAAGCCATAATTGCTCAAGATAACCCGAAGGAAGAACAATGCACCTCTTATGTCACTAATGATCATTGAAGGATTAACTACTTAAAAGAAGATGACAAATTTGAAGACGACGAGGAACTGCCAAGCCAACTTCCTGAGAAGGAACTCTACCAAGAAAGTTTTCTTCTACCATGCACTATCGGTAAACTTAAGATTCCCGCTTTAGCTAATTTGGGGGCTGGGGTAAACCTTGTTTCTACCTCATTGTTTGATAAAATAAAACTTACCAATTTAAAAGAAACAACAATGATGATTGCAATGGCTGATTCCTCTAAAGCTGTACCTAGGGGAGTGGTTAACAATGTTCTCCTTAAAATTGTTAAATTCCTTTTTCCTACTGATTTTGTGGTTATATACATGGGGAAACGGGAAACTCACAACTTAATTCCTGGAAGGCCTTTTACGCCACTTGTCGAGCACATATAAAGGTCTTTGAAAACAAATTTCTTTGGGAACTGAAGGGGAAAGAATCACTTTCAGCATGAAGGAACAATTGAATCCTAGATTAAAAATTTCAAATAAAGTTGACGTTGTCAATGTTCCGTCGCTCGACCCACCTTTGAGTTATAACCTAAGAACTAATAATCGTAGGGAGAATTTTGATAGTTGTGAACAGAACAGGAAAAGATTATCCTGATTGAGGGTATTAAGGAAGCTCCAGACCCAAACAAGCATTACTGCATCCCTATAATGATGGATCATGACGGATCAATGAAAGCATGGCCCTCGTGTAACCCTTTTCATGAATTTTGTGATGGAAATATAGAGGTGGATGAATGGATGTGTCCTCACAAGATTGAGAGACACGATATGAAATTTGGAAATTTATCCTTTGAAGATTGGTACAAGGTGAGATTTGGAAACTCGAACATCAATACAAGATTAATTAAACAGCTAAAACGCAATTACAATGAATATCACCTTATTGACAAAATGACCAATGATGAAATATCAAACATAAGTGCAACGATTGATCCTATAGCAGAAGGTGACAACTACGGCAAGTCGTGCTTATCATTCAATGAGTGGCTCTCGCAAAAATTTGGTACATGTAGCATCAGCAACACAACCAGAAAAAGAGTTTTTATCGAATGGATGAATGATTACCGCCAAGTAACAGAGGAAGTTGGCCAAGTCCTAAGTCCACCATAAAACCCCGAGGCTTTGAGTCTTACTTAAAGACTCGTAAATAAACAAAAGTGCTCTTTCGGGAGACAACCCGAATTATCCCTTTAATTTTTTTATTTCCATTTCTATTGGGTTTTGTGTTTTAACCATTTTTTACAGGAAACGGAGAAAAGTTCTTTGCGGCATCTTTGAGCGGGGACACGATCGTCCACGTTACGGCGTAACTCATTCTTGTGGTTCTGACGTAACATACTTTTCTGATAATTCTTCTCAGAGCATTACCAATTACGGCGTAATCCCATGCAAGGGTTACGCCGTAGCTACACTCCTATAGCGTCTGCCAGGTTTTGCTTAATTATGGCGTAACTAATTATGGGGGTTACGACGTAACTCTCCTCTGTAACACTTCTTTCTTTTTAAACACAATAACCTTGTATTAGTTTTTAAATGAACTTTGTGGGTATGTTCCATGTAAGCCCTCACGAGACTACACTCGTCCATTTGGGAAACCAAGTGGTTTAAAAGGCTTATTGCATATGCTAAATGCAACTGTGATTCCTACGAAAGTGAGTTAGGTTTCTTTTTCATTTTTCTATTTCTTTTTTTAGAATTATGCTTGTCGGTAGTGTGATTTCAGGGATTGAAGTTTGCTCGTGGATGCTTATGCAAAGGCACGATTCTTTTCGTGGGAATTCTTTCTTTTTGGAGCGAATTTCAGGGGAAGTTCTCGTTGTAATTCTACTTTTCTCTTCACCTTTATTTAACGCTTAGTACAAAAGGGACTTTGTACATTTCAAGTGGGGGGACGGGAGTAGAATTGTCTCTTGAACTTTATTTTGCCCTCGTTTTTCTAGTTTATTTTGAAAAATTATGCCATTTTAAAAATTTGACATGTTTTTCTTAACCTAACTAGAATAGACCTTAGCCGAGCACATTATAACCCTTGATATTATATGGTGAGATTAGCCTTATCCGTTTCCAAATTTTTACCTCAAATCCACCAAATTATTAGTGTGTCGGTAGCTTGTAAACTTTAGAACTTGGCCTTTGCATCATTTCGAGACCATAGACAAGGTATGTTGAGTTAGCTCTATGTATTTGGACTTTTCAGTTTAAAAAGGCAGTATTATAGGATTATCACCCAAATAGCCCATCATTGTGTGTCTATCGATTAGTCACCTCGACTTCTCGACCCCATGTTAAACCCTTTGTTGCACTCACCTTTAGTGCAAGATACCCCTAGATACACCCGTCTGAGCCATTCCTTTCATTTTGTTCACCCAACATATTGTTTCGTTAGACCATTACACCTTAGTCTACCCTGTAATCTTTATTTGTAATTAGAAGTCCTTTGTTTGCCTAAGTTCAAAGTTCAAGTGGAAAGGTTGGGAATCATGCTTTCGTCGGTGACGACATATTCTTAAAGATCATTGAAGACCCCCCAAATTCTCATATTGTTCATCTCATGTGGGGGGATGTTATGTTTAGTTTTTATGTTTGTTGGAAAAAAAATGTTATTTAGTTGATTGTAAAGTGCGATGTTATAAGCACTATTGATATGAGCTTACTATAGAGTTAGTATCTAGGAGGCCACCTCGGTCACGTTTGAAGAATGGAGTTGGAAATGTGCCAATCATGACGTCCTCTAATGGCACATCTACCTGGTATTATCTTGATCCGGTTTCTTTACTTTGAAACTTGAACTTTGGGCGAACGGTAAGTGGTGATGACTTGGTTATAGATTTAAACTATCTGCTTGATTTTATTTTACACCAATTTTATCTCATGTCTTATCCTACCCTCATGAAGCGTGTCTAGGTGATGCAGCGAGCAATCTTTGGTGTCTTGGCCATGGATTTGGTCATGTATCATTGATTTTGTCCACTTCGCCGTGACATGTTAGTAATGACGATTCACCCTTAACCTTTAATAGGTAATGCGTTCTGCCCATATTGCCTTCGAGAATTGTTTTGTCCTTAACTCTAGTGGTGGAGATTTGTGTAACCGCCAAGCATATGATAGAATACACGCTATGAAAATGCAATGAGTGATCGCCCCAAAATTGACACTTAGAATAGTTGAGAGATTTGAGTGTTTTGTTCTCATTTCGTGAGGTGTTCGGCTTTGTTTTATTCTAGCATAAGGGATTTGTAAACTTATATTTTCCAGGTAATGGGAGATATCTTTTTAGGAATCTATCTAATAAGGTCTACTTGAGGGTAAGTAGAGTTCAAGTGGGGGATATTTGATAACATCAAATAGACCTGAATATTAAGTGTCAATTTCCCCTGATAATGCACGTATTTTATATCATTTATATGGATTTACGCTTGTTTTCCTCTATATTTCACTTTCAGGTAAATTACGAGCATTGGAGCTAAAGAGACGCGGATTTGGAGAGTTTAATGAAGATATATGATAGTATGCTCATTTTGAAGATGTTACGGCGTAACTCCGCTCTCACATTACGCCGTAACAGAAGCGTGGCCCAAAAAACCAACTAAACGGAAGATTACGGCGTAACTCCATCCCAAGATTATGTCGTAACTCCGCTCTCACATTACACAATTACGATGTAACCATGATTTATTGAAGATACAATGTAACTCATTCCTGATGTTACGTCGTAACCTGATTTTCCAGAGCAAATTACGAAGAAATGGATGTTCAGTAACTATTAACTAAAGTTATGTCGTAACAAGATCTGGCCTATAAATACCACTCAAATTCCATCATTTCTAATCATCCCATTTCACACACAACATCAGTGAACGTGAGTAGAAGTAAAAGGCAGATCTTAGGGAGCATACGGAGCCATCTCCAAGGGAGAAATCACTCCCCTACTTGGATAAAAAGCAATAGCATTTTGTCTTTTCTTTACTTTCAATTCATGTATTTCATAATATTAAACATTGAATCGATTGTTTTAGTTAATCTGAGCGGCTAAGCACCTCTGGTGCTAGCCTAGTTATGATTCCTTAAATGTTTTGCTTATATTTATATTGCTTCCGTATAATTATTTCTAGTGTATGCATGCATAGTTTGTTGGTAGCTGCCCTTCTTTCGGTAGTTTTGAATGGCGGTAGTGGCTAGTTAATTAGGAGATATGACCAACTGACCCTAAGTAGGTAGACTGAGTGAGAAGGGTAAGATATGACCAACCGACGACCCTTCTTCGCTTATGCGATTTGACCAACTGATCACCTACCGTTTGGATGAACTTAAGAAGTTAGGGATGAGTTTTTAAGATGCTAGCACCCGGGCACTCATTATTATGAATCTTGCATGTAGCGGTACTTAATGACTTGGCTTAGGGGACTAAAAACAACTGGACTTTCAATGGGTCACCTGCGATCTCCAGTGGAAACCTTTGCTGATTGGTTAGGATGAACTGACCAAATGCTGTCCTAGCGACTTTTACCCCCACTTGAAGTAATTGGAAGTAATTAAACGTAAACTTAACTTGATAGGATGAATAACTAGGTTAGCACACTTCTCCCCTATTGATCACAACCCTTGCCTTTACTTGCTTTTCTTATTTTCTTGTTTTAGCAGTTAATTAATCATTTCAACCTTAAAATCTATTAAAATCTGTGACACCTAGACTTAGTTTAAATCCGCACTCATAGCTCTTGGGACGACCTCGGTTTTACCTAAATACTACACTACATACGACCGGGTACATTGCCCGTTAGTGCATTATGGTAGACCATAGGTATAACGAGACAATATAAATATTAAAACCTGGTCAGTAAAACCTGCATCATCAGACTACAACTGAGTTAGGGTTTGCTCTCCAAAATTTTACCTCTTAAAATACAGAAAAATCAAATTCTATATATAGATTTACACAGTGGCGTCACCCTTTGCATCGACGGCGTAGTGGGTAGCGTCATTAGGGTTTTTCGTTAAAGGAGTCATCGATGGGACAGCGTCACTGAGAGTTAATAACGCCGTCGGTCTTTAGTTGAGGCGTCGTCTGAATTCTAGATATGGAACATGCAGGGTGAAAATTATGAGTGACGCCCTCCATATTTAAAGCATGACGCCGTCCGGCTTTATGACCAGGAATTTCACTGAGTCGTCGCGTGCATGTTTTGATCAAGTCTTCATAGAGGAATGGCGTCGCCCTTTAGATGGGACGCCGTTCTGCTGATTAGTCTTTAGTGGCTTCGATCTTGAGTTTGCCATTTTCTTCATGTTTTTGCTCCTTTTCGTCCAAAAGTTTCTTCATTCCAGCATTTTGCTTCCAAAAGACCTAAAAAGTGAAAATGAACGAAATTAAGTAGTAACGGATATAAAATGTGTCAAAATAGGGCTTAAATGACCCCCTAAAAGCGTACGTTTTGAATCCTTATCAAATATCCTTACACTTGGTATTTGCTTGTCCTCAAGAAAATGTGCTTTTGACCAATCAGTTTATAAGTTAGGGGGCATGAAGCATCAGTTTAAAATAGTTATAACAAGTAAAAGCACCACAATAGTAATAACAAGAACGGAAATTATATACTAGCACCTCACAAGTGGTGTTTGGATTCTCTCATCTCTCGGGTTTATATGAAATATAATATGAATGGAAATGGAAGATAAACACTCATTACTTGGCATAGTACATAGATTACCATAAGCTTGAGAATTGATAAAACCTCCACCGCTTTGACGTAAGCATCAAGGAACAACTATCTAAGAGGTCTTTACAAGGGTTGTAACGTTAGACTTAGGGTAGGGAAGTAAGGGGTTTTGTTGGATAGGGGATATTTAGTGGTGGCAAGTCAAAAATCTTATGTTACAAGCATGTAAAGCGTGGCGTTGCTAAGCCAAGACTCGACTCACTAACACTAGATAACTTGAAACAAAACAAACATAAATTTAAAAACATAAACATAAAGATAGATGTAGGATGGTAGCCCGTATGTTTTTTTTCATACCTTTTTACTCTACCATCCTGTACGATAACATCAAAATATAAGGATTTATAGGAGCATCCCTACACTTGACTTTTTATTTCTCTAACACTAATTGACCCGATTTGAAAAGATCAAAACACTTGGAGTATTTAATTACGTAGACAAACGGAATTTGAATTTATCATTCTTTCCCGTTACTCCATAAAATATTACTTTTACCCATGAGTCCCAATCGTCCCAAAAGCATTGTACAAAGATATGACTCGACTTAGCAACCATGCAAGTAACTAGATATTGAACTAAGGGTTTAGTAATGATAACAATAATGCACTAAAGATGAATGCATACAAGGTAGGCTAAGGCGATTTGAGTGTACATTTGGGGGTGGATTGTAAACTATGTTCTTCATTGATATTTCGGAAAACCGAAACATCACGAGAACCTTGAAAGGATAGGCTCTGAGGGTTAACTAGGGGTATCGTGTACTAAAGATGAGTACATCGCAAGGGTGTGGGAGTAGTTACTCAACGATGTGAAGATGTAATTATAATCACAGGGTTTCAAACAAAGGTCATCCTAATGCCTCTTATCATTTAGTTATTCCTAACTACACAAGTATAGTCTCACTAGTGATCTCGGAATGCATCACAAAATAAGTTCTAGAATCTATTATACTCTGCGGTACACTACTTTCAGCATTAAAAATGATGCTTTATTCCTAAAGATCAAAGGCAGGCCTCACATTGTTTTAGGTGGAATTTGAGTGGTAAGCGGTTTTTGTGCTAGTCATATAATTCCTATCCATGAGGCAGCTTTAGACTAAAAGTTTAGCTCATAAATGTCATAAAATTTTGAATTTGGTACTAAAATTACCTTTCACCGAATATTTCTCATAGTTTTATTGCACAGTACTAAAACAAGACAAATGATCAAATTGAGTGAATAGTTTCTAAGTTCCGTTTTATTCTCCTCTCACACTTAAAATGAACATTGTCTCCAATTTTCTTCGAAAGCATCAAAGTTATGACAAAGGAGGTAAAGTAAGGAAAAAGAAACTAGTAATCCCTTATTAGCTGTTAGGATATGTATGAAGTGCGGTTAAATCCTTTTCAAAGAAGATATAAGTAATAAGCTTTATCAATGCGTGTTTCTTCTTCTTGCCCAATATAACTGCACACTTATAAGAAAACAGAATAAAACTAACCGTAAAATGGGTAAAACTATATATGACACACAACTACACTAGAAAGCAAATAAGATATAATGCTTGTGGAATGCATGTTTGCAGTTTTTTTGAAAAATTAAGACATGGGAATTTCCAAAAATTTATAAAATTTTACGAGAGAAAATAAAAATTGAGCATTCTGTTTCTACAGCGGCGTGTCCGGGGCTTTAACTGACGCCGTCAGGTTGTCTGACAAAAATGGTGCTGCATTTTTCTGAAAGAATTCGGAAAAATTATGTCACTAAAACACGGAAAAATTATTTTAAAACATCCATTATGACTCGATACAAGCATTTGACTCTAAAACACATATATGCAATTTAATAGTTGCAATTCTCATGTTCATGTTCTTAAAACTTATGTGATCTTAAGCTACACTTATCTTTTGTAAAAATACCTTTATATGAAATTAAGGCGAGGTTAAAGACAAAATAAAGCATTTTCACAAAGTCTAACATGAGAATAAACAATCAATGAAAAAGATATAAAGACACAAAAATTTAAAAAATAAAACAAGCAAACAATTAAGCATGGGTTGCCTCCCACGAAGCGCTTTTTCTTTATTTATGAGTAGGTATAAGCTAGACTCGATGCGTGTTCCTACGTGACTTCCTTACCGTTATTATTTTCATTCACTAAGCGTTCATCATAGGGTTGTACACGTTGTATGCTTACCGTGAACTCCCTCCCATCATCGTCCAATATGATAATGGTTCCACTTCTTATGTTTGTTTCTTTTTTACATTATAGGGACAAACCATTTTGGCCTATTCCTTCCTTTTAATGCTTTTAATCTTGAATGCTATACAGAGCACCTTTTTCCTTCAAAAATTCTTTAGGGTTCTTTTTGGTAGTGTTTAGTGGTGTAGTGTACCCTATGTTTTATCACATTTCCACAATTTTGAATCTATCTCTCACTCATGTAATCCACATGATCCTTTTTCCCAATCAAATATTTTCCTCTTAAGCTGTATTGTGGAGACTTCGTAAATTCTTATTTTTTATCTTCTCCTTAGTCTTTAAAAAGGATATCTCAGAAAAATAGGTATCCTAACTTTTGTCTTTTACTTTAAAGTATAATAACACCATCACGCATTTGATTGTTGCCTTGGTGGCGAGGAAAGGTGTTCCAGATTAATGGCATGTGTTTCGCCGTCCTCAATGTCTACAATTTTAAAAATCCACGGATAGATAATACTTGCAACCTCAATTAAAACATCCTCCGCTATTCTAAAGGGGATAAACATATGATTAGTTTGCTACTTGAAAACTCTTATATTGGTTTGGTTGGTTCCTCCTTGAAATAACTTATTATAGGCTGATAACGGCATTAGGTTTACATGGGATCCCGGTCGGCTAAGGCTTTCATATTCTCTAAGTCACCAATGTTACATGGTATTATGAAGTTCTCACAAATCTCTTGTTTCCTAGTTATTGGAACAAGAATTGCCTCGTGCAAAAGGTCCATAGGCAATGGTGTCATATTCTTCCTCCTGTTCACCTAAGAGGTTTTACTAAGGCATCATTATACCTAAAGTTTTTCACTTGGTTAACAGTTGTTTTCTCATTGATCTCATGCTTAAGGTACTGTCCAATGGTTTTGTGTTTATCAGAATTGTTAGGAATTAGAAATTCCAGGTATTAAAGAGTCGGTCACCTCAAGTATATGTAATCGTTAGAAAGCTCGTAGTCGTAGTTATTTTAAGTTAAGTAGTATTTAGTTAAGTAACACCGTGGAGGATGGACGGGTCTTTACCCCTTTGTATGCACGATCCACAGCCCGATGTGTGGCGTTTTATGTAAGACTATAAATACTCTCTACCTCCCAAGGTAGAGAGTTGGAGCTCATAATAATATCTTTCACTTTCTCTCACTAAGTTCCCTAAACCTCTAACTTTCTCTCTCTAGAATTCCATCTATATTCTACCTTGTGTTAATGTTATGATGTGTATGTGAAAAGTTATATCTTACAATTGGTATCAAGAGCCATGGTTAGATCATATCTTACACATCTTTGGATTTCTAGTGGTTTTTAGGTGGTTTTAAGTTTGAAAAAGTTTAGTGGTTTTAGCATCATTTGATTGATTTCTAGTGTTAAAGTTTTGATTTTGGTTGTACTTTTATGTTTAGAATCATCAAAAGTGTTTAGGTTTTCATTTGGTAAGCTTGAATCATCTTGGTTGGGTTGTTTTGGATTGAAAAGTGAGGTTTATATGGGTTTTCAAGCTAGCGACTTAGCTCACGGAATAGTTTCTTGGTAGCGACTTGCTTCACATTTTTGTAGCGACTTACAATGTTGGAACTAGCGAGTTAGATCTAGCGAGTTAAAGTACAAGTAGTGGATTCTCCACTACGGTAGCGACTTGTATGGTAGCGACTTGGTGATGCGAGTTGCTCTTTAGCGACTTGTGTCTCTAGCGACTTGTGTAGCGAATTCTTTGCCAAAATTTGGTTAGCGACTTGGTGCATAGCGAGTTACTACTTAGCGACTTGTATTTCTGTTAGCGACTTGGGACTCTAGCGACTTAGGGGTGTAGCGAATTAAAGCGGTGTAGCGACTTAGTGCACTAATTTCTAGCGACTTAGTGCATTATCTTCTAGCGATTTAGTATTTTATCATCTAGAGTCTTGAGTGATTGTTTAAGGTTTTCTCTTGATTGATAAAATCCGTGAAAGAATCCATTTCCCGGTTTAATCATAGAGCTATAAAATTCCGTATAATCTGTTAACATGTCTACCAACGTTCCCACTGTTATCTCCACTTATTTAGAAGATGTTCAAGCGGTGGTTCGGATACTCGTCCACCCATGCTTGACAGGCCTGACTACGACTCTTGGGCTCAACGAATTAGGCTGTATTGCCTTGGAAAGGAAAATGGTGTCAACATTCTCAAATCCATTGATGAAGGACCATATCGAGTTGAGGCGACTAGAGACATACTTGATACTAATGCAGATGGTACTCCTGTTTACGGAATTGAGAGACCTAAGATGTATGATGAGCTTGATGATAAGGATAAAAAGAGATTTGATGCAGATATCGGGGCTTCAAACATTGTTCTTCAAGGTCTTCCTAAAGACATCTACAAGCTGATCAATCATAACACGGATGCTAAGGCAGTTTGGGACAATGTTAAGATGCTTCTCTCGGGTTCGAATTAACTATGGAAGACAGAGAATCCCAACTCTATGACGAATTTGAGCATTTCAAGATGAAACCGGATGAGAGTGTCTATGAGTACTATGTGAGATTTCATAAGTTAGTTAATGACATGAGGAACATCCGAATGACTATGCCTAACATTCAGTTGAACTCAAAATTTGTGAACAACATGAATCCCGAATGGCACAAGTTTGTTACCGCTGTGAAGCTCACTAAAGGATTGAAGAATACAAACTATGAGCAACTCTATGCCTTCCTCCTTCAGAATGAGAGACATGCTATGTTTGAAAAATTAATTCTCAATCGGTTCAAAACCAACCAGGGAGAGACAAGCTCGTCTAATGACTCTCTGACTTTCTACTCAAACATCGGAATCACAACCAAAGCATCACAAGTCATACCCTTGGGTAATGGTAATCACAAACTCATTCTTGATCCTATGTACAAACAAGGCGATCTTTGATACTCACGTGGGTAGCTTCATTAATCAACTAGCTCTTCTCATCAGTCAAAACATGAATACTCTCCCACCAACCAACAACAACCTCGAGCGCATCTAACCCACACAATCAAGCCACTATTAAAGATGGAAGGATCGTGGTGCAACCATTTCAGGAAAGACAGTATGATCGAGGGGCGAGGTGGAGCTGGGAGAGGTTATGTTGGAAACCCGAATCGAGGAAGGAATGGTAACCAAGGTCAAACTAAGCTCATCAAATGTTATAAGTGTGGTGGAGAGGGACACATTGCAAGGCGTACATCTCCAAAGCGCCCGAGAATCTTGATTACTTGAGAGAGAAGATCTTTCTGGCTCAAGCTCGGGACAATGGTGCTACTCTGAATGAAGAGGAATTGCTATTTCTTCTTGAGGCAATGCCAAGACCTATGATGCAGATGTGGATGAGCGGCCTATTCAGGAGATAGGTCACAATCATCAGAATGCCTTTCAAGTCGCTCATTGTGATGCATACGACTCTGATGTGGATGATGGACCTACGGCACACACAATTTTATGGCTAGCATTTCTCCAATGGTTTCTCCCAAGGTCTCCTCTACATCACTAGCTGGGCCATCCCATGACAAGCTCATCTCAGAGGTAGTAAAACTATACGATGATCTTGATGTGCACGGATGCATGACAAAGTACAATCAGCTGAAACTATTGAATCAAATATTGAAAATATGGGTAATATCAATATTGTCCCATATGATCAATACGTGAAACAAAGTGAAAGTGAAGTTGTACCAAGTGATGCATCTTCTGAAGTCAACAATGACTATGTTTTTGATGAATACACGCATGTGCCTGATGATTCCATTATTTACGAACTAAATGCCTATAAAGAGCGTGTTGCTATTTATGAACAACGTGCTAAGTTTGAGTTGACCACTCGTGAGGAGGAAATGGATAACCAAGTAAGTACAGTAATTAGAAAAAGTAAGTTTAGAGAAGAAATATTGAAACAAGAATTAAATTCCTTGCAAGAAAAACTCTCTAAAACATCTAAACAAAAACAAGAACTTCAAGAAAATGTGAAAATGCTTAAGCAAGAATTTAATGCAAAGGAATCAAAACTCTTGAGAGATTTTTCTAATCTGAAAACTTTGAAAAACAAACTTGAGAACAAGTTGTACATAGAAGGAAACACCATTCAATTTGCTCACATGGTCACTAAACATAGAGTCTTAAGCGATAAGCATAGCATTCCCCTTGTTGAGGAACCGAATCGAGAGGTAATTAAAAAGGCTAGAAATGCTCATAAGGTGCTTTATGATGGTAATGAAATTCTTAAGCCTAGGCAGAAACCTAGTTGCGTTGAGTGCACTGAGGAAGATAAGAAATCGGATGAAGTCACTAGGGAAAGGATGAACAAAAACTAGATGACCCGAAATGCAAAGAGAAAAAGATTATTATCACTCCCCATGACTACAAGAAGGAAAACTGGATTTCCTTGAACATGTTTAAGCCTCAAACATTCCTGACCCCTGAACAAGTGTTCTGGAAAAAGGATATGGACTTGCAAAAGTGAAAATCTTGTTGAAAAGAATCCCCTTGTAGGAAATTCCTAAAGCGTGAGTATCCTCCAAATACACCAATGCATTTAGTTCCTAGAACTATTGCCACTAAGAGCAAGACCTTAATCAGTCAATATGTTATTCTTCAACTATTTACCGATTTTGCGAAAACTTGTAAGAAAAGGATCACACCACTGGGATAAGCGGAAGGGAAAGGGGTTTTGAGCAAATGAAAGAATGTTATTTAACCGAGGTCATGCCTTTCTTTAAACAACTAAAAGATCATTTTGAGAGTCTTAAAGCGGGGACAAAATCAGATATTAAAGAAATGGAAAAGGAATTTGATGCAATGGTAGTTGAAGTTAGTGATTATGGGCGTGCACTAAAATATAATGAGATTGAGAGGAAGAACTTGCATACCTAAAATGAGACTCTTATTCTTGAATGTGTTGCTCAAGATATCTTTTTCACTGCTTCAAATTGCTCTATTAATGCTTCCAAATTTCATGAACTATCTGTGGCCTGAAAGTCTCCCATGATCGTGTCATTGAGCTTGAAAAAACTAATTCTGAACTAAATGAGAAAATTGAACTGGATGATCACAACAATTTGGTTAAACATTTTTCTAAACTGGAAGTTGAGCATTTTAATTTACAACTAAAATATCAACATCTTAAAGAAAATGTTAAAACTTCACATGTCAAGACATCGTCGGATGCTCGAGTTTGATGCGTTTTCAAATTAACAAGCGTGATGAACGATTCAAGCTCGATTACAACGATCGAGAAAGTTGAAAGCCCAAATCTCTCAATTAAAGGGTCAAACGAACAATAAGACAGGCTCCCAAATCCCTCCTTCTTTAGATTCTCAGAATTCTCAAACTTTTCATCTTCAAAACTTAGTTGATGCCTTACAAAAGGAAAACGAGAGTTTTCTAGAAGAAAATGAAAAAGTTAAGCGACATTTTAAAGAGTTATATGATTCAATGAAAGTCACCCGTGACCAAAACAACGAAAAAATAACGTCTTTACAAAAGGAAATTGAGAATCTAAGAAGTCAGGGAAATGGGAAACCGCCACTTGTTTTCAATAAGAATGTTGTCTCAAAGTCACCCTTAGACTGCAAATACACTGTGACAGTTAAATATATTCCTCCTCATCTTAGGAATAATGAACATGCTTTTCATGAATCCTGTGCTCACCTTAAGGATAGTCTAGAATGTCTCAGTGAGATTGTCGAAGAGGATTTCATTAATAAACCTCTTGATAGTGAAGTTAGGTTTGCTTGCCTCCGGGCCAAAGCGATCTCAAGAGTTGCTAGAATGTGTAATTGCCACATGCCCAAAATCCTTAACCTTAGGTGAAAAAGACAAAGCTGTGATGCCTGTTCTATGCCTAGTGCCAAGCAGGAAATCCGTTCTATGCCCAGTCTTAAAAAGAGAAACACTAATGTGCCTTCAAGTAGTTGATTCGGATATGTTAGTGCTAAGAAAGTGAACTTTAGTGTGCCTGCAAAAAGCTCAAATCACAGTCTTAAAGTATACACTAATGTGCCTTCTAGTACTTCAGATCCTTGCACATCAAGTTCGGGAATGCAAAAATTAGATCAACCAACTAATGTTCCCATTCCCTCTACAGGAGTAGTCAGTGACTTTAAAGCGGCAGGTCAAAGTCTCAAGACAATACAAGGAATGATAGGACCTTGCAAGCTAAGAATGTGCACTTGAAGAGAGTAGAAGACCAATCTAGGAACGTTAGGCTTGAGTTGAATAAAGCGAATCGTGTTGATTCTAGTATTAGCCTTAGGCGTCTTGTAATTAATTAATTCGATACTATCTGCAAACCTTGTAATCTTTGCATGCTTGAATTCTGTTGCTAATCATGAATGTGGTGTGAATGCTTTGTCTAATCTTTGTCAAATGCCCAGTTAAAATTGCTAATGCTAATAATCGTGCAAATAAGGCAAAAAGGCAAAAGCGAAAGACATTTAGAAAAGCATTGGAAACCCACAGGAAGAACTTTTATAAAGATAGGTTATTATTGGATACCTTTTGGTCATAAGAATAATCAGTTTTGTTCTCACACTGCTAAGATTATGCCCATTAGAAAATGGATGCCTCTTGGTAGAACTATTCCCTTAAGAAGTAAACATACTTTGAATAGGGCAAATCTGACACCGACATTGCATCTATTCCCAATGATTCCATTGCTTCTACTTCGATATGGATGTTTCGATTCGATGTGGGTGTTCCAAATCTTGTTACTAACCAAATGGAACCCATTCTTGCATGGGGGGGATCCCAATTATCCAGTTATCCATTTTTATGCGTGTTCAACTGCGGATCGTTCAAATCGTTACGTGGTACTGGACTCGGTTGTTCCAAGCATATGACTGGAGACCGGTCGCGGCTCATGAACTCCGTGAGCAAGTTCATCGGGACTGTTAGATTTGGTAATGATCATTTCGGTGCTATTATGGGTTATGGAGATTATGTTGTTGGTGATAGTGTCATCTCGAGAGTCTACTATGTTGAAGGGTTGGGTCATAATCTGTTTTCCGTTGGTCAATTCGTGACTCGATCTAGAAGTTGCCTTGAGAAAACATACACCTTTGTTAGAGATCTTAATGGTAAGGAACTGTTAAAAGGAACTCGTGGGTCAAACCTTTACACCATCTCTATCGATGACATGATGAGGGCTTCTCCAATCCGCTTGTTATCAAAGGCTTCAAAAACAAAGTCATGGTTATGGCACCGTCGTCTCAATCACTTGAACCTCGGCACCATCAACGATCTTTCGAGAAAGGACCTAGTTGTAGGTTTACCTAGACTAAAGTATGAAAAGGATCATCTTTGTTCACATGTCAATTGGGAAAAAGCAAGAAGTATGCCCACAAACCCAAACCTACTAACTCATCACGAAGTCCTTCATATGATTCATATGGACTTATGTGGACCAATGAGGGTACAAAATATCTTTGGGAAGAAATATGTGTTAGTTGTGGTTGATGATTACTCTAGATTCACATGGGTCAAGTTCATAAGGACAAAGGATGAAACTCCTGATATCATCATCAAACTCATCAAGCAGTGCGGGTTCGACTTAACAAAACCGTCGGAATTGTCGAACAGACAATGGGCTGAGTTTGTCAACAAACAACTTAATGAATTCTATGAAAGCGTTGGAATCAGTCATCAAAGAAGTATTTCACGAACTCCTCAACAGAGCGGTGTAGTTGAAAGACGAAATCGGACTCTGTTGAAGCCGCTAGAACAATGTTGATTTACTCAAAGGTTCCAATGTTTCTCTGGGCTGAGGCAATCGCCCCTGCATGCTATACACAAAATCGTTCCTAATCCACACGTACATGGAAAAACTCCATATGAACTTGTCCACAACAGAAAACCTAATCTCTCTTTCCTTCGTGTGTTTGGTGCATTGTGCTATCCAACTAATGAGGGTCAAGACTTAGGTAAACTAAGGGCTAAAGCTGACATTGGAGTATTTGTAGGATACGCACCAAACAAAAGGGATACGAATCTATAACAAAAGAACCGAAATATCATGGAAACCATTCACGTTACGTTTGATGAGTGACGGTCAAATGGCTCTGGACAATCCATTCGGGACCCGCACTTCAAGACAGTCCCATTGGTTCATCTCTTGTTCCAAACTCTACTCAAGAAACTCCATATGTACCCCCATCCGAAGATGATGTAAAGAAATTGTTTGATCCTATGTTTGATGAACTGTATGATTCAAACACGAATGAGGTAATGATTCACAGCTTGAGAGGATGCTCATATTCCTGTGAATGAAGTCAATCCATCAGTCTCAATATCTTTAAGTCAAGAAGCACTGCTGGCGATCCTTGATCTCATCAACAAATCATCATTCTTCAAATGTACATCATGGAAATGTTTATGGCATCAATGATGAAGTTAATCCCTTTGCTACACCTGAAGATGCTCCATTTGAAAACATATTTGCTACTCCTGAATCATCATCAGAACCATCTTCTTGGAGACATCGACTCGCTACCTCAGTTCCTCAACAACCGCCACATGAACACCTTAGAAAATGGACTCACGATCATCCATTAGACAACATCATTGGAAATCCCTCTCGTTCTGTATCAACCCGGAAACAACTTGCAACCGATGCCTTATGGTGTTTCTTCAACTCCGTACTTTCTAAGATCGAACCAAAAGATGTTAAAACCGCCATGAATGAAGACAATTGGTTCAATGCCATGCAAGATGAAATTCATGAGTTTGATCGACTTGATGTATGGAAGTTAGTACCTGCTCGGACGTGCTATGATTATAGCTCTCAAATGGATCTTCAAAGTAAAACTTGATGAGCATGGTGATGTGTTGAAGAACAAGGCTCGTTTAGTTGCTAAAGGATATCGTCAAGAGGAGGGTATAGACTTTGAAGAATCTTTTGCTCCTATTGTTCGAATCGAGGCAATCGAATCTTCGGCTACTATTTGCTAGTAAGAACATGGTAGTGTATCGGATGGATGTGAAGGCGGCATTTCGAGCGGAGATCTTAAAGAAGTCGTCTCGTCGGCCAACTGAAGGATTTGTGAATCAAGAGCATCCTACTCACGTTTATCGTCTGAAGAAGGCTCTCTACGGTTTAAAGCAAGCTCCGAGGGCATGGTATGATACACTGTCAAAGTTTCTTCTATCATCGGATTGATAAAGGAGATTGATCCTACATTGTTCACCAGGAAGTCGGGCAAACATTTAACTCATGTTCAAATTTATGTTGATGATATTATTTTTGCCTTCGTGACCCAATGGAATGTGATCATTTTCTAATGAAATGAGTTCTAAGTTTCAAATGTCAATGATGGGACAAATGTCGTTTTTCTTGGGATTACAAATTTCACAAAGTTCCGGAGGCATTTTCATAAATCAATCTAAATATGCAACAGAGATTTTAAAGAAATTTGGATTTGATTCAAGTGACCCTGTTGACACCCCATGATTGATCGAACCAAACTAGATGAGGACCACTCAGGGATCATGATTGACCAAACGAAATATCGTAGTATGATTGGATCACTGATGTACCTCACAGCTAGTAGACCGGACATCTTGTTATTTGTTTGCATGTGTGCTAGATACCAGGCTAAGCCTACTAAAAAGCACCTTGAAGCAGTTAAGCGGGTCTTTCGGTATCTCCAAGGAACCATCAATATGGGACTATGGTACCTGAAGGACACCAGTATGTCACTAACGGCCTATCGAGATCTTGATCATGCAGGTTGTCAAGATACACGTCGAAGTACATCTGGAGGTGCTCGGTTTTTGGGTGATAAGCTTGTGAGGTGGTCTTCAAAGAAGCAAATGAGTACTTCTATTTCCTCTACATAGGCTGAATACATAGCCATGTCATCATGTTGTGCTCAAATCTTATGGATGAGATCTCAATTATCTACTATGGCTTTGAATTCAACAAAATCCCTCATCTTTGTGATAATAAAAGTGCTATTGCTCTCTCATGCAACAACGTTCAACACTCAAGAGCAAAGCATATCGACATTCGACATCATTTCATCAGGGAACAAGTGGAAAAGGTGTGGTGGAACTATATTTTGTGAGGTCTGAATATCGGTTAGCGGACATCTTCACCAAAGCTCTTCCAAGAGAGCGTTTTGAGTTTATTCTTCCACGTCTTGGCTTGAAAAGCCTTCAACGAATACTCTCAAAGCGTCTTGGAGGAAGGCGAGGAGTAAAGGTCTGTCTTCATCTATCTCATGTAAATACTTATTCGAAAAAAAAAACTAAATACAAAATTATAAAACCTTCAAAATCCATAAAAATCGAAAAATTGAAAAATCTTCAAAAATATTGTCTTTTGTCATGCGTTTTCTCGGTTCGATAATATCTACGGTCTTTGTGCTGTCATTCAAAGAATGACACGGGACTTTAGAGGTTGTTCGAATTCAAAAAATCAAAAAAATCAAAAATTATGTTTGAGAGAAAGAGAAACAATGGTTTATTGTCATTTTCAGGCAATAACCGGTTTTAAAAGAAAGAACAGAGCCATGTTTTACCATGTTTTCAAATTCCATGCTCCGATTCTATAACATTTATCTGCTGAAAACTAAATGCTTTGAAAAATAACTCGGTCTCTATTTTTGATAATCATCGGGACTTATCTGTCAAAATCTCTATCGCTCAATCAACAACCTATGTCATTGATTGAGGGGAGAATGATTTCAATTAAATTAAAAGTTATTTGGCATTAAATTGTTTTCAAAAGATGTACATGCATGTTTAACCAATGGAGTTTAAAATCTCAACATCAGATCCTTATCGGTTAAAAGCGCTTTCATAATCAAGTCACAATTCTCCTTAAAAGCTTTCAAAATCAATTTAAATCTACAGAGATCACAAATCTCAAATGTTTTAATAATTGTGATCGGGGAAGAAGTTGTGATTTAAATAGGATTTAAAGCGATAATTAGATAAATGGTTTCTTAAGTGATTAGCATGTTTGCCTCCCGTAAGTGACAAACGATTTCAAATTTTCCATGCACACATTGAGGGGAGCATCTATATTAAACCACAATGATTTGAAACGTGATCACTTATCTCAATGTGCAGGTTCCCTCTAGTATGTGTAAAACTCTTTTCAAACCTCGAGGCACATATTGAGAGGGAGCAAAATCATGAAAATCTCATCCTTCCCCAAAATGCTTTATCTACTTGATTCGATTTGGGAAGTGATGTTGATATCTTTTAGAAAATGGTAATCAAAGAAGTTAATTCTTTCTCTTGCCTCCGTGTGCAAAACATTTTCAAATACTTGATGCACATGTTGAGGGGAGTTCTCGTTCTAAAAATATCAAAAACAATTCAGGTACAAAATGCTTTGATAATATATCACAAGTATCTGATTGATTTTCAAATGGTTTTCAATTGGTTCCAACGGCAGATGAACAATACCAAATAGACCGACCAACTTTACTTTATGTGCGGTGATATAAGGATGATAAGGTTAGGTATTTGTTCCCATGATCCGCCAGTTCCGGAGGGATCTACCGGGAACTATCCACTAGTTAGTGTAGAGTTCTTAGGTATGATAATAAAAGGAGAAAAATGAGATATGGGAAGAGTGCAGACTGAGGCTGAGCTAGTCTTGGAATAAACCCAACAAGGTTCTAGCTATGAAGTCTCGGTAAGCCCTGAAGGGGTTGAAGAATTAAAAAGAATTGAATGAGAAAAGGGTGAAAACAAATAGCCCTCCATTTATTCAACCTTAGGGCAGAAACCGGGTTCAATTCATATGCTCCTGATGGTAACATCGGTATTGAAGACAAGCGTCATGGACCCGGTGGCGCTTGCACTTCAACTTCCCAAACCACTCAAGTTCCTCTTAAAAGGACTTGTTTCATTCTCACGGGGAACCGACATTATCTATCGACTTTCTCTTAGAGATTGTTGATATTGAAGAAGGAGACCCTCTCCTAGTCTCGACAGGATCCAAATATGCACAAATTGAGTCTAGAGCCACGAGATCATCAATAAATCTCATTAGGACACTTTCAATGAAGACTCTCTGTTTCACACAATGTGGAAAGAGATTATATCTTGAGTCCTACGCATTATCCTTGTGGTATTGCGGAACATCCGAGTGATGTGTTTACATATTCACAATGAAGATGGAAAGCCTTCTGGAGCCAACATCTAACAAGCTCTTGGTAGGTGGCATGTGAGATCTATTATCTGAGATCAACCATGTGACAAGCTGAGCGAAACAATGGGGCGATTCAATCTTTTGAATCAATCACGGTTCAGGTTATGGATTGACGGATACCTTTGAAAAACCGGTCTTTGTGCTTTAAAACTCTTTTCATTAGCACGTCGACCGTGTACTAATTTTCAAATCAAAAGGTGTTTTATGATTGATAATTGATTTTCATTAAAACCTTCCTTGTATTGCAAAAACAATTTCTATTGAGCAATACTCGATTGTTTTTCAAATATCTTTTCATCAATCGGTGGACTCAAATTATTTGGTTCACTCACTCCGTGTTGTCTTCTTTGAGATGTTCGGTTTGAGAACGGCTAGAGCATTGCGAAACCTGTCAAGGAAATTCTTGAATTATACCGATCACGAGGCGTACTTATGCTTGATCAGCGAGGAACCGTGGGCGTGTACCTCAATTCAACGAAAGTGATCAAAGACACTTTCGTGCGATTTATTGCTAACTGTTGTATGCGGGTACACCCGGCGTTTGCGGTGTTCGAGAATGAAGCGGTCAATCCATAGCCGCATGCTCACTTAACACATTCATCTCAAAAGAAATCATGATTAGTGCATCAATGACTCTGATATTTCACTCCATGCTTACGCTCTGCTGCCAATATCATGATTCAACAAATGCTTCCGCTACTCGATGAGAAGATATCATGATCCAGAATGTGAGCATGTCGGTCCTAATGTCACAACATCACATAATACCAACACCACAATGGATGTATCAGAGATTTTCTACTAGTGATGATCTCAAATGAGCTGGCTCAACATTATTATCCGTGGATCATAAAAGACCTCCACTTGGATTAACCAAACATGCAATGTGAAGAATCAATGACTACGAGCTTAGGAACAAAGGACTACATCAAGAATGCAAGAACAATTGTTAATGTCATATCTGTTTGTATTCAATGTAATTTTAGTGCATGATTGAGGTGACCTCCCTTAGGGGAGATTGTTAGGAATTAGAAATTCCGGTATTAAAGAGTCGGTCACCTCAAGTATATGTAATCGTTAGAAAGCTCGTAGTCGTAGTTATTTTAAGTTAAGTAGTATTTAGTTAAGTAACACCGTGGAGGATGAACGGGTCTTTACCCATGTATGCACGATCCACGCCCGATGTGTGGCGTTTTATGTAAGACTATAAATACTCTCTACCTCCCAAGGTAGAGAGTTGGAGCTCATAATAATATCTTTCACTTTCTCTCACTAAGTTCCCTAAACCTCTAACTTTCTCTCTCTAGAATTCCATCTATATTCTACCTTGTGTTAATGTTATGATGTGTATGTGAAAAGTTATATCTCACACCACTCAGTTCCAAGTCCCGCCCATACAAAACCTTGCAACACATTTGTGTGTTCACAAACCCACTTGCCAGGAATATGTAGAGTTAATGTTCAAGTCCACATGGGTAAAATGAATTCACAATAATCGTAGTGTGAGTTAAATGGTTTCACACTCATCGCTAAAAACAACATCGTATTTATTTCACTAAGTTCATGACACCAAAGCGTAAACATCGCACCAATAAAAATTGGTAATCATCGTTTCATCGCTGCCCTAATAGGTAATTTGCCAATTTACCTCAATGATTCAAATATAGTAGCGCGCTTCGATTTCCTAACTTTGGGTCAATAAGAGCTGGAGTGTTAATTCCAATAGGCCTATTCACAATATTGGCCAGCCACTCGCAAGTGACTAATGGTTCATGATGTAGGGACTTCGAACATGGCAAATACTTAGTGACAATAAAACATTCGGATATAGCATGCAGTTCAAAGCATTTGTGTTCGATTAAAAATGTAGCATGTATCTCCCTCCAAGAGTTTGTAAAACAGTTAAAAGAGTAAAAGTGGGGCTATGAACTCACAGTAGTTCATATAAGTTAAAGTACTTGTGAAAGTAAATGAAAACAGTTTGAGCATGTATCTCCCCCAAAAGTAGTATAAAACAATTAAAAGTGGCGCTATGAAAACTCACCTGGTAATGATTACTGGGATGACAAAAAAGTGGATACAGGAAAT
This sequence comes from Chrysanthemum makinoi, assembly GCA_910596185.1. Lineage (NCBI taxonomy): Eukaryota > Viridiplantae > Streptophyta > Magnoliopsida > Asterales > Asteraceae > Chrysanthemum > Chrysanthemum makinoi. The sequence goes on along the minus strand of OU343222.1, from coordinate 219,222,481 downwards.
ATAGCGTGAATCTAGAAAATGACCTATTATGAATGATATGATATGTAATGAGTTGCAATGTAATGTTATGCATGCATTTCATATGTTATTTATACCATTTGCGAGTTTTGAAAATATCACTCATCGTCGAAAAAATACTCGTTTGACGTCTTGACCAATCAAAAATTACTTTACAAGTTTTACGCCAAAATGTCATCCTACAATGGTTTTATAATGATTTACGGTGAAATTATCACTTTTAAAATTAGTGAAAATAATGTCGCCGGAAATTTCTTGAAAGTGACAAAATGGCTTCAAAAACTAGTCCTAATGGTGTATACGCCGCGCTAGGAAACGAACTCGACGGTTTTGGAAAGTTTGTATCGAGAATCTAAAAGTTTCCTCTCAGGAGTTTTCGACATAAAGGTCTCGAACATAAAGATAATAAAGGTTAAAGATGGTGATTTTAGTTACCGTAACACTTATCTCGTAAAAATAATATAGTTTTTCTAAAAATAATAGTTACGGCAAGTTTATGAAAATGTGTATATCTTAGTCGCTTTCAAACCGCTTTCTGGTATTATCGATGCCCTTAGCCGTCAGATCAAAAGTATACTAATATATTTTGATAAGTCGGGAAATAATTTGTAAAGCTTAGGACTCGCTTTTGACTCGCATAAACTAGAATTAACATGCTGAAATTTCAGGATATATCTATATTTAGATCATCAAACTTGAAAAATTCATAACTTCTTCGTTATAACTCCGCTTTAATCGTCTAAGCATTTGCCGGATTCGCTTTTAAAGTATATTTTCTAATTACCTAGGCCAAAATTTATTGTGCCTACTGTCGGATTTTCCAGAAAAACAAAATAAGGACAGACCACTTATAATACTTGTCGAAAATAGTTTTTCTCGTACTAAACCTATTCCAATCCATTCAAAACAACTCCAAAGCTATTCTAATCCTACCATACACCTTCTTAGGGTGTCATGGGTTCCTAGACATCACCAAGACTAATATATAACAAGGGATAATTTATAGGATGACTCATATATGTATAACTCTTAAAAACAATGTAAAAATGGTATAAACATCCATAAGTCTTGCATGCTTTGTTCAAAAATGATAAGATAAATATGAAATGATAATGAAAGATGTAAAATGAAAATGATATGCTTACTAGTTTACTTGATGAGGTGATAAGGACAAGGGATTAAACCTAAACACCCTAGGTTTTTATTTCAAAACCTTGATTAAGAGTGTAACTAAATTGTTTAACACTTGAAAATGGAAAAACTTGGATGATTTCTCTTATCCCCTTAGGTTGGCCGGTTCTAGTATGAGAGAAAAGAGGAGAGATTTTGATTTTTCACTTTGAAAAATGATGTATCTATGTGTTGAATTATTGATTGAATGAAATAAGACTTGTTTGTAAAGACAAGATCCACAATTCAAGTGGAGTTGATGGATCTTGTCTAGTTCATTTATTTATTTCTTTTACTTTGTTATCATGTATAAAAAAATGTGTAAGTAAAGTAGATGTAAGTTATATAAATATAAGTTGTAACTTGTATACACATTAGTGTATTTAAGGTAGTTTTAGCTAAAAGTAAACTTTAATGGATCAAAGTAAAGTATAATGAGATCATAAAAATTGTAAAATACATTTCTTGTAAAATTTGAGTGATATAATAATTATCGTGTAGTTTTTTTTTTTTTTAAGAAAAGCGCGTCGTGGATAATATAAATTTAACAATTTATATACTAAAATAAATTTAAAACACTGGGTAAACTCAAATATTATTTTTATAAACTAAATGTAAGTATAAAAATATGTCGGGATAATTTTTGGAAGCATCGGGTTATATTTTCAAAATAATAACTTACTAGCGATAACGCTTATTTAATATAAAATTTACGCTGTAAATGTGAAATGAAATGTCATGAATGAACTAACATGATGCAAATGATGCTAATGAAATGTAGACTAAACTTAGTCTATATGAAATGTTCGTGATGATATGATCATGAATCCGCCGCTAAACCATTAAGGTTACGCTAATTTGAAACAAGTAAACCAAGTTTACTATAAATGTTGAAATAATGAGACATGAATTGGCGCCGAGAATGACTGAAGCACGGGTTGTCACATTAGCTTCTCCTCAATTGTGCATGGCCACATACTAGCCGAACTCAGATCCTCCTGTTGGTCGGCCCGCTCCACCAATCCTCTTGCTGACCCCCTTAATGATAACAACATTCCATTTCCCCTCTCCCTAGGTTGCCTAGTCGGTCCCTCGCTTGCTATCGTGAACTAGAATGACGAGGGATAACCATCTAAAAGAATAATCAACTATTAGTAAAATCTAAGTACGATAGTGGACGCAAAGAAACTACGCTTGAAGGAAAATCCTAAATCTACCCAATCCTCACAGTCATAGCCTAAGCTCTAAGGGTCCTAAAACACGGCTCGATACCATAAATTGTAACACCCCAACCCGACAAGGGTAAAGATATCACAATTACGGTTTCATATCAGAACCTTAAGTACTATACAATAACGGAAGCCTTTACAAAACCTACAAAAGAAAATATAAATAACTTAATAATCAAAATAAATATAAGATCCCTATTTTCAAATCTTGCTCAGCTCTACTACTCTCAACCCAGATCGCCTATCCCATAAGCTCATCTTGAATGCTTAATACCTGCCAGGAAAAGAAAATGCTTGGTGAGCTTACAAAGCCTAGTGAACAGATATAACAAAACAAAAGCTAAAACGGAACGAGATACAAATAACGAAATCACAACGAAATAAGAATGACGAATCATTGAGGATTTTGCGGAAGCACAAATATACGAAATCCAAAGAAAAAATGGCGATAAGAGCAACACATAGCACACTAATAACACAAACACAAACACATCAAGAAAATATAGTACATATAAGCCAAGTTTAAAAGTCTAAAGGCTATCGGAAACAATTTCTAGAAAGTAAACATGGCATTCATACAAGTCAATTAATCTACATTTACCACACTTAATTCAATATTGTAGAAATGAAATAGCAGTCAAATCATGGCATTCACACATGCAAATAGAAAACATAGTAGGAAAACTATAACTAAATAAGCAAAAGACATAGCATAGCAATTAGCAAATTATCAAAACAGATATCATAATTAAACCATTTGCCAGACCAAACTTTAATATAAGCAAAGTCTAAACATAGCAGATCAACCATAAGTAGACAGATAACTAACTATAGGCAAGGTTTACAAAATTAATCGAACAATCATACATACTAAACTTCTAGGGATACTCAATTTCACACTAGCACATTCATCACACAGATCAAAGAATTCACATAACGATAAACTAACATAACATCGGATGACAACATACGAATCATATTTATACATATTAATCATATCCTAGCATGGCCTACGGTAGTTACGTAATCATATAAGAGCATAAACACATTCAATAACATAACATAAACCTAATACATAAATATAAACACTTGAAAATACCAATCATAAACGTAATACTTAACACGCATACATAACAAATAAGGATTTAGTTAACTACCGCGAGCCCCATAACTTATCATATCAAAAATAACTACTTATTCAGAAAGTAACCTCAGAAAATAATTGGAGTAGCTAGCTCCCAGAATTTTGTGAAGACACGTATTGCACACGACATCATTCACCGTGAAAACATATCAAATAACTTGATGTGGATCTAGGATGCATCCATACGCCCCAACAAACAGATAGTGGCCATACTATCAATAAACAGATAACGGAAAGGGACGGGCGAACATCACTCTATCGCCCTAGAGTCATGCCAGAGGTGCATCATCGACACGGACATAGAACCCCCATGACTAGTGAAAATATTGGCTCGGGTGTCAAACTAACTTAGGTCAAACAGATTGTCATAAATGACATAGATCATAATCAAACACAAAGTTCAACAGATAACATATAAGATAATTCATATCATAAGGTTCATGTTCAAAGGTTCGAATTCGAAGTTAATGTCGTAGTCACATATCATACTTTCATAATCAGAATTTCATAACCAAATATTCACAATTCAGAAGTTCATAATCAAATATAGCAAGGTTCAACAAATGTGCATATCAAAGTCTTTCTAACATAACGTTCAAGTCAGATATTTCATGATTCAATAAAATAGGTGTTTCAAACAAGCAATGATCAAACAATCGAAAGGGTTCATAGCAATGGCATAGGAAACCCTAATAATTGAAATAGAAAAGCTAACGAAAGAAAACGCCATAAGGGACCCATGAAAAGGTCAATATCCGCACCTTAAAGCAATTGAGAGAAAAGCAAACTAATGAGTGAATCACGAAGATATAACGTCGCGTCTCCTTCAACGAATCTACACGGATTATGATTTATTTAATACTTGTTAGCATCATTAAGTTATAACGGATTTATCGCATTCACACTCTTTAGAGTTGTAAGTATATTCCTATTCTTAGTGACGGACGGAATTACGACATTTTAGAGTCTTAATCATTAATTAGCCAAACTTTTGTGTTACAAATGATAAATGGTAAAATTAAGGGTTTAATATGATAAATATCTCATTTGAGGCTTATATGATCATCTTTCAAAGTATAGGGTTTATAAATGTCAAGAACGGATTTTAGGACTTTCTTTCAAAATAGTTTACACAAGCCTTCATAACTTACATGATTAACCAAGACTCACACGTAACATTGTTCGAACACCACCTTAATGAGACCATGCATGCAATACTTTAGTTCATGATATTTGACTCCTTGCATAAAATCATATCTCACGCATGTTTACAACACCCTTAATACTAGCTCGTTATATCGCTAAATCAACAGTTATTAATGACCTCAAAACTTACTATTTTCACATGAAATAACGAATCAACACACCTAGCTTCTTAACCCTAATCGACCCTAATTATGACCTAGGGTTTTTCCCAAACTTTTAGTATCATATTAACGAGTGTTAAATTGACTCACGTGCTACAGATTTTAATGACCCATCTCTTGGCCCAGAACTTGTGAAAAACCGAACAGAAAAAGAATCAAACTCATGTATGCATTTACCCAAACCACCACACCATGTCAACTCATTTACATTAGGTTAACGAGACCCAACTTGACCCATTTCCCTTGCTTCGACCCAACACCAAACACAATGGAAAAATCACAGCTTATAATCATGTTGTTTTTGACTTACAAACCATTCGACACATAAACACTTAACCATTTACTTAAGTCGACCTAATGCTAACCTAAATTCCAACTCGACATCATCAAGGCTGTTTCGACAAGGTTTTCGACAAGGGCAGCTCATGCATGCACATCGACACTTAACCAAATCACAACAGTAATTACATGTGAGGTGTATTGTTTCAACACGTAGCTTATTAACACGACTAACTAGTCCCATGCTCAGATTTATTTATGATTAAGTTACATGTTCGATACTTGTTTATGAGTTTTCTCAATTGCATGCAATCAACAAATACGTATACATATGGGATATGGTCACAGATTTACATAAGACTCTAACGCATGATTTATTATCTTGTCTTGCAGGTTCACGTTTTTATAAGTTGTATGTAGAAAAGGTTGAGACGGAGAAAGTCGATTACCTTAGTAGCTGCTCGGAACAAAGATCACACCGAAACACCAAAAAGAGCAGCAGCCGAATGGAAAGAAAAGAAAACCAGAAATCTTTGTGCCGTGACCTTTTTGAGACTAGGGTTTTCATATGGAGATATTGTGATGTATATATACATGTCGATCCTTGTGGGTTTGGGTGAGAATCTGCTTACAAGAAACCGACCCATATTGGGTTAGTGTGAGAATCGGTTCAAAGGAAAAAGAAACCGACCCATGGGCTGTGATGGTAATCGGTTCACAAGAAAAGAGAGCATGGGCCGAAAACTTGGGTTTGGCCGAAACATTGCATAAGTGGTTTAATATTTTCTTCGTGCTAGTCGACTCATTAAATTTTAATAATCGTGGCTTTTCTTTTATCGTGGCAAATGTTGATTATCTATTTGGCACGTTAGGTCTTATGCTTATTTATAAGTTAGGTTTTAATCTCATTTAATGAACGTTACGTATTTTACGTATTTTAGGATTTTGACTATTTTAAGGGTAAAATAGTCTTGTAGCACTTTTCGTATTTTTAGGGTTTTACACCTATACTTTGTAAACTCTGATTATTTTATTAAATCAAGCGATGTATTTTCCAAACGACACTTTAGGTCGTTCAATATAACTGTGATTGTGGTGCTATGACAGTCATCCCCCAAGAATTCCATTCCGCTGCACAACAGGTAACTTAGGGGTGTGACACCTATCGTTTTAAAGGTATTTGAGTCTACTTTCATTTAAAAATGATTTCATAAACTGATTCAAAACAATAATTTACAGAATCATTGATTTATAATAGAAAGTCATTTTTCGGTCATAACTTTTGCACAAACTTTTGATCTAATTGGAGACGGATGTTTTCACTTTTGAATAACAAATGTGTCCTCTATTGAAATTAAGGTTTTGATCATATTTATAAATATAAAAGAAACTAATCAAGCTTGGTATACATGTTTATATTTAACACAAAGCGATGGAAAGAACTTTCGTATGCTATGCTAAATGATAAATTGTCTTCGTTGCATTACTTGATTATTTGCTTATCTCAAATAGCTTTTGTGCTTGTTTGATTGAATAGCATATGTGGTTTCCTTACCTTGCTATTCATTCTCTTGTTTGTCGATTTAGTAATATTCTACTAATCAATGCGCTATTTGAGGGAGTGTTTGGGATAACATCTAGTTGTGTCGAAAATGTTAGTTTAGATATTTAGATAAGTCATATAGGTTGAAAAATGTTTAAAACATATAACACACTAAATGGATTTTTGATTGAGTTTTTCATATGTGCTTATATGATTTCCTTTGTTCTTGTATGATTTTCTAAAAACAACAAGAATGTACATCGGATCATAACCTACACTTATGTTGATGATGTACTCTCCCATTTTCCTTTTCATGATCGCTCTCCAAGCTTCATAGTAGGATTGACAACTTGATTATTTCATCCGATATACTCAAATAAATTATTTTGCAACGCAAATATAATTGTTCATATCCGAAAGTCCAAACTCAAAGCTTTCCAACAACATATGTTGAACTAGCTCATCCAACCATTTTTTGTTGTTTACTATTTGGACAACTTTTAAACTTATTTTTAACATGACGCCTTCGACAACTTATTTGTCTCAAGTATAATATTAAACGAAGCAAAGTATCATCATTGTTACTCTTCGATAGGCCATTGTAGGAATATAAATTTTCCTAACTTGAGAATGAATACTAGAGAACTTATTGCACTAGAAACTCAATTTGACCTCACGGTTGAATTGCTTCCTTGATAGAAGTTGGGTATGTGGAATCACCCGTGAAAATGGTCTTGTTTAGCCGTAATTGAGCACCGCTAGTAACAGTCTCATATTCATTCTCTCACTTGGGAAATTTATACTCCTATGTTTTCCTAAAGTAAGTTTACAATGGAAATACTTTGCATTGTCTTAGGATTACTAATCAAACAAGTTGTAAAATAAAATTTCATTTTAGTTAATCACAACCACTTGCCTCATCAAGCGATTATCTTGCTTTGATCGAGAAGAGCTACATGACTTCATGGACGAAGTTCATTGTATGCTAATCACCATCCATAATGACTATACATAGTTCATTGCTTCAGTTGGCCAAAACAACCCTATTGTCTTGAACACCGTCATCTACTCTGCACGCCATTGTTAATACAAATGATTTACTAATCTAGATCGTAAATAGGTTTTGAGTTTCTTGAATAGTGCTTGTTAAGTTTGATAAACCTCTTTGTTATTTGTGAGCTCGATCTCATTTGATATATTAGTGTTAGAACCTCTTAAACTTGAAATATGATGCATTGTCAAAGTCATTGCATACCTTTTGTAAAGGTTCTGCTTAGCAGATAGACGGATCCCAAAATTTGTGCTTGACAGATCCCTACTCTTAGGGAACCGTGGGATCCGGCAAACAGAAAATGCAATTCCAATCATTTTATTTCAATCATGTCCTTAGAACACCTCACACTAAGCTAAACATAGTTTCTTAAGGCAAATTAAGTCCTTATCAAATTAAGTAGATCCTTTCCTACTCAACTCACCTAGATCACACTCTAAGACGCTTGTAGATCTATCATTTTCACTTTAATCCATTACTCTTCTGCTCTCTATGATCACTCATCATTCTCACATGATCCCTCACATCTAGCTTTAGAAATCTTTCGATTATGGCAAAATTGATCATAAATCATCCTTACCTCAAAATTGATCAAAGTTGATCAAATTCTAGTTTTCCCATCTCAAAGCTTCTAGGATATTTTCCAAAACACTATCCTAAGACACAACCTAATCTCTAGGATCATTTAGCCTCAATTGACACTCTAAATCTTTAGTGTCATCCTTGCTCATCCATTGGTACTCTTGAAAGTTCCAAATCCTTCCATAAATAACAATCATTAGCTACATCACTCATTACCTTCAAGTACTCAAGCACCCCTTCATTTAAAACACTTAGGAGGACTGAAACACTCAAGATGATATAGGTCTTAGATCTTAGAAACATCATTTCCACTCTTTCATAACTGCTAAAAGCCGGATCCCTAGGATTAGCCTAGACGGATCCCTCTGAGGAAGGAACCGTGGGATCCGGATGACAATTTATGTCTAACATTGCTAAAACAATCATTTCAACTCATCTTCCTAACTCAAACACTCCATCTCATCTTAAATGAGTTCCTAGATCAGTGAAACTCTGAACTTCAACCTTGTGCATGCTAATCATCACATTCCAAAGGATATTAGAGACTTAAGTCTTGAATGCACTTGCTAAATCCTTCCCTTTATAAGTCATCTTGCTAGAATTCCTTAGTCATCAAACACAACATAATTCTCAGCATTTAGAAACCTTTTCCTTAGTCATTTCATCATGAGGAAAGATCCTAGTGCTAACTCATCCAACCAAGAACCACCCAAGAAACTTGCTCGTGTTGTACACGAAATTTCCTCAACCGAATCATCTCCGGTTAAACCCATAAATGGTAGGACTTCCCATCCACCGAATCATCATCTGTAAGAGATAATAGTGCTAGAATCTAACCTTAACAAATCAACAATTGCCAAGAGAACCGCAATAATTAGCATTAAACCTCTTAGGTTAGAAAAGGGATCATCGAGCTCTAAACCAAATGTACCTAGTTCTAGCAAAACGTCTAAACCTTCATTCCTAGAGCATGGACTACACTCCTTTACCGAGCCTCTCTCTATTCATTAGAGCATTCACCACCGAGAACTTCTCATTCACCAACCTTCTCGTTAAAATAGGAACCACCTACATCACCAACTAGTCCATCGTTGGAAACAAGGAACCACCAAGGACTTGATCATATGGAGGAATTTCCATTACCACCACTCTCATTCCTAGTAGAACCACATCCTAAATTACTCAATGTACCTCCACCATCATTTGTAGAACCTCCTCAAAACATCATGTTCCTAATCAAGACAATAATTGCTCTAATTGTCTAATCACCCAAGGACTTGTTCAAGAAGTACGAAATGAGTTGCATTTCATGTTTAATTATCTTCTTGAAAGATTGGACCAAATCAAAAAGTCTACTCATCCCTAGACTCAAGCACTTTGTTGCTTCTTAAGCTTTGGTCACTTATTAGTATTAGTAGAATATGGCTAAATCATTCTCTTAGTTTTTAGAGATTTGTTGATCATCTCTTATGTTTTATTGAATGATAGTTTACTTGCCATATTGCATTGAGTATATGTTTGTTGGTTGAATACATATCTCATTTTGATGTTAACATTACTTGTTACATCACCATTGCTGAATTTAATCATCAGCTATACGGATCCCTCAAAATTGCCTAGACGGATCCCTACTAGGAGGGAACCGTGGGATCCGTGAGACAGAAAACTATTTTTCTACTAACTTGGATCACATATGCAGGAAATTGTGCATTATACTTGTTTTCTAACCTTTGTTTTGTAGTTATTCAATCTACACTTGAAGCCTTTTGACACCCTAAAGCTAGGGGGAGCTTTGTGTCAAAACAATACATTGCAAATTACTTGCAATGTTAGGATTACATCCCTTTGCAAAATTGCAATCATCAAGGGGGAGCACATTCGTCACTTAGACGAAATCTTTTGCAAACTTAGTTGCAAACAAACTAGATTAGTATTACTTTCTTGACACCCTTACCTAGGGATGGACTCGTCAAGGGGGAGTAAAGACGAGATCCTTTCCCGATACTTGCTCTCTACCTCTTTTTATTTCTTTCACATGTTTTTCTTAAAAAATAATGTGTTGCTTTCTTTTATGGCTCTTTTTATTTTGACAAAAAGGGGGAGAAGAAAGTAAAAACTACAAATTCAAACTTTTACGAATTTTAGCTTTTCCTTAAAATAATTTTATGTTTTGTCATCAACAAAAAGGGGGAGATTGTTAATACAAATAAGCCGTAAAAACGTTTATTTATATTTTATGATCTTCTAATGTTTTGTCGATAACAAACGTAAAATCATTTTAACGAAACAAATAAAATACGTAAATGGTTTGAACTAATAGTTTCTAACATATCCACATTTTCACATAAAACACTAAAACAAGTATAAGTGATTTTATGATTTAATATTACATATGTACAACAACTAGTGTTTACATATTTGGGTAAAATATACACATAACTAGTATGTAGTATATTGGGTAATATAAATGGGTAGAAACTTAAGTATCATAACCCATTGGGCAAATACATTGAATGTAGTTGGGTACAACCCAAAGCCCATGATCCATTGAACTTGACCCATAACCCATTGCATGACATCATGCTTATATCATATATGGATAATATCCATAACCCATGGTATTGACCCATACCCAATGTCTAGATACATTGAACCCTTGGTGAGCACTCAAGAAAATGTCTACATTGAACCCTTGGTGAGCACTCAAAAGATACATTGTATCTAGCCAAAGATCCATGGATCAACCCATGACCCATGACCCATAACCAAAATACCCATGGGTAAAGAGGAGCGTTCCACGGATACCTGGCTTTGTGCTAGCCGGATCCCTTGTGGTAGGGATCCGTGGGATCCGGGAACAAGAGAGAATTTCCTCTATAAATAGTGAGCCATTTCTTTCCTTTTAGCTCACCACTTCACATATACTATCTCCAAGTTTTAGATCCTCAAACCTCAGATCCAAGAGATCTATGTAGTTGTCTTTTGTTTTTGTGTGATCTTCTAGGTTCCTCTTAAAGGAGAGATCACCACTTCTTGAAGACGTGCAAGCTCAAGTCCATGAGTTGCCATGCTTCGTCATCATCAAGACAACTAAGGTTCTCTTGTTGATAGTTCTTCCTTTCTCCATAGATGTTGGATTGAAGGCATTAGTGAACAATGCTGAAAGTGTCAAGATGAAAGCATTAGTGAAAGGTGCTCATCTTCCGTGTCAAAGCGTAAGTGAAGTATGCTAAAGGTGTCAAGACGAAGGCATTAGTGAAGGGTGCCAAGCGTTATGTCAAAGGCATTAGTGAAAGATGCCGAAGCATTTGGGAAGAATGCCTAGGTCGTATAATCGATGAGGTGCATCGTTATACATATAAGTATTTGTTTATTTCCAAGGATGGTGATATCCTTGATGATGTTGTAACAAGGAGTGGATC
>OU343222.1:219012907-219210576 GCA_910596185.1 Chrysanthemum makinoi | reverse complement strand
CGAACCTTGTAGCTGTTTTATAAGTTTGATTTATTTTACGTATCTGAGCTTCATCCTTTCTTGAACCTAAAAACTTAACCAAGAACCTAGAACAATCATCTAAATACGACTAACACATATTTCTTCCTCGTTTATAATGACTCTCTGCCAAATCCCTATAAAGAACTTCCATAACTAAGTTTGCGGTTTGGTTTATGGGCATATTTTTGCTTTTTCCCAATTTATGTTGAACAAAGATGATCTTTTTCATACTTCAATTTAACTTGCATGAGGATCCTTTCTAGACAAATAATTTATGGTTCCGAAGTTCAAGTGGTTGAGACGGCAATGCCATTGCCATGACTTTGTTTTAGAGGCTTTAGATAACTAGCAGGTTGGAAAAGATTTCATCATATCTTCGATAAAGATGGTGTATAGGTTTGTTCCACGTTTTCCTCTTAAAAGTTCCACACCATCAAGTTCTCTAACGAAACAAGTATGTTTTCTAAAAGCCACTTCTAAATCAGAATCATAGAATTGACCGACAGAAAACAAATTATGACCAAGACCTTCAACATAGTATACCCGGGAAATTACACTATCACCAACCACATAATCTCCATAACCCATAATTGCCCCAAAATGGTCGTTCCCGAATCTAACAGTCCCGATAAATTTACTCACAAAGTTCATGAGCCGCTAGCGATCTCCAGTCATAAGCTTGGAACAGCCTGAGTCCAGGTACCACGTAATCGATTTGAACGACTGCGTACTGAACACAGACAAGTATGGATGACTGGATAGTTTGGATCCCCATTCGAGAATGGGTTCCACTTGGTTAGAAAACGAGATTGGAACATCCACATCAGAAAAAAGAGTCAATGAAATCATTAGAGGTAGATGTCGGGCTAGTAGTAACAGTAGATCTATTCAAAGTATGTTCACTTCTTAAAGGTATAGTTCTACCAGTAGGCATCCATTTCCTAATGGGCATTGATCTAGATAATTTAGGGCATAACTCATTAAGACTGAATTTACGGCCAGTAGGTATCCAATGATAACCTACATTACTAAATTTTCTTCCTGTTGGTTTCCAATTTTTTCTAGCCCTCTTCCACCTTGGTCTTCTGACCTTGTTAACCTGTTTTCTAGTGTTAATATTTTTTACTGGAGATATAACAGAATTGTTCACATCATTCACAACACATTCATGATTAATACCAGAAATCAAACATTCATTACATGTTTTGCAAGAAGTAGCAGAATTCGAATTAATTACAGTACGCTTATAGCTAATACTAGAATCAACACGATTCATCTTATTCAACACAAACTTATTGTTCCTAGGGTGGTCTTCTACTTTCTTCCATTGATCACTTTTAGCTTGCGAGGTCCTATCTTGCTTTGTATTGCCTGGAGGCTTTGACCCGCTTGCCTTAGTGTCACTAATTACTCCTGTAGAGGGAATGATGGGAACATTAGTTGGTTTTACTACTTTATGCATTCCTGATCTAGAAGTGTTGGGATCTGAAGTACTTGCAGGCACATCAAAGTTCAAATGCTTGACTTTTGGCACAGAACAAGGCATATCATGGGTTGCATGCTTAACACTAGGCATAGAGCAAGGCATAATGACTTTATCTTTCTTACAAAAGGATTTAGGGCATGTTGCTCTTAAGCATTCTAAAAGTTCCTGAGATCGTTTGGCATATAAGCATGCATACCTAACTTCACTATCAAGTGGTTTATTTATGCTATCCTCTTCGACAATCTCACGGAGACATTCTAGACTATCCTTAAGGTACGAAAAATAATCTTGAAAACCATATTCGTTATTTCTAAGGTGAGGAGGAATATATTTTACAGTCATAGCATACTTAGAATCCGCAGATGTCTTTGATGCAACATTCTCATTACAAACAAGTGGCATTTTCCCTTTTACCTGACTTTTGAGATTCTCAATTTCCTTTTGCAAAGAAGTTATTGTTTCATTGTTCTTGTCACGAGTGACTTTCATTGAATCATATAACTCTTTAAAGTGTCGTTTAACCTTTTCATTTTCTTGTTGTAATACATTAATGATGTTTTGAAGATGAAAGTTTTGAGAATACTGAGAATCTAATGGAGGAGGCATTTGGGAGCCATTCACATTGTTCTTTTCACCCTTTAATTGTGAAATTTGGGTTTTCATCCTTCTGATCATGTTACAGTGAGCTCGAATCTGTTCACACGCTTGTTTATTTCAAAACTGATCAAACTCAGGAACATCCGAGGATGTCTTGACATTTGAGGATTTAACATTTTCTTTGAGATGTTGATATTTTAGTTGCAAATTAAAATGTTCAACTTCCATTTTAGAATAATGTTTTACCAAATTATCATGATCATCCTGTTCTACTTTATCATGCAATTTTGAATTTGTGGTTTCAAGCTCAATGACACGACCATGGGAAACTTTTAATGCAATAGTTAATTCATGAAATTGAGACACAGTAATTGAATAATTTGTAACAGTGTAGAACACATCTTGAGCAACACATTAAGAGATCAGATTATCATTAATGATGTGCAGATTCTTTATCTCTATTTCATTACTCTTAAGCTCACGTTCATACATACTGACCTCAAATTCCATATCATTAAACATATTTTTCATTTCTTTAATCTCTGTGTACATACCCTTTTGAAGACTCTCAAATTGTCCTTTAAGTTGTTTAAATAAAGGCATGACCTCAGTTAAATAGCATTCTTTAGTTTGTTCAAAACTCCTTTCCCCTTCGCTATCCCAGGGGTGTGATTCTCTTCTTACACGCTCAAAAATCAACAAATAGTTGGTAAACTACATAAAGGCTGATTAAGGTCTTGCTATTAGTGGGAAGATTCTAGACACTAAATGCATTGGTGTATTTGGGGGATACACAGTGGCTGGAGGCAATTTCCTACAAGGGGAATTCTTTTCAATAAAATCATCAGCTTTTTGTTTGTCCATATCCTTTTTCCAGATAATTTATTCAGGGGTCAGCTGGGTCTGAGGTCTGAATTTATTAAAGGCAATCCAGTTATCCTTAGAATAATTTGGTGTTTTAACGATGATCTTATCTCTTATGCACAAGGGACTATTAAATTTATCATCCAATTTTTTTCTTGAGACTTCTTCTAATTTTATATCTTCCTCAGAGCGCTCAGCACAAGTGGGTTTCTGTCTAGGCTTAAGAATCTCATTTCCATCATAGATTACTTTTTGAGCTGCTTTAGCCTTACTACACGCCTTAGGATTTGGTTCATCTACAAGTGCAACGCTATGCTTATCACTTAGAACTCTATGCTTAGTGATCATGTGAGTTGTCTGAATGGTGTTCCCTTGTACGTACAATTTATTTTCAAGTTTGTTCTTCAAAGTTTTTAGGTTGGAAAATTCATTTAAAAGTTTTGATTCTTTAGCATTGAATTCTTGTTTAAGTACTTTCACATTTTCTTGAAGTTCTTGTTTCTGTTTAACAGTTTTGTTAAGCTTTTCTTGTAAGGAATCTAACTCTTGTTTTAACATTTCTTCCCTAAAATTGCTTTTTCTGATAATTGTACGCATTTGGTTATCCATCTCCTGCTCATGGTGTATTCAATTCAAACTTAGCACGTTGTTCATATATAGCAACTTGTTCTTTATAGGCATTTAGTTTAGAAGTAATAGAATCATCAGGGGCACATGCAGTGAATTCATCAAAAACATAGTCATCATTGACTGCAGAAGATGCATTACTTGGTACAATTACACTTTCATTTTGTTTCACATATTGATCATATGGGACAACATTGCTATTACCCATATTTTCAATATCTGATTCAATAGATTTAGTTGGTTGTACTTTGTCATGCGTCTTTTGCACATCAACCTCATCGTATAGTTTTAATACCTCTGAAATGATAGATTCCCTGGAAGGAGTGGCCTGTTTTGGTGAAGAAGCCCTTGGAGTTACCATTGGTGAGATATTCGCCATGAAGATGGTCTGGGCAGTTGGTTCATCATCAACATCTGAATCAAATGCGTCATAGTCTACGACTTGAAATGCATTGGGATTGTTCTGACCCCATACCCTACATTGGTTGTTCATCCACATCAGCATCATAAGTTCTGGCATTTCCCTCAGCAAGAAATAGCAATTCTTCCTCATTCAACATAGCTCCACTGTCTTGAGCTTGCACCAGCAGCATCTTGTCCCTGAAGTACTCTGCATTTTGTGGACGTTTTGGAAGAGTGCAATTCCTTGCGATGTGTCCTTCTCCACCACAGTTGTAACATTTAATGGGCTTTACTTGACCTTGAGCCATGTTCCTTCCACGATTCTGATTACCCATATATCCACCACCACCGCCAAGATTCCCATATCCAGACCAAGATTCCCATGTCCAGCTCCAACATTCCCATATCCAGCACCAACATTCCCTTGCTCATTATGTGGAAGGTATGCATTCTGTCTTCCTTGCTCATTTTGCACCACTACCTTTCTGTCTTTAACCGTAGCATGATTGTGAAGATTGGATACAGTTCTGATATGATAGATGGTGTGTGGGGTGAGGTTCAAGTTCTGTTTGACCATTAAAGCCAATTGATTAACAAGATGTTCCATGAATGTTTCTAAATCTAGAGGCTTATACCCTGGATCTGGAATGAGTTTGTGATTACCATTACCAGTTGGTATCACCTAAGATGCTTTGGTGGTTATTCCTACATTTGTGTAGAATGTAGTTGAATCATTTGACGAGCTTGCATCACCATAATTGGTTTTGAACTTTTCCAGGATCATTCGTTCAAACATAGCATGTTTCTCATTCTGAAGCAAGTACGCATACAATTGCTCATAGTTAGTGTGCCTCAAACCTTTGGTTAGCTTGACTGAAGTGACAAATTTGTGCCATTCGGGATTCATGTTGTTCACAAACTTTGAATTGAGCAGAATATTTGGCATAGTCATTTTGATATTCCTCATGTCATTCACGAGCTTGTGGAACCTCACGTAGTATTCAAAGTGACATTTTCCCCTGGGTTCATCTTAAAGTTCTCAAAATCATCATACAATTGAGACTCTCTGTCTTCTTTAGTTAATTCTGAGCCAGAGAGAAGCATCTTGACATTGTCCCAAACTGCTTTGGCTTCAGTGTTGTGATTGATTAGCTTGTAGATGTCCTTTGGTATACCCTAAAGTACAATGTTTGAGGCCCTACTATCAAAGATCGTATTCTTTTTCTCCTTATCAAGAAGTTCATCATACGTCTTTGGTCTATCCAATCCTAATGTCACTGAGCCATTAGCAACAGTTTCAAGTATGTCTCTTGTAGTCTCAACTTGGTACGGTCCTTCATCAATTGATTTGAGAATGTTAACCCCATTTTCCTTAAGCAAAGCACAATCTCGATTCGTTGAGCCCATTAGTCATAATCAGTTCTGTCTAACATGGGTGGACGAGTATCTGATCCTGCAGCTTGAACGTCCAAAGCTACAGAAGAGATGATTGTAGGCACGTTGGTAGACATGATTACAGATTCTACGGGATTTTACTAAATCAAGAGAAAACCGTAAATTGTAACAATAAGAAACAATAAGTCTCAAAAGACAAATCGCTAGTAAGACAAGTCGCTAGAGTGACAAGTCGCTAGAAAAACAAGTTGCTAGATTGACAAATCGCTAGAAAGACAAGTCCCTAGAGTGACAAATCGCTAGAAAGACAAGTCACTAAAGTGACAAATAGCTAGAAAGACAAGTCGCTAGTGACAAATCGCTAGACATACAAATAGCTAGTTAGACAAATCGCTAGACAGACAAGTACATCCACTACCTCGTCCTTTTTGTCGTTTTGTCTCAATAGACAAATCGCTTAGTGCACAAATCGCTTCACAAAACACAGACAAATCGCTTAAACATAGGGACAAATCGCTACGAAGAAATATGCTACGAGACATAAATCGCTTCCATGAAACTTTCAAAAACACCACTTTTCAATCCAAAAACAACTCAACCACGCTGATTCAAGCCTTCCAAATCAAAACCTAAGCACTTATAATGATTCTAAACACAAAAGTACAATCAAAATCCAAACTTTAACACTAAAAATGATCCAAATGATGCTAACTACTCTAAACTCATTCAAACCCAAAAACTTTATGAAAACCACTAGAAATCCAAGAACATGAAAGATGGGTGATCAAAACATGGCTCTTGATACCATTTGTAACATATTGGATTTCATAAACACATCAAATAATATTAAAGAGGGGCGTATGGGTTGTGTTTTAGAGAGAGAAAGTAGAGAGAGAATTGGGAACTTGATGAAACAAATAAAAATGGTATTGAAGCTCCAACCCTCTACCTTGGGAGGTAGAGGGTATTTATAGTTTCTTAAGACACACGCCCCACGGGCTGTGGATCAGTCATACATTGGGTAAAGACCCGTCCGTCCTCCATGGTGTTACATAACTAACTACTTATTAACATAACTTGACTATGACTACGAGCTTTCTAATGAATACATATACTTGAGGTGACCGACACTTTAACTAATGGATTTTCTAAATCCTAACAACACCTTTGACTATTTCTAGAAGTAGTTTTTGGCTCATACGAAATCTTCTTCAAAAATTCGCGTTTGAATACTTACAACTTTGAATTAAATAGTTGTTCCTCAAACATTCTTCGGCAATTTCACGTTCATGGTAGATATGGTTACGTCTCACACGAGGTCGAGCTACTTCTTTTTCTAAATGTTGCTGATACTCGTACACTCCCATCATAAAGTAAAAGTCAGTTTCGCCATCTACATCAGACCAGCTTTTATCTTCTTCGGCAATTTGATTTGGATCCATTGTGAAAGAACAAGTTTTTTTTGGTTATAAAGGAAGTGTATGTATATGAGTTTAAAAGTTATGTATTGGTCGGTTATTAATATTGGTTTATTAAAGGTTTTTTTTTTTTTTTTTTTTTTTTTGCATATAGCCGTTATGTAACGTCTAGGGCCAAATATGTAAACTTTTGTTTTTTGAAATGAACATATAGACATTGGAGGGCTTTTATGTAAAAAAAATTATTTTTTTTATTCATCAATGCATCTTAACGTAACGTTATCGTGGTAATTTGAGGGCAACGCTTGCCCTTAACGGACTCACGGTATCATAACTTGGAGGGCAACGCGCGGCATAGCCACGTAAGAATAACGCAAGGGGAAGGACATGGTACCGAGGGCTCTAATATGAGTAACCTACTAAAACTTGTAAACATAAAAGCAGTGTTGCAAAAAAAGGTCTACAAGGCCGATTAATCACCGTCTAGGCGCTATAGGGCCACCAACCTTGCCGATTTATGTAACTGGGTCTAACAAATAGGTCAATCGAGGTCAACGACGGTCAATGGTGATTAAAATTCTGCAATTCTTGCCGGAAGTACCCAAAACTCACCATAAACTTATTTGGATCACGTGTAGTAACTGGTAAATCTATTACATGTTGCTTTCTAGAAAAAATCTTGCTGGAAATACTTAAAGCTCGTCGGAAATGCACAAAATTCGCGGGAAATACCAAAAAATTGCTAGAAATGCTAATCCGATTAATCCCGCCTATACCGATTAAAAATTACAAAGTGGTCGACCGCCTCACTATTGATTCACGATTTTTGCAACCTTACATAAAAGTATAATTTTCACAATCAAGTGTTGCCATATCATTTGTTTCAGTTGATTTAAGTGTTAAAAGTCTTGTCAAGCAATTGTAAACAAGTATCCGCATTATTGAGAAAGAAAAATACTTAATTGACGAGAGGCAACCACCATTGCTTAATGCCTTAATCTTTGATGGCGATTCGGCGATATTCGCAATTTATCAATTTTTTATGTCAAAGTGGGTCCAACAATCCCATGTGCATATATGTACATGACAAAAAAGCTTAGAGGGGAAAGTGTCGTGATGGACCATCATCACTTCATCAGTGCCACCTCAGCACCACATCAGCATCCCACTTCTCCACAACTAACCACAACAAACCCCCCCCCCTCACTCATAACAAACCTCAACCTCTTCATTTGGGTCCCACCTTTACAATTTTTTTTTTTTACATTTTCACATATATACAACCATATATACTGCCAAAATATAAAAAAGATATATATATATATATACAACCATATATACTGCCAAAATATTTAAAAAAAAAGAAAAAAACCATATCTTCTTCTTCTCACACACACATACACACGCTGCACACACACACAACCCAACCACCATATCTTCTTCTTCCATAAGTCCTTGTTATCCCACCTTTACAATACTTCCATAACCACCACCACCATCTACAACTCACACACACATACACACGCTGCACACACACACACAACCCACCAAACCAGTTATAAATTGAAAAAAAAGATTAATCTCACACTTGGGCCCCACCTTTGTAAGCGTTTTGGTTCGTCGTTTGCACGATGAAGGCTTGTTTGGCGAGCCGACGGCACCACGGTGTGGTGGCGAGCGCCGCGGTGCCACGTGGCACGGCGAGCTCCACGGCGAGACCACACCCTCCGCTCTTAGAAAAACAATCTAACAAACGTCCTCCTAGTTCTATTATTCTCACTCTAAAATACCATAACTCCATTTTTCCTTGTAAGTTATATAACCCAGTGTAGCGGCAGAGGCATAAACTAGGTGACTGGTGAGTCCTTGTATACTGGAACGGAACCACGGTGGGTCTTGGGTCGTCTCAAGACATATGTAAAGTTTTGCGATGTACTGTTAATTTTTGATAAAACCTTTGATTTTTTATAAATGCGTCCGGTCAATAAAAATTATATTATTAATTTTGTTTACTTCTTTTTATAAATACATCAAGTCAATATGTTTTCTAGTTCTATCCCTACATGTATATGTAATACCCCCATTGAACAACAATATGGAAACAAAACATGCAACATGTTAGTACAAAAAATGTGACGGGTTGTAATGAGTGTTAGTGTTATTTTGTTGGATAACAATGTTGTTGGTGGGCGATCTTGTACTAATCCAAGTAGTTTGATTGAATCTATGCACAAGAAAGAGTAAACTGTTAGCCTTACCGTGGGGACGGACCCCACGATTAAACTCTGGCGTGAGAGTAAATACACATTATTGTCAGAGAAATGAGTGTGTGCGTGTGTTATTATGAGAGAGAAAGTTGTACCTTGTATGGGGATTAGAGCCTCTTTTATAGGTGAGGTTTACCGCTAGGGTTTCCCGATTACCCGCATATAAGAGTTTAGTTGCCGGAGTCGGACCCTTGTCGGACAAGGTTCCAAGATAATCGCGGATGAGGACACATGATACCTTCTGCAGCCGGAGGTTCGGTCCGCTAAGTATCTTGAGTGCGTATTTTAGTCTGGACTATACCAATTTTGTTACTAGGCTTACTGTTGGTCCAGTGTTCGTAGTTGTTCTCGTTATTGGGCCTGGGTCCAGTATGTTTATAGCACGAATTAGGCACAAGTAGGCTTGTTAAACGTGCTATACATCATCAAGTCCCCCCCAGTCTAGTGTATTCATTGCGTGTGGATATTTGTCGCGTGCGGTGAATGTTTCTAGACTTAAGTTGACTGGCCAGTTTTCCTTTCCGTACTTTTGAAGTATCTTTCTGATGCTCCTCTTTCTTAGGAAGTGCTTCATCGCCAAGTCCCGCTTTTATCTTTTACGTTAAACCTGTCATCAAGAACCCTAGACTAGTGTATTCATTGCGTGCGGAAATTTGTCGCGTGTGGTGAATGTTACTAGACTTAAGTTGATGAGCAATTTTTCGTTCTTTGAAGCGCCTTTATGACGCTTTCCTTCTTGTTTTTAATGCATCGTAGCGGTAATTCTGGGCCTTGCATGTTCTGACTGATTGGACACGGTGGGCCATCCGCCCTTCTACTAGCCTTATCTTTGTCCTTTTGATTATTGGTCATTGGATCAGGTTATTTTTTGGCGCGTGTCCTTCCTTAGGGTTTTCTTTGGATGCCAGCATTCCCTTTGTATAAATACCCTTTATTTTTTTGTCTCATTTTTCCTTTTACTGTTCTTCATTTGCAAGCGATACTTCTTCCCCCTTTTGATCTATCTTCCTTGGACTGCTCTTGTCTTCCAGATTCTTTTTCCATGTTAGGGTCTAATTCCTTTTTTCTTCCGTTATGGGTACTATTGCACGTGCTAAGTCTAAGCTTTCACAAAGGGCGCTTGATCGTTTTTGTGATAAATATTCGATTCCACAATTTGTTCACCCGAGTTGCCTGAGCCTGACCAAACCATTCAAGAGGCGTTGGATGGAAAAATTGGTGTATATACCCGCTTTTTTGAATATGCTAATTTCCGTCTTCCCTTGTCTCATTCTTGTGTTCATCCTGATTACTATCGCATCCACATATCACAGCTTTCTGTTATTGGAGCTGCTAAGGTTTCTCATTTTGAGATTCTTTGCTTTGCCCTTGGTGTTGAACCCTCAGTAGGGTTATTTAGGTGCTTTTATATTCAGTCTAAAAACAATGGCTGGTGGTCCTTTAGTAAACGAATTGATAGTGTTAGCGTTTGTTATACCAAACCCATTGATTCCCTTAAAAGTTAGAATGATCATTTCTTTTGGGTTGATTCCTTTGCTTGTTCTGTTATTTATCCTTGTCATGATGACAAGAGCGTTCCCAAGGACACTATTCATGGGGATAATGAATTTGATGCTGGGCACTTTGCTTCCCTTGTTGCCCATCCTTCTCCATTTCACAAATTTCTAGAACCCTTTCTTTACTTGGTTGGGTTGAGCCGTAATTATACTTTGAATGCGGATTCTTATCTTGTGTTTTATGATGTTAATGATCGGGGTGGGTACGCCATGTTTGTGTCTCTTCACTTGTTATTTTGTTTTTGTGTATTCTAAACCGTGGTTCTTCTCTTCTACTTTTTGTAGTGATGGATTTGCTATCATTAGTCTAAGTGAAGGATCTCATGCAGTTAAAGATTGGTGCTCGGCCACAGGTAAAAATGAGCCTCAATTGCTGGAACTTACCAAGGACCGGCCTGTTTCTCTCGCTCCTCCATCTTCTGGTGATGAATTGGGAGTTAATGAAAATATGGGTGCTGGCTCCAGAGCCGGGGCATCTCATTTAGGTGATGATTCTGCGGATGTGAATGTTGCGGAACCTGTCCATTCTGCTACTGAAGCTAATTTTCTAATGTCTGAGGCTGCTTTTGGGACTTTTTCAGCGCCTATTTGTGATGTAGCCTCAGGCTCTCGCCAAAAGAAAAGGAAAGGTCTTGCTGATCCCATCCTTCCTCCTAAGAAGTTAAGGAGTGATCACATGGATTCCGGTAGGTCTTCCACTTATGGTAAGTCTTCGAAATCTATTCAGAGATTCTTAGCTCAAAGTACTCAGTGTCCTAAATTTTGTTTGAATGCTTTGCCCACTCATTCATCTACTATTTCTTCTTTTCGTGAAGCTGGAACGCCTTCGGAATCTACTTCTAGTTCCCTTCATCTTGACGGTTCTCCCCTCAGGTTTTCTATTTGGTTCTTGCCTGATATGTCGTGTTGACTTTTTCCATTTTTTCTAATTTGATGTTTTTTTGTTTATTTTGCAACAGGTCACCTATTCCGGTTATGACTGATTTCATTGCCACTACTGTCCTTTCAGTTGTTGAGAAGGAGAAGAACAAAGTGGATGGCTCTTCTTCCCTTCCTGGTGGTTCTCGCTCTGCTGGCGGTGCTCGTCCTGTCATTAACAACTTTTCTGATTGCGATATCTCGATTGGGGATATTCATGTTGTTGATGATGTAGCCTCTAGCTCTTCATCTGGTGTTTATGTTCCGAAGTGGGGTGTTGCCAAGAATTCACTTCTTGATGATTCTGACGAGTGTCCTCAATTCGTGAGACGGGGTATGATCGTCTTTTTATCGATTTCAATGTTGCCACGGCGCGACAAGTGTGCTTTAGCTCTCAAGTTCTGCATATGTGTGATAGAGGCGCCGTCATCTTGTTAAAGAAGAGGAAAGGATATTACGGCCCTTAAGGCTAAAGCTGCTAAGGCGGTATCTTCTGAGGAGTTCGCTCCTACTATGGGGGCTTGCGAAGCCCCCTGCAGCGGAAGTTCTTTCTTGAGAAGTCAAAATTCTTCCCTGAGCAGGAGCGAGGTTCTCTTCCGGTGAGCTATGAGACCTTGGTCGTCTTTGTGAGAAAGATCATGAATCATCCATCTTGAGAATTTTGAAGTTGCGTACTTAAATCTCGAGAACTAATCTTTCGGGCGGTATGTATCATTATTTTTTTGGCCATTTTTCCACTTGCTTATCTTTCGCTATTTTTAACTTTTGTTGTTTCTTCCTTCCGCGTTTGCAGGATACATACTTTGGAAGCTTTATGTTCCGAGCTTCATAGCCAAGTTCCTTCTTTCGATGCCTTGAAGGAAGAGTTTTGTAAAATTCAAGATGTGAAATCGGTTGCGATTATGAAGAATATCGATTCGGTAGTTGCCGACCTATATGCATTAGCCCTTCACCTTGATGAGGAGTTTTATCCTCGTTTTCTTCTTATGTCTTATCCATTGGCTCTGGTTGTTAACTAATGGTATGAGCCTTGCGTGTTCAAGTGTTTGAATTCTCAGGTATTCTCAGGCTGTGAAGTTAGTGCCATTGAGAAAGGCATGCAAGTTGTGAGTGCAGTTTGCGGGTATTATTCATGGTAGGGAGAAAAAAACTTCCGGATCTTGATCGTATAATACCTTAGGAAGCTTATTATCTTTTAGCCGTCAGGCTTGCGATGTTAGAGTTTTCCTTGCTTTCGCTATTAAGTCTAAAAGATGTTAGGATTGCGGAAATTATGGATCTTCTTCCGGGTTGAGGGCCCGCATGCGAATTCTCCTGTGATTTCCGAGTTGCAGCCTAACCATGAGCAGCTTGTGGTTCCTGTTTATGATAGGGAGACTGATGTGCGTATGAGCGTTCGAGGTCGAAAAAACCTACTTTTCAACGAGCAAGTTTTTCAACCCTCTAGGCAGTAAACCTAATCATTGTAGTGTAGTATGGGGTAAGCCTCGGAGATTGATATCGTTCTCTAGGGGAATAGGAATGCTAGTAAAAATATATGACGAGAAGGTGGGGTTGAGGATGATTCTTTTTTATCTTTTTTTATGTTTTTTTAGAAAGCTAAGGTAAATCTTGGGGAAATTGGTTGGGGGTGGTACTTACCCAATTACTCTACTTCTACTAATTATCTAATTTTCTAATTACTACGGATAGCTATGTTTAATTGAAGTGTGCTCGTATGATGATTAAAGATGTGTTCACTTAGATACTATTACTCCCTAGTTATCTTTTATTGGTTGGTTGAGTTGTCACGTCCTTTATCTTAGCGTTGTATTCCTAAAAGTCGTAGGGTGTGCGTATCCCCTAGTTCTATGAGGTTATCTCCCGTATATGATTCACGGAATCGACAAACCTAAGCTATTCCATCCGTACACCATATCATCATCAAGCATACTCGGCATTAAATACAACGATAGCCAAGATGCACTCCTAAGCCAATTTCAATTAAGACAAGAAACAACCTAACAACAATCAATAACTAGGTTTCATAGATCTTAGCAAACACACAAGTAATTTAGCTAGACATGTTGAACAATCAAGCATACACACAATCAATTGAACATGGGGTAGACATAATGATAAATTGGATTAACAAACTTATCTTGATGTGTAAGATAGGGTATGGGACCCTAGAACACTGTCCAAGTCGGATGAGAACATGAAATAGTCCTGAATATTAAGTGTCAATTTCCCCCGATAATGCTCGTATTTTATATCATTTATATGGATTTACGCTTGTTTTCCTCTATATTTCATTTTCAGGTAAATTATGAGCATTGGAGCTAAAGAGACGCGGATTTGGAGAGTTTAGTGAAGATATATGATAGTATGCTCATTTTAAAGATGTTACGGCGTAACTCCGCTCTCATTACTGCAATAAGATGGCCCGAAAACCAACTAATAGGAAGATGCGGCATAACTCATCCCAAGATTAATAACTAATTAGGTCAAATGAGTGCCACTGCAAGCTCGGCGTAACTAATTACAAATTACGGCATAACCATGATTTATTGAAGATACGGCGTAACTCATTCCTGATGTTACACCGTAACCAGCTTTTCCAGAAAAAATTATGAAGAAATGGATGTTACAGCGTAACTATTAACTTAAGTTACGCCGTAACAAGATCTGGCCAATAAATAAGCTCAAATTCCATCATTTCTAATCATCCCATTTCACCACAACATCGAGTGAGCGTGAGTAGAAGTAAAAGGCAGATCTTTGGGAGCATACGGAGCCATCTCCAAGGGAGAAATCACTCCCCTACGATAAGCATTAGCATTTTATCTTTTCCTTACTTTCAATTTATGTATTTCGTAATGTTAAACATTGAATCGATTATTTTAGTTATTATGAGCGGCTAAGCACCTCTGGTGGTAGCCTGGTTATGATTCCTTAATTGTTTTTCTTATGTTTATATTGCTTCTGTATATTTATTTCTAGTGTATGCATGCATAGTTTGTTCATGACTACCCCTTGTTTTGGTAGTTTTGAATGGCAGTAGTGGCTAGTTACTTAGGAGATATGACCAACTGACCCTAAGTAGGTAGGCGAGTGGGAAAAGGGTAAGATATGACCAAGCGACCCCTTCTTGTTGATTTGACCAACCGATCACCTACCGCTTGGATGAACTTAAGAAATGGGGTTGAGTGTTTAAGATGCTAGCGCCCGAGCACTCATTATTGTGAATCTTGCATGTAGCGGTACTTAATGACTTGGCTTAGGGACTAAAACAAGCTGGACTTTCAACGGGTCACATGCATCTCGGTGGAAACCTTTCTGTGATAAGTTAGGACTGAACCGACCAAATGATGTCCTAGCTTTACCCCCCTTGAAGTAATTGGAATTAATTAAACATGAACTTAGCTTGATAGGATGAATAACTAGGTTAGCACACTTCCCCCTATTGATCACAACCCTCGCCTTTACTTGCTTTTCTTATTTTCTTGTTTTAGTAGTTAATTAATCATTTCAACCTTAAAATCTATAAAAATCTGTGACACTAGACTTAGTTTAAATCCGCACTCATAGCTCTTGGAACGACCTTGGTTTTACCGAAATACTACACTACACACGACCGGAATTGCTTGCCGTTAGTGCATTAGGGTAGACCATAGGTATAACGAGACAATATAAATATTAAAACACGGTCGATAAAACCGCAACAAGTTTTGGCGCGCATGCTGAGTGATTATTGGATTTTCATTAAGTCCTTTTTTCTTTGTTTCAATTTTCTCAATTTTCTCGATCTCTTTTCAAGTTTCAGTACCATGGAAGTTGTTAACATTCATGACTCTCACTCTTGAGGAATATCGGCATTGATAAGAGTAGAACAAGGACCGGGGTCGGGCGGCCATCGCGAAGATGCTCAATTCGAAATCAAACCTCAATTTATGAGAGAGTTGCGTGCAAACCCTTTCTCTGGAAGCATTACCGATGATGCTCACGAACATGTAGAAAACGTGGAATACATTGTCAGCCTATTCAAAATTCCAAGAGTCTCAAACGATGTTGTCATGTTACGTGTGTTCCCTATTTCTCTCACTGGAGCTACTAAAAGATGGGTTGATCGATTACGCCGAACGCTTAACACCGGCCACTCCTAAAAAATATTCCATTCAAAGTACACTTCCCATCTAGGACTGCAAAGCAATTAGAAGAAATCCATAACTTCAAATAGGAGGGTGATGAAACGTTGTACCAAGCCTGCGAAAGATACAACGAATTATTATACATGTGCCCCAACTCCTCAACGGCCAACAAAAGGTGAACGTCTTTACAAAGGTCTAAACATCTCCTTAAGGCAATGATTCTCAAGGACCAATACCTGGAATGACTCCAACAATGGCTCTTGAAACTATTCAAAAGATGGCTGACCACTCTCACAAGTGGCACAATGGAGGGAGCAATCAAAGTAAGAGTGGAAATGTGGAAGGCCTTACAAAGATAAATAACAAATTAGAAGTCTTGGAAGGGACATGAAAAAGCTCAAGGAAAATGTGCATTCCATACAAGTTGGGTGAAACGAACACAATGGCACTCTCCCTACCAAGGAGTGCTCATCTAACGAGGATGTTAAAAGGATTGAAGAAGAAAAATTTGGAAGTGGAAGTTCTTTCAACGGATACAATGGTAACGAGGTCGGAATGAGAAAAATCTGGGGTTCTATACTAGAATCAACAATAATCCTCCTAGAACAAGCCTCGAAGAAATAATGCATAAACATATCAAAGAATCTACAAATAAGAGTGATAGACTTAAAGAATGGATGGCCAAGGTAAAAGAAAACACCAACATGAACTTGCGGAACCAAGATGCCACAATTAAAACCCAGAAACCCAAATTGGGCAATTAGCTAAAATTAGAAATAATGACAAAGCCATTGCTTGCAAAGCCATAATTGCTCAAGATAACCCGAAGGAAGAACAATGCACCTCTTATGTCACTAATGATCATTGAAGGATTAACTACTTAAAAGAAGATGACAAAATTTGAAGACGAGAGGTAAACCAACTTCGAGAAGGAACTCTACCAAGAAAGTTTTCTTCTACCATTACCTATCGGTAAACTTAAGATTCCCTTTAGCTAATTTGGGGCTGGGTAAACCTTATTTCTACTTCATTGTTTGATAAAATAAAACTTACCAATTTAAAAGAAACAACAATGATGATTGCAATGGCGATTCCTCTAAAGTACCTAGGGTGGTTAACAATGTTCTCCTTAAAATTGTTAAATTCCTTTCCCTCGATTTTGTGGTTATATACATGGGAAACGGAAACTCACAACTTAATTCCTGGAAGGCCTTTTCTGGCCACTTGTCGAGCACATATAAAGGTCTTTGAACACAAATTTCTTTGGGAACTGAAGGGGAAAGAATCACTTTCAGCATGAAGGAACAATTGAATCCTAGATTAAAAATTTCAAATAAAGTTGACGTTGTCAATGTTCCGCTTCACACCTTTGAGTTATAACCTAAGAACTAATAATCGTAGGGAGAATTTTGATAGTTGTGAACAGAACAGGAAAAGATTATCCTGATTGAGGGTATTAAGGAAGCTCCAGACCCAAACAAGCATTACTGCATCCCTATAATGATGGAGCATGACGGATCAATGAAAGCATGGCCCTCGTGTAACCCTTTTCATGAATTTTGTGATGGAAATATAGAGGTGGATGAATGGATGTGTCCTCACAATATTGAGAGACACGATATGAAATTTGGAAATTTATCCTTTGAAGATTGGTACAAGGTGAGATTTGGAAACTCGAACATCAATACAAGATTAATTAAACAGCTAAAACGCAATTACAATGAATATCACCTTATTGACAAAATGACCAATGATGAAATATCAAACATAAGTGCAACATTGATCCTATAGGTGACAACTAACGGTCGTGCTTATCATTCAATGAGATCTCGCTAAAATTTGGTACATGTAGCCACGACGAAAAAGAGTTTTATCCGAATGGATGAATGATTACCGCCAAGTAACGGAAGAAGTTGGCCAAGTCCAAAGTCCACCATAAAGCCCCAGCTTTGAGTCTTACTTAAAGACTAAGTAAATAAACAAGTGCTCTTTCGGGATACAACCCGAATTATCCCTTTCATTTGTTTTATTTCCATTTCTATTGGGTTTTGTGTTTTAACCATTTTTACAGGAAAACGGAGAAAAGTTGCTGCAGCATGCTGAACGGGGACCTGATCTGTCCACAGTTACGGCGTAACTCATTCTTGTGGTTACGACGTAACATACTTTTTACAGTAATTCTTCTCAGAGCATTACCAATTGCTGTAATCCCATGCAAGGGTTTCGCTACTCTATAGCGTCTGCCAGGTTTTGCTTAATTATGGCGTAACTAATTATGGGGGTTACGACGTAACTCTCCTCTGTAACACTTCTTTCTTTTTAAACACAATAATCTTGTATTAGTTTTTAAATGAACTTTGTGGGTATGTTCCATGTAAGCCCTCACGAGACTACACTCGTCCATTTGGGAAACCAAGTGGTTTAAAAGGCTTATTGCATATGCTAAATCTGTGTGATTCCTACGAAAGTGAGTTAGGTTTCTTTTTCATTTTTCTATTTCTTTTTTTAGAATTATGCTTGTCGGTAGTGTGATTTCAGGGATTGAATTTTGCTCGTGGATGCTTATGCAAAGGCACGATTCTTTTCGTGGGAATTCTTTCTTTTTGGAGCAAATTTCAGGGGAAGTTCTCGCTGTAATTCTACTTTTCTCTTCACCTTTATTTTGCTTAGTACAAAGGGACTTGTACATTTCAAGTGGGGGGCGGGTAGTATCTCTTGAACTTTATTTTGCCCTCGTTTTTCTAGTTTATTTTAAAAAATTATGCCATTTTAAAAATTTTGACATGTTTTTCTTAACCTAACTAGAATAGACCTTAGTCGAGCACATTATAACCCTTGATATTATATGGTGAGATTAGCCTTATCCGTTCCAAATTTTTACCCCAAATCCACCAAATTATTCGTGTGTGTTTAGCTTGTAAACTTGGAACTTGGCCTTTGCTTTATTTCGAGACCATAGACGAGGTATGTTGAGTTAGCTCGATGTATTTGGACTTTTCATTTTAAAAAGGCAGTATTATAGGATTATCACCCAAATAGCCCATCATTGTGTGTCTATCGATTAGTCACCTCGACTTCTTGACCCACATGTTAAACCCTTTGTTGCACTCACCTTTAGTGCAAGATACCCCTAGATACACCCGTCTGAGCCATTCCTTTCATTTTGTTCACCCAACATATTGTTTCGTTAGACCATTACACCTTAGCCTACCCTGTAATCTTTATTTGTAATTAGGAAGTCACTGTTTGCCTAAGTTCAAAGTTCAAGTGGAAAGGTTCGGGAATCATGCTTTCGTCGACGACATATTCTTAAAGATCATTGAAGACCCCCCAAATTCTCATATTGTTCATCTCATGTGGGGGGATGTTATGTTTAGTTGTTATGTTTGTTGAAAAAAAAATGTTATTTAGTTGATTGTAAAGTGCGATGTTATAAGCACTATTGATATGAGCTTACTATAGAGTTAGTATCTAGGAGGCCACCTCGGTCACGTTTGAAGAATGGAGTTGGAAATGTGCCAATCATGACGTCCTCTAATGGCACATCTACCTGGTATTATCTTGATCCGGTTTCTTTACTTTGAAACTTGAACTTTGGGCGAACGGTAAGTGGTGATGACTTGGTTATAGATTTAAACTATCTGCTTGATTTTATTTTACACCAATTTTATCTCATGTCTTATCCTACCCTCATGAAGCGTGTCTAGGTGATGCAGCGAGCAATCTTTGGTGTCTTGGCCATGGATTTGGTCATGTATCATTGATTTTGTCCACTTCGCATGTTAGTAATGACAAAACACCCTTAACCTTTGTCGTGTCTGCCCATATTGACTTCGAGAATTGTTTTGTCCTTAACTCTAGTGGTGGAGATTTGTGTAACCGCCAAGCATATGATAGAATACACGCTATGAAAATGCAATGAGTGATCGCCCCAAAATTGACACTTAGAATAGTTGAGAGATTTGAGTGTTTTGTTCTCATTTCGTGAGGTGTTCGGCTTTGTTTTATTCTAGCATAAGGGATTTGTAAACTTATATTTTCCGGGTAATGGGAGATATCTTTTTAGGAATCTATCTAATAAGGTCTACTTGGGTAAGTAGAGAGTTCAAGTGGGGATATTTGATAACATCAAATAGACCTGAATAAGTCAATTTCCCGATAATGCACGTATTTTATATCATTTATATGGATTTACGCTTGTTTTCCTCTATATTTCACTTTCAGGTAAATTACGAGCATTGGAGCTAAAGAGACACGGATTTGGAGAGTTTAATGAAGATATATGATAGTATGATCATTTTGAAGATGTTACGGCGTAACTCCGCTTCACATTAGCAGAAGCGTGGCTCAGAAAACCAACTAAACGGAAGATTATGGCGTAACTCCATCCCAAGATTATGCAGTAACTCCGCTCACATTACACATTACGACGTAACCATGATTTATTGAAGATACAATGTAACTCATTCCTGATGTTACGTCGTAACCTGATTTTCCAGAGCAAATTACGAAGAAATGGATGTTACGGCGTAACTATTAACTAAAGTTATGTCGTAACAAGATCTGGCCTATAAATACCACTCAAATTCCATCATTTCTAATCATCCCATTTCACACACAACATCAGTGAACGTGAGTAGAAGTAAAAGGCAGATCTTAGGGAGCATACGGGACCATCTCCAAGGGAGAAATCACTCCCCTACGATAAGCAATAGCATTTTGTCTTTTCTTTACTTTCAATTCATGTATTTCATAATATTAAACATTGAATCGATTGTTTTAGTTAATATGAGCGGCTAAGCACCTCTGGTGCTAGCCTAGTTATGATTCCTTAAATGTTTTGCTTATATTTATATTGCTTCCGTATAATTATTTCTAGTGTATGCATGCATAGTTTGTTGGTAGCTGCCCTTCTTTCGGTAGTTTTGAATGGCGGTAGTGGCTAGTTAATTAGGAGATATGACCAACTGACCCTAAGTAGGTAAGTGAAAGGGTAAGATATGACCAACTGACGACCCTTCTTCGCTTATGCGATTTGACCAACTGATCACCTACCGTTTGGATGAACTTAAGAAGTTAGGGATGAGTTTTTAAGATGCTAGCACTCGGGCACTCATTATTATGAATCTTGCATGTAGCGGTACTTAATGACTTGGCTTAGGGGACTAAAACAACTGGACTTTCAATGGGTCACTGCGATCTCTAGTGGAAACGGATTGGTTAGGATGAACTGACCAAATGCGTCTAGCGACTTTTACCCCACTTGAAGTAATTGGAAGTAATTAAATGTAAACTTAGCTTGATAGGATGAATAACTAGGTTAGCACACTTCTCCCCTATTGATCACAACCCTCACCTTTACTTGCTTTTCTTATTTTCTTGTTTTAGTAGTTAATTAATCATTTCAACCTTAAAATCTATTAAAATCTGTGACACCTAGACTTAGTTTAAATCCGCATCATAGCTCTTGGGGACGACCTCGGTTTTACCTAAATACTACACTACATACGACCGACCATTACACTTGCCGTTAGTGCATTATGGTAGACCATAGGTATAACGAGACAATATAAATATTAAAACCTGGTCAGTAAAACCTGCATCATCAGACTACAACTGAGTTAGGGTTTGCTCTCCAAAATTCTACCTCTTAAAATACAGAAAAAATTCTATATATAGATTTACAACAGCGACGGCGTCGCCCTTTGCATGCGACGTCGTCAATTAGCCGTCATTAGGGTTCGTCGGGCCAAGTCATCGATGGGACAAGTACTTGAAGTTGTAACGCGTGCGGTCTTTAGTTGAGACGTCGTCTGAATTCTAGATATGGGCTGTCTGGAGTGAAAATTATGAGTGACGCCCTCCATATTTAAAGCATGACGCCGTCCGGCTTTATGACTAGGAATTTCACTGAGTCGTCGCGTGCATGTTTTGATCAAGTCTTCATAGAGGAATGGCGTCGCCCTTTAGATGCGACGCCGTTCTGCTGATTAGTCTTTAGTGGCTTCGATCTTGAGTTTGCCATTTTCTTCATGTTTTTGCTCCTTTTCGTCCAAAAGTTTCTTCATTCCAGCATTTTGCTTCCAAAAGACCTAAAAAGTGAAAATGAACGAAATTAAGTAGTAACGGATATAAAATGTGTCAAAATAGGGCTTAAATGACCCCCTAAAAGCGTACGTTTTGAATCCTTATCAAATATCCTTACACTTGGTATTTGCTTGTCCTCAAGAAAATGTGCTTTTGACCAATCAGTTTATAAGTTAGGGGGCATGAAGCATCAGTTTAAAATAGTTATAACAAGTAAAAGCACCACAATAGTTATAACAAGAACGGAAATTATATACTAGCACCTCACAAGTGGTGTTTGGATTCTCTCATCTCTCGGGTTTATATGAAATATAATATGAATGGAAATGGAAGATAAACACTCATTACTTGGCATAGTACATAGATTACCATAAGCTTGAGAATTGATAAAACCTCCACCGCTTTGACGTAAGCATCAAGGAACAACTATCTAAGAGGTCTTTACAAGGGTTGTAACGTTAGACTTAGGGTAGGGAAGTAAGGGGTTTTGTTGGATAGGGGATATTTAGTGGTGGCAAGTCAAAAATCTTATGTTACAAGCATGTAAAGCGTGGCGTTGCTAAGCCAAGACTCGACTCACTAACACTAGATAACTTGAAACAAAACAAACATAAATTTAAAAACATAAACATAAAGATAGATGTAGGATGGTAGCCCGTATGTTTTTTTTCATACCTTTTTACTCTACCATCCTGTACGATAACATCAAAATATAAGGATTTATAGGAGCATCCCTACACTTGACTTTTTATTTCTCTAACACTAATTGACCCGATTTGAAAAGATCAAAACACTTGGAGTATTTAATTACGTAGACAAACGAAATTTGAATTTATCATTCTTTCCCGTTACTCCATAAAATATTACTTTTACCCATGAGTCCCAATCGTCCCAAAACTGTGTACAAAAGATATGACTCGACTTAGCAACCATGCAAGTAACTAGATATTGAACTAAGGGTTTAGTAATGATAACAATAATGCACTAAAGATGAATGCATACAAGGTAGGCTAAGGCGATTTGAGTGTACATTTGGGGGTGGATTGTAAACTATGTTCTTCATTGATATTTCAGAAAACCGAAACATCACGAGAACCGCGAAAAGGATAGGCTCTGAGGGGTTAACTAGGGGTATCGTGTACTAAAGATGAGTACATCGCAAGGGTGTGGGGTAGTTACTCAACCGATGTGGAAGATGTAATTATAATACAGGTTTCAAACAAAGGTCATCCTAATGCCTCTTATCATTTAGTTATTCCTAACTACACAAGTATAGTCTCACTAGTGATCTCGGAATGCATCACAAAATAAGTTCTAGAATCTATTATACTACCGGTACACTCACTAAGCATTAAAAATGAATGCTTTTATTCCTAAAGATCAAGGGGCGAACCTCACATTGTTTGGGTGGAATTTGAGTGGTAAACGGTTTTTGTGCTAGTCATATAATTCCTATCCATGAGACGCTTTATTAAGACTAAAGTTTAGCTCATAAATGTCATAAAATTTTGAATTTGGTACTAAAATTGCCCTAACGAATATTTCTCATAGTTTATTGCACAAATTACTAAGAACAAGACAAATGATCAAGTGAGTGAATAGTTTCTAAGTTCCCGTTTTATTCTCCCTCTCTACACTTAAAATGAACATTGTCTCCAATTTTCTTCGAAAGCATCAAAGTTATGACAAAGGAAGGTAAGTAAGGAAAAGAAACTAGTAATCCCCTTATTAGCTCGGTAGGATATGTATGAAGTTGCGGTTAAATCCTTTTCCAAGAAGAATGCATAAGTAATAAGCTTTATCCAATGCGTGTTTCTTCTTCTTGCCCAATATAACCTGCACACTTATAAGAAAAGCGAATAAAACCTTAAAATCGGCGGTAAAACTATATATGACACACAACTACACTAGAAAGCAAATAAGATATAATGCTTGTGGAATGCATGTTTGCAGTTTTTTTGAAAAATTAAGACATGGGAATTTCCAAAACTGCACAGAAAATAAAAATTGAGCATTCTGTTTCTACATAGCCTGACGTCGTCAGGCTTTAACCTGACGCCGTCAGGTTGTCCTGACAAAAATGGTCTGCTGCATTTTTCTGAAAAAATTCTGGAAAAATTATGTCACTAAAACCTGGAAAAATTATTGCAAAACATCCATTATGACTCGATACAAGCATTTGACTCTAAAAAACACACATATATATCAATTTCAATAGTTGCAATTCTCATGTTCATGTTCTTAAAAACTTATGTGATCTTCGCTACACTTATCTTTTTGTAAAATACCTTTATATGTAATTAAGACGAGGTTAAAAACAAAATAAAGCATTTTCACAAAGTCTAACATGAGAATAAACAATAGTGAAAAAGATATAAGACACACAAAAATTTAAAAATAAAACAAGCAAACAATTAAGCATGGGTTGCCTCCCACAAAGCGCTTTTCTTTATTTATGAGTCGTATAGCTAGACTCGAAGTCGTGTTCCTACGTGACTTCCTTACCGTTATTATTTTCATTCACTAAGCGTTCATCATAGGGTTGTACACGTTGTATGCTTACCGTGAACTCCCTCCCATCATCGTCCAATATGATAATGGTTCCACTTCTTATGTTTGTCTCTTTTACCGTATAGGGACCAAACCATTTTGGCCTATTCCTTCCTTTTAATGCTTTTAATCTTGGTCTATACAAGAGCACCTTTTCTCCTTTCAAAAATTCTTTAGGGTTCTTTTGAGTGAGTGTTTCCGTGGTGTAGTTGTACCCTATGTTTTTATCACATTTCCACAATTTTGAATCTATCTCCTCACTCATGTAATCCCTGATCCTTTTTTCCCAATCAAATATTTTCCTCTTAATTGTATTATTGGAGACTCGTAAATTCTTATTTTTTATCTTCTCCTTAGTCTTTAAAGGATATCTCCGAAAAATAGGTGTCCTAACTTTGTCTTTGCACTTTAAAGTATAATAACACCATCACCGCATTTGATTGTTGCCTTGGCGGTGGCCAGGAAAGGTGTTCCAAGGATTAATGGCATGTGTTCATCGTCCTCAATGTCTACAATTGCAAAATCCACCGGATAGATAATACTTGCAACCTCAATTAAAACATCCTCCGCTATTCCTAAGGGATAAACATATGATTGGTTTGCTAACGAAACTCTTAGATTGGTTTTGGTTGGTTCCTCCTTAGTCAACTTATTATAGACTGATAACGGCATTAGGTTTACATCGGATCCCAGATCGGCTAAGGCTTTCATATTCTCTAAGTCACCAATGTTACATGGTATTATGAAGATCCCACAAATCTCTTGCTTCCTAGTTATTGGTTTCTTAAGAATTGCCTCGTACAAAGGTCCCATAGGCAATGGTGTCATATTCTTCCTCCTTTATTTCACCTAAGAGGGTTTTCCTAAGAGCATCATTATACCTAAAGTTTTTCACTTGGTTAACAATTGTTTTCTCATTGATCTCATGCTTAAGGTACTGTCCAATGGTTTTGTGTTTATCAGAATTCTGAGCCTTATCTTCATCCTTATTATTCGAGCTGTTCTCGGTAGTCTCAATATCCTTTTTCTCAACTACCCCACCCTTATCAGGAACTATGGAAATGGCGTTAACAAACAAAGTAGGGGTAGCGCGGTCATCATTTCTCACTAGCACCTTCTTGGGAACCTTCGTCTTAGTGTACTCCATCACTAAGTTCATCATCTCCGCCATTTTTGCATGTATTTCTTCCCTCTGCCTATAAACCTCTTCCTCAAATTTAGCTAATCTTTCCGAATGGGCTGCCATGTGTTCTCTCATTTGTGTTTTGAAGCTTGGTGAGAGTGGGATTGGAGAGGTAAAACAGAAGCATCGTAGGGAATTGGGATTTTGTTCACGGCTAGGTGACTCGAGAGAGGTGTTGTTGTTTGTTGGAGAGTCGATTAAATTAACCGTTGCTCAATGGATTGGTCCAGGTGCTTTCTTTTGCCTCTCAACTGGATAGTCGATCCTTTTCTCAAGAGCACTAACTTTCTCTTCGGTGATGTTGGAAGGCCCATGAGGTATTGATATGACATTCATCGTTCTTTTGGGGGTTTCATAATATTCACTCTAATCTTCGTATCTCTGACTGGCGAGCTCTTCTATGATATCCCATGATTCTTCCGCGTTGAGATCGCTGAGCCTTCCACTGTGCTCGGTCAATGGATCGTTTGGTGGTGAGAAGTTGGCATGATCATAAAAGATTTGGACATGAAGCCAAAGATCGATGCCGTGATGAGGGACTTTATGAAGCAAGTCCTGAATGGAGTCACGCCATGCAGAGTTTTGCCTTGACGTTGTTGGAACATCAAGATGTCATTCCTTAGTTTGGTAGTTCTCCTCGGTGGGAAAAATTGGAAGCAGTGGGTGAGATCATCCCAACTTGAGATGGATTAAATTGCCAAGCCAATTACTAGCTTGGTCCCGTAGAGAGAATTGGAAGAGACGCAAGTGCGTGGTCTTCCATGTGGTAGCATCAAGGTCGATAGAGTCAACAATTTTAAGGAAGTCCTTGAGATGCTGATTAGGATCTTCAAAAAGAAGTCCATGGAATGCACATCCGTTTTGCACCAACAGAATGGTGTCGGATCGCAGGGTCGTAGTTTGAGCTTGAACGGGGAGCTCAATGGTGTTCCTATAGCCTTGATGGCTCGGTCTAGACTATTCACCAAGAGTACGGCCTCTTGGCATGTCAAGTGGTGGTGGGTTTAGTGGAAGTGGTTGATTTGGTGGTGGATTATCGTTCGGTGGTTTGTCACCCATGGTGATAAGTGACAAGGTTACGAACAAAAACACAAAGAAGGAGGATATACTACAAGGAAGCTAATGAAAATGAGAAAAAATCTTACTTGATAGGAATCAAGCAAGGGAACCTAACGAGATAGAGATCTAACTAGCTATTCTATTTCGGCAGTGGCAAAACTTGATGTGCGTGCCTTAGGCGGTCGAGAAAACCTCCTTTTCTACGAGCAAGTTTTTCAACCCTCTAGGCAGTGAACCTAATCGTTGTAGTGTAGTATGGGGTAAGCCTCGGGGATTGATATCATTCTCTAGGGGAATAGGAATGCTAGTAAGAAACATATGTTGAGAAGGTGGGGTTGAGGACGATTCTTTTTTATCTTTTTCTATGATATTTTACAAAGCTAAGGTAAAATCTCGGGGCAATTGGTTGGGGGTGGTACTTCTAACGATTACTCTACTTCTACTAATTAATTTTCTAATTACTATGGATAGCTATGTTTAATTGAGGTATGCTCGTATGATGATTAAAGATGTGTTCACTTAGATACTATTACTCCCTAGTTATCTTTTATTGGTTGGTTGAGTTGTCACGTCCTTTATCTTAACGCGTTGTATTCTTAAAAGTTGTAGGGTGTGCGTATCCCCTAGTTCTATGAGGTTGTCTCTCATATATGATTCACGGAATGGACAAACCTAAGCTATTCCATCCGTACACCATATCATCATCAAGCATACTCAAGCATTAAATACAACGATAGCCTAGATGCACTCCTAAGCCAATTTCAATTAAGACAAGAAACAACCTAACAACAATCAATAACTAGGTTTCATAGATCTAAGCAAACACACAAGTAATTTAGCTAGACATGTTGAACAAGCAAACATACACACAATCAATAGAACATGGGATAGACATAATGATAAATTATATTAACAAATTTATCTTGATGTGTAAAATAGGGTATGGGACCCTAGAATACTATCCAAGTCGGACTAAAAATGAGTAAGGGTTTGCTCTCCAAAATTATACCTCTTAAAATACAGAAAAATCGAATTCTATATATAGATTTACAATCGCGATGGCGTCGTCTTTTGCATGTGACGCCGTCAGGTCGCCGTCATTAGGGTTTCTTCTGGGCCAAGTCATCGATGGGACTACGTCACTTGAGAGTTGTGACACCAACATTCTTTAGTTGAGACGTCATCTGAAATTCTAGATCTGGGTCGTCTGGAGTGAAAACTGTGAATGACGCCCTTCATATTTAAAGCGTGATGCCGTCAGGATTTATGACCAGGAATTTCACTGAGCCGTCGCATGCATGTTTTGATCAAGTCTTCATAGATGGATGGCGTCGCCCTTTAGATGGGATGCCATCAAGTTCTGCTGATTAGTCTTGAGTGGCTTCGATCTTGACTTTGCCATTTTCTTCATGTTTTTGCTCCTTTTTGTTCAAATGTGCTTCATTCCAGCATTTTACTTCCAAAAGACCTAAAAAGTGAAAATGAACGAAATTAAGTAGTAACGGATATAAAATGTGTCGAAATAGGGCTTAAATGACCCCTAAAAGCGTACGTTTTAAATCCTTATCAGAGACTAGCGCTATTATTGGCGCTGGTTCATTGTCTCGCTCTTTGGGAGTTGTTCAGAGAAGGGTTGACTAGTTTAGGAAGCATCTCACTACTCATCAACCTACTGTTGTTGATGTTTATAATTCTTTAGTTGATCCTTTATCCGCTCGGAATGTTATGGGTGCGTAAGGACTTTCAATCAGTGAGTTGGCTTTGGTTTCTACTACTTCTTTGCAATTGGCGCTTGTTCCTGCTATTCCTGTTAATGTCTCTGTTGTTCCTGCTAGGCCCCTTTCCACCGACGATTATGATTTTGGTGAAACTAGTGTTCTGATTAATGTTGCGGATAATTCGCATCCTGAGGGTGAGTGAGACTTCTTCCGCTTTGCTTGAAGCAAGTGGAGCCAGTTTGGAGCAGAACTAGTTTCTTTTATGTTTGGATGTTTGTAATTCCTTGAACAATATTCAGTCTTGTTTGAACTATGTCCTTGAATGTTTATGATGGTTGCGTTCAACCTTTCTTTTTATTTTTGTTTCTATACGTTGTTTTTAATTTGTGTAGTGCTATTATCTTAACGTCATACGGATATGCATGTTTGTAATAGTCTTTGTTGAATACTTTTGGGTTATTCTCCCAGTACTGGGCTTGCAATACCTCTTATGTACTTTGGTGATTTATGTTGTTCACCTTTTCGTTATACGTGATAACTTTCTTTTGTTATTCAGGAATAAAATTCTCTGGGTCGTGCCCAGTCATGTTGTAAAACCCTAAAAAATCATAAACGAGTGAAAAGACTATTTTGCCCCTCTATTTAATATTTATAAAATACGTAAAATCCGTCAAGCTCAGTAAATGTAGAATTTAACCTACCTTATAAATTGTTCGTCAAATCAAATATATGAGATTTATTTACGTTTACATTTAGAATTTCATTACACATTTATACATTACATGAACCGAAATTTACTAACTTACAAGGGATATTAACTTAAATGTAAAAAAAGCCCATCTAGTTTATAATATGGAGATTGGACTTGGCCCATTTTTCTTTCTTTAGCTCGTCTAAAACAAAACGGTATTTTTCCCCCTCCCTTTTCATTGTACGCTCCATACTTTTGAGCACATTACAAACCCTAATTCATCTACAACCAAAGGTGACGGCTGGACCTTGGTTTCTTCTCTTCATTCGATCAGGAAAACAAAGCGAGTACAAGAAGATTGATTGTGGGTTACAAGGCTCGAAGGGGTCTGGATGTCGTGGGTGTTGGCTCTGGTCGTGAGTCTCCTTAGCCATGGTTAGGTCGTGGGTTTCTTAAGCCATGGAGGCATGCGTGGCTTTGGGTGACTCTTGGCACTTGTTTTCCTTTTCGATGCAGCTACTAGGGTAACACATCTCCATCTCGTTTCTTTTTCTTCTTGTTTCTTGATCATGTCGGATGGTATTAACATGTAAACCTTCACATAAATCTGATTTTTGGAACCCTAAAGCGAATTAATAGTCTAATCATGTGAGTATAATGGTCTTTAATGGACCCTAAAAATTGGACAGCATCATATGACGGATTTGTGTGGGTTATAGATCGATATTT
This sequence comes from Chrysanthemum makinoi, assembly GCA_910596185.1. NCBI lineage: Eukaryota > Viridiplantae > Streptophyta > Magnoliopsida > Asterales > Asteraceae > Chrysanthemum > Chrysanthemum makinoi. The sequence goes on along the minus strand of OU343222.1, from coordinate 219,180,878 downwards.
ATAAGTGAAATAATCTGGGTTTTTGTTGAAAAAGTTTATTTTATGTCTTAGTTAAGTTTTCCAAGTGGTTTGGTCCAATTTGGAGTTCTTTAAGTTGTATTTTTGAATTTTACAAGATCAAGTGTCAAAGCTGAGAAAACGGGTCTGAAATTTAGTTGGATTGTTTGATTTTTCATTTTCAAACCATACGTAATTAGGAGCTCTCCTTTTACAGGAGTGATATTTAGGATATAAATGAATTTCTGGGAGTTTTGGGGATTTTTCCAAGGTGTCTAAACAGGTCCAATAAGCGTAAACTTTTAAGGTGTATTTTCTGATCACTTTCTGGACAGGTCTGGACTTGTGATTTTCCATAGGCCATTTGGCATGGAGATAGAACCCACCAATTTTTGTAGAGTCTTTTAACTCATGTGGGAACCCCTGGGAAATTTCTTGATTTTATTTGAGCTAAGTAAGTATTTTATAAAAATCGCTAAATTCTGGTCCAGATATGAAGTTAAGAAAATAAAAGATAAAAAGATTATATCAATAAGTAAAACACTTATACATGCATAGAAGCATAAAAGGTATATAAGTAATATATGATATCAATTCGTGTGATTCATTGACGAAGATACGGCGTTGCTCGGTGTTACTTTTCGTTGTTTTCATTACGTTGCTAAGGTACATATATTGACGCCTTTTCATAAGGTTTCTTATGACATTTTCTTTCGTTAGCTTTTCTATTTCAATTATTAGGGTTTCCTATGCCATTGCTATGAACCCTTTGATTGTTTGATCTTTGCTTGTTTGAAACACCTGTTTTATTGAATCATGCAATATCTGACTTGAACATTATGTTAGAAAGACTTTGATACGCACATTTTTTGAACCTTGCTATATTTGACTATGAATTTCTGAATTGTGAACATTTGGTTATGAAAGTATGAAATGTGACTACGACATTAACTTTTGACTACTGAACCTTTGAACATGAACCTTATGATATGAATTATCTGATATGTTATCTGTTGAACTTGGTGTTTGATTATGATCTGTGTCAATTATGACAATCTGTTTGACCTAAGTTAGTTTGAGACCGAGCAATATTCTCACTAGTCATGGGGTTCCATGTCCATGTCGATGATGCACCTCCGACATGACTCTAGGGTAGAGTGATGTTACGCCGTCCCTTTCGGTTATCTGTTTATTGATAGTATGGCCACTATCTGTCTGTTGGGAAGTATGGATGCATCCTAGATCGTCTGTTATCGATATGTTTCGGTGAATGATGTCGTGTGCAATACGCGTCTTCACAAAATTCAAGGGCTAGCTACTCCAATTCGTTTATGAGGTTACCTTCTGAATAAGAAAGATATTTCTGATATGATATGTTCGGGGCTCGTGGTAGTTAACTAAATCTTTATCTGTTATTTATGTATTAGTATTCGATGTTGATTCGGTATGGTCAAGTGTTTATAATTATGTGCTAGGCTTATTATATGTTATTATATGTGGTTATGCTTTTGTATGTTTAAGTGACTACCGTCTACTATGCTAGGATATGATTAATATGTTTTCAATATGATTCGCAGTCTGTCATCGATATTATGTTAGTTTATCGTTATGTGAATTAGTTGATCTGTGAGATGAATGTGTTAGTGTGAAAGTGAGTATCCTGAAAGTTTATTAAGTATGATTGTTCAAGAAATCGGTGAACTTTGCCTATCCGTTAGGTATCTATCCTTATGTTTGATCTGCCATGTTTAGACTCTTTATATTAAGTTTTGGTTTGGAAAATGGTTTAATTATGATATCTGTTTTGATAATTCGCTAATTGCTATGCTATGTCTTTTGCTTATTTAGTTATAGTTTTCCTACTATGTTTTCTATTTGCATGTGTTTGCCATGATTTGACCTATATTCATTTGCTGCTACAATATTGAACTAAGTGTGTTAAATGTAGATTAATTGATTTGTATGAATGCCATGTTTACTTTCTAGAAATTGTTTCCATTAGCCTTTTGATATTTCGTTTGGCTCATATGTACTCAATTTCTGCTTTAGTTAACGCTTGGTTATCTTGATGCGTTTGCGTTGGTGCCATCAATATGATATGTGTTTGTTCTTAATTGCTATTTGTTCTTCCGGATTCACGTATGATTGTGTTTCCATAAATCCTCAATGATTCATTAATCTCATTCCGCTGCGACTTTGTTATCCGTTTCCTTTTTTCATTTTGCATTTCAGACTTTATTTAGTTTTCGTTTTGTATATCATTTCCTTGGCTTTTAAGCTCACCGCATTTCTTTCTGCGGCGGGTTTTTAGGTTTGAAGATGGGCTTCGATGGGCTTAGAGTTAGAGTATCTTAGTGGACCAACCCTAGTACCATAGTACTTATGGACTTACTTTGAAGAGTTTTGTTTTGAGATTTCATTCATTTTGGATATTGTATTTTCCTCGTCAGACAATTGTTTATATGATTTGAAACTTCTTTTTTTTTAAGGTTTCCGTCTGTAAATATTTTATTTGTATGTTCTGATATGACACCAGAATGTGACACTTCTACCCTTGTCGGGTTGGGGTGTTACACATGTGCTTGCGCATCTTATGCACTTAATCAAAATAAATTTATTTAAAAAATAAAACAATGAAGGTAGCTAATCTTCACTTTTTTATTGATTTGACATATTTCAAAATACATTACAAAAATTGATAAATTCAAATACATTATACATTTCCTCTATTGTCAATTGCTCTTACCCTTTGTTTTTATCCAAGTCTTATGGCTGCTGGAATCATGTTTTTCGGAACTTTTTTGATGACGGTCATCATTTTTCTTTGAATTTGTGGTTCTTAAAAACTTCCTGCAGCGGTCGTGTTTCTAGGGATCACCCATGATGGGTTGTCTTGCTTATAATAGTTGTAATTTTCGTTCTTGAAGGATTTTCCTGGCGGAATATTCTTTTGCTGAAGTTGTTACGTCTTTTTGAAGTGATTACTTGCGGAGTGTTTCTTTATGGTTGTAATTTTCCGCTGGCTTTCCCGATGCGGGTATTGTGCCTTTATCTTCTGAGTCTGGAATCCTTCTTCTTGTCTGCTATACTTTTCTTGAAGGATTTTCCAGCGGCTTGCTTCCTCGCGGAACTCTCGTATTCTCCTGATGGGATTCCCTATGGAATTGTGGGGCTTGTAATTTTTCCTTGAAGGGCTGGAATGCTCGCCAAGTACGCTATTCTTTTTTAGCAGCAAGCTTATAATGTTGTAGGGCATACAACAAGTGCACAAGGCCTTTCTAGGGGCTTCCTGTGTGAATCCCCCTCTACGTGGTAGTGGTAGGGCTTTAAGTGAGGTAGCCTTTCCACCTGCGCAGTTTTTTATTTTATCCCGGCACCCGCAAGCTGGTCATCTTTACCTTAAACCCAGTCTATCCAACCCGATCTGTCTGGATTAGTAGACGTACACTTGCTTGGGGGTCGAACGCAACATGAAGAATGAAGGCATAGTTTTCATCCTCTGTTTCTTGCCATTTAAGGGAAGCTTCTTAATTAGGGGGCTTTATGCATTGCATTGCCCCTAACCTCCTTTGTTGCCCTTCCCTAGGGACCCACCTCTTTGCACATCCTATCACTCCCTTCGACCCAATTCCCGTGATATAGTTCCTTCTTCCCCTGGTGAATACCAAGGTTAACGAGGAACTGTCTGCACTTTCAAGATTCCAAATGGCTAATGAGATTCTAATTGGTATAAACTCCCACCTTTGGTACGCCATATGGTCCTGACAGGCTCCCGGAATCTTCCATCGAAATGGGTTTTGGGTGAAGGAATGTTGTGAGGTTATGTGGTGGTGGGTTATTAGTCGTCATTTTAGAACGACTAATTGTTATTAGCAGTCATTTAAGAACAGTTTTTGGTTGTCGCATCATTTGCTTGGGCTCTATGTTTTCCTTTCGTTTCTTCGTTTTGAGGTTAAAGGTTTGGGTTGTGCATGAGTTTTTTGGAAACAACCGTATGTAGGTAACGTGTTATTATTGAAGGCTGGTTGTATTCCTTCTGTACTATGTGCCATCGTACTCTTCTTCTGAATAACATCTTCAACTTCCTTCAAAGTGACTTTTAGGATTTTCTTGGTGCTTTTGTGTTAGGATATTTGGTGCTAAAGAATGACTTTTTCTCTCTTGCCTTTTCTGCCTTTCCCCCTTTTTTACTTCACGTATTTATAGCGAAGATTTTACTGTTCTTGCAGACGCTAGCATTTACTTTTATCTACTATTTGGTAGGTAGGCACGTGCCTAGGTTCGTAGCCTGAGCGCCAGTTTACCCTGCTGGATTTGACATAAATTTTCTTGGGAAGGAATGTAAATCTATACTTTCATATTTTCTTTCTTTTTTGAACATTTGGATAAGGTTTATCCTTTTGTTTCCGCCATTGCATGGTTGTCATCGGGGGCTTTCCTTTCCCAAAACCGCGTCCTTCCCCTGATTTTTGTTATTTCCCACGTTGTGGTATTTATGTTTTGTGTCTGACGCAACACTTTGCTTGATTTTTCGGAACGTTGTGCTCCCCGGAACCAATTTGAGCCGTAGCCTTTGGATCCTTGATTCTTTGAGAATAATTTCCGTGGGGCCTTCCAAGTACGGGGATGCTTTTAGTCCTATGGATGGCTAAGATTTGTTCCAATCTTCTTCTTTGTCTTTCATGTTGGCTATTTTTCACATGACTTCCCGTGAGCTAGTTATTCTAAGGTGGTAAGGCGCCTTTTTAACACTTGTACGTGTCTCTTGAATCTTCTTGGTGACTGATTCCTCTTATTATATTTAACTGCTTGCCTCCTGACTTTATGCTTCAACTTGGGCTTTTTAAGCCTTTACTTATTAAAGTTTACGGAATTGGGACTTTTATTATTTTTACGTGGGGATGTCCACATCCCCATTGATTTTATAAGCGTCCCTACTACGTTTCTCCTGCTAGAGCTCTGATTTTATCGTCCGTGTCGTTGTTCGACTGTTTATGTATTTCCGCTACCTCCGCTGCGTTGGGTGTTTTCGCCTTCTATTTGTTATAAGTAATTTTGAGTGATTTTTTTTTTGGGTTTTACATTTGGCTTTTCCCCGTTGCTCTTCTTCCTCTACCATTGCTCCTTTCTTCCTTTCTTCTCTTTGCTTTTTTAAATGGAGACATTCGTCAATCGTATGCCTTGCTTTTCCATGGAATTCACAAAATTTACGTCATTTCACCTTCGGTACTGCGGCATTGGGTGTAATTGGAAGTCTGCTTTCCTTTGTGTCGGTATTTCTCTGAAAGGTTTGGGAGTAATGTAGAGGCCATGTCGTTTTTCTCTAGTTCTTGGTTTGTTTCTAAATTTTCTTTTGAAACCTAGCCAATGTGTGGAAAACTAGAATGGGGGGTTGAATAGTTTTGCCGATTTTAAGTTAGTTTTTAAAACTTTAGATTCGATATTATGTGAAATCGTATGGATGTAGAGAAAGTATAGATCTAATGATAAAGCAAGTAAATAAAGTAAAGCAAGGGATAGAAATGACACAACCGATTTATAGTGGTTCCATACTAAGGGACACCTTCCCTTTCTCACTCCACGAGTCACCTACTCGGGAGTTCAAGCACTATGTCAACAAACTCCTTCAACTTGGCGGAGAAGCCTTCACAACATTGCTTACACCTTTTTCTGGTACAAAGCTAAATACCGAGTCCGTAACACGGTGGACCAAACCAACACGACTATTACACAACAACTATGTGAAATATCAAATACAAGATCTTTGCTACTGAAATCTTGTGGAGGAACAAATCAATCAAGGACCCCTTGCTTGGACGACTTGTAGAATGCTCGTGATCTCGCCTTAGAGAAGGACCTATATGAGAATCACTATAGAAAGAAAGAAGAAGAACTCTCTACATCAAGTGATCTTTTGTTAGAAGAGAATGAGAGTATATGAGAGAATTAGTAAGAAGAGGGTGAGTTAGAATGAAGAAATGGCTCTCTTATAAATGGCTTGCCTGTTCCCTGGATCCCACGGATCCCTCCACTTAAGGGATCCGTCTAGTGTACACCTAGGGATCTGTGGGGCGCTCCTCTTTGCCCATGGGTTTTTTTGTTATCGGTCATGGGTCATGGGTTATGGGTTGGTCCATGGGTATTTCTTTAGATACAATGTATCTAATGAGTACAATGTATCTAGTCAAGTGGGTATCTAGTCAAGTGGGTATGGGTCAATACCATGGGTTATGGATATGATCCATGGGTTGTGATTTTTACCCATCCTAATAAACTATTAAAACAAATGATTTATTACAACAATTTGTATTTAGTGACTATATGTAAATGCTTTACAAAAATAACATGTATCCTTATAATTTTACTTATGATAACATTATATTTGTTATCAACAAAACACAAAGAGATGCAAAAATATTAATAAACATTTTTACGGTTTATTTGTATTAACAATCTCCCCTTTTTGTTGATGACAAAACATAATGTTATGATGAGTAAAACTTAAGAATAGATGCATGTTTTGAAAGCCCCTAAGTTTTACTTCTTCTCCCTTTTGTGAAACAAAATTTAACCAATCGAAAAAAAATGTGGAAAAATAGTCCACGTATAACACTCCCCCGACGGTAGCTCCCCTAGTTCAGGAAGTCAAGTGAAAATAAAAATCCTACAAAGAAAAGGTTAGTAGTAACATGCATAAGTAATCTTTTGATTGACGAGAATCAAGATTGGCAGCCAAGGTATGTAAACAAGGCCTTGTAATAAAACAACAAAATGTAGTGGTATTTATGCCACATACAAGCATGTAAAAATAAGAACAAGACTTGTTCTTGAAAATGACTCAAAAGAAAAATACTAAAATAGAAAAAAATAGTAATAAAGATTCCTTCCATGCTTGCATAAGGTTATGGATGGAGGTTTTGATGAGTAATGGTATTGATACGATCAAGAATGAGGTTGAGTATGAATCGCATTTCTTCCCTAACTTCTATTGCAATATCCCTAGTGGATTGGCAATGTTCACAATGTAAGTGATGTGGGTAATGAGTGCGGAAGTTTTCCGGTTGTTTTGATTTGTGATATCGCGAATGTGGTGGAAAAAAGGAAAATCTGGATCAAAGTCGGAATGTTTAAGTGGTTGTGGAAAAGAACCTAGATGTTCTTGTAGCTTAATGGGAGCTAAGGGTGGTGATGTTTCAAGGTCATTGAAAATTGTGTTTGGAGAAGTGGGAGGTGTCAAAAGGCTATTTCTTTTTGTTTTGGTTGTTGAGATCTTGTTGGAGTCTTAAGGAGTTCCAAAAGAGTTACTTTAGGTGGTGAGTTGATGGGTGATGAAGTTGGTGTACTTGTTGGTGATGAAGGAGGTGCTATAATGGAAGCATCTTGTGGTGAGTTATTTGTTGGTGATGAGCCATTCGATGATGGTTTTGCTAAGCAACAAGGCCAGATGCTAATCCGTGCGGATATCCTAGAGTTTGATTGTTGTATTTTAGAAGGTGGGAGGATAAAAGTTTGGATTTCATGAAGAGGATTGTTTGTACTAGGTGATTCATCTAAGTTGTAAGATCTTTTGGATGACATGGTGTTTGTTTGAGGATGAGATGAATATGCAGGCATTTTGGGAGTCCTATATATAGAAAAACAATGCATTGTAATGAATGCTTGACCCAAAATGTAGATTAAAATCTAATGATTAGATATGACTTTAAGGCATGTGATCATGAGAACACAAGCATTAAAGAACATACTCCAAAAAAAAAAGAAAAATATTGAGTTTTCATCCAAAGTGAGAAAAATAGAAGATAAAACTAGCTTGTCTCCACGGATCCCACGGATCCTTCCCCGAGGATCATCCGGCATAAAAATTTGGGATCCGTGGAGGCTAGTGATTGAGCTGACACAAAATTTTCCTTCTTGGAAACATTTTTGCCTAGTGTGTGCCTATATGCAAACTATTTGGAGTTGCAGTTATCTCGACTCCTAAAAAAGAAAAAATAAACTATAAGTGAAAAAGCATACTATTATGTGAGAGATACCAGGAGTGCTCCTAATTCATTTATGCTTAAATGAATGTACCCAAAAACACATATTAGTTATGTGTCCTCTTTAGCATTCAAAAGACATGAGATGCAATGAAAGCGGGTTTTTACTTTGTATTAATAATGAAAAAGCGATTTGTCCTAGGCGTGAGAAATTGCTTTTGTGAAATTGATCTGGGAGAAGAGGTATCATTTTTGGAAAACATTTCAAAAGGAGGTTTCTATGCTTGAATAAAATCGTTTTATCCCTTGAAAAGAAGATGTGTATGTAATTATATGTTTGCAACTTGTACTTATTTTGAAAGAAAATAAGAAAAATTATGAGTTATAAGTAAAAAAAAACTTATCTTGGGTTTTGAAAATTCCCGTATTGTTTGTGTGTTGTGCGTGAAATAGAGATCCTAGACTCAGAAAGAAGAAGGCTAGTGTTTACATACCTTGTAGAGTCAAAAAGTAAATTACGACGATTGTTCCATGAGACCAAGACCAGAGTAAGGTTGAATTGTTCCTTTAGCGGTTTGGTGAGGACGTCGGCTATGTTGTCTTCGGACGCTACCTTCTCAATAGAGATGTTCCCCTTTTGAACATTGTCTCTTAAGAAGTGATGATGAATCTCTATATGCTTTGTGCGAGAATGCAATACCGGATTCTTGCTTAAATCGATGGCACCTTTGTTGTCACATAGGATGGCTATGTCACTTAGATGAATATAAGTAGTCAACTAACGCTTGTTTCATCCATAGTGCTTGTTGGCATGCTTTTGCGTGAGCGTATTCGGTAGGTTGTTGATATTGCTAGTGCCATTTGTTTCTTAGAAAACCAAGATGTTAAACAACATCCCATAGAAAGTACATACTTGTACTTTTTCTCAACATAATCACTGCATGGTCGGAATCTGCATATACAATTGTTTCTACCGTGCCCTTAGGATACCATAATCCTAATTGTGTTGTACCCTTAATGTATCTAAATATCCTTTTACGGCTTCTAGGTGTGATGTTTTAGGGTCTTCTTGAAACCTAGCACATAGAGAAACACTAAACATGATATCCGGCCTACTAGTCGTGAGGGTAGAGAGACAACCAATCAGTATTCACACCTTGAGTTTTGGTGTCGGATGACATTGGTGTCCTAATTGGTTTTGACTCTTCTAAAACGAATTTCTTTAACATCTCTTTTATGTATTTAGATTGATTAAAGAAGATACCATCTTCTACTTGTTTGATTTGTAGACCAAGAAAGAAACTAAGTTCTCCCACATCATACTCATCTCGAACTCGTCATGCATGATTTTAGAGAAATCATCACACATGTCTTGACAAGTGGATCCGAATATAATATCATCTACATATATTTGAACTATGATTATATGTGACTCTCTTTTCTTAGTAAAAGTGTGTTGTCAACTAACCCCATGGTGTAGTTGTGTTTGATTAAGAATGACTTGAGTCTATCATACCAAGCTTTTGGAGCTTGTTTAAGACCATAAAGGGCTTTCTTTAACTTATACACATGTTTAGGTTTTTCAAAATCGATGAAGCCGGAGGTTGAGCTACATATACTTCTTCATTAATAAAACCATTTAGAAAAGCACTTTTGACATCCATTTGATAAAGCTTTAGATCATTAGCACAAGCATAAGCAAGAAGTATTCTTATAGACTCTAATCTAGCCACGAGGGCATAGGTCTCATCAAAGTCTATTCCTTAGCATTGGTTATACCCTTGGAAAACGAGTCTAGCCTTGTTTCTAGACACTACTCCGTTTGCATCTAATTTGTTTTATAAACCCATTTGGTTCCTATTATGGTTTGATTACTAGGTGGAGGGACAAGTGTCCAAACATCATTAGAAACAAATTGATTTAATTCTTCTTGCATAGCCATTACCCAACTTTCATCTTTTATGGCTTCTTGTGTATTCTTAGGTTCTATGGTTGAAAAAAAATAGGCTACTTTGGTTTTGAACTTGAGACCTTAATGTTCTTTCGTTTAACTTTCCTATGACCTTATCTACGGGGTGATCTTTGGACTCTTTAATGTTTATGATTTCATCATTTAAAGGTTCTTCTTCTTCTTCATTTATCTTTTCTTTATTACTATAGCTTCACTTTCTACAATCTCGTCATCGACAAGAGGTGGAGAGGTTTTGGGTGGACTTTCATCAAATTTTACATTTAATGACTCTTCTACCTTCATTGTTTCTTTATTTAATATGGCGTAAGCTTTGCTATTTAGGAGTAACCTAGAAAGATACCTTTGGTTGATTTAGGATCAAATTTTGTAAGGTAATCTTTAGTGTTAAGAATAAAACATTTGCTACCAAAGACTCTAAAGTGATCTAGCGTAGGATTAACTTTCGTATGGAGTTTTACCTAAGATTGGTCTAATTAAGACTCGATTAAGTATATACGTTGAAGTATCAACGGCATTGCACCAAAACTTTTGAGGTATGGATTGCTCATTAAGCATGGTGCGACTCATTTCTTGTAGGGTTCTATTCTTTCTTTCTACTACCCCATTCGATTGTGGAGTCGCGAGGTAGAAGTTGTAGTAATACCATTAGGCGTCACAAAAATCTCCAAATTGCACTTCATTATCGAATTCCCTACCATGATCCGTTCTAATAGACACTATAGGACTTCCTAGTTGTCTTTGGATTTTCTTGCTTAATATTTCAAAATAATTAAGCGTTTCCGTTTTGTTCTTTAATAATTTAGTCCATGTGTACCTAGAGTAATCATCCACTATGACCAAAGTGTAGTAGTTGCCTCCATAACTTTGGATAGCGGATGGACCAAATAAATCCATGTGTAGTAATTCTAGACACTTAGTTGTAGACACCATGTTTTTAGCGTTATGACCAGAATGGACTTGTTTTCCTACATTACAAGCATCACAAAAGTGATGTTCATATTTTAACTTAGGTAGATCTCTTACTAGATCTTTGGATGATAGCGATTGGAAAGTAGCATATTGGCATGACCCATCTTGATGCCATAAGGTCGAAGAATCATCCATAGAGGTAAGACAAAGTTTGTCTTTAGGTTCATTACCAATTTTAATGACATAGACTCCATGTTTCCTAATTCCTCTTCCTATGGTTATGCCATTTTTAATATCTTACTAGGTTTTAGTAAAAGTACATTGCACTATTATCACATATTTGTCCTATACTTAAGAGGTTAAAGTTTAGGTTTTCTACGTGACACACATCGTTAATGGTTAGAGATTTGTTAGAAATCGTACCTTTACTGATGATTTTACTTTTCCTATTTCCAAACACCACATTTCCTCCATTGAAGGATTCATATGTGGAGAATAGATCTTTATTCTTTCATGTGCATGTGCCTGCGCTATCCTTGACCCATTCATCCGGGTCTAGGTGGACCTTTAAGCACACCTAAGAAAACAATTAACTCAAAAGTTTGGTCCCCATTTGTTCATGGGTCCATTAGTGTTAAACATTCCATTCATGTTAGACATGTATGGATAAGGTGAATATGCATTCCATGGAGCAAAGTTTTGAAAACCATTTTGCATGTTTGGGTTCCATCCCATTTGATGGTTACTTCTCGGGTAAACATTATTAGGTCTCCTAGATGGGTTAGGTTTTGAAAAAGATGGAGCTTTGTTTCTTGCAAAAATAGGATTATATTTTGGAGGTGGTTGTCTAGTGGTAAAATGAGTTGGTTTCTTCTTATTAACAATAACAAAATCGGTTCTAGAGAAAGAAGCTATGTTATTACCTTGTTTGCTTCAAGCAGACCCACGGATCACTTTGTACACTAGCGGGTTCCTTTTGTGGGATCCATGGGATCCGCCCAACTTGATGGCTGTTTTCTAGTGCTTTAACAATTGTGTTTCTTTGTTTTCACTAGTTGACGTATCAAGTTGCTGAATGCCTAAACCTTTTTGGTTGTTTCTAGTTTTAACACTATCTAGTATCATATCTAAAGTATTATTACTCATTCTAGCAATTTTAGAATCTAGTTGATCAACTAGTGTTTGAAGTTGAACGCAAAGTTCACATTCACCACTATCTATTTTACCATTTTCTAGACATTTCAATTTTGCTTTTAATTCTATGACTTCCTTATCTAAACGTTGGTTTTGATTTTTCAAAAACTTGTTTCAATTTTGATTTTAAGCTAATATTGCAAAGTTTGTCATATTCATTATGCAATGAGTCATCATCTAGTGATGAGCTACTATAGTATTCGTGACATACCTTGTCATTTGCCATGAGACAAATTTCATTCCCCCACTTTTTCATGCAGCTCGCGAATGCCTTTTGATCATCACGTTTGGGACACTTACTAATAAAGTGGTTTGGGTCCCCACATTTAAAGCAAGCCCGATCATCCCTTGGCTTCTCGTCCTCTTTGCTTTTCCGGAATCCTTTCTTGTCGTCATACGGTTGTTTGGCGTATCTTCCCTTCCTTCTAAAGAACTTTTTAAAGTCCCTTACCGCCATATGTACTCCTGCATCGCCACTATCCGAGATGAGTTCTCTTCATCGCTTGAGGCCTTTTTGGCTTTAGGGCAAGAGATTTGTGTTTCTCTTTCACCTTTGAGGCTTCGGAATCTTTAGCAAGGACAAGCTCGTAGACTTTTAAGTTGCCTATGAGTTCATCAAGGGTGAGGATTGTCAAATCTTTTGACTCTTGATTGCCGTCACCTTGGATCTCCACTTGGATGGGTGCCCTTAGATATCTCCTAACATGGTTCTGAGCTTAAAGATTCATCAAGTTCTTGTAAAGATGTAATAATAGTATTAAAATTAGCAAATGAATGATCTATAGTTTCCTCATCCGATATTGAAAATTGTTCATATTGTTGAACAAATAAATCAATTTTATTATTTTTAACTTGTTGATTACCTTGATGAGTTACAACTAAAGAATTCCAAATTTCTTTAGAGTTTTTAAGCATAGAAATTCTTTCGAATTCCTTTTTGGGTAAAGCATTATATAAAACCATTTTAGCTTCACTATTTTTAGAAAGCTTTTTCTTCATTTCATCATTTAGTTTATCATAAGGTATGTTAACTAAATTTCCTTTATCATCTTTTGAGGTAGCCTCAAAATCGCCTTCAACAATAATGTACCAAAGATCAATATCTTTAGACTTCACATATGTTTGGAATCTATTTTTCCAATATATAAAACCATTAGTTTCAAGTAGTGGTGGTCATTGCATAGATTGCCCTTCCTTGTAATTTTCAGAACCCATAGTGATCGAAAAGTTTTTAAAATACGGTTTACTTTAAAACTTTTATAAACTTAGCTCTTGATGCCAATTGTGGAAAACTAGAAGGGGGTTGAATAGTTTTACCGATTTTAAGTTAGTTTCAAAACTTTAGATTCGATATTATGTGAAATCGTATGGATGTAGAGAAAGTATAGATCTAATGATAAAGCAAGTAAATAAAGTAAAGCAAGGGATAGAAATGACACAACGATTTATAGTGGTTGGCTATAAGGACACCTTCCTTGCCCTACTCCACTCCAGGTCACCTACTAGAGTTCAAGCACTATGTCAACAAACTCCTTCAACTTGGCGGAGAAGCCTTCTAGCGTTGCTTACACCTTTTTTTGGTACAAAGCTAAATACCGAGTCCGTAACATGGTGGACCAAACCAACACGACTATTACACAACAACTATGTGAAATATCAAATACAAGATCTTTGCTACAGAAATCTTGTGGATGACTTGTAGAATGCTCATGATCTCGCCTTAGAGAAGGACCTATATGAGAATCACTAAGGAAAGAAAGAAGAACAACTCTCTAGATCAAGTGATCTTTTATTTAGAAGAGAATGAGAGTGTATATAGAGAATTAGTAAGAAAAAGGGTGAGTTAGAATGAAGAAATGGCTCTCTATTTATAGGCAAAACTTCCCTCTGTTCCCGGATCCCACGGATCCCTCCCTTGCAGGGATCCGTCTAGTGTAAACCTAGGGATCTGTGGGACGCTCCTCTTTGCCCATGGGTTTTTTTGTTATGGGTCATGGGTCATGGGTTATGGGTTGGTCCATAGGTATTTCTTTAGATACAATGTATCTAATGAGTACCATGTATGTAGTCAAGTGGATATGGGTCAATACCATGGGTTATGGATATGATCCATGGGTTGTGATTTTTACCCATCCTAATAAACTAATACAACAAATGATTTATTACAACAATTTTTATTAAGTGACTATATGTAAATGCTTTACAAAATAACATGTATCCTTATAATTTTACTTATGATAACATTATATTTGTTATCAACAAAACACAAAGAGATGCATAAAATATTAATAAGCGTTTTTCTGATTGTATTTGTATTAACGATGCTTAGTATGCACTGCTTCTCGGCATTTGTACCTCACGGCTGCTTCTTTCTACCTCCCTTGCATTTTATTTTCCTAAATAGGAAGGATGTGGTTATATTCATTAATTGACTTTGGGATTTTGTCTTGTAGCCGCTTAATCAGTTCCGGATCAGTGATTGCGTGCATGAATCCTGAGATTCTCATAATTTTTGGCACTCCTTTTATGTCCATGGTTTCTTCCTTGAACCTTCTTACAAAGTCTTCCGTTAGTTCTCCTTCCCTTTGCTTGATATGGTGAAGTTCCACGGGATCCTTGATACACTTCTTTTGTTGGAGGAAATGCCGGGAAGAGCCTCTTTGACTTATCATAGCATCTATTGATTACGGGGGAGGTCGTCAAACCAGACCCTAGCGGATCCTGTTAATGTGGAGTTAAACATGTGGCACCAGGTTGGCATGGCCCATCGTTCTACTTTTGCCGATGCCTAGAAGATTTTGAGATGATCTTCTGGGTCTCCACTCCCATCATACGTTTTTACGTTAGTTGGCATATGTGTTTTTGTTGGCATCTCGAAGCAGCGGATATGTGGAGTGAACGGATCAATCTCCTTACAGACCCAAGGTTTGGCAAGGTCGTCATCGCCGTCATTACTTGGTTTCCGCTTCTTGACTTCGTACCCCCGATATCTACTTCCGTTTGGCCCATTGCCTGAGCATTCGCCTGCCTTCCGCGACTGTGCCTTTTCAGCTCCATGCCCTCTAAAGTTTGGCCTTACTTGTTGCGAGTAAGAGTCTTGGTAGCCATTCTCCTCTTTTCTCTTAGCGCCATGGTGAATTGGTCTTCTAGGGTCCTTGGAATAAGTGGAGACGCTTTCTTCCTTGTCCCTCAGCCTGTGAAACACACTTTTGTGCAACCTTTTGAACATCGTTTCTCGTTCAGCCTCTTTCCTTTTTGGTGACCTAGACCGGGTACACCTTCGGTCGCAGTTGTCCTGTGTGTTCCGACGCTTCTTGGACTCGAGTTGTTTCCTCAAGTCCCTTCTTTTAGTTGGCATTTCCGACTCATGATGATGCGAAGCTTTATGGAGATTCGCCCGAGTTTTTATTGCTTTTACCGCTTTGGCTCTTTCTTCCTGTTTTCGAACTTTCTTTGTCACAATCGGTAAGATCTGGTCAAAATATTTGTCGCGATGCCGGAGGCGTCCGCCTTCAGATGCGGAGTTGCATTATTTTCTCTTTCATTGTACTCGTAGGCGTGGATACAAAAGCGGAGTTGGTTCGGACGAGTGCCCATGGTGAGTATTTTAGAGAAAGCGATTTGTTACGAGGTCCCACAGAGATGGCGCCAACTTGTTTGTATATGGTGTTAATGTTTGCTTGTTGGAATTTGGGCTAACAAGCTATTGGTGTTGATCTTGTATTAATCCAAGTAGTTGATAGAATCCACGAACGAAAGAGTAAACCGTTAGCCTTCAGTAGGGGCCGGACCCCGATTAGACTCTGACGTGAGAGTAAGTACACATTCTTGTCATAGAAATGAGCATGTGTGTTTGTTATTATGAGAGAGAAAGGTGTGCCTTGTATGGGGATTAGAGCCCCTTTTATAGGCGAGGTTTACCGCTAGGGTTTCCCGATTACCCGCATATAAGAGTTTAGCTGCAGGAGTCGGACCCTTGTCGGACAAGGTTCCAAGAGAATCGTGGATGCGGACACATGATACCTTCCAAGGCGGAGGTTGATCCTTTCAGAAGTATCTAGCGTCGTCTTTTAGTGCGGACTATAGCCAATTTCGATCATTGGGCTTCTTGTTGGTCGGTGTTAAGTAGTTTTTAGGCACAGAGCACGATATGTGTATAGCACGAATTAGGCCCAGTAGGCATGTTATACGTGTTATACTTCATCACATAATATGATTTTTTTTTTTAATAAAACAGACAAGCAAGAACATTAAGGGTTTGGTTCATAAATATCGGAATGATGTAATGATAATGATAGTCATTGTAATTATTTGGTTAAGTACTATAACAATCAAAATATGAATTTATACCCATAACCTTATTCGAGTAAAAAGATGCGAGTTTTCTAGCATTCCCGTGGGTCTCCTTTTGGTATCTTTAATTTCCATCATAAGATAAGTATTACTCCAATAAAAGAGATCCAGTAAGAAGAAAAACTAAAATAAGAAAAATAAGATGAATTTCTAGCCACACATTTCAAATAGGAGGGAGAATTTTAAAGGGAGATATATCTATTTTTGTAAATGCATCTGAAATGACTTATTGTGCTTTCTTCTTATCATTCTTATTTTTATTTTTCTTCTTATTTAATCCTAACTCTTACTCGAATATATTTGAAATTTTATTTAATATATTAAAAAAAAGAATAACGGACCCATCTTGTGAAATCTAATACTGATACCATATTATTATATCAAACAACAACATGAACAATAATATCTTTATTCTCATTTCACCCTATAACATAATGTTAACGATTGTGATTCCTTATAACAGACCAAACGCACCCTGAAGTTTATCACACAAGAATAATGAGAATGGCGACAAATACTTTTGGCGACAACATATGTCGTGATTGCCGTCGCCCGAAATCACTAAATGACAAACAAATCATTTCTTTTCAATATCTTTTCTGAATTCCCCTGCCCCGGCTACCGCTTTAGTTTTATTTTTTGTTGTAAAATACTTTTCCCTCTGAAGAAAATTTTTCTTTGCCTTCACCAGTTGTAACACCCTGATAATTTTTTATGAGCAGCGGAAGACAAATCGGGGTATTACTTCTTAGATCATGGTCATAATCGTAGAAACGACCCAAAAGAAGCACTTGAAGAGTTAATATCATTCATTGAAAACCCAATATTTAAAATTTCAAATCATGTTTTAAAAAGTAATAATGTTTCTCAAGAACTAGCGATGAGTTTTGAAAAGAATGATATTATTTATTGGAAAGGTCGGCCCAAAGTTACCAATGCCAGCTCCGTGCCTTCTATGCTTCTTAATTTTCTGGGATAAAACATGCTAAAAGTGTCAATGCAAGGTTGATGAGTTCATAGAATTTATAAGTAAAACAATTTATTTAATGAGTTTCAAGTTAAAAAGACAATTTCAGCAAAATAAATAGTGGACTATGTTGTTATACGTCCCTAGTTTGTTTATGTGCCACACATGGGCAAATAGTTGAGTAAATTCATAGTATTTGTATCAAATCATTTATTAAGAAGTTCCATTTTGTTTGTGTAAAATTAGTTAATTGGGTGATCCCTTGGTGTTTGTATAAAATTAATTGATTTGGGTGATACTTTGGTGTTAATATAAAATCATTTGATTGAGTGATTCCCTGTTGTTTATATAACATCATTTGAACAATTTCATAGTGTTGTATGAAAATTTGGTTGAACACAAATTTTCTAATTTGATAATATAATTGCAACTAATACAATTATGTGTGAAAATAATTATTGCCCTAAGCTCATGAATCTTAAACCTTAACATCGTGTGATATCATAAAAGATATAACCACCTACATCACAATGTGATGTAGATGATGGGGCCCTCGTAGTAAGAGGTTTCCATCTTCCTAGTAAATTCGAATATAGTGCATTCAGTTACCATCACATGCTAACTTCAAATGGGTTGCCGTCTCCAATAGATCTATTCACTAAATTCGCGTTCACCCACAAGTGATTAATGGTTTATGATATGAGGGCCTTTTGGCAATGGTGTTACTTAGGCAATAATAAATAGTTTAGTATCTGAGAAAGTGCTTGTATTCTAATTTGCAACATATAAAATGTTTTAGATAAAAAAAATTAGAATAGTTGCATAAATTTGGGTAAAATGTTTAAGATAACCGAGTAAAGCTTATGTAAATAAAAGAGCATGTATCTTCCTCAAAGAATTTAAAATAAGTAAAATAGGGGCTATGATTCACAGTAGTAAGTAAAAGCTTATGAAAATTTAAAAGCAAGTAGTTGAGCATGTATCTCCCTCAAAAAATTTAATAAATAGTTAAATGATAGAAAATGGGGCTACGACTCACCTTAGTGGTACAGTAGTTAAGTAGTTGCCGGATGATGTAAATGATCCCGACTTGCGACCTAAATTAATGTGATAAGTTTAGATTTGTTGGCCTTTAAGGTTGAATGAGAAATGATAAGAGTAGAAAATCTCAACTGTGATAGTGTTGGATTTGTGTATTAAAATGCTTAAAGTCCTTAAAAAAATAAAGTATTATAAGTATTATTGATGTTTTGAGAAAAATGTTATCGATTTAGGGGTAATTAGGATGTTATTAACATTTGTTGAAAGTGGACAAATAATAAGTTAAAATATTCATTTTAAATATTTTAAGTTTGTAAAAGTTAAATTATTTAAATACTTATGTTATTTATTTGTTATCGTAATTAAATGTTATTAATTGTTTGGGAAGAATATTATTAGTTATATTTAATATCGGCTTGTTTATCATATGTAAATGAATCCTAAGTTAAAAATATAAATTTTTCAAAAAAATAATATAGTTACGAAACTTGCCCTTAACTTATAAAAGTTATATTTTTAACCCGAAAGTTAAAATAATTACAATTTTAGTCCAAAATCTTCTATTTACACTTTTTACCTCAAGTTTACTGTTTTGACAGTTTATACCCTTAAGTTTTATGCCATAAATTATATTTTCAGGTTTATCCTTTAACTTTTCAGTTTGTGCGATTTACACCCAAAAGTTACAAATTTCGCAAATTTAGTCCGAAGTTGATTTTTTTTTTTAAATAAGATTTTTTTTAATAAAAATTTCCTTTTATAGCTTATACGAGCTTATGGAATCAACTTTTGCATGAAAATCATTTTGAAAAGCTTTTGGGCTTTTTAGCCCGTTTAAGCCCCAAAATCAATTTAAAAGAAATAATTATAATCCTCGCCATGGCTTAGGATTTAGGTTCAAAAGTGGTGTAAAAGTGTTTATTAGGTTAGCATGTTAGTTGACTTGTTTTATTTGCTAATAAAGAATCGAGTTGGGCTAAGAAATTTATTAAGTGTACGTTTAGATTAAAAGATATGAGTTTAATCCTTAATTACCTATATGTTTATAATGTTTGTGATTATTAGTGAGTTGTTTTAATATTTCGACTTAGTGATAAATGTAACTTAAATAAATCATTATGAACGAATGGAAATGAGTTAAAAAGGACTTACAACACCAAAAATGTGGTGATGAGACACGAATGAGAGTGTGTGAATGGAGAAGGAGGGAGGCACGGTCTAGCTTAGCCTTTTACGAACAAAACCCAGTTCGATTGCACCTAAAACTCAAGAGTAACTTTGAGGACTTGTGAGATGGATAATGGGGTTTGCTTCTTTTCTCCCTTTCTTGACAATAAGAGGAATGTGTTCGTGTTTGTTTAGGGTGAGTGAAAAGGGTGAAAATGAGTCGGTTTATATAGGCAAGTATAGGTATGGTGCATGAGATATTTTATTCTTTCTTTGCATGGATGCATGCACAAGAGAAAGGTTAATTCGACTTGTCTTGGCATGCTTCTAGTTCGGCTAGAGTTTAGGGCGTGTATGGATGGTCATGTCTAGTCTTGTGGGTAGGGAGCATATAATCCTTTGGTCCTTAATGTCAAAGTTAGTCAAAGTGTGTTATAAACACTATTTTATTCTCTAGGCTAGGCTTTGAGGATATTGTTTGTTTTTAATTATGGTACAAAAGTAAGGGAGGGTATCTTGTGACCTTATACTGGTCGACGCAAGACAAGGGAATGAAAAGGCATGTGGTGGGATTTTGAGACATATTACCCAAGGGTTACTAAGGTTTCAAAAGTGAGTATGGTATCTAATATTTGTTTAAGGTTTAGGTCAGAGCTAGATGGACAATAGGGTGGCTTTGTTTGGTTATTACCATATGCAATATAAAATGGGAGAGGAGTGTCGAGTAGTGAAAAGGGATGCTTGGCTCATTTGTTTATGTTTATTGTCGAGTAGAAGCAAAAGAGAAAACAATATGTAAGTGTATATATTAGAAAAGAATATGAATTTGGTTCTTTGGGCTTGTGTTTGTGTTATTGGTTCAGAGAAAAGAAGGAAAAGAAAGTAATAAGTGTGGGCTTGGTTTAGTATTACTCGGCCCAAGAGAAAAGAAAAAGGAAAGAAATAAAAGGCCCGATTGGTTTGTGTGATTTGTTTTGTCCTGGTGTTTTACTTTTAGTGTCGGTGCACAAGTGAGCTACTCGGGTTACACCTCATATGGTTAAAGTGTGTACTAGTGTGTGTAACGTTTGATATATATATATATTTATAAAAAAAAATTAGCTCGTAAAAATGGGTAAACCTTCTATTAAATAGAATTACTTATTGTTTGGAATTAATAAATGACTTGGTAATTTGCGAGGTATTACAGTACCTACTCGTTAAACAGAATTCCTCCCAGAATTCCAGTCTAGGGTAATCATAGGAAGGCTTGATATTAGAATGACTCAGAAATAGGAATTGGAAGTTATTGGAATGTAAATTTTAGTAATGATATGAGTCGCCCGTTCAGCAACTCTCTACATGAGGTGTTGAAAAGAGTGTAAGCACGATTAAAAGAATAGCAGTGTTGTAGCTATATTAAATCATGTAGGAAATGAATTTATTGTGGCACCTGTTATTTTCACGACCAACTTGGCTTGAGGAAGAATTTCATTTTGAATGAAGATTGTTATTTCATCATGTTTTTTAAACATGGTTTACAATTTCTTGTTTCATCAAAAATCTGTGGGGTAACTTACCCATTAAACAAAGGAGTTAGTTAACAACAGATTTTAACAGGGGGATCGGATGAGAATTTTGATGAATATAAAGAAAGTTGATGAACTTCAGCTTTTGTAGATGATGAATCGGTTTGTTTGCATTAAGATTTATAACTAACTACTCCCAACATAACATGATTTCTCTTGAATTAGACATAGGTATCTAGGCTATGTATAAACTTAGGAATGATAATGTGATGTTCGGTTTAGTTGTTATAATTCTCAGTGTTTAAATAGATTCACACCATGTTGTTTATAAAATGGCGATTTAAAGGAAGCAAGATTTTTATGAGTGACAACAAACTTGTTGATAATAGGGAGATCATAGAAAGGACAATACAATAGATGGAAATTGTTACAGCGAGTTGTTTATTGAATAGAAAGAAATCTTAGGTTACAAAAGATCCGAATATTTGAGATGACATAAACTTAGTTCGATATAGTGCAAAAAGAAATAGGACTGCTAGATTCTAAACGTCATCGGTTTGCAGCATTGTTACGACTCGGGTGAGCTTCTCCTCCTCCTAACCTATATGCTTTCCATGAGCACCTTCAGCTTGTTTACTTAGACATTGGTTCCGATAGTGTCCTCTCTTCCCACATCCGGAACATGGGACCACCACATTGACCTTGCAGTCTCTAGCAAGGTGTCCTACCTCTTTACAATAAAAGCACGTACCACATGGACCATTATGATGTAGCGTGCACTGATTGCATAGTGGTAAGTCTCCAATATAAACTCTGCTCTCTGTTGGTGCAGCAACATGAACCCTTGAAGCTTCTTGTCTTCCATGTTGTTGTTGATGATAGTTAGTGCTATGGTTTTGGTAGTTGTTGTGACTTTTGTTGTTGTCCTTCTGATTTGGGCACTGATTCTTGTAGTGCCCTCTTTATTCGCATCCGTTGCACACCACTGTCACTAGCTACAGCTTAGCTCCCTAAGCTTTGCAGTCTCTGGTCAAATGGCCGATATTTTGACACTTCATGCACCTAGCAGTGCATGGCCCGGTATGATGCAACTTGCATTAGTTACATAGAGGTTGTCTTCCAGCATACATGCCTCTTTTAGTAGGTGTGGCAACATAGGCTCTGGTAGCTTTCTGCCTGAGATTTTGTTGATTTTGGTGGTTTTTGTTAAGAGTGGTTCCTTTTTCATCAGACTTCTGTTGGTGTTCTGTGTTCCCTTGTACAGGATCACGTTTGATCTTTTGATCCAGCAAACTCCGAGCAACTTCGATAGCTTCCTTCGGTGGGTGAGGTTTAGATGATGTGACCTTCTTCCCTATGTTTTAGGTGATCCTTTCATAAGAGTTCCTTTAAAGTAGACTGGCTGGTATCTCGTGAAGCCTTTACAAGTTCATTTGCGAACTACAGTGGTCTTTCTTCCTGGGGTTGGCCTATTAGTGCTATTGGAACGGGCAGTTGTTGTTGCTTGAACTCTTAGTCTTTGCAGCAACACTATCAGTCACAAATTTTAGGATCGCAACCCGAGTCATGGTTGGTCATGATGTGGCAGTGGTTGCGACTCATCGAGAAGGCATATTTCTATTAATACCACAAAAAAACACGAGTTTAGAATTTGTATCGTGACCACGTTTTGTTAGAGTAATTCAATTAACATGGTAGTTGCATAAAACATCATAACAACACTACTACAATACAACTCATTAACAAGCTGACTTATAAGAGAAAAGAAAGATCACGATGAGTATGAACACTGTGATTTAAATACATATAAAATGATTGACCTTGAATCTTATCAATAGTTATATAATATAGTAAGGAATAAAATCATGGATATCATCACGACATATCTGAATACAATCACAACACTCGTGGCAATATGGAAAAACAACCATAGCAATCATAAATATCAATCAATAGTGCTCATAACCCACAATATTGTTTTAATAACTTGCTCAATTGTTTACAAAACATCATAATACAAGATCTTTTATTAATGCCAGAAGTGGCAAGCTAAGATGTCCATGCTACAAATGATACATAGATAATCTATAAGTCATCCAGCATCTCCTAATCTATTCTGGAGCTCTCAAACTATCTCCGCTAAGGTCCCTACCCTCTGGTCTCGATCTCTCTAAGTGTGCAGTCTCCATGTCTGTGAGGCATCTAGAACTCTGGCTTTTCCGGTGGCGACCAACATGGCCTCAAAGGTGAAATCCTCTGACTTTGAGTCCTTACCATATCCCTGGCTGTCTGTAGGGTTCTCTCAACATCCCATACTCTACCATGTAACTCTTGTCTTTGCCTCCTGGGCTACAACCTGTGTATGCTCAATAGCATCAACTTTGAAACTCACATCGGAGATCTCCCGTCTTCTACTAGATATCCTCTTTAACAATACACTGAGGTCTCAGTCGTTTGAATCAAAAACGACTCGGTGGTAACTCATCAAGATAATCGGAGTGAAGCTCTACCACACCAACTAGTGAATCCAGAGTGCGATCACGAATGCGGCGGCATCGGTCTGATGAGTCTCTGGTTGTGCTTCTGGATATGGAGTGTCTGAAGGCTCGAATGATGGTGAAGAGGGCACATAGTCTGGACTCCCCGTAGTAGTTTCACTATCCATACACGGGATATCCTTACATGTCGTGTCATCCTCTACCTCAGTCTGAATTCTCTTCGAACTCTGACCAACCTCGAAAATCTGCACGCCGTCCTCGGCATCATGCTAATTAGAATGACTACCTCTCGAGGGTGGTGAGTGGAGTGTGGCGTGGAGGTAATGAAACGGATGGTAATGATAATGATGCGGGTGATGAGGGTGGTGATACTGATCTGGGTGTATAGGAAGTATGCTCAAATATGTAGCGAGATCTCCGAAGTGGTAATGATGGTGATGGCATAAATCTGAGTGGATAGTCTCGTGTACGTGTAGATACCTGTGCAGCCTGGCGTCGGTAAGTGATAAGTCAGGCCTGAGTAGCAAGTGATGTCTGCATGGCTGGTAGTGTGGGTATAGGCTCAGTGGTGTCAGGGTTTTGTGCATGATAGGACTGAGACACCTGTACGTAGGGATCATCTTAGTCTGGTGTGATTTGGATGAATAAGGAAGTGCGGGTAGCACGAAGAATAGTTTCGGTAGCATAGAATGAACTAGAAAGCATGGTACTGTAATATCCCAATAATAATAAATATAAGCCATTTATAATGAATAATATTTAATAACTACTAGTTCTTGTTTATAAAATAAAAGTTAGTGTAATGCATCATCTGCTAAGTAATCTCAATGCATGATGTTAGTAAAAGTGTTAGCATGGAGGGCAAAAGGTAGGGTGTAAAATGGTCCATTTTAAAAAGTGTGGTTATAGTCTAGTGTTTTGAAAATCACTCGGTTCTCTATAACCCTGGCTCTGATACCAATCTGTAACACCCTGATAATTTTTTATGAGCATCATAAGACAAATCGGGGTATTACTTCTTAGATTATAGTCATAATCATAGAAACGACCCAAAAGAGGCGTTTGAAAAGTTAATATCATTCATTGACAACCCAATATTTGAAATTTCAAATCATGTTTTCAAAAGAAATAACGTTTCTCAAGAATTAGCGATGAGTTTTGAAAAGAATGATATTATTTATTGGAAAGGTCGGCCCAAAGTTACCAATATCAGCTCCGTGCCTTCTATGCTTCTTAATTTCCTGAGATAAAACATGCTAAAAGTGTCAACGCAAGGTTGGTGAGTTCATAGAGTTTATAAGTAAAACAATTTATTTAATGAGTTTCAAGTTTAAAAGACAACTTTAGCAAAAATAAATAGTGGACTATGTTGTTATACGTCCCTAGTTTGTTTATATGCCACACATGGGCAAATAGTTGAGTAAACCCATAGTATTTGTATAAAATCATTTATTAAGAAGTTCCATATTGTTTGTGCAAAATTAGTTAATTGGTTGATCCCCTGGTGTTTGTATAAAATCAATTGATTTGGGTGATACCCTGGTGTTTATATAAAATCATTTGATTAAGTGATTCCCTGGTGTTTAAATAAAATCATTTGAACTATTTCATAGTGTTGTATGAAAACTTAGTTGAACACAAGTTTCCAATTTGATAATATAATTGCAACTAATACAATTATGGGTGAAAATAATTATTGCCCTAAGCTCATGAATTTCAAACCTTAACATCGTGTGATATCATAAAAGATATAACCACCGACATCACAATGTGATGTAGATGATGGGCCCTCGTAGTAGGAGGTTGCCATCTTCCTAGTAAATTCGAATATAGTGTATTCGGTTACCATCACAGGCTAACTTTAAATTGGCTGCCGTCTCCAATAGATTTATTCACTAAATTTGCGTTCACCTGCAAGTGATTAATGGTTCAGGATATGAAGGGCTTCTGGTAATGGTGTTACTTAGTCAATAATAAATAGTTTAGTATACAAAAAGTGCTTGTGTTCTAATTTGCAGCATATAAAATGTTTTAGATAAACAATTAGAATAGTTGAATAAATTTGGGTAAAATGTTTAAGATAACCGAGTAAAGCTTATGTAAATAAAAGAGCGTGTATCTTCCCCAAAGAATTTAAAATAAGTAAAATAGGGGCTATGATTTACAGTAGTAAGTAAAAGCTTATGAAGGTTTAAAAGCAAGTAGTTGAGCATGTATCTCCCCCAAAGAATTTAATAAACAGTTAAATGATAGAAAATGGGGTTACGACTCACCTTAGTGGTACAGTAGTTAAGTAGTGGTAGGATGATGTAAATGAATAGCTCCCGACTTGTGACCTAAATTAATGTGATAAGTTTAGATTTGTTGGCCTTTAAGGTTGGATGAGAAACGATAAAAGTGGAAATCTTTAAGTGTGACAGTGTTGGATTTGTGTATTAAAATGCTTAAAGTCTTTAAAAAAAATACAAGTATTATAAGTATTATTGATGTTTTGAGAAAAATGTTATCGATTTAGAGGTAATTAGGATGTTATTAATATTTATTAAAAGTTGGCGAATAATAAGTTAAAAATATTCATTTTAATTATTTTAAGTTTGTAAAAGTTAAGTTATTTAAATACTTATGTTATTTATTTGTTATCGTAATTAAATGTTATTAATTGTCTGGGAAGAATATTATTAGTTATATTTGATATCAGCTTGTTTATCATATGTAAATGAATCCTAAGTTAAAAATATAAGTTTTTCAAAAATATAATATAGTTACGAAACTTGCCCTGAAAGTTAAAATATTTACAATTTTAGTTCAAAATCCTCAATTTACACTTTTTACCTCAAGTTTACTGTTTCGACAGTTTAAACCCTTAAGTTTTTTACCAAAAATTATATTTTCAGCTTTATCCTTTAACTCTTCAGTTTGTGCGATTTACACCCAAAAGTTACAAATTTCGCAAATTTAGTCTGAAGTTAATATTTTTTTTTTTAAAATAAGTTTTTATTTTTTTTAAATTTCCTTTTATAGCTTATACGAGCTTATGGAATCAGCTTTTGCATGAAAATCATTTCGAAAAGCTTTTGGGCTATTTAGCCCGTTTGAGGCCCAAAATCAATTTAAAAGAAATAATTATAATGCTCGACGTTGGCTTAGGATTTAGGTTCAAAAGTGGTGTAAAAGTGTTTATTAGGTTAGCATGTTTAGTCGACTTGTTTTATTTGCTAATAAAGAATCGAGTTGGGCTAAGAAATTTATTATGTGTACGTTTAGATTAAAAGATATGAGTTTAATCCTTAATGACCTATACGTTTATAATGTTTGTGATTACTAGTGAGTTGTTTTAGTATTTCGACTTAGTGATACATGTAACTTAAATAAATCATTATGAACAAATGGAAATGAGTTAAAAAGGACTTACAACACCAAAATGTGGTGATGAGACACAAATGAGAGTGTGTGAATGGAGAAGGACCGTCTAGCTTAGCCTTTTACAAACAAAGGCCACTTCGATTGCAACTAAAACCCAAGAGTGGCTTTGAGGACTTGTAAGATGGCCAATGGGGTTTGCTTCTTTTCTCTCTTGCTTGATAGTAAGAGGAATGTGTTTGTGTTTTGTTTAGGTGAGTGAAAAGGGTGAAAATGAGGTGGTTTATATAGGCAAGTATAGGTATGTTGCATGAGATGTTTTATTCTTTCTTTCCATGGGATTCATGCACAAGAGAAAGGTGAATTTGACTTGTCTTGGCATGCTCCTCGTTTGGCTAGAGTTTAGGGCGTGTATGGATGGTCATGTCTAGTCTTGTCGGTAGGGAGCATATAATCCTTTGGTCCTTAATGTCAAAGTTAGTCAAAGTGTGTTATAAACACTATTTTATTCTATAGGCTAGGCATTGAGGAGATTGTTTGTTTTTAATTATGGTACAAAAGTGAGGGAGGGTATCTTGTGACCTTATACTAGTCAACACAAGACAAGGGAAAGAAAAGGCATGTGGTGGGATTTTGAGACATATTACCCAAGGGTTACTAAGGTTTCAAAAGTGAGTATAGTATCTAATATTTTTTTAGGGTTTAGGTTAGAGCTAGAGGGACAATAGGGTGGCTTTGTTTGGTTATTAAAACACGCAAAAGAAAATGGGAGAGGAGTGTCGAGTAGTGAAAAGGGAGACTTGGCTCATTTTTTTGTGTTTGTTGTCGAGTAGAAGCAAAAGAGAAAACAATATGTAAGTGTATATATTAGAAAAGATAATGAATTTGGTTGTTGGGCTTATGTTTGTGTTGTTGGTTCGGCCCAACAGAAAAGAAGGAAAAGAAAGTAATAAGTGTGGGGTTGGTTTAGTATTACTCGGCCCAAGAGAAAAGAAAAAGGAAAGAAATGAAAGGCCCGATTGGTTTGTGTGGTTTTTTTTGTCTCGGTGTTTTACTTCTTGTGTCGGTCATGCAAGTGAGCTATTCGGGTTACACCTCATATGGTTGAAGTGTGTACTAGTGAGTTTAACGTTTAATATATATTTATAAAAAAAATAGCTCGTAAAAATAGGTTAACCTTCCATTAAATAGAATTACTTAGGGCTTGTTTGTTTAGTTTTTTTATTAAGTCTTTTTAAACTAAAATGTTTGTCTAGATATATGTTGTCTGTTTGTAAATGAATAAATTGTTATTTGTTTTGTATCTTTGAATAAAGTGTTTGAATTAGAAAAATTATTGTTATACCCTTTTCTTTGAAATAAGTTGAATTAGAGATTAAGAAGTGGGAGGGTAAATATGTAAAAATAAGATAAAAGTCATGACTTAATATAGAGACCCCTCCTCCCACGACTTTTTCTAAAAGGTCATCTATTTAAATTAAGAACCAAACAAACACTCAATTTTTGACTTAATTAATTTAACTATTCATAAATTAAGACTCTTTAAGTCGTTATCAAACGCTACTGTGGAAAACTAGAAAATGGGTTGAATAGTTTTGCCAATTAAAACTTCGTTTTAAAATATTTAGATCGACTTATGTCAATCTATTTAGATGTGTATGTTGGACGTTGATAGATAGATATATAAATGTGTAATAAAAGATAAAGAGTAAGAAGCACATAACCACTACACGAGTATTTATAGTGGTTCGGCTACAAGGACACCTACCTTGCCCTACTCCACTCCCCGAGTCACCTACTCGAGAGTTCGTAAACACTACCCGACACCAACTCCTTATGGCGACCTTCTAACGTCGCCTACTCTTTTTTTCCAGGTACTAGGCTAACCACCAGGTTCTTCCACAAGGTAGAACCACACCTATCACAACGTCACCTACCCTTTATCTGGTACTAGGCTAGATACCGAGTCCACTACAATAGAGGAACTACTACCAACACTACACAACACCTATCCCAAAGGAGACCCACTCCTTTTTACAACATCATCAAGGATATCAATATCCTTGAATACAACCTATCTCTATTTGTACATCAATGCACCTCATCGATTATACGCCCTTGGCATCTTTCACTAATGCCACTTGACTTGACTTCAGGGCTCTTCACTAATGCCCACTTGACAAATGCGTTTGGCACCTTTCACTAATGCCTTCCTCTTGACTCCTTTGGCATCCTTCACTAATTCCTTTGACACGCGAGCGTTAAGCACTTTTCACTAATGCTTGGTCTTGACTCTTTCGGCATCCTTCACTAATGCCTTTGACACAACACTTCTATGGTGGAAGAAAGAACTATCAACAAGAGAACCTCGATAGTCTTGATGATGACGAAGCGTGGCAACTCATGGACTTGAGCTTGCTCGACTTCAAGAGGTGGTGATCTAGCCTTTAAGAGGAACCTAGAGAATCACACAAAAACAAAAGACAAACTACATAGAGATCCTTAGGATCTGAGGTTAGAAGGTTACAATACTTGGAGAAAGTATGTATGGGGTGGCCCCAAAATGAAGAAATGGGTCACTATTTATAGAGGGATTTTAGCTACTGTTCCACGGATCCCTCACATGAGGGATCCGTCCAGTGTAATCCTGGGGATCCATGGGACGCTCCTCTTTGCCCATGGGTTTTGGGTCATGGGTCATGGGTTATAGGTCATGTGTCCTAAACTTTGGACCATGGGTATCCAAGTAGATACAATGTATCTACAAGATGCAATGCATCTAGTCCATGGGTCATGGATAATATCCATATATGACTTATGCATAGCAATGGGTTATGGGTCAAGCTCCATGGGCATGGGTCATGGACTTTGGGTTTTACCCAACTACATTCATTGTATTTGGTCAATGGGTCAAATACTTAAACTTCTACCCATTATATTACCCATTATGATACATACTAGTTATGTATATATTTGCCCAATCTGTAAACACTAGTTGTTGTACATATGTATTACTAAATCATAAAACCACTTTTACTTGTTTAGTATTTTATGTGAAAACTTATGTGTGTTAGTAAACAATTGGCTCAAACTATTTATGTATTTTATTTGTTTCGTTAAAATGATTTTACTTTTGTTATCGACAAAACATTAGAAGATCGTAAAATATAAATAAACGTTTTTACGGCTTATTTGTATTAACAATCTCCCCTTTTGTTGATGACAAAACATAAAATTATTTCAAGGAAAAACTAAAATTAAGTAAAAAGTTTGAATTGAGATTTTACTCTCTACCCTTTTGTCGAAACAAAAATAGAAAAACTAACACATTGTTTTAAGAAAAACGTGTAATAAGAAAAGAAAATATAGAGAGAAAGTGATGGGAAGAGTTCTCGTCTTAACTCCCCTTGATAGTCCATCCCTTTGTGAAGTCAAGTAAGAAAAAAACTACTAAGCTAATGCATTGCAACTATGTTTGCAAATGGTTTCGTCTTTGTGATGATAATGCTCCCCCTTGATGATTGCAACTTTGCAAAGGGACGTCATGAGATGTAATCCAAATGAGGATTATATTGCAAATGGTTTTGCAATGTATTTTTTGACACAAAGCTCCCCCTAGCTTAGGGTGTCAAAGTCTTCATGTGTATATTGAAAACTACAAAACAAAGGTTAGAAAACAAGTATATAATGCATAATTTCCTGCAAATAAGACTCAAATTAGTAGAAAACATGTCTTCTGTTGCACGGATCCCACGGTCCCTCCTTTGAGGGATCCGTCTAAGCATAATGGAGGGATCCGTCAGTCTGAAAACAGAATCCAGCAATGGTGATGTAACGAATGATGTTACAAATCAAAGTGAGATATGTATTCAATCAACAAACATATACTCAAAGCAATATGGCATATAAAACTTCATTCAATAAAACATGAGAGATGATCTACAAGTCTCTAAAACTAAGAGAATGATTTAGCCATGTAATGCATTTTCTACTAATTCTAATAAGTGGCCAAAAGCTTAAAAAGCATCAATGTGCTTGAGTCTAAGGATGGGTAGACTTGTTGATTTGGTCCAATCATTCAAGAAGATGATTAAACATGAAATGCAACTCATTTTGTACTTCTTGAACAAGTCCTTGGGTGATTAGACAATTAGAGCAATTATTGTCTTTTTTAGGAATGGAAGTAGATTGGATGTTTTGAGTAGGCTCTATAAATGATGGTGGAGGTACATTGAGCAATGTAGGATGAGGTTCCACTAAGAATGGAGGTGGTGGCAATGGAAAGTCCTCTATATGATCAAATCCTTGATGGTTCAATGTCTCCAATGATGGATGATGAGTGTGTAAATACTCATCATTTTTGGTTAAATCTGAACTGCAAAACGTCTAAAAATGCTCAGAAATGCATCAAAATACTGAAAATATTCCAAAATTGCATTTTATATGTTTCAGATGCAAAATGTTTAAAATCAGATGAAAAATGAGCAAAGTTTGCATAATTGGCAGTTTCAGTTCCCCAAGTTTCTAAAATTGTCAGAAATATTCCCTGAGTCCTAATTTCAAAAGAAAAATCACCAAAGGTCCTTTTTAAAATCATAACTTGTCAAAATTAGTCCTTTGGTGAAAAATATCAAAATTTTGAGAATTGCAAGTTTGGTCCTCTAAGTTTCAAATTTGGCAAAATTAGTCCTTGGAATTTTGAAAATGTCAAGTTTAGTCCTTATATTATTAAAACTTGTCACTTTTAGTCCCTTGGGAAACTTTGAATAAATGGCAGCAATGGTCCCTTGAATTTCAGAATTTACAACAAAGGTCCCTATGTTATTAAACCTTTTAAACCCATTTGGACCCTATCACAAAACCATTGGACCACTGCCTTTCCTTTGGACCCTGTCCAAGTAGCATTTTGGACCTTGCTTATTAAGCGCAGTCAAATCCCAAGTCAAACAAAAGCACCCCCTGGCGCCAAAAGTTTTCTTCCCTTGATGCCGCAACATCCTGCAACACACAATCCTCCTTCGCCTTATCCCTTCCTTGTTCCCCCCACCTCCACACAACTACAAAATACATTAATTACCTCACCCCTCATCTCACTCAACCTCAGCAGGTCAAAACACAATTTCCCGCCAAAAATGATCAATGGCCAAGATGACCTCTAGTCATCCAATGGTCTCAAAAGAAGTGGGAATTGCTCATTTTGGAGAGCGGCATATAAAAAGGAGGAAGAAGAAGCTAGATAGAGTAGTAGTTGGTTTTTAAATTTTTCTTTAATGTCGTTTTTTAAATAAAAGTTTTAGTTTAAGTCCAAATGTTGTAATTTCAGTTTCTTGGTATCTCATTTATGCTAAATTGTCATTGTAATGTGTTTGTGAGTATCAATCCAAGTTTTTAATTAAGTTCCAAGTTTCATGTTGGTACATTGAAATTTAGATTTCAAATTCTATTATCAAGTTTCTAATGACTTGTTTTTAAGTTCAAAAAGGCTTAGGTAAGTTATTTATAGCTTTTGAAAAGCTTATGATTCAGTTGCAAGCAATTGTCATGGTTAGTCAACAAAAGTCAACTGCTTAAGCTCATTTGGATTTGATCATGAAATGGGGTTGATGCAGCTTGCTTTTATGCTTGTGAGTTTCTCATTTTCAAATTTCAAGCCATTTTGCATTTTATGCTTGTCTGTGTATCTGGGGTAACCATTAGTATAAACCTGTTTATATAGTTGTATTTAGGTCATGTAAACTTAATTTGATCAAGATAGCAAGGTAGTTCATTAACTAAGTAGTTTAAATTGCATATAGGTGTTTAATAGTGGTGTTTGGATTGTGCATGTAAACGTTTTAGAGGTTAGTTAAATTGCTTAAGACTTGTTGTTATATGTTTGTTTAGTTCATTTTAAGCTCAATTACGTCTTTCATATTGCACTATTGGCAGCTCAAAGTCAAAATCATTCTCAAACTATCTTAACAGCTTCTTTGTTGAAATTTTGTCAAAACAAAGCTCATTTTGTGTTTGAAATACATAAACATAGATTGCGATGAGTCTTATTTCATATATTAACATCAATATCTGTTCACAAATTGGCTTCAAAACTCATTTAAGTCAACCTTTCCATTTTATGTCAAAAGTCAGCTGGAAACTTCGGTTTATATTGGCCAAAGTTGATTTTTAGTGGATTCATTTTACGGGTCAAAATCAGTAAAACTTGTGGCTTTATAAGTTCAAGCGGTCTATTTTATTATTGTCATTTTTGTAGAATTTTAGTAATTTTATAAAAGCCCCAAATAAGCTTGTCAAAATGGGTATAAATGCCCTGTGCAACTGACTCGGTGTATCCGAATTCGCCTGCCAATCTCGCGAGGGTTGCATAGAGCTCATTAGGATCACCTAGGTCTGATCTTTGGCTTGTAAGCACTTGGCAGGTCTCCTTCAAGCCCCTTCTTCGTCTTCTAGTTTCCGGTTATTTAAGTGCTTATTTTTAAGCCCAAAGTAGGACCCTTAAAACTGTTTTTAACCTTAAGCACAAATAAGCCAAATCTGTGTAAACTTGCATTCCAATGGTTAAGGTTAGTTGTTTTTAGTTGAAATTGGATAACTTTAGCATATTAGAACTTACGTTTCAGGTTGGTGCTTGTTTGTCCATTAGCTTATTTAAAGTGCTTATTCTAAAGCACTTGCAATAGATTCCTTATTCTTACACACAAGCATCCGTTTTTCCATTTTCCTAGATTCCTAATATTATTTTAGGCATATGTTGAATTTTCATATTTTCATCTGTTTGCTATTTTCCTTGATTTAAATTAGTTTTAAGCCTTTTAATTAGCTTTAAATACCATTAATTAAGAAAAGTTTCAAAAAATATTTTTCAATTTTCTTAGATTAAGATAAATATAAAAAGACAAAAAAATATTTTTCAAGATTTTTCTTAGTTAAATTTGTATTTTTAGCAATTTAATTAGTTTTTAATAGTTTTTAATTCATAGAAAATACAAAAATATTGAGAAAAAATACAAAAATAGTTTGAAATTCTATTTTGTTATTTTAGATTTTTCCAAGTCAAAATTTTATTTTTCTAGCTTTATTTCATATTTTCTTGTATTTTAGGCTATTATTAAATAGTTAAAATAGTTTTTAATTAATAATAATTAGATAATTAGTTATAAAAATAATTTTATTTTTCTATAATTTTCTTTTTATCTTTAGGATTGTAAAATATCTTTTTCATATTTTTAGGATTATCTTTATGGTTTCCTTTTTTCATTTATGCGTTCAGTAGTTTTTAATTTCATTTTATAAAAACATAAAAACAAAACATCATTTTGAAAATAGTGATAACGTTTTATTTAATATTTTTATCTTTTAATTTTCTTTAATTTGCATTTAAGCCCCGTGGTTTATGTACTTTTTTAACGTAGTTATAATAAATCAAATCCTCTTTTAGTTCAAATCTCGATCACTATTCGTTTGGTGATTCTTCAGCATGCTCGCTGGGACATAACGACCGGGGAAACCCTATACTCCCCGGATCTTCATTGAGTTCGAGTATTGGAACCGTTTTAAGTTTGTTACGATTAGGCCATTCACAGTGGTGGCTTGGTGAAAACTTGACGGTTTTGGAGCAGATCAACTTTTGGCGTATTTGCCAGGGAGGCTGTCTTGGATTACCCTTCCATTTAGCAGATTAGTAGTTTGAATACTCACTCTTTGTTCATACCATCCATCTATCTATATCTATATATATCCATATTTTCTTATAAAAATCCAAAACCCAAAAACATCCAAAAATTATAAAAACACAAAATATTTTCTTTTGTTTCTATATATGTATCAAAATAAAAAATACAAAAAGATTTGTTGTTTTCTTTAATAAATAACAACATAAAAAGATTACACACATAAACCAAGGCCGGTGTACTACTACCCTAGCACAGAATTACGACCATAATAAGTTCCGAACAAAGATTTAAAACTTGCCTTTGTGTTTTCATGAGGTGGTGTACCTTTTTCAAAGAAAACCATTCATCTTGTGATTATTGGTTTAAGTTCCTTTACATTGTTTTGCCGATTTTGTTTTACTTGGATTTGTTGTGATATCCTTGTCAAAAACATAAAAACCAAAAGATTATTCTTACCCCATTTTCACCATTTTCATAATTCCCTTCCTTAATTTTCTTGTTTCCTCGAGTTCATTAGTGCATGCGCCTTTCGTTCTTCTAGATCATTGAGTCCTTTCGTGATCTAGCGAGAAATTCCTAGAAGGATTCTCGTAGGCGTCTTTGCCCAAATAGTCGAACCGAGTTAGTACTATTCAAAGCAACAATATGGCCAGAACGAGCGAACTATGGCGGAAATGCTCGAGGGCATAGGGGTTATGGAGATGCCATCGTTTACTGATGTCAATTGATCACTTTGAATTGAGCACATTTAATCCAACTTGTGTCTACGAATCAATTCCGGTTTGTCGAGAAGACCCGTATTCACACATCCGTTGGTTTAACAAGTTGACCGCAACGATCAATTTCAAAGATGTGCCACAAAAAGTGATTGTTAAGACCCAAGATATACCAACCTTATCAAATACCCACGTTATGAACACAAGAATACCACGTTTAAACCCAAACTGTTATGCGTAAATAAAGAGAAAGATTAAGATGAAGAACTTGGTGACTTGAATGAATTCGTGTATATGTGTAGAGAGGTAGAGAGAAGAAAAGAAAACAATAAGTTGTATATTGCTTCAAAGGAAAAACACACACACACACACTCAAGCACACCCCTCAAATGACATACTTGAGGGGTATTTATAGTACAAGTAGAAGATGCCCTAAGGCTTGGCCATGGGCCTTGTATGGGCTTCGTATGGATTGGATTGGACATGGATTGATATAAGGCTAGCTTAACTAAACTTATACCCATTTAGCTTAGTCCAATCCACGAGCCCGTTGACTATTCTATCACGATATCTAACACACGTTACAAAGTTCCTAAATGTGAATGACCATCACTTCTAATAAAAACTATTAAGGCTAACAATCTCCCCCTAAGGGGTGGTCATTCAAATGATGCTCCACTTGATTAGGTCTTTACTTTTCTTGAGCTTGAACTTTGTGTGTAGATATAGAATAGTCTTGATTCTTTGTTCCTTCATGCTTTGTGATCGGTTAATGTGGTTGTCGCGTTGTCAACCGTTGGTTAGGTGTCTCCTCATCTTTCTCCACCATGCTCACACTTCTATTTGACTTTGAGTTTCCAATGATGAAGTTCTCGAGTCTTTAGATTCATTGATGAAGAATCATCTTTAACTTTGTGTAGCCTTTGATTTTGATGAGAACTTTCATGTGTTGTTGGTATGAGCATGTGGCAGTCACGCACGATCCATCCGCTCGAGCTTCCATAAGAAAAAACATAAAAACGAGGTTAGTAATAAGCGGTTTCCGGCACACAGTTTGAATTTGAGGGTGTTAACGGCATAGTGTGAAAACACGTCTCTAATTCTCACAAGGGCGTTCTGAACTGAGTCCCACAAGTGAGATAACGATATACCGAAGTACACCTACGATTCGGATGAGTGTTGAGGTACACGAAGCATCACCTCCTGCGTAGACCGTTTGAGACACACTAAGCGTAATCCACGAGGAGTTACCGAAGTGACTGGTGTCGGCGCTTGATGTTGACCTGGCGAGTTTCCATTCAATCACGAAGATCACAGATGTGAAACTTCTCATAAATGTTACGGCGATTGCTAAGATCTGTGTACGACTCTAGAATATATCACTTGTGTCCTTATTGATGAACAACAAGCGATGTCATGTCATGTGTTCCTATGAGATCTTTTGATGAATCTCGTGGCTCTAGACTCAATAGTGCATTTTGGTTTTCTGAGCGGAGACTAGGGAGAGGGTCTCCTTCTTCAATATCAACAATCTCTAAGAGAAGTCGATAGATTATGTAGGGTTCCCGGTGAGAATGAAACAAATCCTTTTGAGAGGAATTGAGTGGCTAGAAGGTTAGTGCGTGTCGTCACTTGGGTCCATGCGTCTTTGTCTTCAATACCGGTGTCATCTAGTGACAACCGATGAGATGAATTGAACCGGTTTGCCTAAGGTTGATTATAGAGGGCTATTTCTTTTCACCCTTTTTCATTACTTTTCTTTTTAATTCTTCAACCCCTTCTTTCTCCTTTCTCACATTACTCCTTTTTCAATCATTCCTAAGGACTTCTAATACTAACTATTTGTGATGTCCTTGGTTAGATCCCTCCGACTCTGGCGGATCATAGGACGGATTTCCTATCCTTAGTCACCTTATAACTCCATGACTGTCCTATTGTTGCCATAAAACCATTTTTCTTGAAAATCTCTGAGAGTGTTTATGATAGAAAACATGTTTGAGAACACTCAGAGTTTTATATTTTCAGAAACACTCCCCTTCACATGTGCTTATAAGTTTTGACAGAAATCTGCACATAGAGGGTAGAGTTTGCACTTTTGAATTGATCGACTTTAAATGAACTAGACCGATTCGAGACACGTTTACATCACTAGAGAACTAGCTTGAAATTATTACCCGTCTTGGTCAAGTCCATAGAAAGTTTCTCGAAATGGTACATTTACTTACTTTGATTACTCGTCAATTCATTGGTTCCGTCTGAGTCGAGCTCTTTTGAGATTCAAACAACGATCATTAAACTTTTTGATCACATTTTAATCACGTTTCTCCCCCTCAAAAATAGCATATCCATGATGTTTTTGAAACAAAATGATTAAAAGATATGTTTTTGGAAAAGCATTTGGAGAGCCGATTTAGCATGAATTTTGGAACAATTTTTGTTTTAATACTCCCCTTAACAAAGCATATTTTCAACAGAAAAATTTAGAATCAATTAAGGGTTTAGAGGGAGTTATCTTGGTACCAAATGTGAGAGATTTTGAAAAATCTTTTTGAAAAATTTCGAATCAATGGTACGCAAGATGAGAAGATTTTAAAAAATCTTTTGAAGATATTGAAGAAAAATTATCTTCATTTGTTTTAGGATAAGTGCTCGATATTTATGAAAATCGATTTTGCGTAGCACTTTCCTTTCTTTAAAGATCGGGTTGCAAATTGAAATACTTACAAGCCATTATGATTTTAGGAATAGTGCTTGAAAAATATTTAAAACCTTTGATTTTGATAAGCACTTTCCTTTCTTTGAAGCGCGGTCTGAACCGATGTGTCGAAGCCATTATTTTGAAGTCGGGTTTAAATCTGAGTATCTGAAAGCCATTATTTTGAAGAAATTTTTAAAGCGACATGTTTTAGAAAACATTTAAGAACTCTCGCTCAAGCATCGTACATGCCCGTATCATTGTTGAATGACATTTCTAGAAAGCGTCTGAGAATATCGATTATACAAGAGACATGTCGTGAGAAGAATTTTTTTGGATTTTTGATTTTATATTGTTTTTGTATTTTTGAAAGTTTTATATTTTTATATTTTGCTTTTGTTGGTTTTCAAATTTTGTATTTTGTTTTTCAAAATATTTACGAAGAAGATTTTAAGAAAAGAAGTTGGGACAAGTAAAAGTGGAGTTAAGAGTGGAACTAGAAAAGGATTTCCACATGAGAAATTGGCATAAAGTTCTTCTTTACCACATGAGTATATGAACCTTCAACACTTTACAAGTACTGCATCCACGAGAAGAAGAATTTTCACAAATACTTGTGTTAGAAGTATATGTTTCCTCACGTGAGGGTGATCACTATCAGGTTGTAGTGGATTCGACTTCCTTATAACATGATGAGTTTCACTATTATCTGTGTTGGTGCAAGTATCAAAAATCTTTCATGTGGGAATCCATCTAAGACCTATTGAGTTGAAAACTTTGCCCGTGGGTATCCACCTAAGGTAAGATCTAGGAGTTGTTTTCTTATCAGATACAGTGGAAGACTCATTTTTAGAAAAACTACGTCCAGAAGAGATCCACCTATTAGGTTTCCTTTTGATGTTCATCTTGTCACCGGGTTTGTTTCTATTTGGTGTCTTAGTGGATTGTGCCTTGGCACGAGAATTATCTTTCTTGAGATATTGTAAGGCACATGCATCATGATTAGCTGAAAAGATACATTTTTACATGTAGTACAGACAAATTCAATATTCTTGTTTAAAGCAGCAGCTTTAACTTTGTCACTACAGTCTTTTGGAAATTGATTCTTGTTAGAAAAAGACTTAGAATTCCTAGTGATGTTTTCTAAGGGCATAGCATTTTCTTTTGCGCAACTACTCTTAGATGTAAGCCAATCCTTAGTCTTTTGTAGAGTGTTCCTAGGTAATGGTTTACTACTACTAGCAGTGCCTTGAAATCTTGTAGAATTCATCACCCTAGATGTTGCACCTAGAATTCCGTCTTTTCGAGTCTGTGCCTTTTTCCTAGCTTCTTCTAGATAGTGATTGTTGACCATGTCGTTAGAACCAACATATTCTTTAACTGGATTTTTGGTCACATTCCGTGTACTATTCCTAGAAATGCGGTGTAATCACTTTTAGGTTTTTCAAAAGCAATGCTTTTTCTTTTTCAAAACCTTTGATAATTCTCTTTTTAATAGGCAGGGACTGTGGAGTCGATTTTTTGACAAGTCATTTTTTTCATTGACTTTTGGAGGAAACTGAGAAATAGACATTTTTGGTTTGAAAACCGGTTTGGGAACATTTGTTCTCTCCTCGGTCAATGGTTTTACAAACTTAGTATCCACAGCCTTTCCTTTTAGACTTTCCAGATGAACTCTCAAAAGATCATTTTGCTCTTGCATGTCCTTGTAGGCACGCTCATACGACCGTTTGTCATACTTGCATTCCTCGGTTTTTCGATCAAGTTTTTTAAAATAGGACACGTTTTCTTTTTCAAGTTTTTCAAGAGCTTTTTCATACTTTGAAATAATTGCGGAGGTCTCAGACTGGAGTCTTTCATGATCTTCAACAGAATATGTTTGCAAAATAATGGACATGATATCAGTAGTCATAACATCTTCGGAGAGAGAATCATTTAAATTTTCCAAAACTTTGATGTGTTCAACACTTTCATTAGCTTGCTTTACCAGGGGTTTATGGTCCTTGACAAAGTCAATTGTTTCTTTCAAAAGGCTTGTTCAAAATGAATTACCCTTGAGTTGATGTTATTCAACTGAGGGGCAATTTGAGTTTCAAAAACTTTTACGTTCATTATCAAAACGATTAAACCAGATGTTTGTTCTAATATTGGTTTTAGTTTTAACGGTCTCTTGAAGATCTGCAA
The DNA here is from genome assembly GCA_910596185.1 of Chrysanthemum makinoi. Taxonomy (NCBI): domain Eukaryota; kingdom Viridiplantae; phylum Streptophyta; class Magnoliopsida; order Asterales; family Asteraceae; genus Chrysanthemum; species Chrysanthemum makinoi. The sequence goes on along the minus strand of OU343222.1, from coordinate 219,140,668 downwards.
TTCTCGTTTTCACATTTTCAAAATACTTCTCGCATCACTTGTGTTAAAAGATTGTTTGAAGACATTTGTTCAATGTTCGAAAGAGATTTGGAGACAACAACTGGTTTTGAAACTGATTTTGAAACGGGTGTTGACACTTTGTTTGAAACACTTGGTTTGGTGGAAAGCGTTGATTGAGAAACAAACGAAATACCATTAATTTGGTTCCATTTATTATAATCAATAGGTTTGATTTCCGGATGTTTTTGTTTCATTTTTGATCTACTCTCCTCAGATAGTTCCAACGTTTCAAGAGAATCACGAACAATTATGGGTTCATGCAAAGGTTGTCCATTGTTCAACACATTCTGAGATTTCTGAGCTTTCTTGAGGAACGAAGAAGGGTCGTTACCAAGTGCCATCTTATGTGAAGTATGAAAACGTGGATTTACTTGGTTAGAAAGCATCTTGTTTGATTTAGCTGAATGACCCGTTGTAAGAAGCAAATTGTCCAAAGTTTTGATTTTTCCCGTTTTATCAAGAATTTCATCAAGAAGAGAATCTTCTCGTTTTGCAAAATCAGCAATTAACTGTTTCTTCTCTTTTTCAAGATCAGAAAACAGTGCTTTTTGTTTTGAAAGTTGGTCATTTAGTTGAAATTTCTTGATTAAAGATTTGATTTGCAAATTCAGATTCACATCAAGTGTGTCATACTTGAGTTGCAAATCTTTTCTCTAAAAACAGAATCTCGATAACCAATTTCTAATTCTGACATTTTGTTTGTATGAAATTCATAGGCTTTGGCGTGCTCCTTGTAACTCTCAAGCTCGCGGTCAATTTTTATTCGCGGCCTTAACTTCGCGATTGACCGTTCTTACTTTCTCAACTTCAATGCCACATTGATTAATTAATGATTCAAAATAAGCACGTGTTTCCTCATCATTAGCACCATTCTGTATCACTTGACCTCCATTAGGATCCATATATGGAGTTTGAGTTAACATTGCTATTAACTTGCTCTCCCACATATGTGTCATAATAAGGTTCGGGAGACCGAGAATGTGGCTTCTCATGAGTAACAATTTGGTACCTCATTGAGTGAATATGTGTCGTAGAATGGAGTTGTGTCATAAGTACCGCTTGATGTTGTGTCCTGTTGATTGATTGTATGACTGGAGGTTGCATTATCGTTTGCTTTATCTTCCCATTTTGGGTACCTGAATTTGATTTCCTCGGCAGTCAACTCAATTCCCAACTCTTCTTTTTCGCTAACATCTACATGTATGGATCTTTTCAAGCTTCGTAAGTCGGTTGACACTAGATTCTGAATCTTGTCTTTGAGGTTCGGAGGTAGCATTCGAGCAGAAGTCATAAAACAATTATTCCCATTTTGATATCCCATATTCTGATTCACAATCTGACCCCCTTGATGTCCATCAAACTGCTCTGCATATTGCATATGATTCCCCTGATTCACATTTCCATAATTCCCAACGACTGGTACTGCAACATTTCCATTTGATTACCCAATGCTCTATTCCCAACATTACGTCCCATCGATTTCCAACATCTTGACCCGGCCATGATTACTGATACGGAACGCATGATTACCGTCGCGATTGTTAAATGCTTTATCCAATAAAGAAAATATTTGTTGCAAGGTCGCTTCTACATGGTCGATTTCATGATCGGTGATTCCTTGTTCTGGTATTGTTGATCACGGATAGAATTGTTGTTGTGGTTGTGGAATGTATTCTTTCAAGTTGTTGTTGGTGGAAGATGATGAAGCTTGTTGTTGTGTATTCACTGTAGTTTGAGTCTTTGCAATGAGTGCCAATGGATCATGATTCTTTGCTAATCTTTCTTGCCGACTTCATTAAACGCTTCGGCTTGGTTTAGTTTGAAAATCATTGAGTTGATCAAAGTTCACTTGATGTAAGTCTTTTGTTTGGTTGACAATAGTGACATATCGTCCCATTCTTACGGAAGATTATTCAGGAACTTGATGTTTTGAGCGATTGTTCTGGGTGCCAACTTGTTTCTAATAAGCTCATTCATCAAAGTGCAAAACCTTCCATAGTAGGATTCAATGGATTCTCCTGGTGTAGATGTAAACTTTTCCCATTCAGTTAGCAGCTTGTTCTCCATGTCTTGTTTACCAATTTATGTTCCATAACATAGCCGTCTAACACGTTCCCACATATCGAAAGCAGTTTCACAACTGTCTACTGCAGCAAAGATGTCTATTGGTAAACCAGGTTGGACAATATGAATTGCCATGTCATGCATGCTCGACTTGTTTCGATCCTCTTCATGTATTCGATTCATTTTGAAGATGAGAGGATGGTGGGATGGGAGGTGTTGCGTCTGCATTTCCAGGGACATTAACTTGTCGAGGCTTGAAGGGTCCATCCTGAATGGATTTAATCATGAGTTTGCCATTAGGTTTGGTCTTGATGTAGCGGAGCATACGACTTGTCCATTGAAGATAACCACCTTTTGCCAACATAGGAGGTCGGTTTTCGGAACCGGCTGCATGAATGTCTTGTTGAGTTGCCATTGATGAAGGTATGATATGATAAAGTTGATGTAGGATCGATTCAACGATAAAGGAGTTGTGGTTGATGACGATTAAGCCCGGTTGAGGTGTTTTCTGAAAGTCGTACTCGTAACCTTGGTTCTTAGTCGAAAAAAAATTTCGCCCAAAATTTGAAATTCACTTTAAAAATCAATTCTAAGGTCGTATGAAAATTTTGAGTTATGACAATTTTGACGCCAAATTTGACCCGAAAAATTTGAATTTAGGCCAAAAAATTTGAATTTTTGACCAAAATTTTCACTGTTAAACCAAAATTTGAATCTCGCGTAAAAATTGAACGTTTAGTCTCCTCAAAAATTTAAATTTTACTCAAGTTTTCCCGCCAAAAAACTCTATTTTTTTTTTTTTTTTTTTTTTTTTTTGAAAAATGAAGAGCTTAGGCGTAGAAACACGAAGTTACGAGTAGACGAGGCTTAGGCGTAGGATCTGGTAGTTATGCGTAGGATCTTATGCGTAGGAAGCTTATGCGTAGAAACCTTAAGCGTAGAAACCTTAAGCGTAGAAACCTTAAGCGTAGGAACCTTAAGCGTAGAAACCTTAAGCGTAGGAACCTTAAGCGTAGAAACCTTAAGCGTAGGAACCTTAAGCGTAACCTTAAGCGTAGAAACCTTAAGCGTAGGAACCTTAAGCGTAACCTTAAGCTTATGCGTAGACAAAAAGTTACTCGTAAACCTTACGCGTAATTTTGAAGTTATGCGTAGAGTTACTCGTAAGCTTTTAGCTTATGCGTAAACTATGGTTAAGAACCAAAAATCCTTTACACTGTCACAGCGTAAGAGATATCCACAAGTCGAAGTGTTCCACACACTTATCCAAGTGAGGGAAGCACTGAGTAACCGTTATAGCTCGAAGATTCTTCACCAAAAAGTTACGAGTAGAAAACTTATGAGTAGTTGACTTTCTTACGAGTAGAACTAGGGTTTTGACTTACTCGTAAAAGATTTCCAAATATTCAAACAAATTCGCTTGCACAGATATCCTTAAAAACACTCGAATAACACAAAAATGTTAACCTTTTTCACCCAAAGTGCTTAGAAAAGTTACGAGTAGAAAACTAGGGTTTGGACTTTTTGACTTCTACTCGTAAGAAATTTCCAACGATTCAAATGATTTCGCTTGCACATATATCCTTAAAAACACTCCAATAACACAAAAATGATGACCTTTTTCACCTAAAGTGCTTAGAAAAGTTATGAGTAGAAATGACCAAAGAACCAAAAACGAGTTTAAAACTTAACCAAAACGCGTAAAGCTTCGAACTTTTTGCCAAAACTAGAATCTTTAACACTATATAAACCTTAGACCATAAGAATCTTGAAGATTTAAGTGCAAAAATAAAACCTTTAAGCGTGACAAATATGTAAAACGAAGCTACGCGTATCACTACTAAAAAACTTCAACCAAAACACTCCTAAACCATTGTTAGGCGATTGATACCAATTGTTAAAACCTTATATATCTTAACCTTATCACAAATACCCACTTAACGAACACAAGAATACCACGTTTAAACCCAAACTGTTATGCGTAAATAAAGAGAAAGATTAAGATGAAGAACTTGGTGACTTGAATGAATTCGTGTATATGTGTAGAGAGGTAGAGAGAAGAAAAGAAAACAATAAGTTGTATATTGCTTCAAAGTAAAAACACACACACACACACACTCAAGCACACCCCTCAAATGACATACTTGAGGGGTATTTATAGTACAAGTAGAAGATGCCCTAAGGCTTGGCCATGGGCCTTGTATGGGCTTCGTATGGATTGGATTGGACATGGATTGATATAAGGCTAGCTTAACTAAACTTATACCCATTTAGTTTAGTCCAATCCACGAGCCCGTTGACTATTCTATCACGATATCTAACACACGTTACAAAGTTCCTAAATGTGAATGACCATCACTTCTAATAAAAACTATTAAGGCTAACAGTGATCAAGTTGATGCTTTTTCCATTCTCTCTTGAGGGGACAGCCCGGATTTGGCTGGAAAAAGAACCCCCTCGATCTATCGAAACTTGGGAGGATCTTGTTCAAAAGTTTGTCAATTACTTCTTTCCTCCATCAAAGACGACTAATCTTAAAAATGAAATTTCTGGATTTCGTCAAAATTTCGATGAAAACTTTGGAGAGGCATGGGAGAGATTCAAAGATCTCCTCAGGAAATGCCCCCATCATGAATTCACGGAGCTTCAACAAGTCAATATCTTTTACAATGGGTTGAACGGTAATGATCAAGATTCCTTGAATGCAGCCGCAGGCGGCAATATCTTGAATCGTAGACCTAAAGATGTGATTGAGATTTGCGAGCAAAAATCAAAAGTTCCTATTTCTCGCAACAAAGTCAATATTCCGAACACTCCTGCTTCTTCATCCAATAACTCTTCTGAGTTAGCAGCTCCGATAGCGCTCTAGCGGACGCCATCCGTTGTATGATTAAGGATGTTAAGGAAATCAAAAGCGAAATTCATAAGCCAGAAAACCAATCAAAGCCACAAACAAGGTGTGTGAAACTTGTAGTGGTCCACACGCGTATTATGATTGTCAAGCAACCGATGCTTCTTTTACCAAGCTCCGTAGCTTGGTAAACCACAATCAATACCGACCACAAGGCGATCCTCACTACCGTGCACCTAGCGGTATGAAACCACCTGGTTTTCCTCCTGTGCAAAACCATGGCAATCAAAATCGCTTTGTTCCGAATCAAGGACACAACTTCAATAACTCTCAAAATTTCAATCAAAACCGGAACAATTTCAACCAACCATATCAAGCTCCTAATCATCAAAGTTATCAACAACCTCCTCAGCTCCCATGCCAAATGATTTCATGAAAATTACTGAGTCAAACATGCGTTCAATGCAAACTCAGATCAATAACATGAGAGTTGAGCTAAGAAAGGAAATTGATACCACATTGTCTCGGCAGACAAATGAGTTAAAGAATATGATGAGCAGTTTCATGAACATGAATATGAACAAAGCTTCATCATCTTCTGGAGGACTCCCAAGCAATACAATTCCCAATCCAAATGCCGAGTTGAAAGCCGTCATCACTCGTAGTGGTAAGACGCACAATGGACCTTCGACTCCAATGCCCCCTCCTCCTGTAGCATTGAGTCAAGTTACCAAGGAAACAACGGACAAGGTGCATTTTTCAAGCCCACGAAGTACCGCACACGTCCCACCTTCGGTAGTCCAAGCTTTAAGTCCGGAACCCGAAGTTCCGAAGAAAAATTCTGAGCCAGAAAAGACTTCCATTCTGGCTCAAAAGTCTAGTCAGCTTCCTTACCCATCAAGAATGAATGATGAGAAGCTCAAAGACAAAAACAAAGAGCAAATGGAAAAAATTTTCCAAATCTTCAATGAGCTACACTTTGATATAAGCTTCGTTGATGCTCTCGTTCTAATGCCTAAATTTGCATCCACGCTTAAAGGCTTACTGACCAACAAAGATAAGCTATCTGAGATGGCTAAAACTCCTCTCAATGAGCAATTCTCAGCGGTCCTTCTCAAGAAGCTTCCCAAAAAGCTTGAAGACCTGGTGGAATTTCTAATCCCGTGTAATTTCTTGGGGATGGTTCAATGCTCCGCCTTGGCCGATCTTGGCGCTAGCATTAACCTCATGCCACTCTCAGTGTGGAAGAAACTGTCTCTTCCTAAACTTTCATCCACTTGTATAACACTCGAGCTAGCGGACCGTACCATAACTCGTCCACTTGGGATAGCCAAGGATGTCGTGATGAAAGTGGGAAAGTTTCACTTTCCTACTGACTTTGTTGTAGTAGACTTCGATGCAGATCCTAGAGTTCCCCTCATCTTAGGGAGAGCTTTCTTAAGAACGAGTCGTGCTCTGATTGATGTGTTTGCTGAAGAGTTGACCATACGGGTTGACAACGAAGAGCTCACATTGAATATCAACCAAAACTCCAAACCTCTGTCCAAACAGAGTGTTGCCACAATTGATCAAAGATCTGAAAGATTCAATGCAACACTCTCAAATTTCACGGTTAAGAGGAGCAACCAAAAACGTGCGGAGTTAAAAGCTTTGAAAATCACCCCTGGTTCAAACAAATGGTTTGAAAGCTGTACCAGGGAAGTCAAGAGTGTTCTTGATGATGATGATCTAGAATCGGAGACTTCATCGGAAGTGGCGGAAACTGCTAGCTCTAAGAGCACACCACTTGTCCCACCTCCGGAATCAGTTTGTCGCATCGAGTTTGTTAACTCTGTGGATGAAACCAAACTCTCTTCAGTTTCATCTGAATTGGATGATGATATTTGTGATCCAATGGGAGACATTCCACCCATTGATGAATTGCTCAAAAATGATCCATCATCTTCTAGTCTTATTCGACTCTTCCATCCCTCTCTCACTCACGATGAGGAAGATGACAACTTTTGGAATGAAGTCGATGCATTTCTTAGTGATGAGTCAATTCCACGGGAATTGATAATACTTACTTTGATTCGGAGGGAGACATCCTTTTTCTGGAAAATCTGTTGATTGAAGAACCGTTTCCCACCCTCCCTCCCGGACATCTTATTGACAATCACCATATAAGCTTCAAGTTTAAGCTTAAAAATGTCAAAACTGGTGATTTGCTTCTCTCTGATGAGGAATGGACATGCATTCTCATGTACGTCTTTATTCCATTCTTTACAGATGGTGTGGTCGCTCTTTCCCTTTTCTCTTTCGGGAATGAGGACACCATCTTTGACCCCGGTATCATCCCTTATAGTTTCTACTATTAACAATACCGCGGTTATATCTCATCGGTGTGGAACTTTCTGATGTTCATATGTTTATTAACATTGTGAACGAAAGTCCGATCGAGATTGGTTTTCCACGTTACTTTCCCCATGAACAAATGAATACGGGGTCGAGTCAAGCTAGCGACTCGGGAATCAAAAACAGTAGCATGCCACATGGGTTTTCACCCATATTTCTGACTTCTTTCTATCTTTCTACCACCCTAGTGTGGGGGGGTTGCCCCACATGTTGTGTATATATGCAAGTTTCTAAAAAAAAAAAAAAAAAAAAAAAAAAAAAAATCTTTCTAAATAATGTCCGTAGTATTTCCCTTTTACGTTCTCAGTTTCGGCATAACCGCCGGTACTTTGAATATTGAGGGCAATATTCATTTCTAGTGTGGGGGGGAATTCTCACGAATTTTATCATGTAATTATACCGCCCAATTCCCCCATTTTTGGCCAAAATTTTTTTTTGGAGTAAGTGTTTTGCACTTACTCATTTGGTTATCAGTCCGCCATGTCTAAAAAACAAAAGGATTGGCTAATCCAGGAGCAAACGGCTCTTGGTAAAGATATCTCAAATCCGTTGACGGCTTGCAATTTGCCCAAAATTGTATGGTATTCAGCTCACCATATCCTTAAAAGTGAAGAGTTGGCTAGCCCGCAAGTTTATGGCTTGTGGTAAAGGCAGTGGAAAAACCATAATTGGTAATCGACTCACCAAAGATAATATTGATAATTTATCTAAGAGTTGGCTAGTCAGAGCAAACGGCTTCTGGTAAAGACAAATCAAATCCGTTGGAAGCTGGTGGTTTGCTCAAAATCACATGGTTATCAGTGTACCATGGTTCTTACTTGAACTAACACATTGGCTACTCCGAAGTAATGGCTTTTGGTAAAGAGATTCAAATCCATTAAATTTTTCTCAAAAGATTGCTAGGGACTAGCAATAGTTTAGTGTGGGGGATTGATGAGTGTGTAAATACTCATCATTTTTGGTTAAATCTGAACTGCAAAACGTCTAAAAATGCTCAGAAATGCATCAAAATACTGAAAATATTCCAAAATTGCATTTTATATGTTTCAGATGCAAAATGTTTAAAATCAGATGAAAAATGAGCAAAGTTTGCATAATTGGCAGTTTCAGTTCCCCAAGTTTCTAAAATTGTCAGAAATAGTCCCTGAGTCCTAATTTCAAAAGAAAAATCACCAAAGGTACTTTTTAAATCATAACTTGTCAAAATTAGTCCTTTGGTGAAAAATATCAAAAATTTTGAGAAATTGCAAGTTTGGTCCTCCAAGTTTCAAATTTGGCAAAATTAGTCCTTGGAATTTTGAAAATGTCAAGTTTAGTCCTTATATTATTAAAACTTGTCACTTTTAGTCCCTTGGGAAACTTTGCATAAATGGCAGCAATGGTCCCTTGAATTTCAGAATTTACAACAAAGGTCCCTATGTTATTAAACCTTTTAAACCCATTTGGACCCTATCACAAACCATTGTGACCCTGCCTTTCCCTTTGGACCCCTGTCAAGTAGCATTTTGGACCCCTTGCTTATTAACTGCCCAGTCAAATCCCAAGTCAAACAAAACACCCCCTTGGTGCCAAAAAGTTTTCTTCCCCACTTGATGCCTGCAACACACAATCCTCCCTCACCTTATCCCTTCCTTGTTCCCCCCACCTCCACACAACTACAAAATACATTAATTACCTCACCCCTCATCTCACTCAACCTCAGCAGGTCAAAACACAATTTCCCGCCAAAAATGATCAATGGCCAAGATGACCTCTAGTCATCCAATGGTCTCAAAAAGAAGTGGGAACTGCTCATTTTGGAGAGAGGAAGCCTTTGGCATATAAAAAGGAGGAAGAAGAAGCTAGATAGAGTAGTAGTTAGTTTTACAATTTTCTTTAATGTCGTTTTTTAAATAAAAGTTTTAGTTTAAGTCCAAATGTTGTAATTTCAGTTTCTTGGTATCTCATTTATGCTAAATTGTCATTGTAATGTGTTTGTGAGTATCAATCCAAGTTTTTAATTAAGTTCCAAGTTTCATGTTGACTGTTGAAATTTCAGTTTCAAAATTCTATTATCCAAGTTTCTAATGACTTGTTTTTAAGTTCAAAAAGGCTTAGGTAAGTTATTTATAGCTTTTGAAAAGCTTATGATTCAGTTGCAAGCAATTGTCATGGTTAGTCAACAAAAGTCAACTGCTTAAGCTCATTTGGATTTGATCATGAAATGGGGTTGATGCAGCTTGCTTTGGGGTTGGAATAGATTAGGTTAGAGTAGATTGGTTCTGGTTTAGCCTGCAACACTAGCTGGACAGTGGTGAGTGAGTTTCTCATTTTCAAATTTCAAGCCATTTTGCATTTTATGCTTGTCTGTGTATCTGGGGTAACCATTAGTATAAACCTGTTTATATAGTTGTATTTAGGTCATGTAAACTTAATTTGATCAAGATAGCAAGGTAGTTCAGTAGCTTAAGTAGTTTAAATTGCATATCAGTGTTTAATAGTGGTGTTTGGATTGTGCATGTAAACTGTTTTAGAGGTTAGTTCTGTGCTTAAGACTTGTTGTTATATGTTTGTTTAGTTCATTTAAGCTCAATTCTGTCTTCATATTGCACTTGCAGCAGCTCAAAGTCAAAATCATTCTCAAACTATCTTAACAGCTTTACTGTTGAGATTTTGTCAAAACAAAAGCTCATTTTGTGTTTGAAATACATAAACATAGATTGCAGTAGTCTTATTTCATATATTAACATCAATATCTGTTCACAAATTGGCTTCAAAACTCATTTAAGTCAACCTTTCATGTCAAAAGTCAAAACTGGAAACTCAGTTTATGGCCAACTGAGTTGATTTTTAGTGGATTCATTTCTGGGTCAAAATCAGTAAAACTTGTGGCTTTTATAAGTTCAAATGGTCTATTTTATTATTGTCATTTTTGTAGAATTTTAGTAATTTTATAAAAGCCCCAAATAAGCTTGTCAAAATGGGTATAAATGCCCTGTGCAACTGACTCAGTGTATACTGAGTCTGCACAGGGTCTTGCAGGGGTTGCATAGAGCTCATTAGAGCTCACCTAGGTCTGATCTTTGGCTTGTAAGCACTTGGCCAGGTCTCCTTCAAGCCCCTTCTTCTGTCTTCTAGTTTCCAGTTTATTTAAGTGCTTATTTTTAAGCCCAAAGTAGACCCCCTTAAACTGTTTTTAACCTTAAGCTCAAATAAGCCAAATCTGTGTAAACTTGCATTCCAATAGTTAAGGTTAGTTGTTTTTAGTTGCAATTGGATAACTTTAGCATATTAGAACTTCTGTTCCAGTTTGGTGCTTGTTTGTGTCCATTGGCTTATTTAAAGTGCTTATTCTAAAGCACTTGCAATAGCAGTTCCTTATTCTTACACACAAGCATCTGTTTTTCCATTTTTCCTAGATTCCTAATATTATTTTAGGCTTATCTTGAATTTTTCATATTTTTCCTGTCCTGTTTGCTATTTTTCTTGATTTAAATTAGTTTTTAAGCCTTTTTAATTAGCTTTAAATACCATTAATTAAGAAAAGTTTCAAAAAAATATTTTTTCAATTTTATTAGATTAAGATAAATATAAAAAGACAAAAAAATATTTTTCCAGATTTTTCTTAGTTAAATTTGTATTTTTTAGCAATTTAATTAGTTTTTAATAGTTTTTAATTCCTAGAAAATACAAAAATATTCAGAAAAATACAAAAATAGTTTTGAAAATTCTCTTTTGTTATTTTAGATTTTTCCAAGTCAAAATTTTATTTTTCTAGCTTTATTTCATATTTTCTTGTATTTTAGGCTATTATTAAATAGTTAAAAATAGTTTTTAATTAATAATAATTAGATAATTAGTTATAAAAATAATTTTCTTTTTCTATAAATTTTCTTTTATCTTTAGAATTGTAAAAATATCTTTTTCATATTTTTAGGATTAATACTGCTTCAGTTTCATACTTTCATTTGTACGTCGCGTAGTTTTTAATTTCAGTTTTATAAAAACATAAAAACAAAAACATCATTTTGAAAATAGTGATAACGTTTATTTAATATTTTTTATCTTTTTAATTTTCTTTAATTTGCATTTAAGCCCCTGTGGTTTATGTACTTTTTCTGTAGTTATAATAAATCAAATCCCTCTTTTCCGTTCAAATCTCTCGATCACTATTCGTTTGGTGATTCTTCGCATAGCTCGCTGGGACATAACGACCCGGGGAAACCCTATACTCCCCAGATCTTCATTGAGTTCGTGTCTGAACCGTTTTAAGTTTGTTACGGTCGGCCATTCACAAGTGGTCGGCTTGAGTGATAAAACTTGACGGTTTGGAGCAGATCAATGGACAATTTGGTGATGTATGTGGTTCCCTATTTAATGAGAAGGTTGGTGAGTGGGAAGTTCTCGGTTGTGAGTGCTCTAATGAATAGAGATTTGGATGAGAAATAGGTTCGGTGAATGAATGTTGTCTATGTTCTGGGAATGAAGGCTTAGGAGCTTTACTAGAACTTGGTGCATTTGGTTTAGAGCTTGATGAACCCTTTTCTAACCCAAGAGGTCTAATACTAATTCTTGCGGTTCTCTTAGCAATTGTTGAAGTGGGATTCTAGCATTATGACCTCTTACGGGTGATGATTCGGTGGATGGTATCTCATAGATCATACGACCATTCCTTTTAGATGAACCTTTGGTTGAAGAGTTGTTGCTAGATGCTTTAGTCATAATGATGGTGAGGATGCAATAGGAGTCTCTAACTACTGATTTTTAGGAATGTGGTAAGAGTGATGACTTAACCTCTCAAGAGTGTTTAGTTTATAAAGGGTGAATTTGAATTAAGGAATAAAATTCATGACCACTAAGAGAATTAGGCATGCACCAAGGTCAACTATGGTGTTGTTCAGCTCTAGGGAATCATTAAATGGTAACCAAAAGTGTTTAGATTACCAAAGATGGTTTGAATTTTAAAGAAAGGCTGATTATAAGCTTTCTGTAGACACGGATCCTACAGATCCCTCTCATTAGGGATCCATCTGGTTATAAACCAGGGATCCGTCTGTCAGACAGAAATATGGTGAAGTGATTATACTCTTGTAGGGTCTAAAGCCTATAAATCTTGAGGTTTTAACTTTCCTTAGATGTCTTAAGTGATAGGTAACTTAAATGTCCAACCACAAAAAATGAGGATACTTAATGATGGTATTGGGTAGGAAAGTGGACTTTTTGATAGTGTAACTCTATGCTTAAGGATGATACTCATTGATTTGAGTATGACAAATGGTGGCAATTGATACTAGAGATCAGATGATGACTTAAGAGAAATTTGAAAAATTCCTAAAAAATAAAGAAAAAATGAAAAACTAGTTTTAAGCCTATTTTAAGATAAGGTGACTAAAATCAATTTGCTAAAATTGATAAAAATATCAAACTAAGTGTTTTGAGATGTGAGGAGCAATGTGAGAGCATTAGAGCGGAAATATGGTGAGTTTTGATGAGTTGATAATTCAAAAACACTTTGAATTTGATCCTAAGTTAGCCACGAGTGAGTGTGAGACCTACTGAGCTTAAGGAAGACTTAAGTAGTCTTAAAGAGTCATGTTTGGCTAGAGTGATGTGATCAAGAGGACAGGTTTGATGAAACATGATCAGTATCAGGTATCTGTTTGCCCGGATCCCACGGTTCCCTCATTGGAGGGATCCGGCTAGTTATAGCTCTGGGATCCGGCTACTGCAGACCAGAAGCCTCTCAGCATTTGTGCAATATTTGCACTCTTAGCAAATGCTTATCCTAGTCATTTCTACAATCAGTAAATGCATGCACACAACAAGTATAACGCATAGCAAGTGTGGGGGAACTAAAAAGGTAACTAAAGATGAGTGACGACGACTACTTGAATGAATTCAAGATGTCGTAAAATCTCATCTTACTCGTTCCTAAGTTAAGGTGTTCAATGCCAAATCATGGCAATTCCTACACACTACTTCCTACTCTACATAAGTATTGTTAAGATGTTACAAACCATTGTTTTAAATTGTTTTCACAAATTAAGGTCCTATGACCTTACCTTCCATCCCCATCTCCTTCCATTTCACTCCCGTCTTCATCCTCATCTTCATCCCCTTCACTCTTCATCCCACCATCTCTACTTCTTTTTCTTTAAGAAGTTAGCGAAACACTTGAAGATCCCTTTAGTTTGTTGCCACTCTTGTGATGGGCTAGGAATGTCCGGCAATTGATTGATGTAATCTAAAGGGTCCAGATCGATGTTGCCAAGGGGATCGCTACTTCCTTCTCCTTCTCTTTGTCTTTCCCACTCATCAGATGAATCCGTTGGTGGGTGAGGTCTCTTGCCATCCACCATGAACCTTGTAGTCTTTCCCTCGGAAACGACACCATGACTTTGTTGCAAAAGCTATGATCAAAGGAATACGGAGAAGGCTCTAAAGCAAAGATGAAATTTGCTAGACGGGATAGGAGCATTGCATAAGGAGTACCATCTTGTCCATGTTTTTCACACTCGTCATTCTCTTTACCATGTAATATGCAAGATTGAAGCGAGTGTCGGTCACAAGGGAATAAGTCATGAAGCTCAAGCATGCATTCGGATGATCCTTGTTGCCTCCCAAGCAAAACACATTCTCCCTTACCACGACTTCCCATTTCTTGTACAACGGGAACATCTCGGAAAGCTCCATTTGAAATGGATCCCTATAGATCACTTTGGAATTTCTCGTGACCCTCGATGGAGATGCCCTTTCCATGAATACGGTATCCCTTACCGTGGTTGCTTCAGGGATTCTCATGTAGTAGACTTCATGATGATCTACCATGTCGTGTAGCTCCGCCAAAGACCATTCATTGGAATGCATGCAAACTCCTTGATATGGGACACGGAGTATTCTTCCAAATTCTACAAGAGAGAGGGTGTACTCATGCTCATTTATGATGAAGGCTATTGAGATGGTACCGTTATCATTCCTAACGATTCTCATTGTCTTGTAAAATTCAAGCACGAACACCGGACAAATTTGCTCGTTTATGTCCACAAGGCAATTAGGTACATTGGGATGTAGTGGGCGGTATCATGATAATCTTGTTGACGGTTACTAGGCATGATTGTTCCTATACAACAATACCACAATGTGGTGTTAATTGTGAATAGTATCCTAAAGGGTTTGATTATAATTTTGCTCAAAACATCTTCATTGAATTCAAGGAATGAGTTTAATTTATATTAGCAATGTTCATTCTTTGATTTAGATTATCTTAGAAAACAATGTGGTAACAAATTATGACAAACCCATTTGAACCCCACTTCTAAAGATGAAAATTGTAATCCTAGGAATCAAGGAATAGAAATAACAATGTAGTGAAGATTATATTTACACAAGAGATTGTTTTTCTTGAAGGAAATGATCAATTTGCTCCTGTGAATAGTAACTAGGTTTTTGTTCGTGAGTCTTTGATAGAAAAGAGATAGTGGAACTTTCACAATGATCATTTCTAACTTATGTTGTCTTCTGTTGCACGGATCCCAAGGGATCCGGCTAGTTCAAACGCAGGGATCCGGCATAACAGCAAAAATTCAGCTTAAGTATTCCTTGATAATTTTGGTTTGGGAGTTCTAAATTGCCTAGGGTCGATGTTTAAGCTCTATAACTTGTGGTTTGGGGTTTTGATGGTTTATACTAATCCTATTTGACGAGGTTCCCTTTTTATGAATAAATCATAATTCTTTGGGAAGTTTTTCAAAGATTATGATAAAATCCCATTTTATCATAATGTAAGAAATTTCACATGGATACTCATTGACATAGACGAAATGTAAATAGTCCTTTTGTGAGGGGTAATGATCAAGGCTCTCGAATAGCCAAGATATCATTATTGCTAGTTTGTAGTATTGTCTATATAAATCAACTAAGAATACTATTCTTGATGATGAGTTCAATATAGATAACTACTTTAGTGATTATTAAGATAGTGTAACGATACTACTAAAACTTAATCATGAAGGAGGAAAAAAAATGACAAAACAAAAAATATTTGTAATTTATTAAAGATCATACATTTGCTAAATATTCTTAATAAGGAAAGAAGTATTTAGAGAAATTCTTTATGATCTTCTTAGGATGCCCAAATCCATGTATAGGGAATTCTTTGCTAAATATTCTTTTTAAGGAAAGAAGTATTTAGAGAATTTCTTATCCAAGTATGGAGAATTCTTAATAAGGAAAATATTAGAACGTTCTATCATTGTCCAACATTATATAATATGATGATTTTTAAAACATGGCCTTTAAAAAAAATCCTTCTTTGTAGTTTTCAAACATACACGGATCGTATCAAGTTTTTAAAGTACAACATACTCTAAGAAACTTGGTAACGAAGCTCTGATGCCAATTGTGGAAAACTAAAAGGGAGGGTTGAATAGTTTTGCCAATTAAAACTTCGTTTTAAAATATTTAGAACGACTTATGTCAATCTATTTAGATGTGTATGTTGGACGTTGATAGATAGATATATAAATGTGTAATAAAAGATAAAGAGTAAGAAGCACATAACCACTACACGAGTATTTATAGTGGTTCGGCTACAAGGACACCTTCCTTGCCCTACTCCACTCCCCGAGTCACCTACTCGAGAGTTCGTAAACACTACACGACACCAACTCCTTATGGCAGAGAAGCCTTCACAACGTCGCCTACTCTTTTTCCGGTACTAGGCTAACCACCGGGTTCTTCCACAAGGTAGAACCACACCTATCACAACGTCACCTACCCTTTATCCGGTACTAGGCTAGATACCGAGTCCATTACAATGGAGGAACTACTACCCAACACTACACAACACCTATCCCAAAGGAGACTCACTCCTTTTTACAACATCATCAAGGATATTAATATCCTTGAATACAACCTATCTCTATTTGTACATCGATGCACCTCATCGATTATACGCCCTTGGCATCTTTCACTAATGCCACTTGACTTGACTTCTAGGCACTCTTCACTAATGCCCTTAACACGGACGTTTGACACCTTTCACTAATGCCTTTGTCTTGACTCCTTTGGCATTCTTCACTAATTCCTTTGACACGAACGTTAAGCACTTTTCACTAATGCTTTCGTCTTGACTCTTTCGGCATCCTTCACTAATGCCTTTGACACAACACTTCTATGGTGGAAGAAAGAACTATCAACAAGAGAACCTCAGTAGTCTTGATGATGACGAAGCATGGCAACTCATGGACTTGAGCTTGCTCGACTTCAAGAGGTGGTGATCTCGCCTTTAAGAGGAACCTAGAGAATCACACAAAAACAAAATACAAAGTACATAGAGAGATCCTTAGGATCTGAGGTTAGAAGGTTACCATACTTGGAGAAAGTATGTGTGGAAGTGGCAACCCAAAATGAAGAAATGGGTCACTATTTATAGAGGGATTTTAGCTACTGTTCCACGGATCCCTCACTTGAGGGATCCGTCCAGTGTAATCCTGGGGATCCGTGGGACGCTCCTCTTTCCCCATGGGGTTTGGGTGATGGGTCATGGGTTCTAGACTTTGGACCATAGGTATCCAAGTAGATACAATGTATCTACAAGATGCAATGCATCTAGTCCATGGGTCATGGGTTAAAACCATGGGTCATGGATAATATCCATATATGACTTATGCATGATGTCATGCAATGGGTTATGGGTCATGCTCCATGGGCATGGGTCATGGACTTTGGGTTTTACCCAACTACATTCAATGTATTTGGTCAATGGGTCAAATACTTAAACTTCTACCCATTATGATACATACTAGTTATGTATATATTTGCCCAATCTGTAAACACTAGTTGTTGTACATATGTATTACTAAATCATAAAATCACTTTTACTTGTTTAGTGTTTTATGTGAAAACGTATGTGTGTTAGTAAACTATTGGCTCAAACCATTTACGTATTTTATTTGTTTCGTTAAAATGATTTTACGTTTGTTATCGACAAAACATTAGAAGATCGTAAAATATAAATAAACGTTTTTACGGCTTATTTGTATTAACAGCTACCTTAGTGTTTAGTATTAATAAATGACTTGATAATTTACGAGGTATTACACCGGCTGTTGTCGCTAAAAATTTTTTAGTTAAAAGATATTTAATTGGCCAATGCTAAAGGGCGGTATATCTTCTAACTATAAACCTTGACAAACGTGTTTTTTGTTTTCTTAGATGAAATAAATCTTACTCATCACTTGAGTTTTATGGTAATTGATATTAAGTAAATCGTTTTTTATGACGGCTTATGCCGTCAACATTTTATCATTTGCTTTTTAATCTAAGGTTTTAGTGACGGCTTATTGTCGTTCCCTAAAGCAAATCTTTAACTGTGTAGTCTTGTGGGCCCTCTTAACGTCATTGCTAAAAGCGTTAGATTGTTGCTAAAACGTTTGCGACAGTCATTTGGCGATAACTCATTGGTGACTAAATGTCGTCGCAATACCCTTTATCGACAACGGATGTGGGTTTTAGTGACCCTATAACCAAAAAGCCTCCTGTGTATCATTTCCACTCTTTTAGACTATCAGTATAAGACTTAAGATTGTGTTAGTATTTTCGATTTTTTGAAATATATAGCATGGGTTCGGTTTATGTGGGATCCAGGTCGCACAATTATGTTCATTGCATCTATGAGTATGTTGCAAAGTTGTTCCATGTATAATCTGCTTTGCTTTTTTATTTGGATGATAAAAAGGTCTATACCATCATGTGCCTACGATTATTTATGACCATATTTATCAAATCAGTCAACTATTTATCCGTTAATAAATCAGCATGATTTTTGTGTGATGCAAATATCATTGAAACCAATAGTTCAACCTTTCTCGATGTGAAAGAACATCCAAATATGAAAGTGTCGTGTCAATTGACAGTGTGAAATTGACACCTAAACTATATACGGGTAGAGTTATTCGCTTAAATTAAAAGGGTAGTTTAACTAAAATGACGACGCACATAAATAATTTGGAGTAGAGTTATTTTGGTGCAATAATTAGATTATTCAATTAAAATCTGAATGGAAGAGAGGATATGCAAGAGGTAACTCAAGGTCCCAACATTTCAAGTACTGCACTTTTTATAAATGTTGTGAGAGAAGTTCTTTAACTAAATGGTTGTTGTTTCAAGTCGTGCTTATGATATGTGAGATACATTTGTGGTATAAGATTATGTTTGACAAATCCTCTCGCGCCACTATCACCAGCCCACGCCGTTTTGCGTGAGGTTTTGTGTTTGCGTTTGTAAGCGTTGGAGGTTTTGTGATTTTTTATTTTTTATGTAATTATTATTTTTATTTTTATTTTTTTAATTATTATAACATCACTTTCATAGAAACAAAGCCATAGGATTACAAGAAATTAGTGGGAGCCGCAAAACTAAGTGGGTCCCCACACATTTAGCAATAACAAAACTAATCCTACTGAATATATGAGTAGCAGCATGCGCCCCAATATCTTGAGTTATAGAGAACTTCCGGATCCTCTTAAGTAGGGTCACCGCGTCTGCCTCGAGTTCCCCCAAAGAGGAGAATGTGAAAGGGATGAACCCATATCCAATATCCGCACATTTGGCTCCGTATTTGACACGCTTATGCTTTGCGGCATCAATCACCACACAACCTGGCATAAAATCAATCATACTGGTTTGCGTGAGGGGAGATGACCCCATTAAATCGACACAAATGTCTTGCCCTCCATCCCAGGAATAGAGCAAGATATCTGCTAGCCGTAAGACTTGCTCCCTTTCTCCACCCAACCCGATGTCGACCTCTTTACGAGCCGAGACCCCAGATCGAGAACAGATATCAATCAAAGTATCGCGCACCATGTTGGGCCGATGTTTAATACCAATGGTGCCAGTACACGATACAGCATGGTCCCCATAAATATCCCCCGTGAAAACCTTGGAGCACGCTGAGCACGGCATCTGAACCGAGAAAAGGGGAACGCCTAGCCGATAACATAATACGCACCTGTAAGTTCTGACATTCATAGTCTGTCCCAGCCCAGATATCAAAACCACCCTAAGCTAGTCTGAAGTGTAGTCCTCCTTTTGCGAATTCCAGAGTGCCATTTGTCAAGGAGATAAACAAAATGTGGATTCAGCCATTTGGGTAACACGTGTGAAATATATATCTGCCAATTTATTCATGAGTTTGGGGGCAGCGATCTCATCCGGGTTACTCAGAAGGTCAATCTCCATTTTTGCATTAAAAGCGCTCAAGGCCTCCTCGAAGGAAGGTCCAGGGGTTACAATATCAGATTGTCTGAGGAGCTTAGTCTGTGGTTTGGCAGATTGGAGTCTAGATGCAAGAAATGCATAGTTCAAGGCATCCCTGCTAAATATACACCAAGCCCTCCAAATACAAATGGCAGGGTGGCCAGCCTCCATTGCCAATCACCAAATCCGGGCCCAGAAGCAGTAACAATACGTTCCAGAGAAGAACTCAGTGCCGCATCAAATGCAACATGAGCACGCTCAAAGACCCTAGGAGAACATGTATGCATAGAGAAATATAACTTTGAAATGCCGGCACAAGCACGAAGGAGCGGCAGCTCACATTGGAGGTCCCTAAGCATAGCAACAGCATCCATGAGCTCAATAGTTTTGGCAACCCTTTTCATAACAATCTCACTGCTAAACTCAAAGTCTATGCTAGCCGGCCCACCCAATAATTTGACACCATGCAGCGGTCTAGCAATATTGGGCAGGAAAACACCTGCAAGCATGCTTCTGGGATCTACCAGTGGCCAAAAAACCTCAGTTTTATCAACATTGAGGTGCAGGTCGCACCGTGGTCCATCCAACATAATAAGCTCTAAAGCCTTCCCCACGACCAAGGTATCTCCAATAATAGTACCATCGTCTAGGTACCAAGCTTGAAGGGAAAGACTAAAGGAGTCTCTAATCTTACATATCAAGGGATGTAACACGAGAGCAAAGAGAAGAGGTCCAAGTGGATAACCTTGTTGTACACCCTGGTGCGACCATAACGTGTGTTCTCCATAATATAATCTAGCTGGGCTAGAGTAACAAAACTACACCCAGCGTGAAATATCAGGACAACGCAGGCGAACCTTTTGTAGCATGACCTCACGATCCACCAAGTTGAAGGCGTTTTTGAAATCCACCAATAACATTGAAAGACCTTCCTCTCCACCTCGGTCCTCAATAAACCTATTCACAGCATGAAGAATAGCCTCCCCCCTTCACGGACCCCAACACCAAACTAGAGGTCATTTAAATAACCATCTAAGGAATGGTCGATAATAGAAGCACCAACCTTGGAGACTAAACGCCTCCAAACAGTCCCCACAGCAATAGGACGGATACCACCCCCCGGCTTGATCAGTGGTGTGAGCGGAGCACTAGCAATATACTCACCCAATGCCCTAGGGAATTTACCATCAAGAAACAGATTTACCACATGGGTGATAGAATCGATTAACTCATTGGAAATAGCCACATCAGCCCCACTAAAACAATCCAAAAGGTGTTGGGCGCGCAAACCGTCTCCACCACAAGATGTAACACGGGGGAAACTCTTGATCATATCAAGGACCACAGCAGGAGATGCAGTGAGATTATGGTTGTTAATAGGTATATCCGGCAGGGAAGGAGCAGACTTGAAGGGGTGCTTAGCTTTTAAGTCCTCAAGGGTGGTATCATTATAAGGAGCAACACCCGAAGAAGAAAGAACTCTGACAGCCGCAGTATAATGGCCATCACAGATCTTCCTCTTACATTGCTTGACATTACGTTCACCCAAGTCCAGGTTTTCCTCATCAATATTAGACCATGCAGGGGATGGTTCAGCTAAAATCTCTCTAACAAGCTGCAAACTCCCACCAGACGTACCCCAAGCGTGAATAGCGTTAGCAATATATTCTTCTTGGCGTTGGCGTTTAATGATAGACCTACACTCCATGTTACTCCTTGGGCAAAAGGTTTTAAGGAGACAAAGAGGCAAGACGAACAGGCTAACCCAACAAGAAATGTCCCCAGGTGTGCATATCACCTTATCAAGAGCTCCTTTCAATACGTGAGAGAATCCCAAACGACACGTTCAAGGGATAGATTTGACAGTATGCAACCCTTTAGCAAACAAGGTGTCAAGTAAGTGTATATCAAAACCATAATGCTCCTCCAAAACCAACATGAACAATAGAAGAAGGTGAGAGATCAACGAGGTTTTGGTTAGGCCATTTCCACTACCATCCTAACAATCGCTTAACCCAACAAAAGGACAATGAAATCGTATGATTGCCATAACCAAATTACCAGACACGTGAGACAAACTACCGGACAAAACATAAGTCAAAACGCAGGTTATCCAAAGACAACCCGCAAATTGTTTCTGAGGCAAACCGCAAAACCCACTATCCACAAGGAATCAAAATTAAAATCCAAGCACCTAAAACGCAAGGACAAGAGAAAAAGTAAACAAAAAGCCCAGGACCCACTAGCAAAGTCAAAACGCAATGTTTAAAAGCAATAATTCTGCCACAATGGTTGGCTGCAAACCGTCAAGTTATCTCACACAAGCTAGCCACTTGTGAATGGCTAACCGTAAGAAACTTAAAACAGTTCAGACACCAATGCAATGAAGTCCAGGAGAGTATAGTGTTTCCCCAGGTCGTTATGTCCCAACGAGCTGTGCGAGAATGATCAAACGAATAGTGATCGAGAGAATTTGAACGGAAAAGAGGTTTGATTGATTATAACTAAAGAAAAAGTTTATGAATTACAGAGGATTAAATGCAAATTAAAGAAAATTAAAAAGATAAAATATATTAAATAAACGCTATCACTATTTGCAAAATGATGTTTTTGATTTTTCTTTTATAAAACTTTAATTTAAAAATACATGACGTATAAAAGAAAATGTGAAACTTAAACAATATTAATCCTAAAAATATGAAAATGACATTTTTACAATCCTAATGATAAGAGAAAATTTTTAGAAAAAGAAAATTATTTTTAAAACTATTTATCTAATTATTATTAATTAAAAACTATTTTTAACTATTTAATTATACCCTAAAATACAAGAAAATATGAAATAAAGCTAGAAAAATGAAATTATGACTTGGAAAAATCTAAAATAACCTAAGAGACTTTTCAAAACTATTTTTATATTTTTCTGATTATTTTTCTATTTTCTATGAATTAAAAACTATTTAAAACTAATTAAATTGCTAAAAATTACAAATTAAACTATGAAAAATCTGAAAAAATATTTTTTTGACTTTTTATATTTATCTTAACCTAAGAAAAATGAAAACTTATTTTTTTGAAGTTTTTCTAATTTAATTGTATTAAAAGCTAATTAAAATTACCTAAAAACTGTTTTAAATGAAGAAAAATAGCAAACTGACCTAGAAAAATATGAAAAATTTAGGAAAATTCTAAAATAATATTCTAATTCTAGGAAAATTATAAAAGCAGAGGCTTGTTTGTAGGAAAATGAAACTGCAATGCAAGTGCTTATGTAATAAGCACTTGAAATAAGCCAAAGGTACCAGATGGGAACCAAACTGATACAGAAGCTCTAATAAGCTGTTACTACTCAAATGAAACTAAATACAACTGACCTAAACCTCTAAGACACAAACTGCTATGATTTGATCATTTGAGATCAAGTGCTAAAAAACAGATTTTGGGTACCACTTTGTAGCTTAAAAATAAGCTACCCAAATAAGCTAAGCTCAAAACCAAAAGTAGGGACCTAAAGTAGACCTGGCTAGGAACCTATAAACCAAAAATCAGACCTGCAACAGCTCTTATGAGCTTTTGACAAGCCCTGCACAAACCCTGTGCAGACTCAGTATTAACTGAGTCAGTGCACAGGGCAAATAAGCTCAACTTGATAAGCCATTTTGAGGCTTAAGAAAAATTACTAAAATTCAATAAAAATCATAATAAGTAACTTGACCAGCTGAACTTATAAAACCCAGAGTTTTACTTGAATTGGCCCAGAAATGAATCAATGATAAATCTCTCTAGGTTGGGTGAAAACTTGTTTTTTTCACTTTTGACTTTTTGACAGAAATGGAAGATTGACTTTAATGAACTTTACAACTAATTTAAGGACTGAGATTGATGTATTATACTGAAATAAACTTAATGCAAGTTATATCTATGTATTACAAACACAAAACAAGCTTTTGATTTTCCAAATTTCCAACAGTTATGAGTTTAAGACTGATTCATGGTAATTTTGACTTAGAGTTCATGCAGTGAGTAAATGTGAACTAGAATGAGTTCAATTGAGCTAAACAAGCCTAAAACAACAAGTCTTAACTACTGAACAAACCTCAAATTCAGATTATGCAACAGATCCAAACACCACTTAAATCATTATTTTGAACTTTGATTCTTCCTAAATTACAAATCTAAGCAATGATTTATATCAGAACAGATCTAATCTGCAAATATGTTGCTGATAACAAGACTACAATTATCAAATTCCTACTACATTATTGATACAATTATGGCAGTAATCAAAGGGCATTTCAACACTTACAAGAGTCCTAGCCACAATGGCTTGCCAAACACTAAAGGTAACCACTGTCCTAAACCTATCATAAACCCATATTCAACACTGCATCAACCCAAATCAGCTTCCATGCCTGCTTACCCAAATATGCTTCACAGTTGACTTTCGTTGACCAAAAACCAAATGTGTTTAAACTTGAGTTTTAAACTTACCAAAAGCTATAAGTAGCTTCAATAAGCTTATTTGAACTTAAAATAAGCTACTTGAAGCTTTGATTACAAGAGATTGAAACTGAGTTTTTCAACAGTAAGCATAAAAACATGAACTTATATCAAACCTTGAAATTGATGTTTAAAAATAGGTTACACTGATAATATTACTTGAGTTTAGTACAATTAAACAAAAGATTACAGTTTCCAACTTATACTAAAACATTTATATTAAAACGACATATATGAAATTTTAAAAAACTAAGAACTACTCTTCTCTCTTTCATCTTACTCCTTTTTATAGCAAATGTGCTTCCACTTGACTTCTGAGCTATTCCCACCTGTTTTCTTGGCCATTGGATCAGTTGAGTCATTTTTGGCCATTGATTCAATTTTGGCGGGAAATTGGATATTTGCCAGTGGGGGGTTGAGTGTTAGGGTGAAGAAGCATTTAATGCTCTTTGTTTGGTTGTTGAGGCGGAGTGATAAGGGGGTGAAAGGTGAGCTGGAGGTGTGGAAGGTTGAGTGTTGCAAGCGAGTTGGTGAAGAAGAAGAAAAAAGGCGGGAGTGGGGTGTGTTTGTTTGACCGGTTTGACTGAGGAGTATTATTGCAGGGGGTCAAAAACAAAGGGTCAAAGGATATGGCAGGGGTCCAAAAAGGATTTGACAAGGGTCCAAGGTCCATGGCTTGTATTAATAACATAGGGACCATTTTGTAATTTCTGAAAAATCAAGGACCAATTCTGCCAATATCTCAAAGTTGTTTCAAGGGTCACTTTTGCCAAGTTTCAATAGTACAAGGACCAAAATAGACATTTTCAAATTTCCAAGGACTATTTTTGACAATTTTTAAACTTGAAGGACCAAACTTGTAATTTCTCAAAACTTTTGACATTTTTCACCAAAGGACTAATTATGACAACTTATGATTTTAAAAGGACCTTTGGTGATTTTTCTTTTGAAATTAAGTGCTCAGGGACCATTTCTGACAATTTTTGAAACTTGGGGGACTGAAACTGCCAATTATGCAAACTTAGCTCATTTTTCATCTGAATTTAAACATTTTGCATTTGAAACATATAAAATGCAATTTTGGAATATTTTCAGTATTTTGATGCATTTCTGAGCATTTTTAAACGTTTTGCAGTTCAGATTTAGCCAAAAATGATGAGTATTTACACACTCATCACACAATAAAGCAAGAAATTAATGCTTAAAAACAAAACGCAAGTTCAGGCCCACCACTTCAAAACATCAAATCGCACCAACAATCAAAACCTTAAACACGCATTAAATGCCAAACCTCAAAAACGCATTAAATGCCAAACCTCAAAAAAAACTTCAAATCCCAACACAACCCAAAACGTAATATAACCTCTATCAAAACGCAATATTCCCTCAAACATACAGGATAGTCCAACGGACAAAATGCAAGGCTGTCTTCAAGGGACAAATCGCACGCAACCGTTGTTTTGTCCTGTAGCACCAACATCAACGATGTAACCTGCAAAAACCCACCGGACAAAAGGTACAACCGCACAACCCACGACCAAGAATGTGAGGATCTGCTATAATGGGGTAATGGCGAAAGGGTAGTCCGAGCAAAGAAACCCAATCAAAGAAACCACCACAAATCACCAAAAACCACCACGATCAAAGAAACCCGATCAACGTGGAGGTTGAAACACTGATTCAACTAGGGATGTTGAATCAATGGAGGTGAAATAATAATAATGATACTATTATTATTATTATTATTATTATTATTGTTATTATTATTATTATTATTATTACTATTATTTATTTTATTTATTTTTTTGTTTTGTAGGTTTGGGTCTTAGGAGGAAGAAGATGACCCAACTTCGTCCCTTGGAAAGAAAAAGGTAGGGTTGACGGTTTGAGACATTGACAAAAGTGGTATTTATGGTTCATTGTATTGAGAGTAGGGCATATATGTTGAGCCTTAAACTTGGGTTTTAAAGTTTCTGTTAAGCCATAAACAAAAACTTAGAGTACTGAACTAAAATAAAACTAGTTTTTATTCTTAAGATTTAACTAAAATTGTTTATTAATGAAATAAAATTAAAATATATATATATATATATATATATATATATATATATATATATATATATATATATATGCACAACGACACCAGAAAGCTAGTGTTATGTCAAGGAGGGGTGTTTTGGTGCCATAGCCAAAATTGGTGCCATGAGCAGTGACGGAGCCAGTAGGAGGGCTGGAGGGTGTCAACTGGCTCAACTATCTTAGATATATATGACATAAGATGAAGGAAAAGATTAAGATGAAGGTGATTTGCAGAAAAAGAGTTACAAATTTTGGCAATAAGATGACGGAGAAGATGAAGGTGATATGCAAGTGAAAGAAATGTGAAAAGTCAAAAATCGTGTATTGGTAATTGGGAAAGTAGTACACAACTATGTATATTTGTTGAGGGGTAAATTAAGGTCAAAACTTCAGATATTTTGATAATACTTTCCTCTCTATGTGCCACCTATGAGGCTAGGACTAGGTTGGAGCATTTGTTAGGCTATGCGCAGTGGTGATCTGGATCATCTGTGCCACATCAGCTTTCTCTCTCCGAAGACCTGACGACGACCTATTTGCCACAGTAGTGACCAAGTTTTATTTTTTTATTTTTTTATTTTTGTTATAAGGCCAACAGTACAAAATTTTGGATGTATATGTGTTGCAAACTAGGTTGCCAAGGCAAACTAATTCGCCTCTTTCTTGATCCACGACCGATCACAACCTTAACCCCATAGTGGGGCAACCGAACCTTGACCAAGGTCGATCTTTCCACTCATCCAAACCATTTTTCATAGCCTTAGTATATTTTGTTTTCTGATTTATTATAAGTTTATAACAATGAACTTTTCTTAAACTATAAAAAGTTTGTTTTTTTACATAAATTTGACAATTTTTTAGTTTGTTTAACATATTTGGTTATAAAATACCGCTATGGATTTTTGTTATCTCTATTATATCTATAAATATAACACTTAAATCGACACAATCTTACGCCTTTTTCTTAATTATTTTGATAGCCCAGACCCAGCTCGATAAAACCGTTTACAAGTTGACTTGTTCTAGTCGATTTTGTCGTGTCAGATAAGTTGAAGATCCGTCGGATAAGTGATTGTCTATTACCACCAAGAAAATATCTTTGGACCCGTATGTAGAACGATTTAAACTTTGATTCGGCTTCTAAAACAAAAATTGTATGTTTTTAACCAAAAAAAAGTTGAGCCCCCCTTAACACAAATTCCTGGCTTCGTCTCTCGCCATGGGCAAAAAGTTCTGAAATGCCACTACTTTTTTTACGGCACTACCCCACGACACCGCATTGTATCTAGCGCTCTTAAGATAGTGGAAACATTTTGCATAATATAGGAGAGGGGAAGTTCAAATCTTTTATATAATAAAGAATTTACATCATTTCAGAGTGATTTTGTCAATTCATTCTTATTGAAAAAACAATTGGGGCAATAGGAGAGCTTGATTTCGCCACGTAAGCAAAATCGTGTGATGTGATTGCTTAATAAAAGTCAAAATTAAATTGATTTTGATCAAACCTTAATAAATTTGATGGAGAAATTTGGTTGATAAAAAAACACATAAAAATATAGGTGTCAAATTTGTGAAAACAAAAACTTAAAAAACGAGGAGGTAATTAATAAAACTTTAGTGGTTGAATTTTTTAAAATTATATAGAGTTAAGTGTAATATTATAAGCCTCCATATTTTTTAATAACTTTGGATTATAAACAAATACCCCTTTATACTTTATACATTTTATACTTTATATCTTAAAAAATACAATGTATATGTTGTTTTAAAATAACAACATATAAATTTGCATAAGATTATAAGTATCAATATGTTTACTATATACGTTCAATAAAGACTTATTTATTTCATTTTCAAAAGTTTAACCTATGTGGACACGAGTTTACGTTTTAAATACGGCTAAATTACTGAAAACGAGAATATAATTATTAAATTGTAAGCACGGGTTACTTTAATATAAAAATAAATATACGCGATTGTACTTATAACAATGACTCATGTAATTCATATTTATTTATATAAGGATATCTAGAAAAACATTTTTAAAAAACTTTAAAGAGTATACTTTAACTTTATCAACGCTCATTATGTGCTATTAAACTTGCATCATGTGTCCACATAATATCAGTAGTGAAATTTAAATAAAAACATCAACATCTTTGTCAGCTAAATAAAATTAAATCTTGAGTTACCTAACATAAATTTTTACAAATATTTTACAAAATTCTAATGGACATTAATGTATAATGAAAAACCCGTGCATAAGTATTAGTTATATTTATCATAATTTTCATGGGCAAATTCTTATATGTGTATATATACTCAACTAAAATATAAAAATAAATTTGATTTATGTGTAAACTTCGTGCGTGCAAGAAACTTATAACCATATAATTATATGCAATTACCTTTAAAGAGACAATGTTTAATATTAATATAGAATAATTTTATTTTTATTTTATTTTTTTGTCAAAACCCAATACATGCATGAGTATTATAACTGGTTTTTGTTGACGCCAATTACCAAATTTTTTGCATGAAACTATCTTCTAACCATATTTTAAAAAAGGCCCTTAGAAGAAAAAGAAGGAGACATGGACTAGCTTCTAACAAAGGCCCAATAACTTTTACTAAACAAAATAAAGATAAAAATAAAAATAAAAAATAAATCTTGCGTTGCTAATAGAGTAAAACTAAAAATTTATTTTGGTAAAAGAATTATTTTGTTGATATTTGTTATACTATTTTCAAATTTTCAATCTGTTATTTATTTTTTATTATTATTGTTGATTAGCTATAAATTTTTATAATTAAAAAAATCTCACTTTCAACTTTTTGTTTTTTTTTTTTTTTTTTCAAATATTAATATCTTTTAAACTGTTAATAATTAAGCGAAAAGATATATACTATCACGACAAGCATTTAATTATCTTTCTATAGATAAGCACTTTGATCTACTTTTGACAACTTTTTTTTTTTTTAAACTTTTCTTTCGTTGATGAAGCTTGCATGAAGAAATCATACGTAATTAAACACTAATTTGAATATACTAATAAAATCACATGTGATATTTGTGTTAAATCACATATAATTTTATTAAATTTCATATGTGATTTAATACTAATATAACATCTGATTTTATTAGAATATTTAAATTAGTTTTTAATCACACGTGATTTTTCATGCAAGTTTCAACAACGAAGAAAAAAGACGAAAAAACGTTAAAAAATGATAAAAACTTGAAAAAAAGATGAAAAAAATATTTGTAAAAAGTATATCAAAGTGCAAGTCTATACAATTAAATGATGGTCGTGACGGTATAATTTATTTTGTCTAACGATTAACGGTTCATGAGATATTCAAATTTTAAAAAATAGCAGAAATTTAAAAATGATTTTAATATTAGCAATTAATTTAAGTAAAATAACTCCCCTTGTTGATTTATTATCATACTTTCATCAATTTAAGTTTTGGATTATGATCATTTGCATACCAAACTTTATTAATATACTAAAGGACCAATTCTTACTCTCCATCTTCATCTGATTCAATTGATGATATTAAACCCAACATTTTAAAAACCCATTTTCATCGGGGGGTTTTTTCAAATATTAATATCTCTTAAATTGTTAATTGCTAAGCAAAATTAAATATACCATCAAGACGAGCATTTAATTATCTTATTATAAATATGCACTTTGATATACTTTCGATAATTATTTTCCCGCTTTTTACGTTTTTTTTCTTTTTTTACATTTTTTTCTCGTTGTTGAAACTTGCATGAGGAATCACACGTGATTAAACACTAATTTGAATATTTCTAAAATCAGAATATTCAAATTGTTGTTTAATCACATGTGATTTCTCATGCTATTTTCAACGAATGAAGAAAAAGGAAAAAACGTAAAAAAAACAGTGAAAAATACAAAAGAAAAAAGAAGTTTGTCGAAAGCAAATCAAAGTGCCCTTCTATAGAAAGATATTAAATGTTGGTCATGATGGTATAATTTATTTTCTATATCAAAATGTAATTGCAAACGGTTGTAACATGCGATAATTCAACTGGAGCAAAAATTCTTAACATGTATCAAAGAACATATAAAAATATTTAGTAAAACTGAAATTAAAACATTACATCAATTATTAGATAACTAACAATGCACGTTACTCGTCGCGTAAAACTTCTTGGTACACGACATTTGAGGTGTTGAATCCTCTTTGACCGAACTCTTTGATTGGCTTCACTTTGTAATTATTATCTATTAAGGCATGGGATTTGAACCAATTAAAAAAAATCAAACCTAAGAAACTTAAAATATATATATATATACACGGTTGTATAATGCCTTTTGACCAACTTATTTCAGGAAAGTGAGGGATAATGATGACTTCAAATAAGTGCATATTATTAGCATCATTTATCGTATGTATATTGCTTGTTTTATATCATTATGTGTAAGAATTTATACTTAATCGCTTAAATGTTTATGTTTCAGTTATTTACAAGCAATTGGTGAAAGTTAGCTATTATGGACATATTTTGAAGCTAAATGGATCAAGTTCGAGAAAGTCCACAAAACAGACAAGAATACGTTGTATCATTCTAGATAGATACGCCGTATAACAAGACTTGGACGATTAAGAAGACCATTGTCCGACTTTGAAGAATAAGTCGTATCTAATTACATGATACGCCGTCTATGAAACTTTGGTCAACGAGAAGAACAAGCTTCCTTCAGTCCTGATATGCCATATGACATCAACAGCATACGTCATATCTTCCTCAAAGACTTCACCAGAATTCCAAGTTATTGAAGACATGATACGCCGTATGAAGATTAGTGATACGCAGTATCACTTTGGCGGTGTACGAATATTCCAGAATATAATAATCTTGGACCTCACGCGAAGTTACCATGATACGCCATGTCAGACTAATCTGATACGCTGCATCGACCGTATTCGAAAAGTATAAATAGAAAACCATAAGTCCGGTTTTCAGAGAGGAGATAACCACCAAGTACGAAACCAAAGACATAAAGAAGACCAAGAAGGTCCTGCTAGTGCATAATTACATAGGAAAATTCACTTAATTCGTTTTAGTACTCTATAGCGTATTTTTCTCTTTTGATTTATACTTGAATCTTTCAGAACATGTTATCTTGTGCTATGACTGAGATTATGGGCTAATACCTTTTAATGATTATATGATGTTTTGATTTGTTACTAATTCGATAGGCAACTTAAGCTTGTGTTTTGATTACTTTTATTGCTTCATTAATATTGTTTTGCATGTTAACGTAAGCCCTAGGTGGATGAGGTGAATCTATTTTAGCATCTCACAACAACGTGCGGACAATCAATTATTGCTTAATGAAAGTATTTATTCGGATATATGATGGGAGAAAATGAGGTGAATAATGTTGTTGCATATGTCCTTAGCTGGAAGGAGAGAATTCACCGTTACAAGTCTGATCCTTAGGAATGAGGATTAGTTCGCCGCTACCGTCTCATATATTAGCCGCTCAAGCCGAGGCGTTGAATGAAGATAACCGTCCGACGGAGAACCTGTTAGGATCCAATATATTTATTGTGTTGATGATTCGGGTGGTCTTGGATGATGAAAATACATGTTTACCATTTTAGAGAGAGAAAGTAGAGAGAGAGGGTGTTCTTGCTAGAGACTTGGTTCTCAAGTGTGAAATGTTAGATTGAATGAAGCACCACCCCTTCCATGGATGGAAGGGGTATTTATACTTACAAATAATACGACCTCCTATCGGCCTGTGGATCAGGTATACAGTGGGTAAAGACTCGTCCTTCCTCCACGGTGTTGCTCTAAACTAAACTACGCTACAATACTAACAAATAAACTACTTAATAACGTAACAAACGACACGTCTACGAGCTAACATATGCTAGACTTATAATTGGGGTGACCGACACTTTAACATGGAATTTTCTAATTCCTAACAATCTCCCCCTAAGGGAGGTCACCCCATGAAATAAATTTTGCATCCTAGCATTCTATCTTTGTCTTTAGTTCTTGAGCTCGTAGACTTGAATTCTTCAACATCTGAATCTTTGTGCTTTTGTAGCGATTCTTTAAAGTCCGCATTGAATTGTACTTTAAGTGGAGGCCTTTGAACTGATCCACATCTTTGATGATCTTCGAGCTTTCATTGAGATCATCAGCCACAGAAAATCTCTGGATCACCCTTTATTGTGTTGCCATCATGTGAAGTTGTGACTTTGGGACCGACATGCTCACACTTTTGAATCATGACATCATTCCATCGAGTAGCGGAAGCTTTCTGGTTCAAGATATTTGCAGCAGCGACAGACGAACATAGTATAGAAATATCAGAGCCAGGTTATGTAGATATGCACCAGTCATGATTTCTTCAAATTAAGTGTGGATGCTTTGTGAGCATGCGGCTTTGAATGACTCCTCAATTACGATCACCGCAACCGTCCAAATGTTCCTGCAAACAACATTTAGCAATAAAACACACGAAAGTGTCTTTGATCACTTTCGTTGAATTGAGGTACACGGCCCACGGTTCCCGTTGATCAGATAAATACCGCTGTGATCAGGTAGTATTCCTAAGAATCTCCTTGACAGGGTTTCGCAGCTGTTCTAGCTGTTCTCAAACCGGAACGTCTCAAAGAAGACAACACGGAGTGAGTGAACCAGCGAATTGAGATTCACTGATTGATGAAAAATGATTTGAAAAACAATCACGTATTGCTTGAAGAAAGAGTTTTGCAATACGACGAAGGTTTTATGAGAAAGATCAATTTTCAATCAAAATACTTTTTGTATTAGAGAATGAGTACACATTCGACGTGCTAGCGAAAAGAAGAGATTCGCACATCGAACGGTTTTTCTAAAAGTATTTTTCAATCAGAGATACTTTTTGAATTTGAAATGAATACACATTCGACGTGCTAGAGAAAAGAAGGTTTGCACATCGAACGGTTTTTCCAAAAGTATTCGTCAATTCCATTCCGGACCAAGGTTGATTCAAGATTGAATCGCCCCATTGTTTCTATCCAGTTGTCACAAGTTTGATCTTACGAGAAGATCTCACATGTCACCACCAAGAGCTTGTTTGATGTTGGCTCTAGAAGGATTTCCATCTTCATCGTGAATACTTTTACATACCACTCGGATGTTCTGGCAATACCACAAGGATAATGCGTAGGACTCTTAATATATACTTACTTTCCACATTGTGTGAAACAACAAGTCTTCATGAATTTAGTGTCCTAACGAGATATTGTGGATGATCTCATGGATCTAGACTCAATAGTGCATTTTTGATTCCTGTGCCGGAGACTAGGGAGAGGGTCTCCTTCTTCAATATCAACAATCTCTAAGAGAAAGTCGATAGATTATGTCGGTTCCCCGTGAGAATGAAACAAGCCCTTTTTAAGAGGAACTTGAGTAGCTTGGGAAGTTTAGTGCAGTGCATCACTGGGTCCATGATGTCTTGTCTTCAATACCAGTGTTACCTTAGTAAACACCGGTAGCATATGTATTGAACCCGGTTTCTGCCCTAAGGTTGAATTATTGGAGGGCTATTTTTTTTCACCCTTTTCACATTCCAATTCTTTTTCATTCTTCAACCCCTTCAGTGCTTACCGAGACTTCATAACTAGAACCTTGTTGGGTTTATTCCAGTACTAGCTCTGTCTCAGTCCGCACTCTTCCCATATCTCACTTTTCTCCTTTTTTTTCAATATACCTAAGGACTCTACACTATCTAGTGGATTGTCCCTGGGTAGATCCCTCCGGCTCTGGCGGGATCGTGGGAACAAATACCTAACCTAACCATCCTTATAACTCCATACATAAAGTAAAATGGTCGGTCTTTTGGTATTGTTCTTTCCTTCATGAAACCAATCGAAAAATCATTTGGAAAAACAATCAAGGTACTTGTGATATGAGATCAAAGCATTTTGTACCTTAATAGTTTTGATCATTTTAGAAATGCTCCCCTCAACATGTGCATATGATATTGAAATTGTTTGGCACATGGAGGCAAGAGTTCTTTGAAATAATTTCTTGATCACATTTTCCTTAGAAAAAGCCATTTGAATTTCTTTGGTAAATTCTCCCCCTCAATATGTGCATAGGATAAGAGAAATCATTTTAACACATAGAGGCAAGAGTTCTTTTGAAGCACATCCACGAATCATAAAAGCCATTTAGAAAACCATTTGAAAACTCAATCAAGGTAGTTTATAAAATTTAAAAAATCTTTCGTACCTCGATAGTGTATTTGCTCCCCCTCAATATGTGCTTCGAGATTCGAAAGCGTTTAGCACATATAAGAGAGCAGCCTGCACAATTAAATCAAAACGATCACCTTTTATCAAATTTCATTATTAAATCACAAATTCTCCCCCGATCAAAAATATCAAACCCTTTGAGATTTTGGATCCCAAGTGATTTAATTAGGTTTAGAAAACATGGGAGAAAATGTGGCCTGGTTTAAATACTCATCATGTTTTTGGATAAATCCTCCTCCTCAACATGTGCATTGTGTATGAAATCGTTTTGCACATGGAGGCAGGAGTGCCTTTAAAGGACTAAAACCAATTCCATTTAAACATATAAGAGATTTAACTCACGATCTCTACCCCGATCAAAATTTCAAACCTTTTGAGATTTGTGATCCCAATTGATTTAAATCATTTAAAAGATTTTGGGGAAAGACGTGGCTTGATTTAATTTTGAAAAATGACAGATAAGGACCATTTTAAGACATTAAAGATTGTTAGTGTCAGGTATGATTGTTTTAAGAGATCTTTTAGGTAAAATAAAACAATTTCACAATCAAACAAGAACAGAAAAAATTTCATTTTGAAAGATCTTGATTCTAAAGAAAATCATACCATGACATAACATTAAATCTTTAGATCACCACTTTAATTTCGTACAAACGGACTCTTTTGAAGATATATTGTTTGAAAATATTTTAAATTAAATCACTCTCCCCCTCAATCGATGAGAGAAGTCAATAATTGAGTGACTTAGGTTTTGATAACAAGAAGTCCGG
Organism: Chrysanthemum makinoi; assembly: GCA_910596185.1. NCBI lineage: Eukaryota > Viridiplantae > Streptophyta > Magnoliopsida > Asterales > Asteraceae > Chrysanthemum > Chrysanthemum makinoi. The sequence continues at coordinate 219,105,409 of OU343222.1, read as the reverse complement.
TGATTTTCAAAAAATTAGTCCAATATAGTTTCAAAACAATATTTTCCATTTTCAAAACAATTTAATCAAATTATTTAAAATTGTTTAAAAATGGTATCCTGCACAAAGATACGTTAGGTGGTTGAGAAGCTTCTGTTGATGTTGCTGCTGTAGGGTTTGGAAGAAAAACCATCTGCTGATGCAGTGAGACTTCTTCTTACGTTGCATTTTGAATGCCAACTGAGGTCAAATTAAGCTCCGTTTCTTCAATCACTTAGAAGAAAACCATTTGCAGATGCAGTGAGACCTCTTACGTTGCATTTATGCCAACTCTCCATAGAAGTCCAATTAAGCTCCGTTTCTTCATTTGTCAACCCAAGATATAGTTACCCTTTCCTTGCGGCATCCAATCATGTTCATTTGTGGGATCCGGATCGGGAACATTCTTATATACCAATATACCTGCATATGTTAGTGAACACACATACAAATATATGGTGGTCGACATCACCCATAACAGCAATCGACTAATTAAAGTCAATTCAACATAACAATCAGATCATATAAGGCATGGGGTTTAGGTGTTAATCAAACTCTAATCATCTAAACCTAACAATCATATCCTAAATTCCTAGTCCTTCGACACAGGCAAATATCATTTTTAATTAAGCACGTAGGATAATTAAGAAAGCTCGTTAGATGATATAGATTTGAAAACATTCTCCCCCTCAATCAATGACTTATTTTCTCAAAAGTTTAAAAGCGTTGAAGTCATTGATTGAGTTTTCAATTTTACAAAAGTTCTGAAACAGATTGATTTTGCAACTCATTAACCACCATTTAGTTGAAACAAATATTTTTCTGAAGAATTTTAGACGGAAAAACATTTGTGTAGGAACAGCAGTCCTTCGACATACTTTCCTCAAATTGTTTTAGGATAAGTGCACGAAATATTTGAAAATTGGTTTAGCGCATCACTTTCCTTTCATGAAGAACGGGTTGCTATCAGAAATAATAGCAAGCCATGGTTAAAGTACGGGTCACAGTCTGAAGTAACTGCAAGCCATCATTTGACGCCCGGGTTACAGTCTAAAATAATTGTAAGCCATATATTGAGACATGTTTTGAAAAGAATATTTACACCTCCTGCTCGAACTTCATCTATGGTCCCGTGCCATTATTGAATGACATTTCTAAGACCGTAGATGTTATCGATACCAGAAGACATGTCATGAAAACATATTTTTGGTATTTTTTGAAATTTTCTGATTTTTATGGATTTTTGAAGGTTTTATATTTTTCTATTTTGTTTTTGATGGTTTTATATTTTTGTATTTTGTTTTTGATAAATATTTACAAAGATAAAGAAGATGATATAGTTAAAGAAGATGATGATACGAGTACCGAGATAAGGATATCGAGCAGCACGTCGTTGAAGATAGAAGTCATCAACTCTTAAACATTCACCACCAAAGCTTCCAGGGCTCTTGAATCGAAGAAAGAAATTGAACCATCTGAAAGTGAGACTTTGGCAGCTTCCCCCCAAACCGAAAATCCTTATGTTGAGCAGATTCGAAGCTCTATTTCAAGCTTGCTTTAGCCAGTTGCACAAAGAAGCACACCATTATCATAAACCAGCTGCTCCTTTTAAGAATAATCACCGTGATTCTTCGTTTGAGGCTATATCATCCAATAGAACAACAGAACCGTATTATCCCACATTTAAATAATCTTCTCACATTTCCTTTCCACTGAAGTCTGAAACGATCCATTCCAAAAGGTGTCAAGAGAACACTTCCCCCGTGTAGTTGAAATGATGCAGTCCGTCTCTTAGTATAATGCTCAAGAACTCTCCCGAATACACTTCATGAGGGAATGAAGAACACCTTCCCATGTTCACATTTTTCTTCCCGATGAACGTTATGAAGCTCAAGAACCCGAAGTACACCAATATCCAAGAACTCTCCCGAATACACATCATGCCGGGAGAGAAAACACCTCCCCAATGTTTGTGGTAAACAATTGCTTTCTTCCCTGATGATCGTGTATGAAGCTCAAGGACCCGAAGTACACACATTCCCCAAAGAGAGAACAACCGATAACATTGAAGAAGCAGGCCGAATCACTGATTATCTCTGCGGATGACAATCTCTGCGGATGTCAACTCCGAAATAAGTAATTATATCTCTGAATCACTGATTAAGCCCTCAAGTGAGACAGCTGAGGGCCCCCAATGTACACAATTCTCTCTTCCCCGATGATTGCGATAACATCGAGATCATCACACACCAGTGTACCTCTTTTATCTTCAGAAACTTTCATTTACATCACTTCCCCCACGACGTTGGAATAAGAACACTGAACGCTTTGATGAGTAAAACCTTGAGTTTCTCTGCGGTCATGACATTTGTTTTCCCGGGATATCTTCAATCACTTAGAAGAATTAAGTTCATCAAGTTTACTCGTCATGAGTCAAACCTTGAGTTTCTCTGCGGTAATAACACTTGTCTTCCCAAGGTATCTTCAATTACTTAGAAGTATTAAGTTCATCAAGTTTACTCGCGTTTAGGTGCATGTCTCCTTACGCCTTGCTGGTTTTTGACACTTCAGAATCAGCAACTCTTTGTAAGTCCGTATACTAGAAATATTTTGAGAAGAACATCATTAGCTCAGATGTATCTGTGAGAATCAAGTTGCTGAAGAATAACGTGAGCAAGTCTAATTAGGGATTAAATTTGGCATTTCAATCTCCCCCAATTAGTGCTCTCCCCTAAACTGACAATCTGTTTGATAAATGCCCATAATAAGAAGAAGTCTTTAGATCATTAAATGCAACTCGTCTTTGGTATTCTAACATATAGCAAGAAATGTAGAACAGACTGTAGACTCGACCTTCTTCAAGATTGTCTAGTTGGGGATTAGATAGTTAACATCTTCAACTTACCGAAAACAAGAACATCACCAAAAAGCATCCCAATCAACTTACATCTTGCAAATCCCCTTAACTAAAATCCCTCCCAATCAAACAAGAACGGAAAGATGTTCATCAAGGAAATCAGCAATCAGGCCGCAACGAACACACAAGATGGTAACACCAAACTACCAATCACATCAAACAAGAACAGAGAGATTGTTCGGAATCATCATGTTGATGTATACGTGAAGCATTAACCGGAAGCACTTTGTCGATAAACTCATCAATCCGAGTGAAGATGTCAACCAACGGCTCTTAGAAGAAACACCATGTGAAGATGACCCGATAAGAAGAAGCTCGGTTCTTACATGAGTTTGGAGCCGTTTGACCATTTATTCTCAAAAAAACAATCAACCATGCAGAATTATCATACTTCTTCTCCCCCTCAAGAATTGCATACGAAGATGCCATTCTTGATTGAATAAGTGAAAATCATCCGAATGTTCTATTCACACTTCTCTCCCGCAAAATAAGCACATGATGTCGCCATCTTCATTATAATCGAGCAAGTGGAATGAGAAAACAATCAGTGGTAGCCCGGTTCACTTGATGACTGAAGCGCATGGAAAAAGTATGAAGCATGTTGATGAGAATGGTCATTAATGAGAAGATTTCTCTTCTTCCGAAGATAAAGCGCACTGAAGCGTACACTTTTCTTTTCTTTGAGGTACGAGGCTTGAACTGTTGTGTTCAAACATCATAAGAAGATTTCTCTTCTTTTGAAGATAAAGCGCACTGAAACGTACACTTTTCTTTTCTTTAGAGAACGAGGCATGAACTGTTGTGTTCATACGTCATAAATCTCTCTCTTTTCAATCTCTTGGCAAAACACGTAATCAACCCCATTATCATTCAGTAGGCTCTTTGTAGTGACAGCTGATGGAGAAAACCCAATATGATGAATTTGACCCTGAAGTAGAATAACTCAAACTCGTGACTTAAACTTGCACATATGTAACAAAGAGCGGTGCCGAGAATTCATGCCCATTTGAATCTCTAAGTACTCTATACTCTTCAACCAACCAACCATCGAGTATAAGACGTATATCACCTCTTGAAAATCCACAATTGAATGTGACACTGAGCACTACAACGTAACTCCTTTAAGTGATAGTTATTTTGTGGTGATAAGAGCCCAGTTCCCCCAAGTGGTAAAAGAAAAGGAAAAAAACACCCAACAATAACTAGATTTCCAAGTCTTCATTTTTGATAATAAGCTCGAACAAGGATCTCGAAGAATCTTCATCCATCCATCCCCGATACCTTCAGATACTAAGTACACTCGCCCGAGATAATTCACTTCAACTTCAAATAAATAATAGTGAATTAACTCCGTTGTCACATCTTCTGATTAAAAGCTCAATTCTAGCCTTCAAACATTTAAATGAACTCTAATAATGGTTTTCATCCCGACCATGGTTAAATTCACATAACCCCAAAAAAAACCATATAATAACCAAACTGCCATGACGAAAATCCAAACACACATCCAATTCATGAAGTACACCCTTTTATCCCTTCTTCGAAGTAGAAACCATAGCACCAGCATCAAAAGAGATCCCGAAACACACTTTCCTTTCTCCAGGATGGTTCCATATTCACGGGATTTTACAATTCTATGGTTTAAACCGAGAAATAGTTTCTTTCGCGGGATTTTACAAAACCAAGAATAAACCGTAAGATAGATCCAGAAATGCACTTTACTATTACCAGGATGTTTCCATTGTCACGGGATTTTACAAGTCTATGATTTAAACCGAGAGATAGATTCTTTCGCGGGATTTTACAAAATCAAGACAAAACCGTAAACAATGTCAGCTTGAATGTGTTATGACAATTTGGATTTCGGTGAATATCTGTTTTTGGAGAACATGTAGTGGTTCATCAATGGTTCATTATCCAACATCATCAACATCATTAACCATCCAATCAACACTTTGGTAAACACATCATTCACGCAATCTGTCGGCTATTGTAGTGACCACATGGAGAAGTAAACCCGATATACCAAACTTGATCATGAAGTAAAACTTCCCAGATTTGTTACTTAAACTTGTACTAATCTTTGTGAAAAAGAAAAGGTGTACCCAATGTACAAAACCTCTTGACATTCTCAACTAAGTGAGACACCGAAGTGATAGTTACGTTGTGGGTAAAGCGAGAAAGAGTCACAACCGTAATTAAATAGCCAAGTCTTTATCACCCTCTATAAGCGCCCAAACAAGTCCTCTTCGCGAAATGGTAGTAAGAAAGAAGAAGAAAATAAGTAAACGTGCCCGGAAAATTTGCACTTCAAATCCAAATAAGAAATACCGTCCAAACAACCCCATAGTCAACCTAGTTCCAATAATAATTGAAGCCGTGACACAATATTCTCCGTGAGAGTGTATAAACCAAAGTACCAATCCACATAACTCAACAACTCTTATCAGCATACCCAATCACATTATCAACACTCATAACCAATCAAATCTCACTTTCAAATCTCGTCGACAAATCTCATAATTAAAGCTCATCAATTCCAAATCATGAGAAGTCCATCTTGTGATACATATACTCCAAGGCCCATATAATCAACACAAGAACTCCGTAAGCAATATTGACCAATTGGTCACCGTAAGCAATACTCTTTTGACACATTCAGGCCGTGAAATTAGTATCCTTCAGTGAAAAAAATATCATGATCAAAATACCATTAACTCAATATATTACAAAGTTTCTTCAAATTGAATAAACTTTATTTTATAATCTCACATAACATTTATGTGATTTAACACTTACTCAAGAATATTCAGCCTATCAATCGTGATATTCAGTCCAAATGCACAAGGCCCTATATTTGTTTTATCAAAGTTTATCAGCCCAAAATCTATTAACACTTCGCAGCCAAAAAAAACGATCCATTTCCAGCCACTCATAAGTCATAACCGGTTATATAAGTGAAGAGGTACCCTAATAATTCTCACATTTAACCTAACCCAAATCACTTCTAAAAAAATATCCGCCTCCCTGCTACTTTTTCTCCCAAAAGCGGATCTGAGAAAATATTGCATCTCCTATATCAAAAATTCACATCAAACGAGCCTAATCATAAACGAATCTCATCTCTAATCAACGTCCCCATCTAGTATTATCATCTCCAAATCAAACCCAAAGACTCCTCATATCAAACCCTCGCCACAGGGATGGTGCAAAGGTTTTGATGGCCACAGGGATGGCTTCAAAGAAAAATAACGACTTCAAGATTGGCTTCAAGATCATTTAAGTTGGTCTCAGGTAGGGTATATATTGTTTGGTTGTCGAGTTTTACATTTAATTATAACGAACTGAAGAAAAGATTGTAACAAGTTTGTAATGATACTTTTCTTTTAATTCGGATATTTAAATGAGGTGACAACTTCAAAAGGATCGATGATGGTAGGTTAAGTACGTGGTATAGACCTTCACGAGTCTTGATATATATATTTGATAACCACGACTAAACGACCGAGATCTTAGGATATGTCATTTATGTTTTGAAGTCTTGAGTTATAGAGATGTTATGTGTGTCGAGTCTTGAAGATTGGTGGATGAGAGATGGGATATTAGGTTAGACAAATTAATGTTGGTGATGAAACTGAAGTCGAGCCAGATATGGTATATGGTATAAGTCGAGATGTGCTCAAGATTCATGTTGTGGTCTTTTTATTGTTTACTCATAACACTTTCTTAATTCGAAGAATCAAGGACTGATGATGGTTTATGTTGAACCTGAGGTCGGGTCAGTTTTGTGGTATTAGTTATGAGTGGACGAGGTCATATCTTCCTTCATCTCATCTTTTAATCAAGTCGCTACTAGTCAATACTAGTCGCTAGGTCTAATTTTTTCTCAAGTCGCTAACATTAGTCAAGTTGTTAGCAAAGTTTTTAAACTAAGTCGCTACTTTGATAAATATCAAGTCGCTACCCTTTTTCTTTACAAACAGGTTGCTAAGACTTATTTGACTCAAAAGTCAAAACAATAACTCGCTAAATGAGACCAGGTCGCTAACTTAATGACAAGTCGCTAAGATGATTCAATGAATCTGGACTGAGTGACAAGTCGCTAGCAAGATTAAGATTTTTCCGGCGAGTTTTCCGACCAATATTTCCGACCATATTCATACTTAAACCCAGAAACATCATAAAAAAAACTGCTTTGTTTGACCCGTTTTAACCACAATAAATCAGACCATATGACCTCATAACTTCACACCTTGGTACAAAAAAGTCATATTAATGAATAGACTGACTTGGACACAAACAATGACACAAGACAGATATTTGCTTTGAAAGGACATAAAACTTTTTGAACCAAAAGATACATAAACCATGTTCAAAACTGTTGTACCAAATTAATAAACGAGAAAAAAATTATTCCGACCACCACTAAAACAGTACAAAAAAACAGTTTAAAAACAAGTATCAAAACCACAATAAATCATCAAAACACAAAAACCTTGGCTCTGGTACCAATTGTTAGGATCCAATATATTTATTATGTTGATGATTCGGGTGGTCTTGGATGATGAAAATACATGTTTACCATTTTAGAGAGAGAAAGTAGAGAGAGAGGGTGTTCTTGCTAGAGACTTGGTTCTCAAATGTGAAATGTTAGATTGAATGAAGCACCACCCCTTCCATGGATGGAAGGGGTATTTATACTTACAAATAATACGACCTCCTATCGGCCTGTGGATCAGGTATACAGTGGGTAAAGACCCGTCCTTCCTCCACGGTGTTGCTCTAAACTAAACTACGCTACAATACTAACAAATAAACTACTTAATAACGTAACAAACGACACGTCTACGAGCTAACATATGCTAGACTTATAATTGGGGTGACCGACACTTTAACATGGAATTTTCTAATTCCTAACAGAACCTCTATGGAATGGTGGAAAGTAAAAACGGCTTCTCGAAGTGTTCCGACGGAACCCTATGCTTCGGAGACAGAAGCTGGATACCATCTTATGGAGGAATCCGCGAGTTGATTATGCACGAGTCGCATAAATCAAAATACTCTATTCATCCCGGAGCCGACAAGATGTATGACGACTTAAAGAAACTCTACTGGTGGCCGAACATGAAAGTCGACATAGCTCTATATGTCAGTAAGTGCTTGAAATGTTCCAAAGTAAAGGTTGAACACCAGAAGCCGTCAGGATTGCTAGTGCAACCCGAACTCCCTATTTGGAAATGGGAACGAATCACTATGGACTTTAGCACCAAATTACCAAGAATAGTTGGCGGTTGTGACGCTATCTGGGTAATTGTGGATTGATTGACTAAGTCCGCTCACTTCTTGGCCATCAACGAAGTCGATAGTATCGACAAGCTTGCTCGGCTATACGTCAAAGAGATAGTATCTTGTCATGGCGTGCCCATATCTATCATTTTCGACCGAGATAGTTGTTTCAAGTCAAACTTTTGGCGGTCACTGCAAACGGCTTTAGGAACGAAGCTTGATATGAGCACTGCCTATCATCCTCAAACCGATGGTCAGAGCGAAAGGACCATCCAGACGCTAGAAGATATGCTTCGTGCCTGTGCTATCAATTTCAGCAAAGGCTGCGAGAAGTACCTACCTTTGGCCAAATTCTCATACAATAATAGCTATCATACTAGCATTAAGGCCGCACCATTTAAGTCGTTGTATGGCCGAAAATGCCGTTCTTCGATCTGTTGGGCTAAAGTTGGCGACAACCAGCTTACCGGTCCCGAACTCGTGCTGGAGACTATTGAGAAAGTAGTCTAAATTCGCAATCGATTGCAAGCTGCACGTGATAGACAAAAGAGCTACGCCGATAAGAGACGTAAGCCCCGGGAGTTTCAAGTGGGAGACTGTCACACCCCGCCAGAGGCGGAAACGCGGGTGCAACATAATCAATATACATCACAAAGAGATATAGTACAATACCATAATTTAAATTTAAAGAAATATTGTAACATTACAACAAGGTTCTAGCCGACCTTGGCAAGTGATACATAAAGTTTGACATTTAAAAGTTGACACATTAGTACATAACGACCCAGTGGACTTGTGACGACTCCTTTATTTAAATTCTTCATAAAATAATGCTAATCAACGATCACCTAAAATGCATGAGAAAACGGGTCAACTATAAAAATAGTTGGTGAGTACACAGGTTTTAGGTAGAATAAAAACCATTATTATAAAATTTGCATGGCGAATGTCCTGTCAACTCACCATGTTATAAATCCCGCCCATACAAGACTTGTAACATATAAGTTCACATACACTCCCATATTTCAAGTCTAGTAAACAATGCACATATGGTCACAATAATGCCTCGTATATAATAAAGTATGCAGCAAAGCCCCTAAAATAAATAATATGCATTTCATAGACAGAGGAACGAGAGGTTGGCCGACCTCTAATAGCGCTATCCATACTATCTACTGCTCCGCACAAGGGAGCCGTACGAACGGTACGTATAATTGGAGTCCGAACGGCAAACCAATAGGGGACTAACAATGCGAATGTACGAACAGTACATCATAACAACTATTATCTACTATCAATTAAGACTGCTCCGAACATGGGAGACTTGGCATTGCTCCGACCATGGGAGACTTTAGGTCAAGGACGTACGGTCCATCAGGTTCAAACAAGTCATAAAGTTATAATTAAGTCCAAGGATTCAAAATATATCAAATAGTTCTAATAAAACAATTTAAATTTATAATCATGCATTTCACCCCAAATAAGTAAAACATTAAAAAGGGGGCTGTGAATACTCACCTTGGCAATTAGCAGTCTATAGCAGCAGTCAATTAGAATTATTGGATGGCACCGACACGCGACCTAGATTAGTATGGCAAATTTAGTCTTTATTCATGATTATTACTTGACAGGGTTTTGCTTGTGTGGCAATGATTAATGTTTAATATAATTTTTGTAGATTTTGGCTCTTGGAAGTGCATAAGTACATAATAAGAAAATATCAATGACGAAAGAATCTTCGGTTCGATGGCAACCGACAGACGACGTACGAAAAATAATTACATATAATATTAGACGTTAACTAATTATAATCAAAAGTTATTAAAAGTATATACATTTATATATGATCGATACTAGTTGATGATAAAAGTATATTAAAATCATACTCTAAGTGATGGTTTTATTAAAAGAAGTTATATTAAAATACTTTATTAGTTATAAATGTAAGTTTTTTGGAAAATTTGGGCATGACCCGTGTATAACCTTATTTGTTTGTGATGACTAATGTCAAAAGTTTTTATAATAATAGTTTTTATCAAGTTTCAATATCCGAGTTAATATTTGAAATCATATGTTTACAAATTTACATTTTTAATGATAAGCCGATTTATATTGCTTAGAACTCAAATTTTATAAGTTGACATATGTCATATTGAGTTTAGATAAATTAAATTATGCAATATTTATAAAAAGTCTTAAACATAGGTTTAAAAGTTATATTATAACTGACGAGTTATCTATGTGTTATTCAAGTATACTTCCCTTTAAATGACAAAGAATCTGTAGTAACCTTTTGGTAATTCATTATTTTATTTTTATTTTTGTTCATGAATAATGTTCTAATTAGTGTAACATATTTTGTTTTGTTAACATTTAAAATGCTTTTCGACAACAAAATCATTATTTTATTTTTTATACTTTTCGACAACAAAATTGTTGAATGACTAAAAATATGTTTGTTCACTGGTGGGGTTCAACCATACTTTTACCTATTTTGATACAAGGATACAGAGTATAGACCATGATACAAAGCATCTCAAAATCATATCTATAATGCATATTTGACATTCTTCGAATATTAAAGCTACAGGGGTTGACATCAATTAATTAAAAAAGAATAACTAATTACATAAGTTATTATTGGTCGTATTTTGTTCTTGAAGTATTAAGCACCAAACTATTTACCCACCTTACTGTGACTTAGGTGTCTTGACCCAAACACAGTCTTCGACAAAACACAACCCACAGCAAACAAAATCTTTATTCCCATTTCCAACTTTATCAAATGAGTATAGATTAGTAAATAGCTAATGTAATTTACAAAGTAAACTTATATCTAATAAGCAATTAGGCACTTTTCTTTTAGCCAAAACTTAAGTTTTATTTCTTTCTTCCTTGGGTCACGTCAGCAACCAACAACAATTTGAAGGTTTTTGATTTATTAACATTAATAATCCATTTTTCTTTATTTCTAAATTTTCTTTTGTTTTTCCCCTTTGTGCCTCGACAGAAAAACAACAACAACCTCCACCATTTATAAAAAAAAATCATACCAATCTTCATTCACATATAATTCGGCCAAAAATAAAAATTAATTAATTCGTATTACAACAATGGATTAAAAATATTGACAAGGAGATGATTCTTACAATTAAATCAAGAAAAGAGGACGAGTGGCTATGAACACCGAATACAAAAACTCCAATTAAGCACGATTGAAGATGAATTGAGATAAATTGAGACTTGATTTGGGCTCTCTAAACCTCCAACTACAAAACCCCCATGGTAATTTCGAAAAGCCCCTTGATTTACCAAACCCTAATTTTCTTGTGTTTGAGATGGAAGTTGCCGAATACCCTTCTGAGGTTGAATTCGCTTATAAGAGATGATTTAGGTTAGTGAGAGTGACTCAATTGAAAACCCAAAAAATGTTTCTTTCTTCTTTGAGCATTCCTTGTCTCGAATTTGGTTTATGGACGCCACATATGTGCTCTAATGCATAGCTTGGACGAATTTGGAGTGTTGACAAAAGTGTTTTTCCATGTTTGATAGATCAAAGAGGAGAAGATGACCTATTTTGATGAAAAATGGTTAGGGGTTTGTGTTTGCAGAAGAGAGAGAGGAAAGCAGGAAATGTTGGAGGATTTAGGCATGGTTTTTTTTTGTTTTTAGTATTATTATTATTATTATTATTATTAAGTGTATATTGTATACCCCGTACTGTATAATTTGTTCCGTACAGGATAACGTTTATTTATGTAGAATATTCTCCAGTTATCTGTATTTTATAAATTTTATATTTTTGGAAACGTCTTAACGAGTGAAATATTATGGTATTATTGTTACTTTGAAATTAGATAGAAATTTCGTGCCAATTTTATTATGGTGTCGGTACGCGTGTGATGCCGGGACTTTGGAAAACACGAGATAATTTCTCGTTTTTGAGTTATAATGATCAGAAAATGAATAACTCGCATTTTCTGATATAAATAATAGCCGGGAAAATTACGGATTGTCACAGTCTGCCAACCTTAAAAAGAATCTCGTCCTCGAGATTCTGTCCGTCTACCCTACAGGCGCACGCTCTCATGGTTCAAATTTTCTCATTCTCGAAGCTTGCCCTCAAAAGACTCTTAGTTGGTGAATTTTCACAACTTGTCGACCTGACCGGTCGTATGTTTAAGTTGTGTAGGTTGAGTAACAACTTGATTCCAACTTGATTTTCGCAACTTATCAAACAAGAACTGTCACTAGATCAAGTCAGGAAACAAGTTGTCAGAAAGAGAAGATTCCTCATCTTTGTAAGAGACCTTTTGAAAGTTTGGCTCGAGTTTGAAATCATTTGAACCAATCAATTCAACTAATAGTAGGGTGCTCAGATTATTGAGAAGGCAACAATTAAACTAAGGCTCATGATGCAAGGTTCTACACTAATCAATGCCATGAACTAGAACCAGAAGATACTGAAATAGAGTGGGTGATCAAAAGAATGTACCCGTCACGGTGCTTGTGTCTTAGCGAGCTTCCTTAGTGCCCAAGAAGTATGCTCGACCCCGATCTGGGCTAACATTGCCTCCACGGTTTGGGTTATCTCCATCAAGTGCTAAGGCGAGAGTCATGTTACCGTGCTCCGACTTCTGTGCCCTATTCAACTTAGGACATGTGTTCCGGAGGTGATCCAGACTTCCACACTCGTAGCATGTTAGCCTTCGTCCTTGGTTTCCATTTCTGTCTAAGCAATTTCGACTAAGATGGCCCGTCTTCTGGCACACGTTACACTTTGGGCAGTTTCCTATGTGATGGAGGTTGCATCGAGTGCACTTAGGATGTAGCCCTGCATATCCTCTGCGTTCCTGAGTCGTTGCCCCATAATTTATGGTCACTCGTTGCCTCTTGTCTTGCTGGTCCTGGTCTCGGCTTCCTCGGCTTCCCTTGTGATCCTCCTGTCGCTTTCGTCCATTGTCGTTTACTTTTGCTAGTCCTCCAAACCTGATCACGTCATTAGTCAAGCGGTATGCCATTCCCACATCAGCTTGTAGAGTAGTTGGGTTGGATGAGGTGACATCCCTCCTAATCTCAGGGATCAAACCCCAAATGTATCGATCAATCAGCTTCTCCACAATAGAGACCATGTGTGGAACCATCCTGGTCAGCTCATGAAAGCGGGCTGTGTACTTGTCAACTTCTACTCCTACCATCAAATGGTTCCAAAATTCCGCTTCCAGTTTCTGCACTTCATCCTTCCTGCAGTACTCCTCAGTTAGTAGCTTCTTAAATTCTTCCCAAGATAATCCATTTGCAGCTTCTCTCTCTGGTCCAAGTCGGTTGTTCCACCAAGTCAGTGCTCGACCCTGAAGTAGACCCACAGAGAACTCAACCTTATCTCCCTCAGCACATTTAGTAATGCTAAGTTTCGACTCCACATTCTCAAACCATGATAGCAGGCCAATGGCACCCTCGGTGCCATGAAATTCCTTTAGCTTGCATGACATGAAGGTCTTATAGCTGCATCCGTGGCCATTGGTCGAGGTACCAGCTCCCTCATTGGCTCGTCCTGCATCAATGTGTGCGACAATCTGAGTGAGGAGATCCGCTAATCCAGCAGCACTGTCTCTTGGGGCTTCATTGTTGATGCTTCCGGAACGAGTGTTCCTTGTAGTCATCTTTCTACAATAGGCCAAAAATTTTGGTCGTGAGTCATACGGGGATAATGGAGGATGATGTGCGGGACGGCGATGAGTGTAATGTGACGGGAACAAGGACGTGCTTAGCCTATCGGGTCATAATATATAGCAAGAAGAAGGCATTTATAAAATATATATAAGATATAGTGAACACTTAAACATGTCATGCATACTCATGCGACAAATGCAGTTCCAGGTGATCAAACTCTTTAAGCCTCGACCAACATGATCCGAGGCTACTAATCCCATCACTGTATGATTCTTCCAGAATTATGCATAGGTGTACAGGCTATGCATAATTTAGGAGTAACGATGCAATGTTGGTGCTAGTCGACTCGTATGATGTTCAGTGTTTTAAGAAAATTTTATTTTGGGTTATAGTTGCGATTTTTATTTTATAAAAACCGGTATTTCACTATAACCTTCGGCTCTGATACCAATCTGTCACACCCCGCCAGAGGCGGAAACGCGGGGTGCAACATAATCAATATACATCGCAAATAGATATAGTACAATACCATAATTTAAATTTAAAGAAATATTGTAACATTACAACAAGGTTCTAGCCGACCTCGGCAATTGATACATAAAGTTTGACATTTAAAAGTTGACACATTATAACGACCCAGTGGACTTGTGACGACTCCTTTATTTAAATTCTTCATAAAATAATGCTAATCAACGATCACCTGAAATGCATGAGAAAACGGGTCAACTATAAAAATAGTTGGTGAGTACACAGGTTTTAGGTAGAATAAAAACCATTATTAGAAAATTTGCCTGGAAAATGTCCTGTCAACTCACCATGTTACAAATCCCGCCCATACAAGACTTGTAACATATAAGTTCACATACACTCCCATATTTCAAGTCTAGTAAACAATGCACATATGGTCACAATAATGCCTCGTATATAATAAAGTATGCGGCAAAGCCCCTAAAATAAATAATATGCATTCCGTAGACAGGGGAACGAGAGGTTGGTTGACCTCTAATAGCGCTATCCATACTATCTACTGCTCCGCACAAGGGAGCCGTACAAACGGTACGTATAATTGGAGTGCGAACGGCAAACCAATAGGGGACTAACAATGTGAATGTACGACTAGTACATCATAACAACTATTATCTACTATCAATTAAGACTGCTCCAAACATGGGAGACTCGGTATTGCTACGAACATGGGAGACTTTAGGTCAAGGACGTACGGTCCATCAGGTTCAAACAAGTCATAAAGTTATAATTAAGTCCAAGGGTTCAAAATATATCAAATAGTTCTAATAAAACAATTTAAATTTATAATCATGCATTTCACCCCAAATAAGTAAAACAGTAAAAAGGGGGTTGTGAATACTCACCTTGGCAATTAGCAGTCTAAAGCATCAGTCAATTAGAATTATTGGATGGCACCGACACGCGACCTAGATTAGTATGGCAAATTTAGTCTTTATTCATGATTATTACTTGACAAGGTTTAATAAAGGTTTTGTTGTTGCTTGTGTGGCAATGATTAATGTTTAATATAATTTTTGTAGATTTTGGCTCTTGGAAGTGCATAAGTACATAATAAGAAAATATCAAAGACGAAAGAATCTTCGGTTCGATGGCAACCGAAAGACGACGTACGAAAAATAATTACATATAATATTAGACGTTAACTAATTATAATCAAAAGTTATTAAAAGTATATACATTTATATATGATCGATACTAGTTGATGATAAAAGTATATTAAAATCATACTCTAAGTGATGGTTTTATTAAAAGAATTTATATTAAAATACTTTTATTAGTTATAGATGTAAGTTTTTTGGAAAATTTGGGCATGACCCCGTGTATAACCTTATTTGTTTGTGATGACTAATGTCAAAAGTTTTTATAATAATAGTTTTTATCAAGTTTCAATATCCGAGTTAATATTTGAAATCATATGTTTACAAATTCACATTTTTAATGATAAGCCGTTTTATATCGCTTAGAACTCAAATTTTATAAGTTTAAATATGTCATATTGAGTTTAGATAAATTAAATTATGCAATATTTATAAAAAGTCTTAAACATAGGTTTAAAAGTTATATTATAACTGACGAGTTATCTATGTGTTATTCAAGTATACTTCCCTTTAAATGACAAAGAATCTGCAGTAACCTTTTAGTAATTCATTATTTTATTTTTATTTTTGTTCATGAATAATGTTCTAATTAGTGTAACATATTTTGTTTTGTTAACATTTAAAATGCTTTTTGACAACAGAATCATCATTTTATTTTTTATACTTTTCGACAACAAAATTGTTGAATGACTAAAAATATGTTTGTTCACTGTTGGGGTTCAACCAAACTTTTACCTATTTTGATACAAGGATACAGAGTATAGACCTTCATGATACAAAGCATCTCAAAATCATATCTATAATGCATATTTGACATTCTTCGAATATTAAAGCTACAGGGGTTGACATCGATTAATTAAAAAAGAATAACTAATTACATAAGTTATTATTGGTCGTATTTTGTTCTTGAAGTATTAAGCACCAAACAATTTACCCACCTTACTGTGACTTAGGTGTCTTGACCCAAACACAGTCTTTGACAAAACACAACCCACAGCAAACAAAATCTTTATTCCCATTTCCAACTTTATCAAATGAGTATAGATTAGTAAATAGCTAATGTAATTTACAAAGTAAACTTATATCTAATAAGCAATTAGGCACTTTTCTTTTAGCCAAAACTTAAGTTTTATTTCTTTCTTCCTTGGATCACGTCAGCAACCAACAACAATTTAAAGGTTTTTGATTTATTAACATTAATAATCCATTTTTCTTTATTTCTAAATTTTCTTTTGTTTTTTTTCCCTTTGTGCCTCGACAGAAAAACAACAACAACCTCCACCATTTATAAAATAAATCATACCAATCTTCATTCACATATAATTCGGCCAAAAATAAAAATTAATTAATTCGTATTACAACAATGGATTAAAAATATTGACAAGGAGATGATTCTTACAATTAAATCAAGAAAAGAGGACGAGTGACTATGAACACCGAATACAAAAACTCCAATTAAGCACGATTGAAGATGAATTGAGATAAATTGAGACTTGATTTGGGCTCTCTAAACCTCCAACTACAAAACCCCCATGGTAATTTCGAAAAGCCCCTTGATTTACCAAACCCTAATTTTCTTTGCTGAATACCCTTCTGAGGTTGAATTCGCTTATAAGAGATGATTTAGGTTAGTGAGAGTGACTCAATTGAAAACCCAAAAAATGTTTCTTTCTTCTTTGAGCATTCCTTGTCTCGAATTTGGTTTATGGACGGCACATATGTGCTCTAATGCATAGCTTGGACGAATTTGGAGTGTTGACAAAATGTTTTTCCATGTTTGATTGATCAAAGAGGAGAAGATGACCTATTTTGATGAAAAATGGTTAGGGGTTTGTGTTTGTAGAAGAGAGAGAGGAAAGCAGGAAATGTTAGAGGATTTAGGCATGGGGTTTTTGTTTTTTGTTTTTAGTATAATTATTATTATTATTATTATTATTATTATTATTATTATTAAGTGTATATTGTGTACCCCGTACTGTATAATTTGTTCCGTACAAGATAACGTTTATTTATGTAGAATATTCTCCGGTTATCCGTATTTTATAAATTTTATATTTTTGTAAACGTCTTGACGAGTGAAATATTATGGTATTATTGTTACTTTGAAATTAGAAAGAAATTTCGTGCCAATTTTATTATGGTGTCGGTACGCGTGTGATGCCGGGACTTTGGAAAACACGAGATAACTTCTCGTTTTTGAGTTATAATGATCATAAAATGAATAACTCGCATTTTCTGATATAAATAATAGCCGGGAAAATTATGGATTGTCACAGAGACCGAGTCATGTTGAAGGTTTCCCCTTGGAAAGAGGTGATACGCTTCGGCAAACGTGGAAAACTCAACCCCCGATACATTGGTCCCTTTCCAATCCTGGAAAGAGTCGGACCAGTAGCTTACAGACTTGAGCTACCTCAGGAGTTGAGCAGTGTACACGATGTCGGTAATCTGAAGAAGTGTCTTTCCGAAGAAACCCCGGTCGTGCCTATGAAAGATATCCGAATAGACGAGAGTCTGAATTTCATTGAGGAGCCAGTTGAGATCATGGATCGTGAAGTGAAATGACTGAAGCATAGCCGCATTTCGATCGTCAAAGTTCGTTGGAGTTCCCATCATGGACCAGAGTTCACATGAGAATGTGAGGATGAGTTTCGAAAGAAGTATCCTCAAATCTTTACGTCATCTGGCAACTCGGAGTGAAACCTGGGATGGTTTTCTTCTGAGGCTGGGAGGTTGTGACAACTAGAAAATTAGGGAGCCCTTTTAGGTAACCTCATTACGCTAGTTAGATCGAGTAGATTGCCTATAGGAGCTATTTCGGATAATGATGACTTATCTTTATATCGTTTATTTGCTTTCTATGATTTATTTTGGTATTGAAAGAGTTAGGGTATGAGTTATGGCCCGTAAAGTTAGGCACTACTTGAGTCGACACAGTAAAAACCTAAAACAAGAGAAAAGTAACATTTAACTCGTTACGTGGGAATAAGGCGTGTTAATAATCAAACTTGTGGAAAAAGGTAATTAGAAACAATAACGCTATTAATAAAAATAGTGGGACATTAATTATAAAATATACGGGCCCGTGAGTAGTAGTTTGGGAAAGTTTAAAAAATTACGACGTTGGTCCCCCGTAGTTGCATGTGGCCGGTGCCCCTTATCCCAAAATAATTATTATTTAATCCCTCCCTCAAAAATATAGAAACTCAAACACATGCATACATCATCTTCCACTTAAACCCTAACTTCATTTTCTCTCTCTCCCCCCTCCCACTTAACCACCGCCCCATTTCCGGCCAACCACCGCCACCACCACCACGCGTGGAGTCTCACCACCACCACCAAAACCTTCATCTCGTTCTCCTCTTTCTTTTGGTATATAGCACGCGCCACCTACCCACCATACCGCCACCCCAAACGCGCCTAAACATCACTTTTGTTTGTGTTTTTGTTTTCAAGTATACATCAGGGAAAAAGAAAGGTAGAACGAGTGTACCACTCGTTTGAGACTTCTTGGTCTCGATTCGTCCGTTTTGTTTGGGTTTAGATGGACAAAACACATAAACTAGCTTAAAAATAATAAAAACGTGATAATACGAGTTGGTATCGAGTGTGTCATGTCGGGTCTCGTGCTTGTGCATTTTTATTTGTTTTTTTGATGTTTTGATTGTGGGTTTGTATTGAAAATGGAGGTTTAGTGATGTTGGAAAGCTAACCGGGACCATGAGGTCCGGTTTTGTTGTGTTGGGGGAGTGACCGCGAGCCACAACGACCAAACGGTCCATTTGGTGTTGCGTTGGGAAGTGACCGAGACCCACAAGGACCCTATGGTACGGGTTCGGTTGCCGTGGTAATTATTTGGATGTTGTTAATGTTAGGAGTTACTGAGAACAAGATGGTCCGGTCGTGTGATGGGTTTGGACGAGACACAAGGGAGCCAAAAGACCTTTAGGGTCCATTTGGTTAGCATTGTCTTACTGTGGCCAATTCGATACCATTAGGGTCTCGACATTGGTTTCGGGTGCGGATTGATATTTGTTTGGATGTCGGGAAAGATGTTGAGTTGAAATAGAGATTGTTGGATGCGTTGCCGAGTCATAGGTTTAGGGCCGGTAATGAGTGGGAAATGTTTATTTGGACTTGAAATTATATATATGTGAGCTTTACGCAACGTCGGTGTTACCGTGACTTTATAGTCTCGGTTGACCCCAACAACGTCGTAACATGGACTTATATTATTTATTGGACATATGACATATGAAAAGCCGAGAGTCATGACTCGGACTTGTGAACTCGAGACGGATAATAACTCGAAATGTGAATTGAAAACTCAGTATTATATATATATATATATATATATATATATATAAACATGTAAATAAACTAGAAAAATAGAAAATAGTAAGTTCTTGTATTAAATATTTAGTAACAAGACTCGCCTTGTTATTCGATATTTAAAGTGGAACTACCGACTTAAAAATGGAAAGGTTTTATAACGACGAGTTATTAAATGTTTCGATGGCACTTTTACCAAAATGTGTCATTTATGAGTGTTTAATAACCATTGTGGGATATGCATGGGTTGCGGATGACTTGCCATTAATAGGTTTAACCCACGTAGATAGCGGACTTATTGAGTTGACGAATCCAATAAGAGACCGTTATGTGCGTAGGATAAATATGTTAATGAACAAATTATCCTTATAACTCGTTAAGTTGTGACTAGTTTTTGGAATAATAAGTGAAATAAATAAATAGTTGAGTTTATCGAGTTGATGAATTCGATAAGATCTAACGATTTATTTTGAAACTTATTAAACTATAAAGCTTTTCGCTTAGAGGTTGCATTATGTTGTCGTGAGTCGCATTGTTAGAAATATAGTGCATTCATGGAGTCTTTCCGGGTCGATAACTTACACAATGATACCAAACGCTTGTAACTAAATAGAGAAACGAGATGTTTTTGAAAATAAGAATTGGAATATATTCGGGATAGAAAGTATTGGAATTGGAAAATGTATTAAGAATGGGTTTATATTAATAGGTTGTGCCGAGTCAGTAGTTGCCGAGATGTGTTAGCTATTTATCTGCTTTGCTATTTATTATTTGTGCTTTTCTTGATCGAAATGAGTTTCATAGCCCCATTTTTAACTATGTTTTAACTAAATTGGGGTGAGAAAGCATGCTACTCTTTTTTTGGACCTGCTTTTATTCTTTTTTATTTGCTTATGTGTTGACTAGTAAAGGATAGGTATGTGGTAGATATTGACTTAGTCTAGGGTAGCAATCAATTGCTATAACTATGTGACCTAGCTAAGAATAGGTGTCTACTCCGACCTAGCCCAGGATAGCATTGAGGTCATCTTTGCTATAACTGTGGTACCTGGCTAGAGTCACTTGGGGCCCTGATGAGATCTCGATTGTTGATGGAATGTGATTGGAATGTTTATTGTATATTTGTCTTAGTCTCGCATAGCAAATAAACTCTATCAGGTCCACTATTGAATTTATAAATAAACCTATGAACTCACCAGCGTCAGCTGACATTTTTAGCATGTTTTCTCAGGTAATTAAGCTGATGTTTGGACTACTTGTTCCTTGGAGGCTTGGCAGAAGAAGCATGGTTGGAGGATCACTTTAGACTCTGATAATAATTATGGACCTATTTTATGATCTCTTTTGGGCCTTACTTTTGAATATTTTGGAATAAATGTAACGAGATAATTAACTATGGGATTGGTTGTGAGTGATTTCTGATTATCTTGTTTTCCTATTCTTGTGTTGTGTACCAATCCAATAGCGCCCCGAAAGCTTGATTAAGTCTTCCGCTGTACCAAATTTTGGGGGTGTTACATCAAGTAAGTGAATTATAGCCTAAACAACTAAAATCCTTTGAATTGTAATGATATGCATGTACCAAGGTCAATTACAGTGATACAATCTTCTAGGAGATTTATTAAAGGCAATGTGGAGTGTTTGAGTGGATAAATTTGAGTTTTGGAAGGCTATAAGTGGTTAAACCTGTGTCTGTTTGCCCGGTTCCAGTTGTTCCTTTTCAAAAGGGATCCGTCTAGCTTTAGCTGAGGGAACCGACTAATAGATCATATAAAGGTAAGAAATGATGGTGATCTAGATATTGCAGCCCTATGTTTCATGGTGTAATGAGTGTAAGATAGTGTCTAGGTGAAGGAAATTCTGAGTGTTATAAGGCTAATGATGAGGGGTTGCCATTAATGGTCTTTAGAAGTGAGAAAGATGTCTAATGTAGGCCATTAAGTGAATATGAGTTAAGAGAGTCATATCACTAAGTGTTAAATGTTTGTAGTATTCAGGGAAAGGTGATATGAAAATTTTAAAAACTCTTTAAAAATTATAAGAATTAAAAAATTGGTTTAGAACATTTTGAGGTAGAAATGGTGGAAATAAATTTGTTAAAAATTTATTTAAATTATAGTTATGTGTAAAATGATCCGGGGGGGGGGGGGGGATGATGCAAAAAGCAGAACTGAGAAATGGTGATTATTTTAAAAATGATAAATCAAAAACATCTCGGAAGAGACTTAAGTTAATCCTAAGAGATCAAGAGAGCTACTAACCTCAAAGTCAGCTCAACTGTGACTAGTA
Organism: Chrysanthemum makinoi; assembly: GCA_910596185.1. Classification (NCBI taxonomy): domain Eukaryota; kingdom Viridiplantae; phylum Streptophyta; class Magnoliopsida; order Asterales; family Asteraceae; genus Chrysanthemum; species Chrysanthemum makinoi. Next base: position 219,083,266 of record OU343222.1, on the reverse strand, counting down.
GGAGAAGTATAACAAGTGTACTAAGGTTAGAAAGATTAAGTGGAATAAGAAGTGTGCTAAAATTCTTTCTGTTTGGCCGGTTTAGACCGGATCCTTCCTAAAAGGGATTCAGCTAGTTATAACTAAGGGAACCGGCTTCTGAGACTATTTCTTTCACAGTGGGCTTGTAAAAGTTTGTTCACATGTCGAATGAAAACACTTATACACATCTGATATACCAAGCATAGCACGTAGAGAGCATAAAAGGATAATTAAAATGAAATAGGTCACATTACTAACCATATGATCAAATATGTCAAACATACATAAAAACGGCCATAATTATTCAAATGCCATCACAGTGTACGCATATATATTTATTTAAAAGATAAATAACTTCAATTGTTTTAGAAAGAGTACAACTTTCAATCTATTTACTCTTCTTCTTCCCCATGTTTGTGATGAAGTGAGCAAGACACTTGATCATTCCCTTTGTTTGCTTGAATTGATTTACTCATCATTATCGCTTTTGGTATCATCAAGGAATGGAAATTTGATGGGAGTGAGAAAGTTTTTTATATGTGACTCGTTCAAAGGTTCCATTAATTTGTTATAAAGTGAGTATTGAGGACCTTGAAGATGTGGGTGAGTATTCATGAAATGATGATAAAGACGAGTTACCATAAGGAATTAATTTCGTTGGATTATCCTTAAGATGTACGATTCGCTTAGCGAAGAAATAAGAAAGATTGTATGGTTGTTTGTTTACAATACAGTAGAGCATGTGAGCACAACATGCGGGTAGATTCTCACGATAGTTGACTAAGCTTAGGACATTTTCTCGTAGGATGACTGCCATTGGTTGTAGGAAGTGATGAAGCTCAAGCATTTGAATTTGGTTGGGTTGTATAATATTTGGTGAACTACATAAAGTGTTAATTAATTCTTCTGGAGAAGGAGTGTAAGATTGATACGGACCATTATCTTCTCTTATGAGAGAGTTAGGAGAAAATTATTCCGTATAGGCATATTGCCCATGATTTGGAAGTCCTAGTACTTGAGAAAATTAATTGAGGGGTAAAAGGAATTTGTAGTTGTCTACCCAAAACCAAAGGCCAAAAGATTGATCCTCGGTACGAACGAGTTTAATTTCACGAAAGAATTCTAAGATGAATCGTGGACAAATTTGCTCGTTTAGAGAAAGTAAGGACTCAAATCCTATGGCATGAAAGGCTCTATGAGTATCTTCCCATAAGGCTAAGGATTTATCGATTGATCGACCTTCATGAATGTAACGAGACTCTAGTTTTTGAAAGCCACGAACGAATTCCCTAAGAGTATAAGGTTCAGTCAAGATTTTAAGAGTGTAAATGTTGGTTAGATGATTTTCAAAATCATACATATGTTGCATCTTGATACCTAAAGGAAATTAAAATAACATGAGTTTATTAGTTTCTAGGGAGGTTGATGTTTGTAATTTTTTTTTATCATAGATTGATCAAATGGGTTTTATCACAAAATATTTTTGTAGTTTAATTTGTATTGACAATGCCAAAAACAATATTTAATTTGAAGATTATTTAAGAATTAATTATTTCAATTTAGAAAATATTTGACCCATTTGAATTAGTTCTTGATGATCAAAGGCCCTAGAAGTAGAAATTAAAAGATATGATATAATTACTTACAAAGATGATTAGACGATTGAATTTGAGGAAGATGGAACCCTAAGATGAGAGGGTTTTGCTTTTGATCGTTTTTGATGTAATGAGAGGGAAAAGATATTGTTTGTTTACGTTTTGAATATATTAGTTGTTGTTTGATTTGCTGGTTCCACCGGATCCTTTTGAAAAGGGATCTGACACGTTAAAAACAAATTGATCCGGGATGACAGTCATGAAAAGGATTAATGTTTGGTGTTGTGTTTTTGTTATTAACTTTATTACTAGCGTTCCTAAACTCTCACGAAAAGTAGCTAAGAGGTAGATCGTTTTTGAGAGAATACTTGAATGATCAAGGAAAGAAGTTCATAAAATGAAAGATAAGTTTCCGTGATTAGTTTTGAAACAAGAATAGAAAAATGGTGAGTCGTTGTCTGAAGTTCTTTAGTGAGATTAAGGATTAAGAGGGTGACCAAACAATATAAAAAGAAGTAAGATCTTGACGAGAGAATATTCATTTTCTACATGGTATAGAGATGAATGAGTAGTCGAGAAATAGAGATACATGAAAGTAGATAGGTTTGTCATGATGGATTTAAAATGAAGGTAGATTATTGTTGTGATTGAGATGATGATCAAGACTTGAAAAACTTTTTTTGTGTAGATTTGATCTTTCATTTAATGTTGATCGTGAGTGAATTTTGAAGAAGATAGGAATGATGGAATACAATTCCTTATAGTTTGGGAAATTAGTAAAGAGAGACTTTTTGAAAGTTGCAATTAAAGAGATTTTTGTGTTGATATGACTCTTATGAAGAAAATAGATGTTCAAAAGAATTTTAGGTAAACATAAGCACATCAAGTATTTGTGTACCATATAAATCAATATTTTTTAATCATGGACAATTAACACTTAAAAAGTAAAAGTAAACATACCTTTGTCATATTATCTTTGAGCGTGAGAGCACTCCTAGATAAGTAATACTTAATGAGCTTTTAAAGAGCTTCATAACATGAAGATTTCTAGAAAAAGGTGTGTTAGAAATATTTAGATAATTATAACAACTTTATCAATATCAAAGTATACAAAGTTTTGTCATTTTTGTAAAAATGAATTAGATGTCAATTTTTACAAAAGTTTTTTCCTTCGTTTTAGTTTTCAAAACATACACGGATCATATCAAGTTTTTTAAAGTACAATATACTTTAAGAAACTTGGTAACGAAGCTCTGATACCAATTGTAGAAAACTAGAAGGGGGGGGGGTTGAATAGTTTTACCGATTAAAATCTCTTATTAAAACTTATAGATCGACTTATGTCAATCTAGTTTTGACGTGTTGGATATTGATAGAAATAAAAGCAAATAAAATAAACTACGAGATAGAGTTAGAGAGACACAATCACAACACAAGTATCTATAGTGGTTCGGCTACAAGGTCGCCTTCCTTGCCCTACTCCACTCCCTGAGTCACCTACTCGAGAGTTCGTAAACACTTTACAACAAAAACTCATTTCAATTGGCGGAGAAGCCTTTACAACGTCACTTACACTTTATCCGGTACAAAGCTAGATACCGGGTCCTTCACACAAGGTAGACCAAACCTCCATCGCCTACACTTTATCCGGTACAAGGCTAGATAACGGGTCCTTAGCACGGCGAACCAAACCAACACACCTAATACAACATGACTAAAGGATCCAACGTCCTAGTACAACATGACTAAATGATCCAACGTCCTTTGGGTCATGGGTCATGGGTTTTACCCATTTTGATGTCATGCAATGGGTCATGGGTTATAGATCAAGCTCCATCGTTTATAGGTTATGGACTTGGTTTTGGACCATGGATAGTCCAAGTCTTTTACTAGTTATTTTACAAGTAACATGTATTTTATAAAATGTAAAATGGTTTTGGTTTTATGTGAACTTGTTAACTAGATATGTTTAAGGTTTACTTGTTTAATGAAATGAATTAGTAAACTATTGACTCAAAACATTACGTATTTTTTTTTATTTCATTAAAATGATTTTACGTTTGTTATCGACAAAATATTGAAAGATCGTAAAATATAAATAAACGTTTTGAAGGTTTATTTGTATTAACATACCCAATTAAAAAAATAAAAATCAAACCTAAGAAACTTAAAATATATATATATACACGGATGTATAATGCCTTTTGACCAACTTATTTCAGGAAACTTTGTATAATATATTTCAAATTAATGCACCGGAACAATCAAACGATTAAAGGACCAATCAATCAACCATCATTATAGCAATATTCGGAAACAGATTTGTATCTAACGTAGTTCGAAAACAGATTTGTATCTAACGTATTTCGGAAACAGATTTGTATTTAACGTATTTAATACACAAGAACAAGAACAAAAAATATGAACCCCTAACTAAATAAAAAATCGATACAATATTTTGTGATTGTAAAACATTTAAGTTATTCACAACACTATCCCTGCAATTTTAACTATATGTAATGTCAAAACAATATATAAACATTGAAACATAGAATACTACGAGTATTACATAAATTGTATATCTGTTGTATCGTAAATTAGTTTGAAAGTCAGCTCCCGAACAAGTAACCGTAGCCCATTATTTGAACGTGTGTTTGAAAACCCATAATTACTTACAGGTGAGATCAATATAGAACTCATATTTGTCATAGAACTAATTAACCAATTATAGCCATCAATTTTTTTTATCTAAATTAATAAAACATTATTTTCCACATTTTTTTTAAAACAACATATTTTGCAAAACGGTAGAAAAATCACATGTGATTCGTAAAAACACATATGATTTGATTTTAACGAATCACATATGATTTTTACAAATCACACATGATTTTATAGGGCGGAAATTTTGAAAAAAAAAATTCGTCAAAAGTATATAAAATTGCATATATATAGAAAGATAATTTAATTTTCGTCGCGATGGTATGATTTTTTCGCGTAACTATAAACGGTTTGCGAGATATTTAATTTAAAAAAAAAAAAAAGTGAAAGTTTATTTTTTTATTTTGATAAAAACATGAATGACTAAGATTAGTTAATTGGTTATATGAAAGATATGAGTTCTATATTGAACTTTTGTCTGATTACCTATTAATTTTTTAGTTTTCAATAGTTGCTATAATTAGTGGTCAACATTTTCATTCTTTCTCTTACACGTGACTATTTTCAACATTTCAACATTAACCATTTTCAATTTATATGTAACATAGATTTAACAATAAAAAGACGAAATTTCTTAATCTACCGATCAAACATCTTCATCTTTCATTCTCGCGTCAATCCGAGATAATCTTTTTCATCTTTTAAAAAAGAAAACTCATAACCCCATCTCGAGTTTTCAAAATTCTGCTCCTCCGAAAAATCTAAAAACCAAAAAAACAATTTATTTTTATTTTTATTTATTTTTTATTTTATTTATTTTTTAATCTACAAACTAGCTAAATTTTAAAAGGCTGAAATAATTTAGACGCGAAAGTTGTGAAAATTTTGGGCGGGTAGAATCCCCAAATATTTATTAACACCAAACCACAGGGTCATATAAAAACACACACACAAACACCTAAAAAAACACACACACACCAAGCCCTCTTCTTCACAACCGCCGTCACCATCACCATCACCATCACCGCCATCACCACCATCACCGCCGTAACTTATTTCCGATCGAAAAGGTTGATTTTTGATTTTATTACGTATTTTATTATTTCTAGGGTTTCAGATCTACGATTCGTTTTTTCAATACATCGCCAGAAATAGGGTTACCGGAATATTTGTGTTTCGTTGCTGTTTTGATGTACGGATGGTTTTGATGATTTTTAGGGTTTCATGTGTGTTAATTTATCATTTTTATACTTTTGAGTAAATTAGGGTTTTTTAGTATAAAAATGATTTTATCTAGTATAAGTAATTTTACTAATTTATAAAGGCGTTTATGAGTAAATTAGATTATTTTGAGTTTTACTGAATTTATTGTGTATTTGGATGTTAAAAAATGATGAAAGTTGTGAAATGAACAAAATTATTGAAAGAGATTTTACGCTGCGAGTGATTTTTGTGTTTTTGTAGAGGTCTTACTTTTGATTTTGTTTATTTTCAGATTTGCTGGTTTGATTATTTGCGGGTTAATTATTGGCTGTAGGAGTGTTGTTTCACAAGGTATTAATTAGTATATGGTGTTTATGACGTGGATATATTTTTAATATGCTTTGTATGGTATGTGATTTTACGTGTTTAATAACTTGTTAAATGATAGTACTTGTTTGTTGTAATTGGTTTACGCTGAATTAAATGATAACGATGATGTAATAACATAAAGCATCTCATACAGACGTGTTTGATGTATCTTTTTTGTTAAGTCGTTTGGACTACTGTATGTTACAGCGGATATCTGTTTGGCTACAACTACGGTAAATGAAGAAAATATAGGGTTTGCTTTATTTATGTCAAGAGAGGCTTTATGATGAATTTAGGGTCAATGATATCAGTTAGTTATGCTTGTTTATCCTTTTCAGCTTTTAAACATGCGCCAGTTGATTTTTTACGCTAGATGAGTTGTGAAACATTAACACTTAATCACTTGTTTTCTGCAACAAACACGCGAATAATTTTCTATTTATAGATGCACTTAATGTAACAATCGAACAATAATGATACATATATAGAAAATATGTTTGGAATGTGAAAACTTTCTTTTTTGGATTCTGATGTATGTAGTTTGTATTTCCACCTGAGAAAAGTGGCAAACGAGGATGTATACAAATAGATATTTAAAAGCTTTTTGGTTATTATTAAGTTATCATTCTGTGAAACATGCAACATAGATCTTTCGTATGCATAATATGGTGGAGTGTCAACATAAGATTGTATAATCATCAGCTGGCATATAGTAAGCTCTGTTTTTGTTGCTAGCTGGCTGAAGTGTCACGTGGTTTAACCTTATTCTTCATTTGATACACTTATGAGTATATATTTTTTTCCAGACTTGTCTTCATTCATTTATTTAGACTACATCAATCTTTCTTTGCTATGACCCGTTTAAGATACACAATTTGTAAGTTTTATAGTGTCTAGGTATGATGATAGGCCTGCACACCAAGCATAGTATATCTTGTTTTAGGAATTGTTTATTGTGCTCTTGAGATTGTACCATGTTTCTTGTATCAAACATTTTGTGTTCTTGTATTAAAAGTATGTACTTAATATGTTTTTATGCCATACCAATTGATATATCATATTTGTAATATAGTATTGGAACTAATGAATCATTTGACCAGGTTCCAGGGAGGTTCCAGTGCACTGTAATCTGTGATGGGGGCTGACCATCAAAATGGAGGAAACCACCCGCCTGCCAGTAAGGGTGCTAGTGGAGCTGGGCCTGGATATACAATTGATGCTACTACTCTGATCCGACGACTAAAATCTCTTTATTCTAGCTGGCGGGAAAACAGAGATGAATTGTGGGGATCTTCTACTGCTTTCGCAGTTGCTACCCCACCTCCGTCTGATGACCTTCGTTATTTGAAATCGTCAGCTCTCAACATTTGGTTACTTGGTTATGAATTCCCAGAAACAATAATGGTGTTTTCAGACAAACAGATCCATTTCTTATGCAGCAAGAAAAAGGCATCACTTCTTGATGTTGTCAAAAAGGCAGCTAAAGAGGCTGTAAATGTAGATGTTGTGATGCACGTGAAAGAAAAGAACGACGATGGGTCGACCCAAATGGAGGCAATTTTGCGTGCCGTTGAATCTCAAGGCACCCCTGTTCTTGGGTATATATCAAGAGAGGCTCCTGAAGGGAAGCTGCTAGAGAATTGGACGGATAAGCTGAAGTCTTCTGGTATAAAGCTTGCTGATGTTACAAATGGATTGGCGGATCTTTTTGCTGTTAAGGAGGGTGGCGAGCTTACAAATGTGAAAAAAGCTGCATATCTTACTGCATCTGCAATGAAAGTACATGTTGTTCCAAAGCTTGAGAAGGTAATTGACGAGGAAAAGAAAATAACGCATGCTTCGTTAATGGATGATACTGAAAAAGCTATTTTGGAGCCTTCTAGAATTAAGGTGAAGCTGAAAGCCGATAATGTTGATATCTGTTATCCCCCTATTTTCCAAAGTGGCGGGAATTTTGATCTCAGACCTAGTGCTTCAAGCAATGATGATAATTTGTATTATGACTCTGCTAGTGTGATCATTTGTGCCCTTGGGTCTCGGTATAATAGTTACTGTGCAAATGTGGCTAGAACGTTTCTCATCGATTCAAATGCTACACAGAGTAAAGCTTATCAGGTTCTTCTCAAAGCCCATGAAGCTGCTATTGGTGCGTTGAAGGCTGGTAATAAAGCTAGCGATGTTTACAGGGCTGCTTATACAGTAGTTGAGAAAGAAGCTCCTGAGTTGACTACAAATCTGACTAAATCAGCCGGGACAGGAATAGGTCTTGAGTTTCGTGAGTCGGGGTTGAACCTAAATGAGAAAAATGAAAGAATTTTGAAAGCAGGGATGGTTTTAAACGTCTCACTCGGGTTTCAAAACTTGCAAGCTAAGAGTAGCAAAGCAAAGAGTCAGAATTATGCCCTTTTACTTGCTGATACTGTAATTGTGACTGAAACCGGTCGCGAGGTTGTGACTTCTTTAAGCACTAAAGCATTTAAAGACGTTGCATATTCTTTTAACGATGGCGAAGAAGAGGACGAAAAGCCACAAGCTAAAGTTGAGTCGAAACGTAATGAAGCTCTTTTCTCTAAAACAACTTTAAGGTCAGACAACCATGAAATGTCTAAAGAAGAGCTAAGAAGACAACATCAAGCCGAGCTGGCACGTCAAAAGAACGAAGAAACCGCTCAACGGCTTGCTGGTGGGAAAAGTGCAACAGGTGATGGTAGATCTTCTTCAAGAACTTCTAATGATTTAATTGCTTATAAGAATGTGAACGATCTTCCTCCACCAAGAGAAATGATGATTATTGTTGACCAGAAGAATGAAGCTATTCTTATCCCAATATATGGGTGCATGGTGCCCTTCCATATTGCTACTGTGAAGACAGTTTCAAGTCAAGCCGATACGAGTCGAAACTGCTATATCAGGATAATATTTAGTTCTCCCGGAACACCCTTTTCGACTCAGGATGCAAACTCATTATTGAAGAATCAAAATGATATTTTCTTAAAAGAGGTATCCTTTCGTTCAAAAGACCCAAGGCATATTAGTGAAGTGGTTCAGCAAATCAAAACGCTTAGAAGAAATGTTTTGTCCCGTGAGTCTGAAAGAGCCGAGAGGGCATCATTGGTTACTCAAGAGAAACTTGTGCTTGCTGGTAATAAATTTAAACCAATAAGGTTAACTGATCTTTGGATTCGCCCTCCATTTCCGGGTCGTGGGCGGAAGCTTCCGGGTACACTGGAGGCTCATGACAACGGTTTCAGATACTCGACTTCTAGGTCAGATGAACGCGTGGATATTCTGTTTGGTAATATCAAACATGCGTTTTTTCAAGCAGCGGAGAAAGAAATGATTACGTTGCTTCACTTTCATCTTCACAACCACATCATGGTTGGAAACAAAAAGACAAAAGATGTCCAGTTTTATGTTGAAGTGATGGATGTTGTGCAAACACTCGGAGGTGGAAAAAGGTCGGCGTATGATCCAGATGAGATTGAGGAAGAACAAAGAGAACGGGACCGCAAAAACAAGATCAATATGGATTTTCAAAGTTTTGTCAATCGGGTTAACGATCTTTGGGGTCAGCCCAAATTTAAAGCGTTTGACCTTGAGTTTGACCAGCCTTTGAGAGAACTTGGGTTTCACGGGGTACCCCATAAAGCTTCTGCTTTCATAGTTCCAACTTCAAGCTGTTTGGTCGAGCTGATCGAGACTCCATTTCTTGTGGTTACATTGAGTGAGATAGAAATTGTAAACCTTGAAAGAGTTGGGCTCGGTCAGAAGAATTTTGACATGGCAATCGTGTTTAAAGATTTTAAACGTGATGTTCTTCGCATTGATTCAATTCCTTCCACTTCACTTGATGGAATCAAAGAATGGCTTGACACAACCGACATTAAGTACTACGAAAGCAGGCTGAACATGAACTGGCGGGCCATATTGAAAACAATTACTGACGACCCACAAAACTTTATTGATGAAGGTGGATGGGAGTTTTTGAACTTGGAAGCTAGTGATTCTGATTCTGATGGTTCACAGGAGTCTGACCAGGGTTACGAGCCGTCTGATGCAGAGCCTGAATCTGAGTCAGAAGATGATGAGTCTGACAGCGCATCATTGGTCGAGTCTGATGATGATGATGATGGGTCTGAAGAAGAGGAAGGGTCTGAGGAAGAAGAAGGGAAAACGTGGGAAGAATTGGAGAGAGAAGCAAGCAATGCTGATAAGGAGAAAGGTGTTGAGTCAGACAGCGAAGAGGAGAGGAAAAGAAGGAAGATGAAGGCGTTTGGCAAGTCCCGTGCAGGTCCTAGTAGCAGTGCTCCCAAACGTCCCAAGTTCAGAAGGTAAAATGTTAGTTTTATTATAAGTAGGATAGTTGGATCAAGGTTAAGTTGTTTTGGGAACTTCGCAGCTGGAAAGATGCAGTATTTTGTCTGTTAATTACTCAAGTTGAATTTGGTTTTTAAGACTTATACGCAGTCTACTCTTTTGGTTTCTAAATGATAATTTATCTATATCTCTTGAGTTGTCTTCTTAAGATGATTCAGAGCTTTATTTGTTATTGATGCTCTTATACATTTTTGGCATGCATCAACGCTGTTGTGGCAACTTTAGCTGGTATAATACAATCTTCTGATAATGTCATTTGTGTGGGGCATCTGTAATTACATGGACTTAATAATTATAGATGTTCAAGTGAGATACAGTTCTGGTTTTTCAGTCAAACACATTTTCAGGGGCCACTGCTTCTCAAAGTTTTGTGCCCAATTGTCATTTCGTAACGACTGCAGTTGTTTTGATAGATTCATTAATGTGGCAACCCTTTCCACAACCAGAAAACAAACTTTAGCCAGATGGTTACTGATCCGGACTGAAATTAACAAGGTCATTCGAAGGATCTATCACATTTAACTTGGAGTAGATATGTAATAAAGTCGAGCAAAATTAAATTCGGCCGTGGGTGTGTAAAGCCTACTGTAGATAAAATAAGAGTTTTGCAACAACCACAAAATGTTTAAAAAAAACATCCGGAAAATGAGTTGTCAATGTTTTGATTGGTGTTTTTTGTTAAAATTTCACTCTCTTCTCTTTGATTAACTCAATCAAAACATGAACAATTCATTTTGTGGATGTTTTTTTGTAAATATTTTGTGGTTGAAGCAAAACTCAAAAAATAATAGCGTATTTTTTTCCCCGGTTTGTATATGAATGTAGCTCACTATGTGTTTATATTAACCTAGCATGAACACGAAATGATTCGAGTTTGCTATGATCATAACTGTGAATTTCAGAACAATAATAAACGGATATAGAGTACTAAACCAGGTCTTGCATTGAGCCGTCTTGCATTGAGCCCAAGTTTTGTACTAACAAGTGGCGCCATCCGTTGGACTCGCTAACATAACTGCGTTTCCAAAGATACCATCACCAATATGAGTAACCCGGCAAATGGCTCTTCTCCCACCCAAGAACGCTCCATGGTACGGAAGACCTTGGAAAAGGAAAAGAGCCAAGGAATGTGGGAGCACCATTCTGGCCCGCTGCCTCATGAGGCAATAAGGGAGTTTTGTGATAAGTATTACGACCAACTGTTGCCCTTGATGGCCGAAAAGGCTCATCAGGAGAAATTAAGGCAGGTGCAAACTCGCCTTGATTTCGATAATGAGGAACCGAAAAGTTCTCGGTCTCGAGAACAATCTCAAAACTCTGAGTCAAGATCCCTAGGGGAGAAAAAAGCCAAAAAGAAGCTGAAGGCTAGCCCTCGCGTTAGATCCGGGCCCTCCGAGTACTCTTACTCCCAAAGTGATTTTTCCCGACTCAGTAGCAGAGAGACGAGACCCTCCCAATAAGATTGTGAGACAGCTAAATACCCCCGGTGTCGGCTGGTTTTACCCGCCTAGGGGAAAAACGAGGAGACATCAAGTCACGTATGGGAGAGAAAAAAGCGGAGGTGTTCTCCCGGATCAAGTCCAAAAGCCGCGCCCGGAGAGAGCGAAGGGCTGAAGCGAGACGCAACACGCGGCATAGGCAGTACTCAACCGACAGAAGTCAAGAAAGACGGGGAAGAAGAACCCCTAGCCCAACCCATAGCCACGCCCCCCGCTCCAGGGAGAGAGGCGCCGGAGACAGAGCTGCATACTCTGAACCCGGTCAGCGAAGGGAACTGACGCCGCTGGAAAGCGAAGACAGTGCTGGGGGCCATTGGAAGTCCACATCCAGATACGGATGACCTCTATTGTCCATACGATATTGAGGATATAGACCCTTTCACGCAACGAATCAGGAACTTCAACTTCCCAAAGAGGACCCGGATGCCGTCAAACGTCAAAACCTACGACGGAACCGGGGATCCAGAAGACCACCTGAAAAATTTCTGTACGGCAGCTAAGGTAGAACGGTGGGCCATGCCTACCTGGTGTCACATGTTCAACTCCACTCTCATGGGTCATGCGTGCATGTGGTTTGATGAAATGCCATAAAAAAGCATTGACAACTTTGAAGACCTCCGGAAAAGGTTCCTGTCCTATTTCCTCCAACAAAAGAAGTATACCAAGGATCCAGTGGAACTTCACCACATCAAGCAAAGAGAAGGGGAGCCAACATGAGCATTTGTCGACCGTTTTAAGGCTGAAAGCATGCACGTGAAGGGCGATCCGGAGTGTATGAGAATTTCGTTTCATGCACGACATCAACAATCCGGAGCTGATTAGAAGACTCAATGACAACATTCCAAAAACTGCCAATGAAATGTGGAAAGTAACTGCAACATTCCCACATGGTGAAATAGCCGCAACAAACTTGTCAAGAAAGAAGCAAGACCGCTCCACATGGAAACCCCATGAAGGCGGATCCATAATAGCCAACAGCCAGATATTCGAACGGAAGACGGAGTTCAAAGAACGCTTTAGGGCCGACCGAAGGCGGAGTGACCGGTTCACCCCCCTCACCGAGACGCCAAAAGAAATCTTGGCAATGAACTCCGTCAAGTTCACAGATCCACCACACATATGAGTGTTTCCAGCTGAAGAAGCAAATTGAGGAAGCAGTCAGGTCCTGCCAATTGGCACACTTGGTAAAGGAAATCAAGAACGTAGCAAAAAAGGCGGAGCAGCCAAGGGCGGAAAGAAGGAGGCCGCAGCCAAGGAAAAAGCCCCAGCCATATTCATGGTGCAGACTTGGCAGCAGAGCGTGAAACCAAGAACATCTCCTTAGGTGGAACCAAACTTGGAAATATCTTTCCCCCCAATAGCAGGGGATGACTGGGATGATCATCCACTGGTGATAAAGGCTGAAGTGGGCCAACACCACGTACACATGATGTATGTGGACAATGGGAGAACCTCAGAGCTACTCTATGAGCACTGCTTCAACCGTCTTAGCCCAGAAATCAGGAAAAAGATGATCCCCACCACAACCCCACTCCTCGGTTTTAGTGGTGAGATATCATGGCCTTTAGGGCAAATTCTTTTGGAAGTGACATTGGGAGATGAAGAAAATTCTGCTAGTGCGTGGATGAATCTCATGGTTGTCAGATCGCCATCCTAATACAATGGGATAATTGGCAGGCCGGGGATACGACTGCTCAAGATCATCCCCTCTACGGCCCACGACATGCTGAAATTCCCCACCCGGGGTGGAGTAGTAACCTTGCACAGTGACAAAGTTATCCCTGTGGAATGTCAGATGACCGCGAAACCCAACCGCCGTAGAATTCCCCAGAAGCCCCGGTAAAGGAGGGTGTCAAGGTAGCAATACACCCGGAGTTTCCAGATCAAACTATCACCCTACGGGGAAACCTAACTGACAAGGGAAAGAAGGACCTATGTGAACTACCAAGGAACAACCTGGACATCTTTGCTTGGTAGCCATCGGACATGACTGGAGTGCCGCGGAGCATAACTGAACACAGGCTGAACATCCGGGAAGGGTATACCCCGGTGAGAGAGAAGAAACATGGACAAGCCCCGGAAAGAAACAAAGAAATTAATGATGATGTGGCAAAGCTGGTAGAAGCCGGCATAATGAGGAAAGTTCATTACCACGACTGGCTGTCAAACCCGGTTCTTGTCAAGAAAAGCGATGGGAGGTGGAGGATGTGTGTTGACTTTAAAGACATGAACAAAGCTTGCCCCAAGTATTTGCTATCCCCTTTCGGAGATTGATTGGAAAGTCGAGTCCCTCTGCGGATACACTTTCAAATGTTTTCTGGACGCGTACAAGGGATATCACCAAATCCAAATGGCCGCGGAAGACGAAGAAAAGACCACATTCTACACAAACCAAGGAATTTTTTGCTATAGGAAAATGCCCTCCGGGCTAAAGAATGCGGGTGCCACATACCAGCGGCTGGTGGACAAGGCCTTCGAAAAACAAATCGGGAGAAACTTGGAAGTGTACGTGGATGACTTGGTAATCAAGAGCCATTAAAAACTGAAGTATTGAGGGACATAGAACTAACCTTTGGAACCCTCAGGAAAATCAATATGAAGCTAAACCCAAGAAAGTGCACCTTTGGAGCAGAGGAAGGAGTGTTCCTAGGATACATAGTCAACAAGAAAGGGATTAGGGCTTGTCCAGAAAAGTCCGAGGTCGTAGCCCAATTAACTTCCCCAAGAACCTTGAAGGAAGTGCAAAGCTTGAACGGGAAACTAGCAAGTCTCAACCGTTTTCTATCCAAATCCGCAGAGAAGTCCTTACCGTTCTTCAAGACGCTGAAAAAGTGTATAAAAAAAAGTGACTTCCACTGGACACCACAAGCGGAGCAAGCATTCAAGGAAATGAAAAAGCACATCGCCAATCTTCCTACACTAACGCCCCCGGCCAACAGAAGAGCTAATAATGTATTTATCTGCAGCAAGGGAAGCTATTAGTGCGGTACTGCTAGCAGAAAGGGGACTACGCCAGGAGCCCACACACTTTATAAGCCGCGCCTTGCAAAGCCCAGAAATAAAATACAACCCAATGGAAAAGTTGGTACTGGCACTGGTTCACGTGACTAGAAGGCTCAGAAGGTATTTCCAGGCACACCCAATGGTCGTCATTACCGACCAACCAATTAAACAAATGCTTGCAAGAACAGAAAATACTGGAAGAATGGCAAAATGGGCAATTGAGTTGGGTGAACACGGCATAAGCTATAGGCCGCGGACAACCATAAGGGGACAGGTGCTTGCGGATTTCATCGCAGAGGTCCCGGAAGAAGATACCCCGGCAGCGTGGAAGAGCTACCATATGTTGAACCATGGAACCTGTACACGGGCGGATCTTCTTGCTAGGAAGGTTACGGAGCACGCTTGATTCTCAAACATACAGAAGGCAAAAAGTTCACCTATGCCTTGCGCTTTGAGTTTGGCACGTCCAACAACGAGGCAGAGTATGAAGCACTGCTGGCTGGCCTGAGAATAGTTGAGAAAATGGGAGTGAAGGACTTATCCGCGAATGTAGATTCTCGGTTGGTCGCGAACAAAATCAATGGGGTGTACAAGGCAAAGGAAGAAAGCGAGGCGCGATACCTAGCAAAAGCTCAGGCGCTGATACAAGGCTTCCGCACGTTCTCAATAAGGCAGATTCAGCGGAGTCAGAACAAACAAGCAGACACGCTAAGTAAGATAGCCTCCACCAGCTTTGCTCACTTGAAAAAAAAATATTAGTTGAAGTCTTGAAAGAAAAATCAATTGAAGAGAAAGAAGTCATGGCGGTGGTAGAAGAAGAGGGGGACACCTGGATGAACCCGCTCCTTGAATACCTGGAAAATGGAGTGCTACCCGCGGAACAGAAGAAGGCTAGAAAACGGAAGATTAAAGCGAGGCAATATACCATCATTGATGGGGTCTTATTCCGCAAATCCTTCTTAGAGCCGTGGCTACGATGCGTAGGCCCAACGCAAGCAAACTATGTGATTAGGGAGATCCACGAAGGGCCATGCAGTATGCACTCGGGGCCACGGGCTATTGTGGCAAAAGCAGTCCGATCTGGATATTAATGGCCTAGCATGCACAAGGATGCAAGAGAGGTGATATAGAAATGCCAAGATTGCCAGGTCCACCGACCAGTACCTAAGAATCTGCAGCATAATTTGACACCCATCACCACCCCCTGGCCATTCTATAAATGGAGCCTGGATATCAGTGGCCCATTCCCAGAGGCTCCGAGGAAGATCAAATATCTGATAGTAGGAATAGACTACTTAACTAAGTGGATCGAGGCCAAGCCCCTTGCAACCATCACCGGCAATCAGGTGAAAAAGTTTGTCTGGGACAATATTGTATGCAGGTACGGCCTTCCGGGAGAAATCGTGTCAGATAAATGGCAACAGTTTAGAGACAACCCTTTCAAGGACTGGTGTGAGAAACTTAACACCAAGCAGCGTTTCGCGTCGGTCAAGCATCTGCAGGCGAATGGGCTAGTTGAGAGGGCAAACAGGAGTCTTGGAGAAAGAATAAAGGTAAGAATAGACCAGGGAAGCAGAGATTGGTTAGAAGAGGTGTCGCACGTGTTATGGGCCCATCGAACCATGATCAAATCTAGCAATGAGGACACACCATTCTCCTTAACATATGGAACGGAGGCTGTAATCCCTGTCAAAATACGTATGCCATCCCTAAGGTGTGCTTTCTTTGACCCAGACGAGAATGACGAAGCCCTACACCTGAATTTGGACCTCTTAGAGGAAAGGAGGGAAGTCGCGGCCATTGAAGAAGCAAGAAGCAAAGCCAAAATGGAGAAGTACTACAATACCAAGGTCCGCGGCACATCCTTCAATCCAGGGGACTATGTGTACCGGAGCAATGATGTCTGCCGTGCTGAACACACTGGAAAGTTGGGCCCCAAATGGGAGGGCCCGTATGAAGTCGCGGAGGCATTGGGTAAAGGGGCATATAAGCTCAGAAGCCGGGACGGACAGGACCTCCTGCGGACATGGAATGTCCGGAACCTCAAGAAATGTTACATATAACTTCAAGTGTAAGCATTCCTATTTTTGTAGCTGACCGCGGTTACTACCGACAGCGAGAACTCAACCCAGCATATCTAGTTTAAAACTTATGTAATTTCCTTTTATTAATGAAACATGGAGCCCGATCAACTCCACAAATTTTCCAAATTTACTTTTTATTATTATTGTTTTCTATTTTCTGCTATTATCTACTCTTGTCATATGCATGCATAGCTCGAAAATCAATTCCATAATTACAAAAATGCGTAAGAGGTATTGCAAACCCGTCATGAGGTCAAATAACCTCACAATTAACTAAGGCATATAAGTGGTATTGCAAACCCATTGACCATACCAAACTATCCCTGGAATACTTAGTACGGACACACAAAGATAGTAAATTAAGCCCGGCCATCCTGACCCCAGCAAATATATATATATATATTTATATATATATATATATATATATATATATATATATATATATATATATATATATATATATATATAATAATA
Source organism: Chrysanthemum makinoi (assembly GCA_910596185.1). Taxonomy (NCBI): domain Eukaryota; kingdom Viridiplantae; phylum Streptophyta; class Magnoliopsida; order Asterales; family Asteraceae; genus Chrysanthemum; species Chrysanthemum makinoi. The sequence goes on along the minus strand of OU343222.1, from coordinate 219,065,980 downwards.
ACCAAAGTACAAACACAATAAAACTGTTATGTCATATTAACATCAAGTTACATCAGCCTCGGATGCATACATCCAGATTACATCAAACAATCTCGTCAGGAAGCAACCGCAGAAAACTGCAGGCTCGACTGAACGCCCAGAAACATAAGTAATGAAAAGCTTCACAAAGGGGTGGCAAGGGCAACATATTTGAAATGTTCCCCGAAGAACTGCCAAAGAAAACCAACGGCTACAGTAGTAAAACCAAGATGACTATCCCCAGACATGCGACCTCAAGAAAAGTCCTTTGGGTCAATCTTACCAAGGATGGTCGTGTCAAACATGTCATTGTCTTCCTTCTGAACATCATCATCCCCGATAGGAGCAGTCACTGGCTCGTACGGGGTAACAACAACTCGAGGCTCAGAGGTGATACCCGCGGGAAGTTCAGAAGCAGCGGGGGTAATGTCTGAAGAAGGCACGAAAGTGGAAGGAGTGGAAATGATAAGGCTCTTGTCGTTGTAATCGAAATCCTTCCCATACTTCCTGTTTTTCATCTCCTTATAAGCAGTAATAGCTTGAGGACGAGCGGTAATACACCTGAGCAGGGACTCCGGAAGGATACGCTCTTCTACGAGCGGAGGACCAAAGGTAAACTCCGCAGACCCTGGAACACGCTCTTCCTCCAATACTAACTGAGACATCAGAAATTCCAACAAAGAGTCCTTGCATGCCTCAAGAGAGTCCAAGAGCGGAAAGGGCACGTTCGACAAACGTACCACCGCATCATGGTAGCGCTTCTTTGCCTCGGGGTTGTAAGCCTCCACAACGACAAGCTTAACACCTTTAGACCCGTGTACAACCCTGGCCTCCAATCCCTGGCGCATTCCCTCTGAGAGAGCAACTGAGATGCACTCCCCAAGCCTATTTTTCAACTTTGGTCACTCCTTGAATTTCAAAAAAGCTTTGCGGAAGCCATGCCCAATAACACACCTTTCCCCCTCTACGGCCATCAGACACTGCGGAAAAAGCTCCATGTAAAACTCAGTATTCAAAGCCGCCAGCTTATCATCCAGCTCCTTCACTTTCTCATTAAACCTAGCCTGGACGGCCAACTCCTTCTCTTGAAATTCTTTGACTAACAGCTCCTCAACCTTAACCCGATTCTCCAAAGTTCTACAAACTATTTCCAGCCTTGCAACTTTCCCAACCAACTCAACATTATTAGCCCGCAACTCGGCTAGCTCCCTATCCTTGGCTTCTGCGGCGGATTGCAACTTGGAGATCCGTCCGCGGAGCTTAGCAGTCCCTGAGGATTCCCCCTCCAACTTACTAACCCGCCCCATGAGGTGCTCAATTTTCCTCTCCTGCCTCTCCAACCTTCTGCCAAGTTTACCATTTTGTTGAAGCTCATACTCTAACCTCAACCGAACCTCAGAACTCATACAGACCTGCTGAGAAGTAAGCAGGTTGTATTGATCCAAAAAATCACGGACATCCATGTTCCGGATGACCGAAAGATATACAGGGGTGGGAATGTTGTCAAGAAAGCTGCGACAAACCCATGGATCATTCATCTTGAAGTCATTTTTTGGGAGCCACCTTGGAACATAAACAGAAGAAGCCTCTGCAGTATCAACGGATAAAGATTGATAGAAACCCTCCTCGAAACCAGCCGGACTATCAACCCCATCCTCAACATTCTCTGTCGCGTCCTCAACCTCCTCTGACATTTTCTCAACATGATCTGAACCAGAAGGAGGAAGAGACCCCTGGAAAGCTGAGTTGGTGTCCTTCGGAATGGAAGGACCAGAGGCCTTGACTTCAGAACTTTGCTGAGCAGGAACAGTGGAATCATCAGAGAGAACAGTGGTGTTCTTCATTATGTTTGCATTCGTATGGGGGCTAGAATGATTCAGCCCATCACCAGACTCATCCTCAAGCTCTTCGAGCACAGGAGTAGCTTTCGCAGAAGGAGCACCTGAAAAATGACAACACAAATTGCATAGGTACAATGAAAAAGGAAAAACAACATGTGCGACATAGAAGGAAGCAAAGCATACTTGATTCAGCCGTGACCTCCTTACGGGAAAGAGGGGCAATCCTTTTTTCTTCGGGGTCTTCTCAGGGGCGTCGATAACCACCCTCTTCTTCCTTGCCTTTTTGTTGGCCTTAGCGGCATCCATCTCCTGAACCACGGTATGCTCTACCACCGTGACCAGATTCTCGGACGGCTCAACCACCATGCTGGCCGTCTCCTCCCTTAAGCTAGGCTCATTATCTTTCAACGTACGCTCCCCGGTTGCCACCTTAAAAGGGTCTGGCTCATTGATAAAAGAAAAAAAATCCATCTCTACAAGCACAAATAGAAATAGTTAGACGTGTCCACATATGTACAAAAAAATAGAAAAAAAAGAAAACTATTCAACAACCCACCCGAATCATCTGGCCATAGAAAAGTTGGACGACTGGTATCATCATCCCAGGTTTGATTTGGCCCTGTGACATTCAGAAAGACCTCCGGATATTTTTTGAAGGGGGCCCTCTTGGTATTAAGAAGCCGCAGCAGATCTTGATCCACATTCGCGTCAGAAGGAGGGAGTCGCGGTCTATGGATGCTTTATCAAACCAAGGTATGGAGATTGGAAAAATGGTTTGTCTTATAAAGAAAAAGTAGTCTTTCCAATTCTTTACCGAGTCAAGAATGGAGATATAACAGAAAGGGACCATTAAAGACTTAGGGCCTTTCCTTTTCCCCAAAGTTATCCAACCATTGTTAACATCGGCATAATAAAACTTCCTAAATAAATCCACGGTGGGAGTCCCACCGTGGACGCGACAAAGGATCTCGAAATGGCTAATCCTGCAGGCCGCCAAAACGGACAACTGGGAAAGGTGAATCTGGAAGTATTGGAGGACCCGAAGCAAAAATAAGGAAAGAGGGGTCCTAAAATTACCCATCTAAAAAAACCTAGTATATACACCTATCTTTCCTTCTGGATGGTATCATGGGTTCCGGGTAATTTCGGTAGAAGATGGTCGGGAGTGTGATATTTCTTACAAAAATCGGTAAGAGCATCTTGGGAAAGCTTGGAAGTCACGGAATCTATATGGTCTAGGGCCATCCTAAGTCACGTATAAAGAAAGCAAAAAATTCTTTTGATTACGGAAAGAAGAAAACCTAACCTGAGAATCTAAGTCGGGAACATAAAGTAGCAGAAAAACCAAAAGCAGGGGAGAGTTTTTCTAAAGAGTTGTAAAACGTGGATAGTGTGTGTGAAAAAAGTATTGCGAATGGGAAGTGTCTTGTATTTATAGCCGCACACACACGCTCCACCAACCAAATCCAAAAGCCACAAAAATGACATGTCCCCAGATACTTATTGGGCTGTCTAGATCAACCTAGATGAACGGTCGCGATGGTCGTAGAAGACAAACAGTCAGCCGTCAAAACGTCACGCCAGTCAGTAAATAAGTAGGTAAAAACGTTTCGCGAGTACCAATGACAAGTGTCATATGCGAGGCAAGCGGCGAGTGGAAAGCCTAGTCAGCAGTAGGGGACACGCGACATTAACAACCGCGGAAATCCAAAAAAAAGTCTAGAACACTAGTTCTCAAGAAAAACAAGTATACTAGACTTGGGGGGACTTGATTACGTATAGAGCCCCCCGGACCCAATATACCAGGCCAGGCGCGCTCGTAATAATCCTAAAACTAGTACGACCCGGACCATATGGACCCCGATTCCGCCAAACCGGGCCAGACAATAACACCTCACCAAATAGGACCCTGGCCCATCATCTTAGCCGCGAAAGAACTATGCGTCCGGGGTAAATCCGAAGGCCGGGACCATGGACCAACCCAAAAAGAGTAAGGAATATTATCAGCTATCATATAGCTGATCAAGGCAGACCCCGAACTGGAAAGACGACAACCCCTTTCCAAAGGAACCGCCACTCACAGCAAGAAGACAAGAACGGGAGTGGATCTGGGGGTTTGCCGCCTAGAAATGTCACCATTACGGTACGGTATCCCGGGAAGCCTACAAGAAAACACCATGGTATAAATAGAGGGCATTCACCGCTCTCAAATGGTAACACACACAACTCTCACACTCTATCTTAATACATACTTTATCTCTCTAAAATCATACACTTACTCTTACACCGGAGGTTGACCGCGGAAACCCCCTTCCGCGGTGAGACTAACGGTGTTTTCTTTCTTAGCAGCTTTTATACAGATACTTAGTCTGAAATTCACTCCATCAAGAGCTAGCCTAAACTAGGTCTTGCGTTGAGCCCAAGTTTTGTACTAACATTTCCATTTTGCTTTTAGTGATTGTACATTGATATGTGCAAGTCAAAAAACAAAGTATGCAAATCATCCCCTTTCTCCTTTTTCTCTTAAAGTTTCGATCAATTATTAGTAATTTGCTACGGAGTATTATTTCAGAAAACAGTTATTGATTAAATTAAGTTTCAAATAATACGAACATAACCTAGTAGCTTAATATAAATTAAATTTCAAAAAACAGTTCTACATAACAATAAATTAAATTTCAAATAATCATTTTACAAAATTCAAAAGTTATGATGAACAATAAAAATTTCTAGGGCAAATTTTAGTTATCGTTAGGTTGAGTTCGGACTTTATTTTCAATCAAAGGTAACATCATCTCTAATTAAACCAAACACTTCTTTGTTTACTTGTTCCTTAAGTCCCACGTTCAGTTCATCAATGCACCCAAAACCTACAAACCTGCAAAAATCGCAAAACCAAAACCAAACCCACAACAAAAGAAAGAAGAAGCATGAAAAACATTGCTGTGTTCTTGTCTTTAGTCGGATTTCGCGACGATAACCCTAACGTTACTATTGAAATCCTCCAAGCAAGACTGCACAGGATTAAACGAAGGGAAGCCGAATATGTAGAAACGAGTCGAGCTGACCCCAAGCCCGCCAAATGCTTTTAGCTTGAGCTCGGCCCGTGACATATATTAATTACAAGCTCGGTTTTTTATGATAGTCAAAGACGAAATAAAGCTCGACTCGAGCTCGTCTTATTAAGTATATTTGGAGCTCGTTTACTTAATTTAACTTCATTTATACATAGATATACATAAGCACATATATTAATATAAGTATACGAAGTATATTGACATGTATAATGTTAGGATTTGGAAAATCCAGTAGTTAAAGTGTCGGTCACCTCAAGTATATGTAATCGTTAGAAAGCTCGTAGTCGTAGTTATTTGATGTTAAGTAGTATTTAGTTTAGTAACACCGTGGAGGACGGACGGGTCTTTACCCACTATATGCCTGATCCACAGCCCGTCAGGTGGCGTTTTATTGTAACACTATAAATACTCTCTACCTCCCAAGGTAGAGAGTTGGAGCTCACAATAAGATTTTTCTTTCTCTCACTAAAGTTCCCAAACCTCTAACTTTCTCTCTCTAAAACTCATCTTGTATGCCACCTTTGTTTATGGTTTGATGTGTATGTGAAATCCAATATGTTACAAATGGTATCAAGAGCCATGGTTAGATCATCTCTTACACATCTTTGGATTTCTAGTGGTTTTTAGATGGTTTTTGAGTTTGAAAAAGTTTAGTGGTTTTTGCATCATTTGGTTCATTTCTTGTGTTAAAGTTTGAATCTTGGGTGTACTTTTGTGTTTAGGATCATTGTATGTGCTAATGTTTTGATTTGGTAAGCTTGAATCACTGTGGTTGAGCTTGTTTTGGATTGAAAAGTGTGTTTTTAAAGTTTTTCTTGGTAGCGACTTGGCTCTCGGAGTGAATTTCTTGGTAGCGACTTGCCTCAGTAAAAGGTAGCGAGTTGTAGTGTGTTTTGGTAGCGACTTGGTCGTAGTGACTTGCCTTTTGAGACAAGCCGACAAACAGTACACTTAGTGGATTCTCCACTATGGGTAGCGACTTGGTAAGGTAGCGACTTGCTTTCAATTTTGATAGCGACTTGTTCTTTAAGTTTCTTAGCGACTTGGTGGTAGCGATTTGGTCCTTAGCGAGTTGCTATTTAGCGACTTGACATCTTAGCTACTTGGTGCATAGCGACTTGTCAGTCAAAATTGTGCGATTTGGAAACTTAACAACTTGTCTTCAAATTACTTAGCAACTTGGTGCCTAGCGACTTGGTTCAAGGATTCTTAGCGACTTGGTTGACTGTTGTGTATATCGGTTTTCTCTTGATTTAGTAAAACCCGTGAAAGAATCTATTTCCCGGTTTAATCATTGAGTTATAAAATCCCATGTAATCTTTAAACATGTCTACCAACATACCTACACTCATCTCCATTCGCTGTGCCGAGGATGTTCAAGCACCGGTTCGATACCCATCCACCCATGCTTGACAGAACTGACTACGACTCTTGGGCTCAAAGAATCATATTGTACTGTCTTGGAAAGGAAAATGGGGTCAACATTCTCAAATCAATTGATGAAGGACCTTATCAGATTGAGACTACAAGAGACTTAATTGATACATCTGCAGATGGAACAATGATCTATGGAATAGACAGACCAAAGACATATGATGAGCTCAATGATAAGGAGAAAAAGAGATTCGATGCTGATATTAGGGCTTCTAACATCGTACTTCAAGGTCTTCCAAAGGATATCTACAAGCTTATCAATCACAACACCGAAGCCAAGGCAATGTGGGATAATGTCAAGATGCTTCTTTCTGGTTCAGAATTAACTATGGAAGACAGAGAATCACAACTCTATGATGAATTTGAGCACTTCAAGATGAAACCGGATGAGAGTGTCTATGAGTATTACGTGAGATTCCACAAGCTTGTTAATGACATGAGGAACATCGGAATGACCATGCCAAACATTCAAATTTGAACTCTAAATTTGTGAACAACATGAATCCCTAATGGCACAAGTTTGTCACCTCTGTGAAGCTAACCAAAGGATTGAAGAATACAAACTATGAGCAACTCTATTCCTTCCTTCTTATTCAATGAGAGACATGCTATGTTTGAAAAAGGATTCTTGATCGGTTTAAAACCAACCCGGAGAGACAAGCTCATCAAATGATTCAACTGCCTTCTACTTAAACATTGTAATTACCACCAAAGCATCTCAAGTTATACCCATGGGTAATGGTAATCACAAACTCATTCCAGATCCAATGTTCAAACAAGCCGATGCCGATGCACCGTGGAAACTTCATTAATCAACTGGATCTCATGATTAGTCAAAACATGAACTCTCCCACACAACAACAACCTCGAACAACATCAAATCCACACAATCAAGCCACGCCGAGATGGGAAGGTTATGGTGCAGCCCAAGAAAGCGCAGACGAACAAGGAAGAGGTGGAGTTGGTAGAGGTTATGCTTTCGCAAATCGAATAGGGAAGGAATGGAAATCGGGACAAGCAAAGCCGATCAAGTGTTACAACTGGTGGTGAGGGACATATTGCAAGGAACGCACATCGCCAAAACGCCTCGGAATGCAGAGTACTTCAGGGATAAGATGTTGCTTGTTCAAGCTCGGGATAATGGTGCAGCTTTGGATGAAGAAGAGTTGTTGTTTCCGAGGAAATGCCAAGACATATGATGCATGTGGATGAGCGCCAATTCAGAGATAGGCCACAATCATCGAATGTCTTTCAAGTCGGCGATTGTGATGCATACGACTTCGACGTTGATGATGAACCTAATGCACAAACCATTTTCATGGCTAGCATTTCTCCAATGGTCCCTCCTAAAGTCTCTTCATCTCCACAAGCAGGTTCATCCAAAGACAAAATCATTTCTGAGGTATTAAAACTATAATGATGATGTTGATGTGCAAAAGATGCATGACAATGTACAATCAACTGAAACTATTGTGTCAGATATTGAAAATATGGGTAATATCAATGTTGTCCCATATGATCAATATGTGAAACAAAGTGAAAGTGAGGTCGTACCAAGTGATGCATCTTCAGCAGTCAACGATGACTATGTTTTTGATGAATACACTGCATGTTCCCCGATGATTCTCATTATCTCTAAACTTAAAGCCTATAAAGAACGAGTTGCCATTTATGAACAACGTGCTAAGTTTGAGTTAACTACTGCGGAGCGGAGTTGGATAACCAAATGCGCACAATTATTAGAAAAAGTAATTTTAGAGAAGAAGTGTTAAAACAAGAGTTAAACTCCTTACAAGAAAAGCTTTCTAAAACCGCTAAGCAAAAACAAGAACTTCAAGAAAATGTTAAAGTGCTTAAGCAGGAATTTCATGCTAAGGAATCAAAAATTTTGAATGATTTTTCCAATCTAAAAACTCTGAAGAACAAGCTTGAAAATAAGTTGTACGCATAAAGGGAATACCATTCATTTGCTTTCACATGGTCACTAAACATAGAGTTTTAAGCGATAAGCATAGTGTTCCCATTATAGATAAACCCAACCCCGAGTACGGTAAGATAGCAAAAGCAGCTCAAAATGTAATCTATGATGGCAATGAGATTCTTAAACCTAGACAGAAACCTAGTTGCATTGAGTGCACCGAGGAAGATAGAAAATTAGATGATGCATCTAGGGAGAAAATGAATAAGAAGCTAGAAGATCCCGAATGTAAAAAGAATAACATAACGATCAAACCCCATGATTACAAGAAGGAAAACTGGATCTCCTTAAACAAATTTAAGCCTCAAACGTTGTTAACACCGGAACAAGTTTTCTGGAAAAGGGACTTAGATAAGCAAAAGGCTGAAAATCTTGTTGAAACAAACCTTCCCCTTAGGAAAATGCCTGCAGCGATTGTGTATCCTCCAAATACACCAATGCATTTAGTTCCTAGAACTATTGCCACTAAGAGCAAGACCTTAATCAGTCAATATGTGTTTTTTCAACTATTTGTCGATTTTGAGAAAACTTGTAAGAAAAGGATCACACCCACTGGGATTACTGAAGGAGAAAGGGGTTTTGAGCAAACAAAAGAATGCTATCTAGCTGAGGTCATGCCTTTCTTTAAACAACTAAAAGATCAATTTGAGAGTCTTAAAAAGGGGATAGATTCAGATATTAAAGGAATGGAAAAGGAACTTGATGCAATGATAGTTGAGGTTAGTGACTATGAATGAGCATTAAAATATAATGAGATTGAGAGGAAAAACTTGCATACAATGAATGAGTCTCTTATTTCTGAATGTATTGCTCAAGATGTGTTTTACATCCTAAGAATTGTTCCATTAATGCTTCTCAATTTCATGAATTATCTTGCTCGAAAGTCTCCCATGATAATGTCATTGAGCTTGAAAAGATTAATTCGAAACTTAATGAGAAAATTGATCGGGATGATCACGATAATTTGGTAAAGCATCTTTCTAAACTAGAAGTTGAACATTTTGATTTACAACTAAAATATCAACATCTTAAAGAAAATGTCAAAACCTCAAATATCAAGACATCCTCGGATGTTCCAGAGTTTGATGCAGTTTTGATAAACAAACGCATGAACGAGATTCGAGCTCATTATAACACGATCAGAAAGTTGAAAGCCCAAATCTCTCAATTAAAGGGTGAAATGAACAATGTGATTGGATCCCAAATGCCTCCTCCTTTAGATTCTCGGTACTCTCAAACTTTTCATCTTCAAAACTTAGTTAATGCCTTACAAAAGGAAAACGAGAGTTTTCTAGAAGAAAATGAAAAGTTAAACGACACTTTAAAGAGTTATATGATTCAATGAAAGTCACTCGTGACCAAAACAATGAAAAAATAACGTCTTTACAAAAAGAAATTGAGAATCTCGGAAGTCGGAAAATGGGAAATCGCCACTTGTTTTAATAAGAATGTTGCATCAAAGTCACCCTCGCATCAAAATAAATACATTGACGGTTAAATACATTCCTCCTCATCTTAGGAATAATGAACCTGCTTTCCATGACTATTGTGCTCACCTTAAGGATAGTCTAGAATGTCTCTGTGAGATTGTTGAAGAGGATTTCATTAATAAACCTCTTGATAGAGAAATTAGGTTTGCTTGCCTACCGTGCCAAACGATCTCAAAGAGCTGCTAGAATGTGTAATTGCAACATGTCCTAAATCCTTAGGTGCAAAATGCAAACCTGTGATGCCTTGTTCTATGCCTAGTGCTAAGCATACAAACCATTCTAGGCCCAGTTTCAAGAAAGTGAACACCAATGTGCCTTCTAGTAGTACTGCACCCTTGCACATATAGTTCAGAATGCAAAAGTAGATCAACCAACTAATGTTCCCATAATTCCCTCTACTGAGAGTAATCAGTGACATTAAAAGCAGCCGGGTCAAAGCCTCCAGGCAATACCAAGCAAGATAGGACCTCGCAAGCTAAGAATGTGCATTGGAAGAGTAGAAGACCAACCTAGGAACTTTAAGTTTGAGTTGAATAAAACGAATCGTGTTGATTCTAGTATTAGCCATATGCATCGTAATTAATTCACTGATACTATTTGCAAACCATGTAATGATAAACTGTAGAATTCTTGCTAATCATGATTATGGTGTGAATGCTTTATCTAATGCCGCTTGCAATGCCCGCTAAATTTGTTAATGCTAAAAATCATGCAAAGAAGGCTAAAAGGCAAAGACCTAATGAAAGTTAAAAAACGTGGAAACCCAGCAAAGAACATTTAGAAAGATATGTTATCAATGGATACCTTTTGGCCATAAGAATAATCAGTTTTGCCCCTCAATCCGCTAAGACTATGCCCACTAGAAAATGGATGCCTCATCGGTAGAACTATTCCCTTAAGAAGTGAACATACTTTGAATAGGTCAAATACATACACCATCATCGATCTATTCCTAATGATTCCATTGCTTCTAATTCGATATGGATGTTTCTATTTCGATGTGGTGTTCCAATCACCGTTATAACCGTGGAACCCATTCTTGCATGGGGATCCCAATTATCCGTTATCCATTCTTGTTCCGTGTTCAACCCGCATCGCTCAAATCGCTCGCGGTACTTGGACTCGTGCCGCTTCCAAGCATATGACCGAGACCGTCGCCGCTCATGAACTTCGTGAGTAAATTCATCTGACTATTAGATTCGAAATCCACCATTTTGGGAATTATGGGTTATGGTGATTATGTAGTTGGGTGTAATCTCCGTGGTATATTATGTGGAAGGTCTTGGTCATAATTTGTTCTATGTTGGTCAATTCTGTGATTCCGATCTAGAGAAAACATACTTGCTTCGTAAGAGAACTTGATGGTGTGGAATTATTAAGAGGTACTCGTGGTTCTAATCTATACACCATCTTTATCGAAGACATGATGAAGTCTTCTCCAATCGCTGTTGTCAAAGGCTTCAAAAACCAATTCATGGTTATGGCATCGTCGTCTCAATCACTTGAACTTCGGCACCATTAATAACCTTTAAAAGGATCTTGTCGAGGCTTACCCATATTAAAATATGAAAAAGATCATCTTTGTTCAAATTGCCAATTGGGTAAAGCACGATGCCCACAAACCAAAACCCACAAATTCAAGAATGGAAGTTCTTCATACCCTTCATATCGACCTGCGGACCAATGAGAGTGCAATCGATAAATGGGAAGAAATACATTCTAGTAGTTGTTGATGACTACTCTCGATTTACTTGGGTAAAGTTTTTGAGGACAAAGGATGAAACCCGGATATCATTATCAAACTAATCAAAGAGCTTCTGTTCACTCAACAATACAAATGTAATTGTTCGAACGCACAATAGCGCAGTAGAGTTTGTCAACAAAGACTTAATTCGACTTTATGAAAGTGTTGGAATCAGTCATCAAAGAAGCTGTTCCACCGAACCTCAACAATCGGTGTAGTTGAAAGGCGAAATCGAACTCTTGTGGAAGCCGCAAGAACAATGCTAATTTATTCGAAGGTTCCAATGTTTATAATGGCCATTGCCATTGCTGTTGCTAACTACACAATTCCCTTATACACACCTCTCATGGAAAAACTCCATATGAACTTGTTCATAAATGAAAACTCGATCTTCCTACCTTCAGTGTTTGGTGCTTTGTGCTATCCAACCAATGAGACGGTCAAGACTTAGGTAAATTAAGAGAAAAGGCAGATATTAGAGTTTTCGTTGGTTATGCACCAAACAAGAAGTGTTACCGAATCTACAACAAGAGAACCCGAAATATCATGGAAACAATTCACGTTACGTTCGATGAGTCGAATGGCTCATGGACAATCCAGCTTCGACCGCTCTTCAAAAACAGTCCTATTGGTTCATCCCTTGTACCAAACTTTCCAAAGAACTCCATATGTACCTCCGTCCGAAGATGATTTAAAGAAATTGTTTGATCCAATGTTTGATGAACACTATGAACCAAGTGCTGATGAAATATCAATTCCACCAACAGGTCGCCCTATCCTCGTGAATGAAGTCAACCCTTCAGCCTCAATATCATTAAGTCAAGAAGCGCCACGCTTGATCACTCGTCTCATCAACAAATCATCAATCATCATGTACATCATGGGATTGTTTCTGGCATCAATGATGAAGTTAATCCCTTTGCTACTCCCGAAGATGCTCCATTTGAAAATATATTTGCTCTGAATCATCATCCGAACCATCTTCATTAGGAGACATCGACTCGCTACTTCAGCCTCCACAACAACCACATGAACACCTTAGAAAATGGACACATGATCACCCATTGGATAACATCATTACCCCTCTCGCCCAGTAGCCACACGGAAACAACTTGTAACCGATGCCTTATGGTGCTTCTTCAACTCCGTACTCTCTAAGGTCGAACCAAAAGACATTAAAACCGCCATGAATGAAGACTGCCGGTTCAATGCCATGCAAGAAGAAATTCATGAGTTTGATCGACTTGATGTATGGGAATTAGTACCGGCTCCAGATTGTGCTATGATCATTGCTCTAAAATGGATCTTCAAAGTGAAACTTGATGAGCATGGTGATGTCTTAAAGAACAAGGCTCGATTGGTCAAAAGGATACCGCCAAGAGGAGGGCATTGACTTTGAAGAATCATTTGCTCCGGTTGCTCGTATTGAGGCAATCATAATCTTCTTGGCTAATGCTGCAAGTAAGAACATGGTAGTCTATCAAATGGATGTAAAGACGGCGCTTCTTAACGGAGATCTTAAAGAAGTCGTGATACGCCAGCCAACCTAAGGCTTCGTGAATCCGAGCATCCTACTCATGTCTATCGCTTAAAGAAGGCTCTTTACGGTTTAAAGCAAGCTCCAAGGGCATGGTATGATACGCTATCAAAGTTTCTTCTATCAACTGGATTTAGCAAAGGAGCAGTTGATCCGACATTGTTCACCGGAAGTCAGGCAAACATTTAATTCACGTTCAAATTTATGTTGATGATATTATCTTTGCCTCGATTGACCCCAATGAATGTGATCGTTTTCAAATGAAATGGGTTCCAAATTTTAAATGTCAATGATGGGACAAATGTCATTTTTCTTGGGATTACAAATTTCACAAAGTCCTCCGGAGGCATTTTCATTAATCAATCTAAATATGCAAATGAGATTTTAAAGAAATTTGGATTTGTATCATGTGACACCGTTGACACTCCCATGATTGAACGCACTAAGCTGGATGAGGACAACTCGTGATCATGGTAGATCAAACGAAATATCGGAGTATGATTGGATCCTCGATGTACCTCACAGCTAGCGCACTGCACATCTTGTTCCTGTGTGCATGTGTGCTAGATATCGTGCTAAGCCTACTAAAAGCACCTAAAGCGGTTAAACGGTCTTTCGGTATTTCCAAGGAACCATCAATATGGGACTATGGTACGAAGGACACGTATGTCATCACTAACGACCTATGCAGATGCCGATCATGCAGATGTCAAGATACACGTCAAGCACGCCAGAGGTGCTCGTTTTGGGTGATAAACTTGTGAGTGGTCTTCAAAGAAGCAATGAGTACTTCTATTTCTTATACAGAGGCAGAATACATAGCCATGTCATCTTGTTGTGCTCAAATCCTTTGGATGAGATCCCAATTATCTGACTATGGCTTTAAATTCAACAAAATCCCTCAGATCGCGGATAATAAAGTGCTATTGCTCTCTCATGCAACAACGCACAACACTCAAGAGCAAAGCACATTGACATCCGACATCATTTCATCGTGGAGAAAGTGGAAAATGGTGGAACTCTATTTTGTGAAGTCGAATACCGTTAGCAAACATCTTCACCAAAGCTCTTCCAAGAGAACGCTTTGAGTTTATTCTTCCACGACTTGGCTTGAAAAGCATTCAACCAGAAACACTCAAACGTCTTCAGGAGGAAGACGAGGTGTAAAGGTCTTTCTTCATCTATACTTTGTATATATTTATCCAAAAAGCAAAATAAAAAATTATAAAAAAAAAAAAATAATAATAATAATAATAATAATTTTGAAAAACTCGAAAAATCTCAAAAAAAATATTATCTTTTTGTCATGTTTTTTTCCTCGATTCGATAATATCTACGGTCTTTGTGTTGTCATTCAAAGAATGACACGGGTCTTTAGATGTTGTTCGAATGTTTAAAAAAAAAAAAAAAAAAAAATTTGGGAGAAAGTAAAAATATGGTTTATTGTCATTTCGTGCGAACCCGCCTTCATAGAAAAACGAGCAATGCTTTATCTCATATTTCAATCCTAATGCTCTGATTCTAAAACAAATGTTTGTCATTAACAAGACAAATGTTTAATTTCAAATATTTTTCCTTCTAAATGATTCCTTCAAAAATATTTGCAATCTTATGAAAACTCAATTGTTTTGAAAACACTCTATTTTTGAAAATCAAAAGAACTTATCAAGTGTCAAAATCTCAATCCATCAATCAACAACTTTCATCATTGATTGGGGGGGAGAATGATTTTTCAATTAAATAAAAAAATGTTCTTTTCAAACAATTTGCACTTAAATGAGCAAGGTCTACTCTAAAATGTTTTACAATATTTTACACAATTGGTTCCGGACCTTGGTTATTATTATGTTTTCAAAAGATAATTATGCATGTTTAATCAATGGAGTTTAAAGTCTCAAAATCCGATCCTTATCGGTTAAAACGTTTTCATAATCAAGTCACAATTCTCCTTAAAAGCTTTCAAAATCAATTTAAATCTACAGAGATCACAAATCTCAAATGATTTGATAATTGTGATCGGGGAGAATTTGTGATTTAAATTGGATTTAAACCGATAATTCGATAAATGGTTTCATAAGTGTTTAGCATGTTTTCCTCCCGCATGTGACAAACGATTTCAAATTTTCCATGCACATGTTGAGGGGAGCATCTACTTTAAACCTCAAATTATTGAAACGAATTGTCCTCTAATATATGTGCAAAACTCTTTAAAACTTCGAGGCACATATTGAGGGGGAGCAAAATTTTGAAAACCTCATCCTTCCTCAAAATGTTTTATCTACTCAAATTGATTGGGAAGTGATGATGATCATTTTTAGAAAGTGTTAATCAAAAGATTGGACCTTTCATTCTTAATCTAACAATTTCAAAGATCTCTTGCCTCCATGTTCTAAACAAATTCTGAATTTTCATGCATATGTTGAGGGGGAGCATTGCTAAAATATCAAAACAATTAAGATACAAAATGCTTTGATTATATATCACAAGTATCTTGATTGATTTTCAAATGGTTTTCAATTGGTTTCAAGGCGGAAGAACTAAACCAAAAGACCGACCAACTTTACTTTATGCATGGTGATATAAGGATGATAAGGTTAGGTTGAGTTCCCATGATCCGCCAGAACCGGAGGGATCTACCCAGGGACAATCCACTAGATAATGTAGAAGTCCTTAGGTATGATGAAAAAAAGGAGAAAAGTGATATATGGGAAGAGTGCGGACTGAGTCTGAGCTAGTACTGGAATAAATCCAACAAGGTTCTAGTAATGAAGTCTCGGTAAGCACTGAAGGGGTTGAAGAATGAAAAAGAATTGAATGTGAAAAGGGTGAAAAGAAATAGCCTCCATTAATTCAACCTTAGCGTAAACCGGTTCAATTCATATGATACTGGTGGTTACCAAGGTAACATCGGTATTGAAGACAAGACGTCATGGACCCAATGACGCATCGCACTTCTACTTTCCAAACCACTCAAGTTCCTCTTAAAAGGACTTGTTTCATTCTCACGGGAACCGACATAATCTATCGACTCTCTATTAGAGATTGTTGATATTGAAGAAGGAGACCCTCTCCCTAGTCTCCGGCATAGGAACCAAATATGCACAATTGAGTCTAGAGCCACGAGATCATCAATAAATCTCATTAGGACACTTTCAATGAAGAAAATCTGTTTCACATAATGTGGAAAGAGAGATTATATCTTATGAGTCCTACGCATTATCCTTGTGGTATTGCCGGAACATCCGAGTGATATGCAAACATATTCACGATGAAGATGGAAAGCCTTCTGGAGCCAACATCAAACAAGCTCTGGTAGGTGGCATGTGAGATCTATTCAATAGATCAACCATGTGACAACCGAACGTAAACAATGGAGCGATTCAATCTTTAGAATCAATCCTGGTTCAGGTTATGGATTGACGGATACCTTTGAAAAACCGGTCGTTGTGCTTAAAAACTCTTTTCTTTAGCACATCGATTGTGTACTTATTTGTCAAAATAAAAGGTGTTTATGATTGATAATTGATTTTCATTAAAACCTTCGTTGTATTGCAAATACAATTTCTATTGAGCAATACACGATTGTTTTTCAAATCTCTTTTCATCAATCAGTGAATCTCATTTCGCTGGTTCACTCACTCCGTGTTGTCTTCTTTGAGACGTTCCGGTTTGAGAACAGCTAGAGCAGCTGCGAAACCCTGTCAAGGAAGTTCTTCAGAATTATACCTGATCACAGGCAGTACTTGTACTGATCAACGGGGAACCATGGGCCGTGTACCTCAATTCATCGAAAGTGATCAAAGACACTTTCGTGCGCTTATTGCTAACTGCCTTATGCAAGTACACCCCAACGTTTGGTGATCGAGAATGAAGCGTCAATCCATACCGCATGCTCACTCAACACATTCGATTCCAAAGAAATCATGATTAGTGCATCAATGACTGATATTTTCACTCCATGCTTCTGCTACGCTGCTATCAATATCATGAATCAACGAAAGCTTCCGCTACTCTGATAAGAATATATCATGATCCAGAATGTGAGCATGTCGGTCCAAATGTCACAACATCACATAATACCAACACCACAATGGATGAGTCGAGATTAATGTGGTGATGATCTCAAAGCTGGCTCAAAACTCATTATCACGTGGATCAGTTAGAGACCTCCACTCAGATTATCCAAACATGCCAAAATGAAGAATCAAAGACTACGAGCTACATAACAAAGAACATGAACAAGAATCCAAGAACAATCTCAATGCAATATCTGTTTGTATTCTATGTAATTTTAATGTGTGTTTGAGTTGACCTCCCTTAGGGGGAGATTGTTAGGATTTGGAAAATCCAGTAGTTAAAGTGTCGGTCACCTCAAGTATATGTAATCGTTAGAAAGCTCGTAGTCGTAGTTATTTGATGTTAAGTAGTATTTAGTTTAGTAACACCGTGGAGGACGGACGGGTCTTTACCCACTGTATGCCTGATCCACAACACGTCAGGTGTCGTTTTATTGTAACACTATAAATACTCTCTACCTCCCAAGGTAGAGTTGGAGCTCCTCACAATAAGATTTTTCTTGCTCTCACTAAAGTTCCCAAACCTCTAACTTTCTCTCTCTAAAACTCATCTTGTACGCCACCTTTGTTTATGGTTTGATGTGTATGTGAAATCCAATATGTTACATATAAACTCATATGTTTCTTAGGCTCGTTTAGGTTTCCGCGGCCAATCGAGTTTTGGGTGTAAAGTTTAAGCTCGAGCCCTTTTATCAACGAGCACCAAAAAATGCTCGAGCTCTGGCTCGGGATGGAGCTCGCTTTAAGTCAAATCATATATCATATATATATATATATATATATATATATATATATATATATATATATATATATATATTTTGGAGTCTATCGACTCAACTTGATAAGCTCATACACTTAAAAAAAGTGAACTTATAGGCTCGTTCAGGTTTCCGCGCCCAATCGTTTATCGACCATATAACAAAATATTGTGTTCGATGCAAGATATAAATTCCTATGGTCATACTATTTTGCATTTAGTTTTTATGCAAATTGCTTTGGCTCAGATATCGCATTGGCTGCAAAAGACGATGTTGGGTCCGCTACGCATACGTTCATGCAAACCATGAAAGATACGAACAACAATTTGAGCAAGTGACGAAAACTGATGAACATCAACATTGATGAGGTTGGGTTTGCTTGAGAACGACTCATATACGCTAATAACACCATTGTACTTTTCAACTTTATAAATCTTATTAGAAATGAATCAAAGATTTACAAGGGATAGCCTGTGGAAAACTATCTCGGTTGATGACATATTAACTCTCTAAAATCAAACAACAAGAGGCAAATAGCTTTGCTTTGTTGTTCCTAGGAGAGGAGGATCCTAACTATAGTACTTTGTATTATTTTCTAAGTTTTAATCTCTACTTAGCTCGGTTATAAATTTCCATTTATATAGAGGGGGAAACAGTGGATGCACATAGGTGCATAGTAACTTGTCAACTTGCTATAGATAGGCACGTGCCTAGTATGCTAGCCTGAGCGTACTTTAGGCTTACCCGATTTGACAACTTATAGTCCTAATGCTTGCTTTCTCGTATATCGATAATTACTTGAACTTATCTTCCTCAAGAAGTTTCTTGTCCATGAATTCAGAGGTTGAGGTTGTTTAAACTGAATTAAGTCTTCAGAGTTAGAGAGATATTTGTCAGATCTCAGAGACCTTGGTGTTGTTTGTAGCTCCTTGTAAATCACTCCGTAACACCACATCAGTTTGTGAAGTGTTTTCTTCAGTTGGTCTTTGACGTCCCTGAAGCTAGATAGTTGGTTGAGCTTTATACAACACTCAATGATTTTATTTATCAGTGAGTAACACCTTCTGAATAATAATCAGGGAGACAAGTTCTCTGATAACTATCAGGGAGTATCTCATTTTTGATAATTATCAGGTTCATATTGATAGTTATGAAGTGACATTTTCTCTTATCTTTATCAGAGACTTTTATGCTCACTAACCTTAAGAGGGTGTATTAGGCTATTTTATGTTTAAATACTTGTCAGAGACAATTGGATCGATTTTCAGACCCAACATACGGTTTGCAGGTAACCACATCATCGTAGCCACGCAAGTAATGTGAAGCAAATATCGTTGTGTAAAATTAAACATTAACTATCAGCAAATCCCCAAAGCCACAATCCACACCAAAGATACTTATACACACACATACCTTTTTAGCTCTTCCATATCTAAAAGTTATACACACACAGGATCTCAACATTCTCAAGAAGCGTTAAGGATTCTTACTATAATCCTAAGGGAACACGCAACAAAACTTAAGATTATACCAAGTACCCTCGCACTCCTCAAGAATTTATTGCATACATCAACAACAAATCTTGCAGAACACAACAAACTCAAGATTATACCTAGCACACTTACACTCCCCAAGAATCAATTGCATTCGCATTAAGTCGATCAACAAAACTTTTTCAGTCACTGAGAATTTCTCTTTGCGGTGCAAAGTTATGAAGCAAATTGAATCTGGGTTTAGATATTTTGCTGGTTGCAAAACACAGTTGCATTTTATACCATCCAATTTTTGCCATGCCAAAATTGCTACTTATTAAGTAACTTAATCATCACAACCAAATAAATGTTATCCAAATAAGATCCATAGAACAAGTGATAATTATCGAAATCCTAAATCTATTACCCTGGCTTAGATATCAAATCGGCTACAAATTAGGGTTGCATTTTATGCCATACGGTTTTTGCCAGCTCGAAACTACAGTTAGCTGCAAAATACAGTTGCATTTTATGCCTTCCGATTTTTCGAAACCGAAATAGCCATAAATCTTGCGAAATGACAACATGTAAGCTCTCGGAAAATTTAAATGTACTGAAAACCTTAATCAGAAATTAAGCACGATTTATATTATCATGAAATTTTCTAAATATCACATTTGCATATCATTTGGCATATGCATGATCAACGCAACATGAGCGTTTATAAAATTACCGTTGTGATCAGAATGAAATTTCCCACGATCCTGATATTCTTAAAATACATAATATATACGTAAAATTTTATAAAAATACGAAATAAATAAAAATAAAAATATATAAATATCGGATTGGGCCTAGAATTCTTATTGGGCCTCGACACAAGCCCAAATCACTATCTAATACCATTGGTCCTCGTATCCCCAACTCAAGCCCACTTCCATCTAGGCCTTGCTAAGCCCACGACCATCAAATATTAGTCGGGCCTTATGTTTAATCCGAACCAAAACAAGCCGAGCCCAACACCCTTATTCATTTGGGCCTCGACCAAACCTTGCCACCCAAAGCCCACGTACAAAGTTAGTTTATATAACATGTATCTTGTGTCTTTTCTTTTGCTACTGGTTGAACCAAAGGGAAACAACACAACTTAAATACCTTAGTAATATTTGCCCCTCTTTTTCTTGTGTAACCGGTCGAGAAAGAAATGCCACCACAATATTATATACCTTGAGTCTAGTCCAAAACCAAGATACATCCCCTCCTCCCACACACTTGGGTAACGTGTGAAAGTAAGCAAGGGACAAACAAAACATTAGCTACCCTACTAAATATTATAATCACCTAATCCCCCATTTGACCCTCTTTGACTTTGTTAACCAAAGGATTTAGTGTCCCCCATGCACAACATTGACAAGACATGAGCTAGAATGCCCTCAAATGTGGCCGGTTTCATCACCCACGCTCCATACCCACACGATTTTTACCTATGCTATCTTGAAGACCTAGGAGAAACCAAGGTTAAAATATAGGAAAGACCATATGCTATCTTGAAGACCTAGGAGAAAGCAAGGTTAAAATATAGAAAAGACCATACCTATTCATCCTTAAAATACCTTCCTACACTTAGCAAACTCTCACTAACACTCCACTCAAAGAGATATCACTCAAACTCTCACACCATTATAATACAAAATTTGTTCACTGTGGACATATAGTCAAAGGGAATTAGGAAGAAAAGCAAAGGAAAACGGGAAAAGAAGCTAGGTTAAGAGAACTTGGGTAAACACTTATTCGAATAGTGTTATAAGGAGAACAAGGGTCTAGCCTTGTTTCTCATCTCCTCGTGGTACACTCATTCCACTTGTATAAGAGTGTTGTAAGTCCTCTTCTAAACCATTTCGATTTCCTTTATTTATGTCACTCTAGAATATATATGTCACACGTTTAAAAATCAAACGCACCCTAAGTCCTAATATCGTTACATGTATAACCATCATTCGACACACTCACTCATATTTTAAGGTTTTACAAGATCATACACGACTTAAAACTTAATGAAAACGTCTATAAAACCTTTTGAAAACCTCCTAAACTCTCGTTCATTTTAATAAACCAACGAGAGACCAAATGGGCCTAAAGCCCATGACACAAGCCCATTTAACGTAAACTAAGCCCAACAAGCCCAATATCCGGTCCAATAAGATAAAAATAAGCTAATAAGCACTAAAGACAAGTTAGAAATGAGTTGTGATCATTTTATAACGATTTCGTATATTAAAACTATATTCAGACTTAATTTCCAAATAATATAGTCCTTGGGTTGAAATTGTAACATTTTCAAAAGATAAAGGGGTTGATTTTTACGTAAAATATTTAGTATGATAAGTACAAGGACCATTATTGTCATTTTATATAGGGTAAAACCACGTGCATGCGCACGTATGAAACCACAAGGACCAGTTCTGTAAATAGCCTAAACTAGTTATAAGTAAAGTTTTGGGTGAAAAGTGTTAAATTGGAAAAGACAAGGTCTAAACGCGTAAAACATAAACTTGGAGAATTTTGTTTTTAAAGTAAAAGCAACCAGCTAAAAATCAAAGTTTTGGTATAAAAATATAATCAGGTATAAAGTGTCATTTTCTCAAACTTGGAGGACTAAACTCGTACTTTTCGTAACTTGAAGTAAAAAGTATAAATTCGGGAAAAGTTTAGAAAAACTTATAATCTTATCGTAACTTCGTAAAAACAAATATTTTGATCACATGAGTATATTATTGTCGGATATCGATAAACATATTTCATAAATGAATATATACATATATATATATATATATATATATATATATATATATATATATATATATATATATATATATATATATATATATATATATATATATAAAATGAAAATAATTATATATATATATAAAATCAGATAAAACGCACGGGGAATCCAAACAAGTTAAAATACTCAACAAACCTATCAAGATCACAGCGAGGGAAAACATTTCACTTATGCGTAAGTGAGGATCATTAATTAAGGCAATGCAGCACGTAAATTAACTTAAAACGTTAAGCACGCATGAACACTATTGGATTAGACAATCCAATGATCTATTGAATAAGAATATTCAATGCTCTATTATTTTGGTCGCGAACCAAAATGTTCATCATACTGAGACTCACCATCTCATCATTTTTAGGTTTCGGTTTGGAACCTCCGCTACATTGTGCTTGATCTGTTTGTGCTTATTCATATCATCAAGGTAAGTTCATAGCCTCGATTTTACTTTTATTTTACAAACCCCACGAGGGAGATACATGCTTTAAACTAGAACACAAGGTATTTCATAAAATGTTCGCCTCTTGATTATTGGTACGGCCTAAGTATTTAGCCATAAGTCCCCTGATCATGAACCATTAGTCACCGCGAGTGAACGCATATATCATGAATAGTACTATAGGGATTAACGACCCCGTTTCGGTTATAGAGAAATAACCGGGGCGCACCATATTTGAATTTCTTTAGGTAATTGGCTATTACCTCCTTTGGGGCAAACTTACGTACACTGGTTATTCGGTGTATGCAGTTGAGTCTTGGTTGCATGAGCTTAGCGCATAATAATATGTGATTTTTCTTTATGATATTGTTAGTTTACAATGATCATGCTCTTATACTTGTGTTCAACTTATTTTAAACCTATGGATTTCACTCAACATTTTTGTTGACCTTTTTAAGCATGTTATCTCAGGTAATCTCTGAAGATTATGACCAAGGCGCGGAGTGGGGCATGGCAAGACTTATTTGGTGGTGTAAAACATAAAGTTGTCATTTCTTTCAAAATTATGATCTTTCTTTTGGGGAAAAACACTTGAACAATTTACAATGTTTTGTAACAACTATGAGTTTTCGATGAATGATAACTACTTTTAATAAAACGTCTCTTTCGAGTCGTTTTCTATAATTATTGACTATGATCTCCATTCGAGTATCACCCGAATTAGTCTTCCATTGTCATTAAGATTTTTGAGGGTGTTACAGATTGGCATCAGAGCCAAGGTTATAGAGAACCAAAGAGTTTTTCAAAAAAAAAAAAAAACATTTGGACTATAACCGAACTTTTAAAACGGGACTATTTTACACCACGCTTTACTTCTTACAAAGCCCGTTGACCACTCTATGCATTAGGATTGATGCATCACTAGATCATAAGTAAATTGCATTCATTTTAGTTAGGCATGGAGATTTGCTTGGCAGATGTGCGCAACTAACTAAAATCTTGTAATCATATTATTTGGCATTTTACTTACATTATTTTATGGGTTGTTACAGACTATGTTCCGCTTCTCACCCGGTTGTTGTCCTCGGAACGAGATGGAAGACACTATGTCCTTTACGACTGTCAATATGCCAGCTCATCCTAGTCCAGTCATACCAGCCACTGTGTCGGACGAGACTGAACCTTTTGAGGATGGTGAAGTTGCTCGAACTCCTACTGTTGCAGCTATGATTGCTCGCTCTCAAGAGCATAATGCTTTTGCTACTATGCCCTTAGATCAGTATTACGAGTCACAACAATGGCTACCTATTTCAGATGTCGCTGTGGATGATGGATCATCCGAGAGCACTGACTCTGCTTCATCAGAATCTTCAGTATCATCCTCTTTACCGATCCGTCGTCGCCGATGTAGGATTCGTGTTCTTAAGCCTTATGAGCCTGAGCCGTTTGAAGTGCCTTATAGACTGCATCCTAAGGGTACGACCTTCAAACACACCGCTAGGAAGCGTGTGCGATCCATCACTATGACTCATGTGATACCATCAGCGGCCACCATCACTTTCGGTCACCATCTACTAGTCATCACCGGATACACCTCTGTTCCACCTCACGCTACTTCACCACCACACGCCACCTACTATGTTCTACCATCGGACCACCGCTCGTTCTGTTTCATCACCGCTTACATCATCACCTCCATTGGACACTTTCAGTGAGCCATCCTTACCGCTTTGCATTAAGTGTTATCCATCACACTATCTCGATCGACATGCCTACTCAAGTGGACGTTGAGGCGGACCAAGGAAGAAGGCCGGTGCTAGGCGATGGTCATTCTTGATACCACTACTTCATTGTTGGAGAGAAGAGGAGGGAGCACCTAGTTCATTCGAGCTTGGAGAGAGCTCAACCACTGCACCATCTCTAGTTCGCACATTCACGATGAGCACGCACACCACACCATTCCTCTATTGGCTCGAGACTCGTTAGAATCGAGGACCAGTTGAGTGAGCTCCTGGCGCATTATGATGAGATTCCACTGGTTAGGATAGAGAGCTTAGAGGAGGAGGTCAAGAACCTCGTGATAGGTCGCTGCTCCATTGAGATTGTGTTTGACATGATGAGCACCCAGATTGTGGAGGCGAGAGAGGCCATAACCAGATTGACCCAGAGGCTTGAGACTACTGTTTGAGATGCTAGTACTTTGAGAGAGATCCTTGCATCACGAGTTTGCATCCACTCATGCTCATACTGCTATCCTAGAGCAGAGGATTGATGACCTCGAGGTGAGAGATCGAGCACGTGAGCAGCAGATCCGAGATTTGACAGCCATGGTTGAGGAGATTCGTCGACGTCATGAAGACGCATCGGGAGATGCGTAGATTCTAGTCATCTTTATCTTAGTATGTATTATAAAGCCGCCATATGAGGCATTAAGGCTTGTATTCTTTTGGTTTGTAACTATGGAACAAGAATTATGATGTTGTAACTTATGGTTGTGAACAATTACTATGTAATGATGTATTCTATGTATCCTATGGTTGTATTTCTTATATTCTTGTGTTGTGATATTATTCATCGGTAATGTATGCCGAACCGATCCTTATGTCCTTATATATATGTTATGATTTGTTGAGAAAAATCATGATTCACTTGTTGTTATTCATAACGATATCTTATCATTGATTTAAAGTGGTGATCTTGACTATTGTGATATTTAAAATGTGTAATCACTTTTATTATCAATCGATGATTTCTTAATCTTGGTGTTTATTTATTGGTAATTTTAGAAAAATGGTCAAGAAGAAAGCTACCTCATCCACCATCACACCCGCAGATGTTCAAAAATTGGTCGCTGAAAGTGTTATCGTTGCTATAGCACAGCATGCCGCTGACACTGCTAGAGCCGAAGTTGAACGCATTGCGAGCTGAACGAATTGCTCAAGAGGCACGCGTGAAGTGGCTGCAGCAAGACAGAAAATGAAATTGCAAGATAAGCTGAGATTGCAAGAGATGCTGAAATTGAAAGAGAAGGTGAGATTGCCCAAGAAGCGGAGATCGCTCGAGCTGAACCGCCAGGCGTGTTGCCCAAACAACATGTGAGGTGTCGGCTCGCCATCTATCTGAGGCAACTCGTGTCGCTAAGCCGCCATCTTGTTGAAATGGCAAACTCAAATGCAACTAACACTCGACAAATCAAAGTGAGTCTTCAGCTCGTAAGTGCGCTACAAAGAGTTCATGAACCAGTTTACATTCTTCAAGGGCACTAAAGGTGTTATTGGTTTACTTTATTGGTTTGAGAGAATCGAGACTGTATTTATGCTAAGTGACTGCACGGATGATTGCAAAGTCAAGTTCACAACTGGAACTTTGCTAGAAGATGCGTTATCTTGGTGGAAAGCCCATGCTCAACCAATTGGAGTGGAAGAAGCTTGTAAGATTTCATGGTCAGATCTGAAACAACTGTTGATGAAATAATATTGCCCGAGAACTGAGATCAAGAAACTCGAAGATGAGTATTACCACCTGGCTACTAAAGGTAATGATCTCAAGACATACTTCAAGAGATTCCATGAGATTCGAGCTCGCGTCCTCATCTCATGTTCCCACCAATGAAAAGCTTTTGGAAGCTTTGATCTGAGGTTTTCCTCGGAGCATCGAAGGAGATGTCATTGCTTCAAATCCAAAGACTGTTGAAGAAGTTGTCATTGTATCCCACCGCCTTATGGAGCCGATATTGAACCTTGCAAATGCACAAGGCTCATGTGACAACAAAAGAAAGCTTTATGATCAGAAAAGCTCAAATTCCAACCACCATCAGTCCAACAACAACAATCGGAACAACAACCAGTATCACCGCAACAGAAACCATCATCACAATCGGCAAAACCGAAGACAAGAAGCCGCAAGGGCTTATGCTACACCCACTGCCGGAAAAGGGTATATAGGAACACATCCCCAATGTAATAGATGTTTGATGCACTATGGAAAACATGAATTGTTATGGATGTGGAGAGAAGGGTCATTTCAAGAGTCAATGCCCAAAGTTGAATATAGTTCAACCCAACAATGCGCGTGCAAGAGCGTACGTGCTAGGAGATGGAGACGTGCCGTTGAACCCTGATGTTGTGACGGGTACATATTCTCTTAACAATCATTCTGCAAAAATCTTGTTTGACTCTGGAGCCGATAAGAGTTTTGTATCTACTACCTTTGCACCATTACTTGAAATATCCCCAATTGCCTTAGATACAACTTATGAGATAGAACTTGCCGATGGAAAGATAATAGGAACCAACACCATAATTCAAAATTTCCCTATTCTTTTACAAGACCACTCAATCCTCATAGATATTTTGCCAATCAAACTTCGTAGTTTCGATGTCGTAATTGGCATGGATTGGTTGTCCAAACACCGTGCTAGGATTGTTTGCGACGAGAAAACCGTTCACATCCCGATCAACGGTGAAACTTTAGTTATCCAAGGAGATCAAAGTAGAAAGTACTAAAGTATCATATCCTGTGCAAAATCAATAAAGTACATGGAAAAAGGATGTTATGCCTTCTTAGCTCAAGTTACGGAAAAGAAGTCGGAAAAGAAACGACTAGAGGATGTACCTGTAGTCAGAGAATTTCTTGAGGTGTTTCCAGAAGATTTTCTTGGACTCCCACCTGCTCGACAAGTCGAATTTCAAATCGATCTTATTCTTGTAGCTACTCCCGTAGCACGAGCACCATACCGTTTAGCACCCTCATAAATGCAAGAATTGTCTAAACAACTAAAAGAGCTGTCTGAAAAAGGATTCATTAGACCAAGTTCCTCACCCTGGGGAGCACCGGTTTTATTCGTTAAGAAGAAAGATGGATCATTTCGGATGTGTATCGATTGTAGAGAATTGAACAAGCTCACGATCAAGAACCGTTATCCCTTACCAAGAATCGATGATCTGTTTGATCAGTTACAAGGCTTGAGTGTATACTCGAAGATTGATTTAAGATATGGATATCATCAGTTAAGGGTAATAGAGGAAGATATACCCAAGACCGCATTTAGAACTCGATATGGCCATTTATGAATTCCAAGTAATGCCATTCGGTTTAACTAATGCACCCGCTCTATTTATGGACCTCATGAATAGAGTCTGTAAACCATATCTGGATAAATTCGTCATTGTATTCATCGAAGATATTCTTATCTACTCTCGTGATAAAGAAAAACATGCTGAACATCTGAGAACTGTCCTAAAGTTACTCAAGGATGAAGAATTATACGCAAAGTTTTCCAAATGCGATTTTTGGATTGAGACAGTCTAATTTCTTGGTCATGTTATCGACAGTGAAGGAATCCATGTGGATCCCGCAAAGATCGAATCAGTAAAGAATTGGTCAGTACCCACCAACCCCACTGAAATTCATCAATTCTTAGGACTTGCTGGTTATTATCGAAGATTCATTGAAGGTTTCTCGAAGATAGCCAAACCATTGACCGAGTTAACCCAGAAAAAATGAAGAAATTCGAATGGGGAGACGATCAAGAATAAGCTTTTCAACTTCTAAAGAACAAGCTTTGCGAAGCACCCATCTTGGCACTACCTGAAGGAGTAGAAGATTTCGTAGTATATTGCGATGCTTCACACATGGGTTTAGGCGCTGTTCTCATGCAAAGGAACAAAGTGATTGCTTACGCATCACGAAAACTCAAAACTCATGAGAAGAATTATACTACTCACGATCTAGAACTTGGCGCTGTGGTATTTGCACTCAAGTTATGGAGAAATTATTTATACATAACCAAGTGTATAGTGTACACTGATCACAAAAGTATTCAACACATCTTAGATAAAAAGAACTGAATATCGTCCAACGTCGTTGGCTAGAATTGCTCAGTGATTATGACTGCGAGATTCGTTACCATCCTGGAAAGGCGAACGTTGTTGCCGACGCCTTGAGCAGAAAAGATTTACCTAAGCCACTTAGAGTGAGATCATTGGGTATGGTAATCAATTCACCCCTACCATCGAAAATTCTTGAAGCTCAGATCGAAGCACTTAAAGAAGAAAATAGGCCGAATGAGAAGATTTATGGCATGCCGGAAAATGAGAATGGATTTGTGAAAAGATCGGACGGAACGTTATGTTTCAAAGATCGAAGTTGGATTCCACTCTACGGAGGTATCCGAGAACTCATCATGCGTGAATCACATAAATCGAAGTATTCCATACATCCTGGTCCCAACAAGATGTATCAAGATCTAAAGCTTTTATCGGTTGCTAACATGAAGGCCGATATCGCCGAGTGCGCCATAAATGCTTGACATGTTTGAAAGTCAAAGCTGAACATCAAAAGCCATCAGAATTGTTAACCCAACCAGAACTTCCGGTATAGAAATGGGAAAGAATCACAATGGATTTCATCACAAAGTTATCGAGAACTTCTAATGGTTTTGACACCATTTGGGTCATTGTAGACCGTCTCACGAAGTCCGCTCATTTCTTGCCAATCAAGGAGAACGACGAGATGATTACACTCGCTAGACTGTACATCAAAGAGATTGTTTCTCGTCACGGTGTACCAATCTCTATCATATCCGATCGTGATAGCCGATTCACCTCGAGATTTTGGCAAACACTTCAAAATGCCATGGGTACCAATTTGGATATGAGTACCGCGTACCATCCTCAAACAGATGGACAAAGTGAAAGAACGATCCGAACTCTGGAAGACATGCTAAGAGCATGTGTGATTGATTTCGGAAAAGGATGGGATAAGCACTTACCTCTGGTTGAATTCTGTTACAATAACAGTTACCACGCCAGCATTAAAGCTGCTCCTTTTGAAGTAATCTATGGAAGAAAATGCCGATCGCCAGTTTGCTGGGCAGAAGTTGGAGAAGTACAACTCATAGGCCCCGAAATTGTCCAGGAGACAACTGAAAAGATAATGCAAATTAGGCAACGACTACAAGCAGCTTGAGATAGACAAAAGAGCTACGCAGATGTCCAAAGAAAACCAATGGAATTCCAAGTCGGAGACCGAGTAATGCTCAAAGTATCACCCTGAAAAGGGATGGTCAGATTTGGAAAAAGAGGAAAACTCAAACCCCGATACGTTGGACCGTTCAGAATTCTTCAAAGAATTGGTCCAGTGGCATAAAACTCTAACTTCCTGAAGAACTTAGTCGAGTACATGACACGTTCCATGTCTCGAATCTTAAAAAGTGTCTATCGGATGAAACTCTAGTCGTACCTCTCAAGGACATCCAACTCAATGACAAACTTAGCTTTGTCGAAGAACCCATTGAGATCATGGACAGGGAAGTCAAGAGGCTTAATCAAAGCCGCATTCCTATCGTTAAAGTTTGATGGAATCACAAGAAACGAGGTGCAGAGTTCACCTGGGAGCGCGAGGACATAATGCGTTCCAAGTATGCCCACATGTTCATCTAACCACCCATGACAACCTCTGCGAGTTAAACCGCACGACGCGGTTCTCTTAAGGGGTAGGTACTGTAAGCTCCCGGAAAATTTCAATGTACTTAAAACCTTAATCAGAAATTAAGCACGATTTATATTATCATGAAAATTTTCAAATATCACATTTGCATATCATTTGGCATATGCATGATCAACGCAGCATGAGCATTCATAAAAATACCGTTGTGATCAGAATAAAATTCCACACGATCCTGATATTCTTAAAATACATAATATATATGTAAAATTTTATAAAATACGAAATAAATAAAAATAAAAATATATAAATATCGGATTGGGCCTAGAATTCTTATTGAGCCTCAACACAAGCCCAACTCACTATCTAATACCATTGGGCCTCGTATCCCCAACTCAATCCCACTTCCATCTGGGCCTTGCTAAGCCCACGACCATCAAATATTAGTCAGGCCTTATATTTAATCCGAACCAAAACAAGCCGAGCCCAACACCCTTATTCATTTGGGCCTCGACCAAACCTTGCCACCCAAAGCCCATGTACAAAGTTAGTTTATATAACATGTATCTTGTGTCTTTTATTTTGCAACCGGTCGAACCAAAGGGAAACAACACAACTTAAATACCTTAGTAATATTTGCCCCTCTTTTTCTTGTGTAACCGGTCGAGAAAGAAATGCCACCACAACACTATATACCATGAGTCTAGTTCAAAACCAAGATACTTCCCCTTCTCCCACACACTTGGGTAACGTGTGAAAGTAAGCAAGGGACAAACAAAACATTAGCCACCCTACTAAATATTATAATCACCTAATCCCCCATTTGACCCTCTTTGACTTTGTTAACCAAAGGATTTAGTGTCCCCCATGCACAACATTGACAATACATGAGCTAGCATGCCCTCAAATGTGGCCGGTTTCCTCACCCACGCTCCATACCCACACCATTTTTACCTATGCTATCTTGAAGACCTAGGAGAAACCAAGGTCAAAATATAGAAAAGACCATATGCTATCTTGAAGACCTAGGAGAAACCATGGTTAAAATATAGGAAAGACCATACCCATTCATCCTTTAAATACCTTCCTACACTTAGCAAACTCTCACTAACATTCCACTCAAAGAGATATCACTCAAATTCTCACACCATTATAATACAAAAGTCGTTCCTTTGTTGACATATAGTCGAAGGGAATTAGGAAGAAAAGCAAAGGAAAACGGGAAAAGAAGCTAGGTTAAGAAAACTTGGGTAAACACTTATTCGAATAGTGTTATAAGGAGAACAAGGGTCTAGCATTGTTTCTCATCCCCTCGTGGTACACTCATTCCACTCGTATAAGAGTGTTGTAAGTCCTCTTCTAAACCATTTCGATTTCCTTTATTTATGTCACTCTAGAATATATATGTCACACGTTTAAAAATCAAACGCACCCTAAATCCTAATATCGTTACATCTATAACCATCATTCGACACACTCACTCATATTTTAAGGTTTCACAAGATCATACACGACTTAAAACTTAATGAAAACGTCTATAAAACCTTTTGAAAACCTCCTAACCTCTCGTTCATTTTAATAAACCAACGCGAGACCAAATGGGCCTAAAGCCCATGACACAAGCCCATTTAACGTAAACTAAGCCCAACAAGCCCAATATCCGGTCCATTAAGATAAAAATAAGCTAATAAGCACTAAAGACAAGTTAGAAATGAGTTGTGATCATTTTATAAAGATTTCGTATATTAAAACTATATTCGGACTTAATTTGCAAATAATATAGTCCCTGGGTTGAAATTGTAACATTTTCAAAAGATAAAAGGGTTGATTTTTACGTAAAATATTTCGTACGAAAATATAAGGGATAAAACCACGTGCATGCGCACGTATGAAACCACAAGGACCAGTTCTGTAAATAGCCTAAACTAGTTATAAGTAAAGTTTTGGGTGAAAAGTGTTAAATTGGAAAAGACAAGGTCTAAACGCGTAAAACGTAAACTTGGAGGGCTGTTTTCGTAAAAGCAGTTTTACCAAGGGGTAAAACTGTCAAAACTGAAAGTTTTGGTATAAAAATATAATCAGGTATAAAGTGTCATTTTCTCAAACTTGGAGGACTAAACTCGTACTTTTCGTAACTTGAAGTAAAAAGTATAAATTCGGGAAAAGTTTAGAAAAACTTATAATCTTATCGTAACTTCATAAAATCAAATATTTTGATCACATGAGTATATTATTGTCGGATATCGATAAACATATTTCATATATATATATATATATATATATATATATATATATATATATATATATATATATATATATATATATATATATATATATATATTATAATAATACTGAATCGATAAAGCATACGAGGTCTAAACAAGTTAAAATACTCAACAAACCTATCAAGATCACAACAGGGGAAAACATTTCACTTATGCGTAAGTGAGGATCATTAATTAAGGCAATATAGCACGCGTGAAATTAACTTAAAAGCGTTAAAAACGCGCACTATTGGATTAGATAATCCAATGATCTATTGAATAAGAATATTCAATGCTCTATTATTTTGGTGGCGAACCAAAATGTTCATCATCTGAGACTAGCCATCTCATCATTTCTAGGTTTTGGTTTGGAACCTCCGCTACATTGTGCTTGATCTGTTTGTGCTTATTCATATCATCAAGGTGAGTTCATAGCCTCGTCTTTACTTTTATTTTACAAACCCCGCGAGGGAGATACATGCTCTAAACTAGAACACAAGGTTTTTCATTAAATGTTCGCCTCTTGATTATTGGTACTGCCTAAGTATTTAGCAATAAATCCCCTGATCATGAACCATTAGTCACCGCGAGTGAACGCAGATATCGTGAATAGTACTATGGGGATTAACGACCCGTTTGGTTATAGAGAAATAACCGGGCGCCATATTTGAATTTTTAGGTAATTGGCTATTACCTCCTTTGGGGTAAACTTACGCACATTGTTAATTGTATGCATTGAGTCTTGGTTGCATGAGCTTAGCGCGTAATAATCTGTGATTTTTCTTTATGATATTGTTAGTTTACAATGATCATGCTCTTATACTTGTGTTCAACTTATTTTAAACCTATGGATTTCACTCAACATTTTTGTTGACCTTTTTAAGCATGTTATCTCAGGTAATCTGTGAAGATTATGACCAAGGCACGGAGTGGGGCATGGCAAGGCTTATTTGGTGGTGTAAAACATAAAGTTGTCATTTCTTTCAAACTTATGATCTTTCTTTTGGGGAAAAACACTTGAACAATTTACAATGTTTTGTAACAACTATGAGTTTTCGATGAATGATAACTATTTTTAGTAAAACGTCTCTTCGATTCGTTTCTATAATTATTGACTATGATCTCCATTCGAGTAACACCCGAATTAGTCTTCAGCTGTCATTAAGATTTTCAGGGGTGTTACAAC
Organism: Chrysanthemum makinoi; assembly: GCA_910596185.1. Taxonomy (NCBI): domain Eukaryota; kingdom Viridiplantae; phylum Streptophyta; class Magnoliopsida; order Asterales; family Asteraceae; genus Chrysanthemum; species Chrysanthemum makinoi. Next base: position 219,032,378 of record OU343222.1, on the reverse strand, counting down.
ATGCAAGTAAATTTTTATCATCAAACATAACCAAATATTCTATTTATTACCCAAACCAAAGCCCTTAGAATAATTTCTAACTTAAATGCAAGATTAAGAAAACTAAACTTAATAACTATAATTCAAAATAAAATGCACGAGCCCTAACCCCTCGATTAAATGTTTTAGCTAACTTTAAAGACATAACAAGCATAATCAAGCGTTCTACTCATTATTCTGACCAAAGCTCCTAAAACAATTTAAGCTTTTACTAACTAAATCAACAAACTCTAAATAACAAATCTTTTGCATAAAATAAAATTATACTTGCACCATTTGTGTCTGCCTGATTTTTGAATAAAAAACCAGACTAAACAAATAAAAAATCAGATTTGGTTTTCGTATTAAAAACAATCTAGAACCGATAATGGAAAATATGTGTAAAACATGCAGCAAACACTGAAATTGTGTTACAAATAAGTGGAAAACTTACTAACAAACCTACTAACCTTATTTTAATCCTCTAGCGGATGGATTGGCTCGGCTCGACATGTGAACCCAAAGCATGTAGGTGAGAAGGGCTCGGCTCCATGCGTGTCTCACCAATGGTCGGCATGAATTAGCGCCAGAAAGAATCGTGTGGCGCGGTGAAGGTTTCCGTCCCGACTCTCTCTGGTCTCCACCTACTTGTGGAAGAGGGGTGAGTTGATATTAAGATGTCAAGGCCGGCGAACAAAGCGCCCGCCAAGTCGCTGCTCCACAATGCACCCAAGTCGTCTCACTCCTTCGAGCCGACCTCCCAATAGGCGTGCCGTGACAACGCGGCTCCAAATTCCATTTCAATGAATGTTTGTGATCTGGATTGTCTTCGTGATACGATTCCAAGCTTTGATTTTAGTGGTTTCACTAATAAGGACACCGACCCCTCTCTAAACCTCAACAAAAATTGGCAAGTGCACTTTTTAGTGAAATGGTCCAGGATATGGAAGTCACTTCGACATGACTATGAGACAGAAAGCAATTTTTGAGTGTCCACATGCCCCACATGCCCAAGATTTTCCACTATCTATCCCCATTGACGGGCTAGGTCAACATATATCACCGATGGAATATCGTACTATCCTTAAGTATCGCCTTATGATTCCTTTATTTCCGGTTGATGAGATATGACCAGTTTGTCACAAGGCGTGTTTAAATTCCTTTGGGGAACACGCAGTTCATTCCAAAGAGCTTACGGGCTTCAAGTACAGACACGATATGTTTAGGCATGCTAGGATCTCCGCCAAGAAAGAAGCACCTGTGTACTTTTTGATTGATTCGTTGGATGGAAGATCCACACTTAGACCGGTAGACGTTTTGGTGTTTGGATGGGCCGGAGGAAAACATGCATGTGTGGATCTAACAGGGGTTTCTCCTCTCGTAGGTTTGAGTAGTCCTGGTTTTACTGTAGTACAAGCTGCTTTGAAAGCCGCCTCGTATAAAATGGCAAAACACGAGAAAGAGTGCATTGAAAATCAACATGTTTTTATTCCTTTCGCATTTGATACTTTTGATTTCCTTGCACCTAAGAAGTGGAGCTCCTCAACATAGTCCAACGAGTTATGCATAGCAATGTTATGACACCTAGATATGCAAACGTAGTTTTTAAAAAAATTGGTTTTGCAATTCAAAAGGGCTAGCGCAGAGCTTGTTGCTCGCTTTCCTTGCACCTCTTCGGTTACAAATTGGTTCAGTTTTATTTTGTTCAGTTCGGTTTTGGTCGTTGTGGTATTACCTCTTCGTTGTTTCGACACACACACCACCACATGGTTTTATTTTAAGGTACATAGATTCTGGTTGCAAGGAAAATTATATTTGTTTTGATGATAATGACAACACTCCTTTAACCCAGAATAATGAAAATTTTGTTGTGGTTTCTCATCTCATTGAGCAACTTGCATCTCCAATTGTAATTGGTAGCTCTCATGGTTTGTTCTGCTTCTGCGGTTACAAAAACAATGTAGTAGGAGCAAAGATGGTTGTTGTTTGGAATCCTTCGATTAGAAAATTAGTGGGTATTGTTGTACCTGATGATGACCTGGTCAAAACAAGAACTTTTTTTGCTTTTGGGGTTTGTCTTGTCAGTAGTGACCCAACTGTTGTCAATATCTCATATGCGAAAGATGTTAGTATAGATACGACTTGGCACGTTGAGATTTTCACACTAGGATCCAAGTGTTGGAACATGATTCCAATTAACAATGTACCTCATCAATCAACTAGGCTTCATTTGTCAACTCAATTTTCTATAGGTTGTAGCATTTTTTGTTCGTCAATTCACGTTGCTATAGATAGTTTTATATATTGGGTTGCTTAGGATGACAGTCTTCCTATCGATGACCATGGATTTCCCATAGTTAATATGCTTCTGTCGTTGGATATGATCAGCAACCAATTTGAAGAGGTAGTCTTTCGATAGTCCGGCAAACCGTTACCCACTCTCTCAAGCTTAGGGAGTCTTTTGTTGTTCTTGAATTTGATAGAGAGATCGATGAAAATGGTTATGGCTTATGGATGATGGAACATGGTGATGATGGTATAAGATCTTTTACTAAGCTATACATCATTCAACACACATGAGTCAATAATAGTTAATGTGTTGGGAAATAGGAAGAGTGGTGAATTCATAATTGAAACTCGAAATGATGACCAAGAGCTAGCTACAATTGATGTTTACGAACCATCATCACAACTCATCACTAACCTTGGGATCTATGGAAGAGAGGATTCATTCTTCATGCACCCCTACATGGAAACGCTTTGCTTGATCACTCTGATTGTTGTATTTATTTGTATGAAAGTATCCACAACAACAAGTAAACAGAAGAACTTTTATTCAAACCTAAGCCTCAATAGTCGGCTTAGATTATATCAACAATAGTATACAAAATGTTACAAGGTTAGATTAATGTCAATGAGACAATAATCATACAAATACAAAGAAGAGACAAGATCAGTGAAATGATCAAAGAGAAGAGAAGAGTATGTGAGAAATGACTGCACACACAAGTGTTGATAACCCTAGATTAAGGGACTTATTAAATAGGAGATTAAGTTACACTAAGACCCCTCTAACGGCTATAAATGACTCATCACAAAATGAGAATAGTCAGCAGAAACGAGCGTCTTGGAACTTTAAACCTTTTATTCTTTGTCCATGATTAACCCTCTGTAATAATCCTCAGATGAACATAACTTGAAATCCATTAGCAATTGATAGAATGACATGTTTGTCACAGATTAATACCCCAAAATTTAACATTCCCCCTTAATTTGATGAGCAAACATATCAAACAAAATCAATTTTTCACACAAGAATTTATGCCGATAAACAGGGAGGTTTTTAGTAAGTATGTCTGCAGTTTGGTTTGAAGAGCCAATCTTTTTGGCAGTTATAACACCTTTTGCAATTTTTTCCCTGATGAAGTGGACATCAATTTCAAAGTGTTTTGATCTTTCATAGAAACGATTGACAGCAAGTTAAAGCTGATTTGTTATCACAAAAAAGATTAACAGGAAGATTGATATCAACTTTTAGATCCTTTAAGATTTTTGAATCCAAATGATTTCATAGGAAACAGTAGACATAGATCTATACTCGCTTCGTGGAAGATTTTGAAAGAGTGTTTTGTTTTTACTTTTCCATGAGATCAAACAATCATTAAAGAAAACACAATAACCTGTGACAGATTTTCTGGTTTTCTTGCATTTGGCCCAATCTGCATCACTATATCCTTCAAGATTTTCGAGAGCTTTGAAATTGTATCTTAGACCTTTTCCTGGGGCTCCTTTTAGATATCTCAGAACATTGAGGGCACATTCTAGATAAGATTTTAATGGAGAGTGTATATATTGTGCCAGACAATGAACTGAGTATGAGATGTCAGGTCTTGTATGGGTGAGATAGATAAGTTTCCCAAGTAACTTCTGATAACCAGTGATGTTGACAAGAAGGGGATCATCACAGGGGGAATGTATGGAAGGACAGAGTTGGGTTCCATAGGAGTAGATACAGGTTTGCACCCAAGAAGACCTTTGAGGAGTTCAAGACAGTATTTTCTTTGGGAGAGGCAAATGTCATTCCCAGTTTTTAAAACCTCAATACCAAGAAAGTATTTTAAGTTCCCCAAGTCTTTGATATGAAATTTTGATTTTAGAAACTCTTTAAATAGGTTTATCTCATCAATACAGTTTCCAGTGAGGACTATATCATCCACATAAACAAGCAGAGCAATAAACTTGTTATTCTCTGTTTTGTTGAACAAGGAATGATCATTGACAGATTGAACAAAATTATTTTCCTTTAAAACACTGACAAGTTTTTCATTCCATTTCCTGGGAGCTTGTTTTAGGCTGTATAGGGACTTGACAAGTTTGCAAACTTTATTTTATTGTTCTTACAGAACCCCTTATGGATGGTCATATAGATATCTTCATCAAGATCTCCATACAAGAAAGCATTGTTAACATCAAGTTGGAAAAGAGGCCATTTGTTTTTCACGCTAAAGCAATAAGACATCTTACAGAGACATTTTCACAACATGAGAAAAGGTTTCATCATAGTCTATTCCTTCCCTTTGATTATAACCTTTAATAACTAATCTAGCCTTGTATCTATCAACTTCACCATTGGCTTTATATTTGATTTTAAAGATCCATTTGTAACCAATGGGAGTTCTATTAGGTGGGAGATCGGTTATATCCCAAGCATGATTTTCATTTAAGGCCTCAATTTCAGAGTTCATAGCATCAACCCAATTACTATCAAGGATAGCTTCTTCATAGTAGGTAGGTTCAATACTTTTATTAAGACTAGAAGCAAAGCAGTAATTATCTTTGTTTAAATTAGAATAATTAACAACCTTTTCAACACCATATTTGACTTTTCCTTCTACAATAAAGTCATTACTGGGCAACTTAGAAAATCTGGTTGACCTTCTCAAGAGTGGTCTGGCAAGCCTCTTTCTTGTTCAGCAGAATCAGTGATGTATCGCCAGAATCGAATGCATCGCCAGGATGTGATTCATGTGATATGGTGCCCTCAGGATGTGTATTATCATCTATAGATGTTGCAACCGGTTCATCAATCCTAGTAGGATGACTTACCATAGTGCCATCATCATAGGATGTCACTCTCCTTTCATCATTGGGACTTATTTGTGAGTCAAAGAAATTTTGTGATTTAAATCTTTAGGCACATAAGTTTCAACAAAAGGTTTTGACAAAGAATTTTTCATTTTGAAGGGAAAAACAGTTTCATAAAATTTGACATCTACGAATAAAAAATATTTTTTATTTCTAAGCTCAAGAGTTTGTAACCTTTTTTCTCATTTGAATAGCCAATAAAGACACTTTTTTTAGACCTACTACCAAATTTATCAGAGATGTTGAGAATGGTGGCATAGCATAAGCAGCCAAAGACTCTAAGGAGAGAGAGTGAAGGGTCATGCCCATACACAAGAAGAAGGAGACTTGCGGACAACACATAAGAGGGTAACCTGTTTATGACATAAGCAGCAGTTAGAACGCATTCAGGCCAAAGATATAGAGGTAATTCCCCCTGAAACATAAGGGATCTAGCCACATTAAGGAGATGCCTATGTTTCCTTTCTGCAATACCATTTTGTTGAGGTGTGTAAACACAAGAGGTTTGATGTAAAATTCCTTTTTCATGAAAGAAGTGTTGAAGTTTGTTATTGACAAATTCTGTCCCATTGTCATTTCTGAATATCTTGACATTGTGTTCAAATTGATTTGATAGCATATGAGTAAAGTTAACAATGGAAACATAAACATCATCCTTTCCCTTAAGCATATAAACCCGAATGCCTAGAATAGTCATCAAAAATGGTCAAAAAATATTTGTAACCATCTCTGCTAGTGACTTTATATGGTCCCCATACATCTAGATGAACTAGTTGACCAATTTTAGTTGATTTATGTTCACTTAAAGGAAATGGTTCCCTGGTTTGTTTAGCTTAATTGCAAGTATCACAAAGATGGTCAGATTCAGAGGTTCCATCAAGATTAAGTGTGGACTTAAGTATATGTAGGACTTGGTCGAGAGGATGACCAAGTCTTTGATGCCAGAGATTTCTAGAAACATGACAAACATAAATGCAGTTATTAGAAGCAATCTTACATGTGAAATCAATATCAAACATATATAACCCATTGCATTGTTTACCAATCCCCACAACTTTTTGATGTAAATCATGTATATAGCAATTAGATTCATTAAAGCCAACAAACATTTTATTGTCTCTAGCAATCTTATGAACAGAAACAGACTGACATTGTACTCGGGAACAACCGAACATCAAAAGAGTTAGGTCATTATTGACCTTTAAATCACCAATTTTAGTAATTAAGGCCTGAGTACCATTGGGATGACCAACGGTTAGACCAAGATTTGAAATATCAACAACATTAATTAAATTTTTGCGAAACAGTCATGTGTGATTTGCACCGAGTCAACAATCCAACCAAGACTTATGTTTCCAGATAAGGTCTTAGTGTTGTTGTTAAAGAATTTATCAAAGTTTATGTTAAACTTGACACTGCCATTAAAGAAGGTTCTGAAATTTTTTACCGCTATGTTGGCATTAGCAGAAGACACATTGTTGTCATTAAGCAGACTCATAAGTCTGGAGAGTTGTTCATTAGACAAAGAGACAGGAGAGTTGTTAGCTCCATTATTAGTGGAAAGATTAGTGTCGCAGAAACATTGTTATCTGAAGGGTTTGGAATTAAAATTCCTTTTAACATATCCGTTTGGATAACCAACAGATCATAACATCTATCAACAAGGTGACCGTGTTTTGCAGTTAGTGCATTTGAGATTCATGTTTGGTCCTCTGTTGTTTGAGCTGTTACCAGATTAAAACCGAGATTTTAAAATTGTTGTTGTTAAATCCTTTTTGTTATCAAAAATTTTCCACCATCGAAGTTTTTGCAAAGAAAATGTAGCATTGGGTTTAGCAGAGCTATTCCCAGATGAAACATTTCTGTGAGATTCTTCTCCGAGACAACGAAAGCGCTTTTGACATTGGGCAAAGGATCCCTGGTTAAAATATTGCTTCTGATGGGAACATAGGAGTCATCAAGACCCATAAGAAATTGCATTAACTTGATTAGTTGATTGTGTTTTTCAAAATGTTTTGCAACCTCACAAGTGCAAGGAGGCAAGCTAATCATACAATCAAATTGTTTCCATAAAGAGTTAAGGTTATTATAGTAATCAGCAAGAGATGACCCACTTTGACTAAGAGAGTTTATATTTTTATTCAAATTAAAGATAGCCGAACCATCAACCTTATCATAGGTATCTTTAAGGTCATTCCACATTTCATAAGCAGTTTAGCATATATAGCACCAAACAAATAGTTCGGGTGAGAGAGTTAAGAATCCAGGTAACCACAATAGAGTTACAAGTATCCCATTGATTAGCAAGACTAGGGTTTGAATCATCTCTTATGCAAGTACCATCAATAAACCCTAACTTATTATGGTTCCTTAAGGCAAAGGTCATGGCCATATTCCATATTTTGTAATTTTCGTTCCTGAATTTGATAGTAATAATGGGTGTACCATTGGTGTTATTGGGGTGCAAATACAAAGCATCACCAAAGGTTAAGCTTTTCTCAGTGGAAGAGCCACCACCAATATTATCATCACCAATAGACATAGTACAAACAATAAGACGCACAGATAAGATAAGAAATAAATAAGACTTTGTAATTAAGAAACAACAAGCACCAAGCCTGTGAACTGGGTAAACCAAAGGTATTCATACCACCAGGTGGCGATCAAGATGTTAGTTTACCGCTTTGCACCCACAAAGACTTAAGTATGTTTGTTTGAAGAAGAGATTAGACTTAGACTTACATATGCAAGGAAAGAACAAATTACAATAAGAAATAACCAGTGATTATGCCAATAGCAATAACCACAAACCACCAAGTTGTTGCTGAAGAGATGTCCCCAAGTTTCCACAAAGAAACCCTTGGATGTAGAATCAATAATTATGAGCCCAAGCTACGATACCATGTACGAAAGTATCCACAACAACAAGTAAACGAAGAACTTTTAAAACCTAAGCCTCAATGGTCGGCTTAGATTATATCAACAATAGTATCCAAAATGTTACAAGGTTAGATTAATGTCAATGAGACAATAATCATACAAATACAAAGAAGAGACAAGATCATGAAATGATCAAAGAAAGAGAAGGTGTGTAGAAATGACTGCACACACCAGTGTTGATAACCCTAGATTAAGGGACTTATTAAATAGGAGATTAAGTTACACTAAGACCCCTCTGACGGCTATAAATGACTCATCAGCAGAAATGAGAATAGCTTCAGCAGAAACGAGCGTCTTGGAACTTTAAACCTTTTATTCTTTGTCCATGATTAACCCCTGTAATAATCCTGCACTGAACATAACTTGAAAGCCATTAGCAATTGATAGAATGACATGTTTGTCACAGATTAATACCCCAAAATTTAACATTATTCTTCGAATTGATGTTGCTACTTCATGTGTGACTGTGGGAGCTTGTGATTAAAGGTATGAAATCACTTTCATCTTATGTTGAATGTTTAACTCTGCTTTAATCATTGATTGATTATGCTGATTTGGCTTTGTTTTTCCAATATCTATTTTTTTTTCTAATAAATAGTTATCACCTTCTACTTTTCTGTTAGATTCAAGTAAAGGTTTGACCGAAATGTATCAAGTTTTTGGCATTTGATTAGGATTTATTTGAAGCATGTATGCATTTTCTTTTGCAGAGGATATGCACAATGAGTAATATATCGTTTTAGTGATGGCGGCGAATCTCTAACATGACGGTTCTAACGATCTGAGCTCTTAAATTTGAAAATAAACAACTCGTTGTTCTTGAAGTTACCGTGATTTGTTGGAGTAATGCCTTAGTATTAAATGTACTCACGAGATCGTATTTTTTTCAATAATGTTGCGCAATGCAAAAATATGTAATGATGTTGCCAATTCTTTACATAAATTTTAACTTTTACAAAATTGAGAGCTACCAATTAGTAGTTTATTTGATAAAGTAATGGTTACTTTATAAACATCTTTACCATCTTCAGAGTTAATGTTTCATTATTTGCCTTCCTCCAAAGAATTTATTTCATGGACTTTTGGTGTCACCTCAAGGATATTGCTCTCATTGATTGAAAATCAGTTGACCAACATTTTTTTCTATTAAAAATAAAATAAAATTGTTGGTCAACTTATTTTCAATTACCCAGCAATTGCCCATTTGGTGCTTCTAAAATTGCGCATAAACACATGATTTACTGCTTCAATGTGCCAAGCTATCACCTTTGATACCTAGGAAACTTATTTTGATGTAGCCTGCAAAAGAAAGGTCTTGTACTCATTTTAATAAGTGTTCCAGATAGTGATCAATCTTTAATCTTTTGCAATAAAATAACTAAGAAACCCATCTTCCATTTGCAAAAGAAAGGTCTTGTACTCATTTTTAATAAGTGTTCCCAGATAGTGATCAATCTTTAAATCTTTTGCAATAAAATAACATATTACAAATTAATTACAAACGGGTAGGCAACAGTCAACACTTAACTACTTGAGGTAGGGCCCATCCCATTTGACTAATGACCTTTGAGTTATTTAATGATTCGTTTAAATCCTAAGAATATGCTCTTTCTTCATTACTAACGGGTAAAACTTATGATGCATCCTAAATCTGAGAAAAGCATCTTATTGTCTTTTTTGGTATTTATAATTTCCAATCTGTGACTTTTGTGAAGCGTAGCCACATAGGGGTATTGTGTTGATTGGTAATTATATTTGAGTGAGTACTGGACATAAATTTAACATTAAAACAACTATGATGGAATCTCGATGTGTCAGGTCATGTTTGGTTTAGGTGAAGTTTGTTAAATAATATGAAGGACCAAGAATGTCAAGTTTCAAAGTCTAAATGAAGTTTGTGCTGAAAGTGTAGAAAAGAGAAGTTCAGGGGCTAAAGTGAAACATGGCAGAGTATATAATGTTTTATCCTGTTTAGGGTTTCATAATCTTTTTCATTCTGTTGATTAGTCTCTCTCTCTAAAACTTTCACACGTGTTTGTCTTTCTTGTGATATCGATCTTGATATCAGGGTATTTGATTGTTCTTTGTATCAAGATCAATATTGTTTGATCTTGTTAAGTCTGAGTGTTGAGTGAATTTTGTGGTGAGATCACCGTGTCTACCTAGTAGAGATCAGTTATTGTTTCTTTGTATTGTTTGGTAAGCATCCGATTGGAGACTTATCTTCTTGATATTCATATAATAAAATACACGTGGGGTGGTTGGTGGGTGTAATAGTTGATTGTTGTGTGCTCTTGATCATTTTACATGGTATGAGCCACAGGTTCTGATCCGTGGTTTTGAGATTCTAGGGTTTCCGGGTTTTGAAGTTATTTTGGGGATTCTTGCAATTGGTGGTTGAATTGGTTAATTGAGGTTGTTTTCTGAACGGCCGTGGTTGATTGGTTCTGTTTGGGATTGGATCCGTGATTTTTGGGTTTCTTGGTTAAGGTTTCTTGAAACCCTAATTTGGTATTTTGGGGGTTTTCATCCCTGGTGATTTCTTATTGTTTCTTGGGTCGTTCTTGATACAATCCTACTAGATTCATTGAATCTGGTGAATTTTGTATCTCTTTCTGCTGATATATCTCTGTAAGTACTTCTTTCTCTTAAGATAACACACAATTGGTTTAGAAGGTGCAAACGGGACAGTTAACATCTTGATCTGCCAACCTAGATTGGTATGAATACCGCTCGTTGTCCCAGTCTTCCGCCGGTTTGTGGTTATTCTTGGGTGTGAGTTGTAGATTTTATAGTTTGATATTTCTGCTCTTTAGTTGTTTGTTGTTGTGTCTAAGTCGAAGGAGGATAGGTTTTGGGCAGTCTTGGAAGTTGATTAAGTTGTTTAGTTCTGGTTATTTGTTCTTGTTGTTTGCTTTTATTGCTTGTTGTGGTTGTTTCTGTTTTTTCTTCCTAGTTGTTCTTGTTGTTTGGTTAATATGGCTATTGAAGATCAACCTAGTGGTAGTAATACTCAAGTGTTAATTAGTAATCTTGATGCTGGTAATCCTCTTCATATTCAAACTAATGATAATAGTGGAACTGCTCTTATTCCATTTAAATTGCTTGGAATTGAGAATTATAGAATTTGGTTTGGTGCTATGAAATTGGCTTTGCAAGCTAGGAATAAGTATAGCTTTGTTGATGGTACTTGTCTTAAAGAATCATTTGTTACTAGTAATGTCTTGTTCCGCTCAATGGGATAGGTGTAATGCCATTGTCTTAACCTGGATTATGAATTCTGTATCTCATGATGTTTATATGGGGTTAGTTTATTCTGAAAATGCCGCTTCGTTTGGCAAGAATTATAAGAAACATATGATAAAGTTGATGGTTCTCATATATACAATCTGCCGCAAAGATTAATTCTTAAACAAGGTGGTAGTTCTGCTTCGATTACTATCATAGGCTAAATTCTTTATGGAGAGAATTTGATTCTCTAACTAAATTGCCTAAATGTGTTTGTGAACATAAATGTGCTTGTGAAGCTAGTACTGAGTTGGTATTGCATCAACAGAATGAACTGATGCAATTCCTTATGGGTCTTGATGATTGTTATCAACCTGTTAGGATCTGATTGTTAACGAGATCCTTTACCAGGTTAAGGATGCTTATGTTGTTGTGTCTAGGGAGGAGTCCCACAGAGGGATTCCTGAGTATTCTAGTGTTTCTGAATCTAAATTGAATGCTTCTTCTTTTGTCGCTAAGTCATTTAATAAAAATAACATTGTATAACAACAGTAACAACACTAGAGGAACCAGTTCTAATACTAATACTGCTAATAGAGGTCCTAATCCTAATCTGAATTGCAAAAACTGTGGTAAGATTGGACATACTATTCAAAGATGCTATGAACTCATTGGTTTTCCACCTGGATTTGTCAAGAATAATAATCCATCTAAACAAAATGTTTTTAGACAAAACTATAATGCTAATATTGATAAAATGTTCAAAAACTTCTACTGCTTCATCTGCAAATACATCTTCGGTTTTACTTCCAGCGATGAAGAAACTCTTGTCTTTTGATCAATGATAGTTCTTCTGGAAGCATACATGCCAATATGGCAAGTAGGGCTTCATTCTTTAATGGAAATGTTTGGTTTAATATTAATTTTTCTAAATATTTCTTTGGGAATTCTAGTCTTTATGTTAAAACTATATCTTTGGGATGATCATTGATTCAGTGCTAATCAACACTTGACTGCTTTCTAATGTTGGTATGTTTAATGTTGTGGATATTTCTAGTCTTAAGATTACTGTTGGACATCCTAATGGTACTCTTGCTACTATAAGTCATGTTGGAAATTTAAAATTAACTAATAATGTGACTCTTTATGATGTCTTAGTGGTTCCTGGTTACTTTGTGAGTTTGTTGTCTGTTAATAAACTGATTAGAGATAGCAAAATGTTTGTTGGTTTTGATGAAGATACTTGTTATATTCAGATTTGAAAAGGAGAATGTTCTCGGGACTGGTAGTCGATCGATGGATTGTATTTGTTTGATATGCAGCCTAATAATATTTTGGGTGAGTGCAATATGGTTATGTCTTATAATGTGTCTAAACTTGTTTGGCATAATAGATTGGGTCATCCCATCCGTCTTGTCTGTTCTTCAAAAGGATCTTGGTATTTCAAGAATTCCTCTATTTCTATTTGTGAAATTGTCATTGTGGCTAAGCAGCACAAGGGAACCTTTTCCTTTGTCTGATCATAAGTCTAAAAATCTTGGTGAACTTGTTCATCTTGACTTATGGGGACCTTACAGAGTAACAAGTAGAGAAGGATATAAGTATTTTCTCACTATTGTTGATGATTATTCTAGAGTTGTGTGGACTTATATGATTAAAACTAAAGATGAGGTGTTTGATGTATTCTGCTCTTTTATTCACTTAATGTCTAATCAATTTGGTATTAAAATTAAAACTGTTAGATCTGATAATGGCACTGAATTTGTAAATAAAAAAATGAGTGGAATGTTTTCTGATCTTGGTATAATACATCAAACATCCTGTACTCATACACCCTCAAAATGGGATTGTGAAAGGAAACATAGACACCTACTCAATGTAGCTAGGAGTCTTATGTTTCAAGGGGGGATTCCTTTAAGTTTTTGGTCTGATTGTGTTCTAACTGCTATATATCTTATAAACAGGCTGCCATCTTCAGTTCTAAATGGTAAATGTCCCTATGAGTTATTGTACAAAACTAAACCTAATCTTTCCCATTTGAGGTCTTTTGGATGTCTGTGTTTTGTACAAAACTAAACCTAATCTTTCCCATTTGAGGTCTTTTGGATGTCTGTGTTTTGCTACCATTTTAAATAATCATGATAAGTTGTCTTATAGGTCTGAAAAATGTGTTCTAATTGGTTTTTCTTCTACTAAAAAGGCATATAAACTTTTAAGTTTGGATACTAGAAATGTGTTTTATGCCAGAGATGTGAGGTTTTATGAAAATGTTTTTCCTTTAAAAATGAAAACCTGTGAGTCAACTGATACAAACTGTGTAAATGAGGTTGAACACTTGAAGTTTTTTGATAGTCCAAAGTCTCAAAGACCCAATGATGAAGGGGAAGATACACCACCAGTTGAGGATGGTAGTATGCCATCTTCATATGATGCTAGTGATAATGAAATTGATACTACTTATATGCATCATGAAGATGGGCAATCTGCAACCCACTTTGGTGACCAACACCGGTGCGAGGGCAATTCTAGTCTTGAAAATATGGTTTAGTTTTAATCGGTCTGAAAATGTTAATGAAGATGTGCGCAGAACCTGTATTAAGAAGGTCTAGTAGAGAGTCTAAAACTCCTATTAGGTTCAACGATTATGTGATGCACTCTAAAGTCAGATATGGTATTGAGAAATATGTGAGTTATGCTAGGTTGAGTAGGGCTAATATATGTTGCTTCTACTTTGAATAAGTCTGTTGAACCTAAGAATTATGAAGAAGTTTAAAAATCCTAATTGGTCTGAAGCTATGAACAATGAAATTGAAGCTCTAAATAGAAACAATACCGGATGAATGTGAGTTACCTGTTGGTAGACATGCTATTGGATATAAATGGATATGGAAAATCAAGTATAAGTCTACAGGAGAAATTGATAGATATAAAGCCAGATTAGTTGCTAAAGGTTTTAATCAAAGAGAAGGTTTTGATTATGATGAAACCTTTAGTCCTGTTAGAAAATGGTAAGCTGTTAGATGTCGATAAGCATTGCTGTTAGCAAAACATGGCCTTTATATCAGTTAGATGTTAATAATGCTTTTTTATATGGTGATCTTGATGAAGATGTCTATATGCAATTACCTAAAGGCTTTAATGGTGGTGATGATACTAAAGTATGTAAGCTTAATAAATCTTTATATGGGCTTAAGCAAGCTCCTAGGCAATGGAATGCTAAGCTTACTAATGCTTTAGTTGAACATGGTTTTGAACAAAGTAAACTGGATTATTCTTTGTATGTTAAAAAAAAAGGTACTGTGTTTGTTGCTCTACTTGTGTATGTTGATGATATTGTTATTACTGGTAATGATGAAGAAGAAATCAATAACTTTAAAAAGTTTTTGAGTTCTAAATTTATGATCAAAGATTTGGGAGAGTTGAAATATTTTCTTAGGATTGAAGTATTGAAAAATGATTATGGTATTTGTATGACCCAAAGAAAGTATTGTTTGGAATTGTTATATGAGTATGGTCTGCTAGCAGCTAAGCCTGCTGATACACCCTTGCCTGAAAATTCTATTTTGAGTTGTGTTGAAGCTAGTAAAGATAAAGTGTTGAGCAATATAAATAACTATCAAAAATTGGTTGGTAAATTGATTTACTTAACTAATACCGCACGATATTAGTTATGCTGTTTCATGTTTAAGTCAACACATGCATAAACCTTTGCAATCTCATCTTAAGGCTGCTCTAAGGGTTTTAAAATATCCGAAAAGTCTCCTGGTTTAGGTCTGCAGTTTAATAAAGAGTCGATCTTAAGCTAAAAGCTTATGCACTCTGATTGGGCTAAATTTCCTCAACGGAAATCAGAATCGTTTTGTGTATTCTTGGGTAATTCTCTTATTTCTTGGAAAAGTAAAAAACAAGCTACTTTGTCTAGAAGTTCAGGTTTGAGTATAGAAGCATGGCTTCAACTACATGTGAAGTGATTTGGTTGAGCAACTTGTTACACAGTCTTGGTCTTAAAGAGTTGTTACCTGTTAACATATTCTGATAATAGTGTCGCATAGATTGCGCTAATCCTGTGTTTCATGAAAAAACTAAACACTTTGAGTTGGATGTGCATTTGGTTAGAGAGAAGGTTTCTGCTGGAGTGATTAAAACTAAGATTCATACGATGCAAGTGGCATATTTTTACTAAATGTCTTGGGCAAAGACAACATTCTTTATTTTGCAAAAGTCTTGGTATGTTTGATCTGTTTGCAAGTGTTAACAATTGTGAAAAGAATAGCAGTCTGGAAAAAGATGCAAGTAGTTTACATGATGCAGACTTATCAACTTGTGGAGGGGTGTTAAATAATATGAAGGACCAAGAATGTCAAGTTTCAAAGTCTAAATGAAGTTTGTCTTTAAAGTGTAGAAAAGAGAAGTTCAGGGCTAAAGTGAAACATGGCGAGTATATAATGTTTTATCCAGGGTTTCATAATCTTTTTCATTCTGTTGATTAGTCTCTCTCTCTAAAACTTTCACACAGTGTTTGTCTTTCACTTGTGATATCGATCTTGATATCGGCCTGGTATTTGATTGTTTTTGTATCAAGATCAATATTGTTTGATCTTGTTAAGTCTGAGTGTTGAGTGAATTTTGTGGTGAGATCACCGTGTCTACCTAGTAGAGATCAGTTATTGTTTCTTTGTATTGTTTGGTAAGCATCCGATTGGAGACTTATCTTCTTGATATTCATATAATAAAATACACAATCGTGGTGTTTGGGTGTAATAGTTGATTGTTGTGTGCTCTTGATCATTTTTACAAAGTTGCTTATCATTTAAGTGTAGTTAATAACTTAATATTCCCTCCGTCTCAAAATTATTGTCAGGGGACAAGAAACACACAATTTAATAAAAGTGGGACCACTTTAATTTTTAACCATTCAAAAGGAATCTTCCTACACAAAGTTCTCTAGCTTTTACTATAAAGGGAAAGTGGACAATTAATTTGAGCACATCCAAAGGAAATGCTGACTATTATTTTGAGACGGAGGAAGTATGTTGAGGGTCATAAGGTTTTGGTCTTCAGTTACTTAAATGTACTAGTTATAATACCGCGTAATTATGTAAGGTTTTGACAAAAATTATATTGTATTAATATTGAATATTGTGTCTTTAAAGGTAATTGCATAATATTATATAGTTATAAGTTTCGCACATGAAGTTTACACATAAAAAATCGTTAGGTAACTCAAGATTTAATTTTATTTAACGACAAAGATGTTGATATTGTTATTTAAATTTCAGCTATGATATTATGTTATACACATGATGCAAGTTTAATAGCACATAATGAGTGTTGATAAAGTTAAAATATACTTATTTTATAATGAGTTTTGATATTATGTTGATGTTTTATAAAAATGTTTTTCTAAATAGCCTTATATAAATAAATAAGAATTACATGAATCATTTTTATAAGTACAATCAAGTATATTTATTTTTATATTAAAGTAAACCGTTTAAGATATAAAGTTTAAAGGGTATAAAAGTATGGGGTATTTGTTTATAATCCAAAGTATTTAAAAAACATAGAGGTTTATAATATTACATTTAATTCTATATAATTTTTAAAAAATCAACCACAAAAGTTTTATTAATTACCTCATCTTTTTTTAAGTTTTTGTTTTCACAAATTTGACACCTATATTTTTATGTTTTTTTATCAACCAAATTTCTCCACCAAATTTATTAAAGTTTGACAAAAATCAATTTAATTTTGACTTTTATTAACCAATCACATCACATGATTTTGCTTACGCGGCGAAATTGAGCTCTCCTATTGGCCCAATTTTTTTTTCAATGAGAGGGTTTTCCAAAACACCGAAATGATGTAATTCTTTTTATTATAAAAGATAGGATCGAAGGGAGTATATGGTGTTCACATTACAGATGTAATGGCAGTTGGGCTTGCAGCTTCATTTTTTGTCTTAATCTGAAATGGATTTATATATTTACTGTTCATGGTGATATGATGTCCTCTGTTATGTGGATCCAACTATTAATCTTGTTCATCTTTAGAGTTGTTATGGCTATTAACTGCATTTTTGGTTATTAAAGGTTACCTTTGGTTTTTTGCAGCTATGGTATAAAGGTCCTAAGAATATGCATTGACTATGTTCCGAAACAGTTAAAATTGGAAATGGCTCAAATGGGGATGAGCAACTGACATATATATGGTGCCAGTTTGTTGCTATTCTACTGCTACCGAGTGCTGGTGGAACAGTATTAAATTACTAGCTTTGTATTTTTCTTATAAACTCATTATTATAATCCTAATGCAGTGTGAAGTTGTGAACATTAGTTTTATTGACTGCCTAGTTGGGAACGAAAGCCTTTTTTTTTGTTAAATTATGAAAATTGGTACGGTGAAGCAATATACAACTCTATTTACGTAAAGTCCTAGCTCTGCAACTCATGTTATCATCATTAGAATAACTTTAGGGAAATTTGCAAAACCTGACCCTAAGATAGACACTTATTTTTGACTTGACTCACTTTTGTGACATATTGTTTAAACTACAACTATTTTTTATATTCAAATATTACATCCTCCTCACATACAACAACTATTACACACTCTTACACCATTGTCTGCCCCCTCTATTACTCAGTTCGATGCTTTTGAATTCGTACGCACCGCAACTGAAATTTATTACAAAATGATTTTTCTAAACCTTAAAATTTAAGAATCGAAATTTTTAAAAAATTTGTATATGGAGAAAAATTGATCTTAAATGAAAGAAGATTAAATTCTAAGATTTTTGATATAACTTGTTTAATAAGTTTAGTTATTACTTTATATATAATTTTATAAAGTGTGTAGGTGTATTTTAGAAGACATAAAAAAGTTTTTAAAAATTCGTAACTGAATTTCGTAATAAATTTGAATGATAAAATTGAGAAGAAAATATGAGAGAGAAATTGTGTCGGAGAAGTGTATTATGTCACGAGATAGAAATTGTGTTAGAGAAGTGTATTTCGTAATAATTTGTAGTTAATTTGTAATATGTTATTTTTTTTTATTGTTTTTAAGTTATAAACGCAAAAATCTTCCATTACGAATATATTATGGTAATTTTGCCACAAAAAAAAAAATGTAAAAGGAACTTTAAGAAAAAATAGCAAAATGGACATCAGATTATAGAGGATAAAAAATACGCTTATTAGTATAATTTGTTTGATGATTTTTTTTATATTTTAGTTATACATGAGATCAAAAGACGATGGTGTGTAATTTGCATGAAAGAGAGTGTTTTTTCTCAGAAAAAATGGCACTGTGATAATTTGCATTAAGTGAATTTTGTTATTTCACAAAAAAAGTCTTATTTATGACACAAAGTTGAGTTAAGTTGAAAATATGTGTCATTTTAAGTAACAGTTTTGCAAATTTCCAAAACTTTATTATACAGTAGTATTATTGATATTGCTTTACATCTTATGTTAGTTATATATCTAATGTGATCCTGTTGTGTACGTCTACCAAATGTTATCATCCTTATTGGCGTTAAGTAATGGCGTGTTGTTTGTGTGATTTGAAACTACACATTACTCATCTATAGGTTTTGGGTTGGCTCGTATATGGGTAGGAGGGGTCATTGCGGTATAACAGAGGTTGATGAAGAGTTCATAGTTACAGTTATATAACATAATGCAAGGGAAATACAAGTAGTCAAGTGATGCTGAAAATGTTAGACAATTATTATAAAGTCGGTGTCAAGTGTAACCTCATAACCCTTGTGAGGGAAATACATGCTTTATGTATTATGTCTCTTTCTGTTAGAAAATATTAAAATCGAACCGAGAGATTGCAATGGTATTCTTGAAGTGAGCTAAAAGTAGGGAGTTTATGCTTAAATGCGCCAAACCAAATCCTTTCATTTGATAGCATAACAAACCTGTTAATTAAGCCAATTTCCTTGTCGTTAGTTGGTTGTGATCATGGAATGAGACCTATATTGGGCCAACTAGAGTCAAAATTAGAAAGTCAAAGTTTCAAAACATTGCCTCAGATTGGCTTCTTTTTTGTTCAATCGAGGTGAAATCAATTGTTAAAATGGTATGCAATATCAATAATCAACCACCCTTGGTGATAATCTTTATTATAA